>PVHT021183699.1:41938046-41986829 GCA_004024745.2 Catagonus wagneri
CGTCACGTAAATGAAATGATTGTCTTATGTTACATGTAGTTTCTAGGGATTTCAGTTCTGTTAAAGAAAAAATCTGATTTTATTTAAACAAGATAAAAGTATAACTTAGATTAAAAGAGAAGAGATAGATTAGACCCAACAGTGAAGTCAAGTGTGCTTGCTAGAGTTAATTTCATCCTTGTCATCTTTTTTTTTTTTTTTTTTGAGAAGCAGAATTTCCTTGAGCTTGTGCCTTCCTGAGATAGACACACTTGGCATTTATTTAGTCACTAATCTAGACATGTGTAATTTGGAGAATGCATATTAAAAATTTAAAAGAGTCTCTCAGGAACAAAATTATTTTACTCTATTTGCTTACAGACATATACTTGGAGGTTGACTGTAATGAGCTATTGTCATGGGTGGAAAATCATCATCAGTTTACTTTCTTTATTTTAGGCTAGAGGTTTGTTATCTGTCCGTAGCAGCTAGAACAAAAGCTTAATAAAGGAAGTTAGTTTTGTTCATAGCTACAATCTCAGCTCTTAGAAGAGGGTCTGCTATACAATAGGTGGTCAATAAGTAGCTCTTGAATGAATGAATGTATGATACATGTGTTATTTTGTAGTTTGCTTATACCAAACATTCCTTTCCCTAGTGTTCATTTCATTTGCAGAAGTTTTAATGTTTGCTAACAACGCATTACTTTTTGTACTATAACTGTTCCTTAACTATTGGACATTTAGATGTTTCCCAAATGTTTACAATGATACAAAATACTGAAGTAATTTTTTTGTGTATATTATTAAATTTCTTTTGAATTATCTCTTTAGTATTAATTCAAGGGAATATGTCAAAGGTATTAATATCATCATTACTCTCCCTCCATGTTATCTTTTCCTAAAGGGTAAGGACGGTTTTTTAATGGATGAGTATACCTGTTTTACCTCAAACTCAAATCTGTTAGTACTAGTTATGTTATTTATTTATTTAATTTATTTATTTTCTTTTTAGAGTTGCACCCACAGCATATGGAAGTTCCCAGGCTAGGGGTTGAATCAGAGCTGCAGCTGTCACCCTACACCACGGCCACAGCAACGCCAGATCTGAGCTGCATCTGGGATGTATACTACAGCTCACAGCAATGCTGGATCCTTAACCCACTGGCCGAGGCCATGGATCAAACCCATATCCTCATGGATACTAGTCGGTAGTTGGGTTCTTAGACCACTAAGCTGCACTGGGAACTCCATGTTTTTTTTTAAATCCTTTTTTGTAGGTTGAAATAGAGGATCAAGCATGCTTTTATTTCATGTCTCTTGATATTGTATATATGCCCATGTTCATTTATTATTTTTTTCCTCTGGTGTGAACTATCTGTTTATATACTCTGCCCAGTCGAGCTGCTTGTTAAATTATCCAGTTCCTAAGTTCTCAGCAGCATGATGACATTTAGGTTTTTATGAAATTTTCTCCTTGGTAGTGGGATTGTCCCAGATGACAGCTTCAGGCAAAGTTCTCCTGGTGGGGCTGAGAGGCAGGAGGTGGGGGGTGGTCCTCTTTGAAGGCAACATCCAGGCATGGAGGATTTCCTTGCCTGGTGGGGAGAACCTCAAGGAGCCACCATTTGATTATATTCCCCCTTTCAGGAGATATCTATTGGGTTTTCTGCTATGTAAACAGAAAAGTAAGTATCTAATCACACTGTGTTATAAGTATGATAAAAATGGGTATGGTAAGAGACAGTAATACAGAAGAGATGAGTCTGTGAATCCTTACTCACATCAGGGGTGTCTTCCTGAGAAAGTGGCACTTTTCCTAATACCTGAAGCAAGAGGTGTCTACAAGGTATCTACTGTGTAGAGGCCTAGTGTAAAATGCCATTACTCTAGCCTACAGGAGCAGCCTGTTCAGCTGAATTGTAATATCCTGTGTGTCAGGGAATTTCTTTCATCTTGATATCACTCAAGATGACTGTGCTGGGTCAGAGGGATGGAAGAATAATATTCCTCCTTAAGTTCTTAACATGCCTGGGCACTTAGTGAGATATAGGAAATAACCTGTGCTTGTTTGAGGCTGGCCACCTAGTGAGATAACCTGTGCTTGTTTGAGGATCAAATAATAAGATAATCAGTGTGTGTCATTTCCCCCATTCTTTCCATTTGATTGAAAACATTACAAGTATTAGTATTCAGAGGAATCCACTTTCTCCTGATTTTATGAATCATGCTGTAAGAACAGCTAACACAGCACAATACACAATACAGTCATAATGCAGTCTTCATAAAAACATTCTTAAGTCACATAAATGTTTCATAAAGAGTCCCTTTCTATGCACGACATCTCCTACAGTACACAGGAAAAATGAAAATCAGTATCTTATAGCTGACTTCATTTGGTTTTCTAACTTTGATTACTTTTTCTATCATTTTAACTTATCTATTTGAGCTTATTCTTAATATTTAGATACTTGGGGACCCAGTCTCCTTTAGAGGTGAAAGAAGAGATTGAAGCCATCTTCCTGTTACTGTTAATTTAAATAATCCTCTGGGAAGTTCCTGTCATGGCTCAGCGGTTAAAGAATCTGACTAGCATCCATGTGGATGCAGGTTCGATCCCTGGCCTTAATCAGTGGGTTAGGGATCCATGTTGCCGTGAGCTGTGGTGTGAGTCCCAGATGTGGCTTGGATCCAGCATTGCTGTGGCTGTGGAGTAGACTGGCAGCTACAGCTCTGATTTGACCCCTAGCCTGGGAACCTCCAGCTGCCGTGAGTGTAGCCATAAAAAGCAAATCATCATCATCACCATCATCATCATCTTCATCATCTTCTTCTTCTGAAAGCCCACATTGCAATGAAGCAAGAATACTGCCATGTGTAAAATAGGAGATTTTATTTTTCTGAACATTTGCAGTTTATGTCAGATTCTACATTTAACCCTCTGTTACATCCAAAGAGGCATGCATGTACAGTCCATTGCCAGGTGAAAATATAGTTTTATTTGGAGCTGACTGCAGACATTCTCAGAGTCCAGAGTACAATACAAACACTTTTTAAAAAGCTATTCTCATTGTGTTCTTTCAGTCTAAGAACAAGATTAAAAAGCTATTCTCATTGTGTTCTTTCAGTCTAAGTCAAGATTTAGCCCTCTTCTCCCTTAGATGTTCTTATTTCTTCTATTCTTCTTTCACTCCTCTATACCCTGTGGTCCCCATGTGGTCAAAGCTGTGGAAACCGCTGTTCCTGGGTCTATTCTGAAGGCAATGAGGAATCAGAGGGTGACACCTCACAGCTTTCCATGGGGCTTGGCTTAAACTTTTCAGATTCTTTGGAGTGAAATCTGTTTTATAAAACTAGTCTCTCATAGTACAAGTCTGATATAATGGTGTCAAAAAGGACTCCTTCCACCAGGAGGGGAGGCTGAGAAGGGGAAAAAAAAAGGGTGTAGAGGACAGAGCATCTGGTTCTGTCACAGATGATCTGCCAGAGTCCTTTGGCTTGATTTATTTTATGGTAAATCTCTCAGAGCCACTTCACCAAAAACATGTCTTTACTAAAAAATGCCTTCTTAGTTCACACAAGGCAATCACATTTCCAACCTAGCAAAGAAACTTTGGCAAGGACAATCAGGTTATCCATACAATCAATTAAAATGGCTTGGGCACTTGTCCTTTCCCAGTTTCTTTGTAATGTGTATAAAAGAAAATTTTAATCCAACAGTGATACATACTTTTACTCTGTAGATGAGAAGAAAACTTATTTAATTGTAGAAGCTGCTATTTGTGACTCTGAAAGAATCACTAAAAATTATAGGTGCACGGATATAGCATTGTTAACTTGATGGCAAAAGTTGTAACTTAAGCTTTCATACACTCTGCCCAGCCTTCAGGATCCCTCTTACTGCAGACTTTCAGTGGAATTATGAATGACTCTTTCTCATATAAAAGAATAAACCAGACACTGAGCTGGATTCAAGTTTTAATTCTTCCAAGTCTGGTCCATCATTGAAAAATACATTGGTGATTCTGTAGAAACCTTAATGTCTTACTGCGTTAAAACTAACATTCATAAGATAAAAGGTGCTTGTCTCAATTGTTGAAAAGTGTATTCATGAATTCCTAACTTTCTAGATTTTTCCTGAGAATGGCATTTTAAAATTATATTATGGCTAAGAATTTTTACCCATTTCTCTTGTAATTATCTTAATTACACTCGATTATAATCATTGCTTTTCAAAGAGACAACCAATGAGGCTTTATATCAAACTTTTACTCCAGGAACTGAAGAACTTTTTCCTTTGTAAACTCTATAAAAAGATGCTACATATTATGTACCAAGAAAAATGGTTGTTTTTTCTCCTAAAATGCCAAAGGATCTCTTTCATTTCCTGACATCCTTTCAAACTCATTACTGCTTTAGTATTTGAACTTGTCCCCTCTCTAAACTCATCTAGTTGGGTTCCATCATCTTTTGACAAATCTTAAATTTTTCTAAAGCTCCTTTGGATTTTCTGTAAGTCTATTCTTTGAGACTTAGAAATCTTCTTTAAATTTAGTTTTCTTAGCAGATTTTTATAAAACAATTTATTAGAAAGGTGATCACAATTTAAATATCTGCCCACATTTCAATTTTTGTTGAAATTTTTGTTTGCTTCCAACTTTGTTAGAACTTATTTTTCCTGCCCCTAAGTCTGTAAGAAGGTATTATTCTTCCTTACTATCTCATCAGAAACAGAGAGAAGAAGGCCCTGGGGAGCCAGCCTTTCCAGTACTGGATGGTACTGAGAAATATAGTTAGATTTAGAACTACTCATCAACTCATTGAATTTGGAGTTCCTCAACCAACTTTGAAGAATTACTCCCCTTTAAAATTTTCCCTTCATTTAACTTTCAGGCTTTCTGAGTATAATCCTGTGAATTTCTGGTGCTGTTCTTATACCTTGAAGGTGAAGGAAAAACTGGCTTTAAATGTGTTTGAGTATGCCCAAGCTGGGCCTTCTTCATCCTGAGGACCTCAGGCCTACAAGGCCTAGTAAATATTGCTGGAACAGAGTCCAGTGCATTCTCTTCAGCCCACAGACAACTTTTCATTTCAAAGAACCCATTGTTGGGCTCCTGTCTTTCTGTGGAGGGGCCAGAGAGTTTCATGTTGACACCATCCCACTGCACAGTTGGAGCAATGTTCTTCACAAGGAACAGTCCTCATTTGTGTAACACTCTCCTTTCTGTATCATTAGTTTAAATAGATTAGAAAAATACTTCTCTCTGAACCAGCTTATCTCTCAATTTAAACAGAAGACTATCAGTTTCAAAGCCTTTGGCCTCTTTAGAGCTGTGCCTCTATGGTTTGGGATGCTGTTGTGAAGATGTGACAGGGTCACCTGGAAAAACCAAGGGCCTACCTAAGCTTCATCCTGAAATTGCCACTAAAGTACCTTAGGACCCCCTCGGTGAGAATGAAGAGGTCTGTAAATTCAAAGTGTTTCTGGAGGGAGTGAACACGTTTTTAATGAAGTGACATTTTATTCTGTACTTAACAGTGTTGTGTGAACACTGCTTCTGTGGGAAGGCTCTCTCTGCGAGCAGGGGTGGGCCTGGTGGATGACTTCAAACACCTGGGGAAAATATGAACAGTTAGGAGAAGTCACCAAAAATCTTTGCTTACAAAGATTTTCACTCCCCTCCTAAACATTCCCAACTCCTTTGGTTTGTCACATAAACCTCTACTTTGGCAAACATTGTACGTCGCAATTTCTCTCCACAGGCCATCACGAAAATGAAAAGCAAAGGATTACAAAAGAGAAGCAGAGTGCAACAGGTTTCTTTAAGGCTTATATATTGATTATCATTAGGATTTCTCTTATATGGAACCCTTAACCGTAAGTATAAGCTTATAACCAGTCAGCATTCCTTTACAGAGTCTTTCTACTTTCAGAGCCTTTTGAAAGGGGATTGAAAAGAAATAGATGACATGGCCATTAATTTCCTCCTCCTAACTATAGGTGGAAAATATAACAGAAATGGCTTGAAACTAACCATATCAATACAATATAATGGCTCAACTATGCCATTCAGGTAGAACAAGCTCTTGGGTGGCCCAGAAGCTCCCGAACTTAAAGAGCGTCATGTTATGCTCTGCAGTCCTTAATAACTTCTCCTTCTCTCTCCTCCTCTTAATTTCTCCATCAGAGTTTCAGTTGCCCCACAGCTTCTGGACCCTCAGACTAGATTCAGACCCCACAGGATACTCTTTACTTTGATATTATGGGGATGATTTTGGTGGGCAATGCCTCACTTTGTTGGTTTGGGTTGATAGTCCAAGTGTGACCTGAAGTATGCTGGAAAATCTGCTAGAACGTTCTAATATGATATGTGATGCTATAAGTTTGGATGCTCTTGCACATTTGGGTGACTTTTTGGGGATATTATTAATATTACTCTAAAGTTTTTATATTAGTAATGTTTTTTAAAATCCTTTTGTTCCTCAAATTTCGGATATAACATGGACTTTTGGTTAAGAATGTAAGTGATGCAAAGTTATGTGTGTGTGCAGGTGTATATATGAAATGATATGAAAATTGAACACCTCTCTATCTTACTCCCCTGATAGCCTGAAATTACCCATTCCATTACCTTCTTTTTATAAATATATTCAAGTTACAAGCATAGATTTATTGTTTGTTGTTACTGAAATAAAATCACGCTGTATGCAATTTGCTTTTTTCACTTTAACATCACAGACAGCCTTGCAAGTCACTAGTCCTGGTACTAATATTATCTTTACGCATTTATACACACATATATTTATGTGTGTTTATAAGTGAGGTCATAATGCTTCCTCTAGGATATTACCTTTTCATTTTATTTTAACTTGTATTATTATTAATATTCTTTTTTATAATGCTTTACAGAGCACAAACTTCTTATGTACACCATCTTATTTATTTTTAAACACTCCTTAAGGTGATTATGATTAACTATTTTACTTGATTAGAAACCTTAGAGAAGTTGATACGTTCCCCTCATCATAAAGCTAATAAAGGTGGACTCAAGATTCACACTTGTCTTGTCTTACTCATGCATTAGAAGGCACTTAATTTTCTGATAATGTCTGAAAATGTTTGTGGGAAGGTAGGCAAATCCCTACTGAATGAGATTTGTAATTCTCTTCACCATATCAAAAAATTGTCACTATCAACATTTTTTAGTTTTACCAATAAGCCTCTAGCAACATAGCCATCACCTTATCTACCATGTATGTTTGCTTTACTGTGTCTATTGTATGGACTCGTGGATTCTATGAGAATTTTTCTGCCTTAATTCTTAAAACAGCCTCCTAACTATTAACCTGAAGCAATGTTCCATTTAAAATGTATTTTCACATCCTATTATTTGCTCCTAAACTCATTTTATCTACATTTTCTTTGGACTGAGCTCAATTTGCTGTACATTAGTCCCAGAGCTGGAATGATCCATCTGAATCCAAGTACATTATTTGTCATCATATCTTTCTTTTCACAATTTAACTTAGCCTGTAAACTTACTTTCCATGCATCCTCCAAATTAATAGCAGGAAAATAAACTTTTAAAGATAAAAAACAAATCTTGCCCTTGGCCTCCTGGGAATATAGATATTGATCTGAGAAATGGCCAGGCTATAGTCCTGATGCATCTCAAGAAGCAGTTGCCTTTTCCTTTTTAATTTGTTAATGGTAGTATAAAAGGATTAATTATAGTACTGAGTTTTAAACATCCAACAGTGGAGATCCAGCCAGTGGTGAAAGTAGGAACTTTTAGGTAAAGATATTGGTAATTTATTTAAAAAAAAGAGGCTTACGGGTCCTCTGTCCACTTTTAAAGTTAGATTGTTTGGTTTTGGATATAGAGTTTTAAGAGTTTTTAATATATTTACCCCTTATTGGACATATTATTTCCAAACGTGTTCTCCTATTCAGTAGGCTGGCATTTCACTTTGTTTATGATTTCCTTCACTGTACAAAAGCTTTTAAGCTTGAATTGGTTCCATTTGTTTATTTTTGCTTTGGTTTCTCTTACCTGGGAAGACAGATACAAAAAAATATTGCTAAGACTATGTCAAAGAGCATACATACTGCCTATATTTTCTCTTAAGAGTTGTATGGTTTCAGGTCTTACATTAAAAGTGTATAATCGATTTTGAGTTTATTTTTGTATATGGTGTGAGAAAATGTTCTAATTTCATTTTCTTACAAGTAATTGTCCAGTTTTCCCAGCACTGCTTATTGAAGAGGCTGTCTTTTCCCATTATATATTCTTGCCTCCTTTGTCACAGGTTAATAAATCATGTGTGTGTGTGTGTGTGTTTATTTCTGGGCTTTCTACTCTGTTCCGTTGATCTGTCTGTCCATTTCTGTGCTAGTACATACTGTTTAGATTACTATAGCTTTGTAGTATAGTCTGAATTTGGGGAGTGTGCTACCTTCAGGTTTGTTCTTTTTTCTCAAGATTGGCTTTTTTCCAGAGAACACATACAAATGGCCAACAGGCACATTAAAAGATGTTCAGCATCACTAATCATAAGGAAATCACCTCACAGTAGTTAGAATGGTTATTGTCAAAAAGATAAGAAATACCAAGTTTTGGTGAGGATGTGGAGGAAAGCAAACATTTGTACACTGTTACTGGGAATGTAAATTGGTATAGCCACTATGTAACACAGTATGTTAACTACTCAAGAGTTAAAAATAGAACTACCACAATCCAGCAATTTTGTTCCTGTGTATTTATCTGAAGAAAGCGAAACACTAATTTGAAAAGATATGAACCCCAGTGTTCATAGTGGCTTTATTTACAGTAGCCAAGATATGGAAGCAATCCAAGTGGTGTTCATGAGCAGATGAATGGATAAGGAAGATTTTACATATATAAGAGATTATATATATATATATATATATAATTGTAATGTATATAAATATATAATATTGTTATATATATAATATATACTATGTAATGTATATTATACAATAGAAAAAAAGAATAGAATTTTGCCACTTAGGACAATTTGTGACAATGTAGATAGACTGGGAGGGTATTATGCTTAGTGAAATAAGTCAGAAAGACAAATACTCTATGTTTTCAGTTATATGTGGAATCTAAAAATAAAACATACAGTATAACCAGACAGAAACAGACTCATAGATGCAGAGATTAATCTAGTGGGTACCAGAGGAGAGAGAAGTGAGAAGGGACAAAATTGGTAAAGGAGAGTAGAGGTACAAACTACTAGGTATAAAATAAATGTCACAAGGATGTAGTCAGTATTTTATCATAACTGATGATTCCCTTCTGCTTGGAACACTCTTTCCTAGATGAGCACATGTGAGCTTCCTTATCATTAAGGTTTCAATTCAAAAAGAGACCTTCCTTTGTCACCACCACCAAAACGTTCTGAAAGTGTCCTTGCTATCTTTTAACTGGATGAGCCAGCTCCACTTTGTGTTCTTCCATTCCAGAAACAGAATCAGCTTCTAGAAACTAAATATGGGCACTGAGATTGTTTCATACGATCAGGGGGCTAGAGCATGATGACAAAGGGCTACTGCCCTTTAGTGATACAACAGACATTTAGTTTTCTTTCAGTATTAAGGAATTCATGTTTCTATGCCTGATATACCACTTTTAAAACATCACTTAAAATGATAGTTCTTTAATGATTTTTTTCCTCATTTTGGGCTACATTTTTTTCTGTTTACTAGCTTTGATTTTCTGTTATATGTATTGTCTTACAAAACTGTGTATTTAAATTTCTAAGTTAGTCCCAAATTCATAGTTTCATTTTCTCCCTTTGGAGAAAAACTGGTTCCAGCATCCTGGGGCTTTAGTTTTCAGGAATCAGTTGTCTTCTCTGTCGAGCGTCCCTGGAGTACCAATAAAAAGGAAAATAAGGCCACCTTCTTTTCAGGGGGAATGCTAAAGAAATAAAGTTCTGGGCCCAAAGGCAAAACCATAGATATAGTAAAAACATCAGTGGTTACTAGTAGTTCAGGGGGAGGCAGGAAGGGAAGGATAAATAGGTGGAGCACAGGGAATTTTTAGGGTGGTGAAACTCTTCTCTAAGATACCCTGATGGTGGATAATATGTCCTATATGTATCAAAGTCCATAGTATGGAGTAATGAAGAATGAACCCTAATGTAAACTATGGAATTTAGTTAGAAATAACGTATCAGTATTGGCTCACCAATTGTACCACATGTATGACAACAAAGCAATATGTTAACAGTAGGGAAGCTATGTGTAGAGAATGGGGGCTTGTGGAGAGAGGATATGTATGAGAATTCTCTGTACTTTCGCTCAATATTTCTATAAAACTAAAATTTTAAAACTGTTAATTTTGAAGTTGTAATTTTGTATTTACATTGCATTTATTGTTTATCTCCAGTCTTAATCTGTGTAACAAAATCATTCAGTGATATAAGAAAAAAAGTCATTTTAAGTTTTGATACAAAAATCCAAATCCCAATATGAATTAAAAAGCATTATCTTTTGCCTTTTTTTGGTAATTTTATGGTCATCCGAGAGAAGAAATTGGTGGTCTGTTAGCTACTTTTTCTGGGTAATAAGACCCCATTTGTTGTACAGTCAAGAGCCAAACTGGCTGACCAGGTATTTGGCTATGAATTTGAACCTGGATGGGGTCAGAGGTGATAATTTATTCTCTATTGCCTGTAGTATGTCATTGTGATCCTTGTCCATATGATTCCCAGAAACTTGGCTGGTTTGGATGAAACCTTTGCCAGTAGCACTGAAATTTCCATTTTGCATGGCCATTTAGCATGTGCATTCAGGCGAGAGAAGACATCATTTCCTCCACATTCTATGCAATTCTACCCCACAACAATTTGCTGTTAATTCTGGGAGAATCTTTGGTTTTCTGGTAGTGAGGATACAGAATGAGTTTGGCCTCACCTTCAGTCTACCTTCGGGCTAGGATGGGCAGTTTCCCTTATGGGTGAGTGTGGCAGGCTGGAATTTTTTCAGCTAAGCCCGTGTCCCGCCCCTCCCAGCTCCATTTATGGGTCCAATCTCATCCTTTTTCCTAGCTGACTTCAGGTAAAAAAATACAGACATTAGTTATTTAACACTCTAATTGAATTTCTCTGAGACCATTTTAATTAGGTCTGAATGTACAGTATATGCACATTCAATGAATTCCTTTCTTTTCAGTATGGTTCTCCATCCCATTCTCAATAAGGTAGCTCCTTATTGAAGAACCCTGTTTTACACTCTCTGAAAAATGACAATATACTGCCTGTGTGTGTTTTGCCAGAATGGAATCTGTTCACTTACTTCTATATATTTGTCTGTTTGATTGTTTTCCTTTCCCCCCTTGTCTAATATGTAAGATCATTTGTAAGTTTATTTAAAATATCTTTTGTCTGCTTGAATTAATGATAAATATATAGAATGCTTAAACAAATGATTACATAGTAATGTTAATTAACAGCTCCAGAGAAAACAAAAAGATATGCAGAAAAGGCATATAGTTCACTTTATACCTCATCTATGGATGTTACTTATAGTCATAATATCAAAACTAATTATTGATTTTCCCCATTTGTCTGTATTAGCGGTGAGCAAAGGGACAAAGGTAAGAGTGTGTGGTGGGAGCAGGAATAGGAAAAGATGCTAAGTCTGTATCTTTCATGGAGAAATTACAAATGGAAGAGTAAAAATAATACCTGTTATTTAGAGATATGGAGGCAAATTTAAAAATAATTACCTAAAAAATGCACATTGCTGCCTCTAGGAAAGGAAGAATCGGGAGAGTGGCCCAGGGACTGCTATTTTTCATAAGCAGCTCTTTTCCCCCCACCCCCCAGTGTTGTTTTATTTTTTCAACTATGTGTCTCAAGTATAACTTTTAAGAGCACAACTGAAAAATAGAAATAATATGAGAAAGGGAATGTATATGTATAACTGAATCACTTTGCTGTACAGCAGAAATTGGTACAACATTGTAAATTAACTGTACTTTAATAAAAATATCATTTTTAAATAAAAAAATAACAAAGTATCTTCAAATTAAAACTTCCCAGGTACATTTTGTCCTATTTTAAGTTTTATGCATGATTATTTTGATAACATTTAAAAATATTTTTTAAAGTACATGAATTTTAGCAGTTCTAACTTTCCTTAATAACAACTCAGTTTCAAAATTGAGCAATGGGCATAGCCTCCTTGCCTGCTCGCTTGCGTCTCTCACGAATGTCTTATCTTAATATATCTATTTCTTGCCAAAAAAAAAAAAATTGAGCACAGATTCTTCTTGGGTTGTGTGCATACTTCTTCCTACCACACTAGTGTGAGTATGTGAATGCTTTGAGAAATGTAAATGGGAGGCGATGATCCCAACAAAGGAAATGATTCAGGGTTCTGATAAGTAGTCTTTTACTTTAGGTTCGTTTTGAGTTGGTGGAAATATATCTATATAACACACCTGCACTATTTTAGTTCTTGTTCTGTTTCTGGCCTCAAGCACAAGTACTAAAAATTGATAAACTATTCTGAAATTTCCAAATGCCAGTGTTCAGAGTCAAGACATTAATAAGTTCAAGTCAGCTTTGGGGAAAAGCAACTGAACTCTTGATTCAGACTTCTGTCTTGGGAAGGTTGACTTCCCACTTTTTATCTTCTCACATCTTTTATAAAGGTATTTTCATGCCTGCTATTAATTTGTAACAAAGCCTTTTCCTTGTCTTTCAAAACAGATCTGTCCCATGAAGACTGGGTGGCCAGTGACCACCTACTCTTTTACACTGTCCCTTTAAACATGTCTCTGTGTCATCTTTATGCATCCCTGTAGGCTTTTTAAATACAAAGTCCCTCAACAATAGCATCTTTGTTCTCTATTTTCTGAATGACTCTTTATCTATTGGAAAGCAGTGTTACAGGTACTAATTTATGTAATTCAGAGTTGAGAGGTATAATCCTAAACCATAAGGGGATAAAATGTGACTTAAGTAAATGTGTATATACATCTGAAGAATTGTGATGTAATTTGGTTTCACATTATGTTGCTAGCCTGCACAAGCTTTTTTCCCCTATTAGTTAGCAGTCATGTCATAAAGCTTTGGACATTTTTGGACATGGTTATTTATATTCTTAAGGTTTAGTTCTCCTTCACCATTCCCTTCCTCCCCAATGTATTTGGCCAGGTATATATGATATGTAATATAACAATATGGATGAATGTAATACATTCTAGAGAGAAACAAAGAGGTCCATGCAATTCAGCTACTTTTCTTTAAAAAAAGCTGTTGTTTGTGGAACATATTGGAACCCACACTCTGATAAATATATACAATTTGAGTATACAGATGACTTCTAATATTGTTGGTGACTTCTTCCTTGCTAAGGTAACTGATGATAGTCCTAACAGCTGTGGCTAAATAAATGTTCTATTGCGGTATACTCTTCTTTATTTTCTTTTTCTGGTAGGCCCATTGTGTTGCTTATTTCCTGTCTCCAGACCTTTATAGCTGAACACTATTATTACCTGTTCTTATTCAAAGTATGGCCATTAAATCCTGAGATTTCATCAGCTACTGTCTGTGTAAGGCTTTGCTCCTCCCAGGTATGCTCTGCAGGTTGCTCTAAGGATCAATCACTCCAGCTCTATGTCCTTCCTTGGGCACCCCAAGTTTGTATTGTTACTTTTGTTGTTGTTGCTGTACTCTCTCTGCAGGATTAGTAGGCTAATGTGGTTATGTCCTTTTTATTCTGTGGTTGTTGGAGAGGAGATTATTCGCTCAGTTGGTGGAAAGAGCCTTTTCCTACTTAGGGTTTTATTTTAAAGCTCATCTGTTATTTACTCAAGCTTGCGCGCTTCCTGTGAGTCAAAATTAGCTCTGGTCCATGCTGCATAATTTGTTAATATGTTTTGTGTATGTGGGGAATCATATGTGTACATCCACATACGCATGTGTGTGTTTGAAAGTATAAATGTTATGTATATGTATACATGTATTACATGTATATGTAAAATCAAGAAAATTCAGAATGTTATACTAAGTATGTCACTGGGACTGGGTCTTCCAGCTCAGTATTAAGTTTGTACAGTAAGAACTCAGACTTTTGTGAGAGAGATTATAGCCTTCGTTGTCTCAGTTTTATGTCTCAAAATGGGCAGAACTCAGAATATCTTTTAACTTTTCCTTAATTACCTGCTATAAGGCTATTATCTATGGATTTTAAATTAAATGTTTTTTTTTCTTTAAATATTTTTTGTTTGAATTTATAACTTTTAAAATGGGGAATATGTGTAAACTTCTAATTTCAACAGGTGCATCTTTATATTTAAATTATGTTTCTTCCAAATAGCAAAGAGTTGAGTTTTGCATTTTTAAATCAGGTCTGACAATCTTTGCATTTTATGTGGAGTATTTAGTCCATTTGAAGTAAATGCAACTATTTTTATGATTGGATTTTAGTCTGTCAATTAGGTTATATGGTTCTATTTTGTCTTTGTCTGTTACTTATTTCTCTATGCCCCCTTTCTCACTTTTTTGGGGTGAATCACTGTATTTAGTATTGCTTTTTCTTTCCTTTCCTGACTTTTTGATCAATATCTCTGCATATTTTTTGTGGTTGCTCTAGAGATAATATAGTTTAAAGATAAATCTGCTGTATTTATATAGAGGGCATGAACAATATAAAGACCTTATATCAAAACAAAAAACCTGCCTCCCTTTTTTTTTTTTGGTCTTTTTAGGGCCATACCCATGGCATATGGAAGTTCCAAGGCTAGCAGTGAAATCGGAGCTACAGCTGCAAACCTAAACCACAGCCACAGCGATGCCAGATTTGAGCCTCATCTGCAACCTACACCATAGCTCACAGCAACGTCGGAGCAAGGCCAGGGATCGAACCTGCTTCCTCATGGATGCTAGTCACATTCTTTTCCACTGAGGAATGACAGGAACTCCTGCCTCCTTTTTTACTTAGTTCTTAACTATAGTTTCTATCTCTAATAAAATTCCTCATCTAGTCACAAAATTGTTTAACTTTTGTAATAGTTCCTTTAATGTGTTTGTCATAATTATATAAAGTCCCTAGCTGATAAATCTAATAATGTGAACTCTCTCCAGATTTATTTCTATTGCTTTTTGGTCTTTCTTCATCATGGGTCACACTTTTCTCGTTTCTTCATGTAATCCATGGTTTTTCATTTTATGCCAGACATAGTATGTAAAAGGGCAAACAAATTTATATAAATAATATTATTGCCATAAAAGCAATGTTGCTGCTTCTGTTAGGGCATTCGTAGGAGGAAGTGATTCGGTCTGATCTGTAGTAGAGAAAGATCTGGGCTTTATCCCAGCTTTAGTTATATGTAGCCACCACTGGCTTCAATGTTTTGGTGATGAGATCAAGACATGCCCCTCAGCAGAGCTTTGTGAGACTTCAGAGTTGTCATTTGGCAGCTTTAATTGTCTCTGGGAATCCCGTGTGCTTATATAGCTAACAGGGGGATGCTATATCCCCCTGTTAAGGCCCAGAGTAGCTTGGACGGATTTCTCTTAGCATAAAAAAAATGGTGTTAGGCTTTTTATTATTTATTTATTTAAATAATTTACTGAGGTGAAATTAGCAATCTATAAATTAACCATTTTAAAGTAAACAATTCATTGGCATTCAGTACATTCACAATGTTGTGCAAACACCACTTCTATCTAGTTCCAAAAACATTTCTATCACCGCAAAATAAAATGTGTTATATATTAATCAGTTTCTCTCTATTGGCACACTCCTCCCAGCCCCTGGTAACTACTAATATGTATTTTCTCTATTTGAATTTATCAATTCTGGATATTTCTTTTCATGTCATGGAGTCATAGAATATGTCATCTTTTGTGTCTGGCTTCTTTCAGTTAGCATAATGATTTGGACGTTTCCCTTGGTGTTTTGTCCTGCTCTTGGCTTTCTGCTCTACTGCCTTCACTTGGTGACTTCCCTCCATTCTTCTCTCTTGCCCTCAGGCTTCAGAGGGCTACTACCTAGTGTTTGTATTTGGTAAAGCTTCTGTCAGTTCTGCTGAGGTACTCCCAGCCTGTGACACTTAATTAAATCCTATGGGAAAGAATTGACAGTTGGGAAGGACTTGCTTGTAATTAGAGTTCCTCAGGATTTGATTCATCACAGTAGTCCTCATGGAGCTGGTCAAAGTTTTTTCAAAGTTCTGCAAGTTTCTTCTTAACTCTATCTTTGGTGGATTTATCTTCTTCCTAATACTTTGCAAAGGAGCAATGAAATTGTGCATTTCTTTTCTTCTGGATGGATTCATCACTTCTGAAATTTAATTTCTTTGCACCCTCTGCAATCTGGTGAACCTTTAAGAAGAGTAATTTTGTAGCTCTTTTTTGTCTTGATTTAGTTGTTAGATTTGAATTGACACTAATCTGGTGAATTTTTACACTCCATTTATTCTTTAAAAATTATATTACATGTATTTCTTTTTTTAAAACCACTTTATTGACATATGGTTGATATACAAAAATTGTGCGTTTAAAAAATTTGTATGGACACACCCACAGCATATGGAAGTTCCTAGACCAGGGATTGAATCTGAGTTGCAGCTGTGGCAACACCAGATCCTTTTAACCCACTATGCTGGGCCAGGGATCAAACCCACACATCTGCAGCAACCTGAGCTGCTGAAGTTCGATTCTTTTCCCACTGTACCATAGTGGGAACTCCACTGTGCAGATTTAATGCATAGAACTTTATGAGTTTGTAGATAAGTACACTTCTGTGAAACTATCGCCACAGTCTATGCCATAAACATATCTATCACTTCCAAAAGTGTGTGTGTTTGTAGTTATTCTTGACATACATTTTTTCCATTTATCATTTTTTGAAGTCTAGGTAATTAAAATCTTTTGCTGTGATAAAATATAGTGTCATATTAACTTTCTTAACTATTTTAAAATTGAGATAAAATTGACATATGATAGTGTATTAGTTTCAAGTGTACAGTGTAATGGTTCAAAATTTCTATCAACTTAGCCATTTTTAAGTGTACAGTTCAGTGGCATTAAGTACATATACATTGGTATATACATAAAATGGGATATTATTCATCCTTGAAATTGAAGAAAATTTTAACTTTACAGGATGGATTGACCTTGAGGACATTATGCTGAATGTAATAAGCTAATCACAAAAGATAAATACAGTATGATTCCACTTACATGAGGTACCTAAGTAGTCAAAATCATAAGACAGAAAGTAGAATGGAGTTTCCCAGGATAGACGGAAGGAGGAATAGGGAGCATTGCTTAATGGATATAAAGTTTCATTTTGCAATATGAAAAGAGCTCTGGAGATGGATGGTAGTTAACACTTGCACAGCAACATGAAAGTATATGTGAAAATTGGTTTCTGGCTGCTCTATTTTGTTCCATTACTCTGTATATCTGTCTTATGTGAGTACCACATTGTTTTAAAAAAGTACTGTAGTTTTGTAGTAAGTTTTGAGATCAGGAAGTATGAGCCCTTCAACGCTGTTCTTCTTTTTCAAGATTCTTTGGCTATTCAAGATCTCTTGAGATTCCATCTGAATTTCAGGATGGATTTTTGTGTATTTGCAAAAAACTTCACTGGAATTTTGATATGGACTATATTGAATCTGTAGGTCAGTTTGGTAGTGTTGACATCTTAACAATATTAAGACTTCTTTTATAATATTAAATCTTTTTTTTTTTTTTTTAGGGCCGCATCTGCAGCATATGGAGGTTCCCAGGCTAGGGGTCAAATAGGAGCTACAGCTGCTGGCCTATGCCACAGCCAAAACAATGCCAGATCCGAAAAGCGTCTGCAACCCACACCACAGCTCACGGCAATGCCAGATCGTTAACCCATTGAGCAAGGCCAGGCATCGAACCTGCAACCTCAAGGTTCCTAGCTGGCTTTGTTAACCGCTGTGCCACTATGGGAATTCCTAATATTAAATCTTCTAATCCATGAACATGAGATGTGTTTCAGTTTATTTATGTCTTTAGTTTCTTTAGAAATCTTTTGTAGTTTTTATTGTTCAAGTCTTTCAGTTCATTGGTTGATTCCTAAATATGTTATTCTTTTTGATGGTATTATAAATAGTTATTTTTTCTATTTCCTTTTTAGATTATTCATGGTTAGTGTATACATTTACACAGATTTTTTAATAAATTTTATGGAAGTTTAGTTGACTTACAATGTTGTGTTAATGTCATGTGTACAGCAAAATGAATCAGCCATACACATACATATATATCCATTCTTTTTTAGATTCTTTCCCCATATAGTCCATCACAGAGTTTTGAATAGATTTCCCTGTGCTATATAGTAAGTCTTTTTTACCCATCCATTTTATGTATAGTAGTGTATATATCCACTTAGGTCAGATCCCATACCATCCTTTTAAAGCACTCAGAAACCAGGAAGCTGAGTGTTTAAAAAAATTTTTTATTATAGTTTATTTGCAATGTTCTGTCAGTTTCTGATGTACAGCAAAGTGACCCACATATATATGTGTATATATATATATATATATATATGCACACACACACACATATGTGACCCATATATATATATATACATGTATATATGTACATACATACAAAAGTGACCCACTTATACATATATATATATATACACTTCCTTTTTCTAATATTATCCTCTATCATGTTGAATCACAAGTGGTTAGATATAATTCCATGTTGTATACAACAGGACCTCATTCCCCATCCACTCCAGATTCAATAGTTTGCATCTACTAATCCCAAACTCCCAGTCCGTCCCACTCCCTCTCTCTCCCTCTTGGCAACCACAGGTCTGTTCTCCATGTCCATGAATGTTTCTTTTGTATAGATAGGTTCAAATGTGCCATATATTAGATTCCAGGTATAAGTGATATCATATGGTATTTGTTTTTCTCTTTCTGACTTGCTTCATTTAGCATAAGAATCTCTAATTCCATCCATGTTGCTGCAAATCTTGTTCTTTTTTGTGGCTGAGTTGTATTCCATTACATATATGGACCGCATCTTCTGTATCCATTCATCTGTCGATGGACATTTAGATTGTTTCCATGTCTTGGCTATTGTGAATAGTGCAGCGATGAACATAAGGGTGCATGTGTCTTTCTGAATGAAAGTTTTATCCACATAAATGTCCAGGAGTGGGATTGCTGGATTCTATGGTAGTTCTATATTTAGTTTTCTGAGGAGCCTCCATACTGTTTTCCATAGTGGTTGTACCAATTTACATTCTCATCAATAGTGTAGGAGGGTTCCCTTTTCTCTGTACCCTCTCCAGCATTTGTTATTTGTTGACTTGTTAATGATAGGCATTCTGACTGGTGTGAGGTGGTACTTAATTGTAGTTTTGATTAGCATTTCTCTAATAATAGTGATGCTGAACATTTTTTTCATGTGCCTATTAGTCATCCATATGTCTTCTATGGAGAAATGTCTATTTAGATCTTCTGCGCATTTTTCAATTGGCTTGTTTGCTTTTTTGCTGTTGAGTTGTATGAGTTGTTTATGTATTTTGGAGATTAAGCCTTGTCAATTACATTGTTTGCAGTTATTTTCTCTCATTCTGGAGCTTGCCTTTTTTTTTTTTTTTAAGGGTTTCCTTTCCTGTGCAAAAGCTTTTAAGTTTGATTAGGTCACACTGGTTTGTTTTTGTTTTTACTTCTATTGCTTTGGGAGACTGACCTAAGTCAAGGTTGATGTCAAAGGATGTTTGGCCTATGTTCTCTTCTAGGAGGTTGGTGGTGTCTTATGTTTAAGTCTTTAAGACATTTTGAATTTATTTTTGTGCATCGTGTGAGGGTGTGTTCTACTTTCATTGATTTACATGCAGCTGTCCAGTTTTCCCAGGACCATTTCCTGAGGAGACTGGCTTTTCGCCATTTTATATTCTTGCCTCCTTTACCGAAGGTTAACTGAGCATAGGTGTCTGGGTTTATTTCTGAGTTCTCTTTTCTGTTCCATTGGTCTGTATGTCTGTATTGGTACCAGTATTGCACTGTCTTGATTACTGTAGCCTTGTAATATCGTCTGAAGTTTGGGAGAGTTATGCATCCTGCTTGGTTTTTGTTCCTCAAGATTTCTTTGGCAATTCTGGGTCTTTTGTGGTTCCATATGAACTTTTGGATTCTTTGTTCTGTGAGAAATGTCATGGGTACTTTGATAGAGAGTTCCTTGAGTATGCAAATTGCTTTGGGTAGTATGGCCATTTTAATGATACAAATTTTTCCAATCCAGGAGCATATCTTTCCATTTCTTTGAATCCTCTTTAATTTCCTTGATCAATGTTTTATAGTTCCCAGCATTTAAGTCTTTCACCTTCTTGGTCGGGTTTATCCCTAGGTATTTAATTTTGGGGGGTGTTATTTTAAAAGTTATTGTATTTTTATATTCCTTTTTTCTATTTCATTGTTAGTATACAGAAATGCAACCAATTTCTGAATTCCTTTCTTGTTCTCTCCTCTTGTGGTTTGATGACTATCTTTAGTGTTGTATTTGAGTTGATTTTTCTTATCTCTTTGTGTATCAATTGTAGGTTTTTTGTTTGCAGTTACCTTGAATTTTTGATATAGGAGTGTATCTAAATGAGATTGTTTTAAGTTGTTGGTTTCTTTTTTTTTCATGTTTGTACAGAAATTTATTTATTTATTTATTTATGATTTTTATTTTTCCATTATTGCTGGTTTACAGTTTTCTGTCAGTTTTTCAACTGTACAGCATGGTGACCCTGTTAAGCTTACATATATAGATATGTCACAAGTGATTAGACATAGTTCCTGGTGCTATACAGCAGGATCTCCTTGCTTTTCAATCCCAAAGCTAGTAGTCTATATCTATTAACCCCAGACTCCAAGACCATCCCATTTCCCCCTCCTCCCCCTTGGCAACCACAAGTCTGTTCTCCAAGTCTGTGATTTTCTTTTCTATGGAAAAGTTCATTTGTGCAGTATATTAGATTCCAGATATAAGTGATATCATAATTGTTGGTTTCTTAATTGCAAGTGGGTCTCCAGTGTCCTGCATTTGTACCCTCCTCTTCTCACAATTTCTGATTTTGGTAGCATAATTGTGCATTGATGATTTATTATTTTTACTGTATATATGCCTTTCCTGGTGAGCCTTGTCATTTGTGGTGTTTTTGTTTCTGGTTGTGGCCTTTTCTTTTCTGCCTAGAGAAGTTCCTTTAAGATTTGTTATAATGCTGGTTTAGTGTTGCAAAAATCTCTTAGCTTCTGCTTACCTGTAAAGGTTTTCATTTCTCCTTCAAATCTGAATGAGAACCTTGCTGGGTAAAGTAATTTTGGTTGGAAGTTTTTTCCTTTCATCACGTTAAGTATATCATGCCAGTCCCTTCTGGCTTGCAGAGTTTCTGATGAAAAATCTGCCGGTAACCTTATCAGGGTTCACTTGTATGTTATTTATTTCTTTTCCCTAGCTGCTTTCAATATTTTCTCTTTGTCTTTAATTTTGGTCATTTTGATTAATATGTGTCTCGGGGTATTCCTCCTTGAGTTTATTTTATATGGTACTTGTTGCACTTTCTGGCTTTGAGTGAGTGGTCCCTTTCCCATGTTAGGGAAGTTTTCAGCTATTATCTCTTTGAATATTTTTTCTGTCCCTTTCTCTCTCTCTTCTTCCTCTGGCACTGCTATAATACGGATGTTGGCGCATTTAACATTATCCCAGAGTTCTCTGAGACTATCCTCATTTCTTTTCAATTTGTTTCTCTTTTCTGTTCCGCATTAGTGATTTTCACTAGTCTGTGCTCCACCTCATTTAATCGTTCTTCTGCCTCCTGTATTCTGCTGTTGGCTGCTTCTAATGAATTTTTTATTTCAGTTATTGTATTTTGCATCTCTTTTTGCTTGATTTTTATATCTTGTATTTCTTTGCTCAGTGTTCCCTGTAAATTATCAATATTTGCCTGCAGTTTATTTCCAATGTCTTGCATCATCTTCAGCATCAACAGTCTAAAGTCTTTTTCTAGGAGGCTGATATTCTCCTCATCACTGAGCTGTTTTTCTGGAGTTTTTTTCTTTCTCCCTTATCTGAGTTATAGTTCTCTGTCTTTTCTTTTTTATAGGTTTTTGATGGGGTGATCTTTTTGCAGGCAATAGAGCTGTAGATTCTCTTACTTCTGGTGTCTGCCTCCCTTGTGGCTGAATCTGGTAGGGGGCTTGCTATAACTTCCTGATGGGAGGGACTGGTGCCTGCCCAGTGGCGGGTAGGGCTGATTCCTATCCCTCTAATGGGTGGGGTTTTGTCTCTGGGTGACATTAGAGGCAGCCCTGTGCCTGAGGGGTCTTTAGGCAGCCTGTTTACTGATGGGTGGGGATGTGATTCCACCTGGATTATTGTTTGACCTGGGGCTTCTCAGCTGATGGGTGGAGCCAGATTTTCCCAAAAAGGCCATGTCAGGAGAAACACAGGCTAATGAATATTCCCAAGAGCTTCACCTCCAATGCCCTTTCCCCACAAGCCACAGTCACCCCTGTTTTCCCAGGAGATCCTCCAAGAACTGCATTCAGGTTTGGACCAAAGTCCTATGGAGCCTATGCTTTGCCCTGGGACCCAGTGCACATGAAAGTCTGTGTGTGCCTTTCAAGAATGGGGTTTCCATTTCCCCCAGTCCCATGGAGCTCCTGTGCACAAGCCCCACTGGCCTTAAATGCCAGATGCTCTGGAGGCTCTTTCTCCCAGTGCCAGATCCCCAGGCGTGAGGACCTGATGTGGGGCTCAGAGCTCTCAGTCCTGTAGGCGAGTCTCTGTGATACAGTTACTTTCCAGTCTGTGGGGCTTCCCACCCGGGAGGTATGGGGTTGCTTCTATCGCATACTCGCCCCTCCTACCTCTTGATGTGTTCTTCTCTTTGTCTTCTGGAGTAGGATATCTTTTTGAAAGTTTCCAGTCCATTGGATTGAAGGTTGCTCAGCATTTGGATGTGATTTTGTTGTTTTTATGAGGGAAGTTGAGCTCCTGTCCTTCTATTCCACCATCTTAATCCCGTCTCTCTGAATTTTTTTTTTTTTTTTTTTTGCTTTTTAGGGCCACACCTGCAGCATATGGAAGTTCCCACGCTAGGGGTCCAACTGAAGCTACAGCTGCTGACCTATGTCACAGCTGTGGCAATGCCAGGTCCGAGCCACGTCTGTGACCTACACAGTTCACAGCAGTGCTTCATCCTTAACTCAGTGAGCGAGGCCAGGTATTGAACCCACATCCTAATGGATCCTAGTCAGGTTTGTTAACTGCTGAGCCATGATGGGAACTCCCAGTTTCTAAATGTTAACCTTGTATTCTGCAACTTTGATGAATTCATTGATAGATTTGAATAGCTTTTGTGTGGAGTCCTTGTGTTAATTTCTGTTGTACAGCACAGTGACATAGTGGTGTATAGTAGGACCTCATTGCTTATTTTCTGAATACTTTTAAAGGGTGGCATTAGATCTGCCCCAAGCACCTACCTGAATCATTTGAAAGCAAATATTTAAGGTATAGTATAATCTTCAGAGTATTTAAGATAATCATTCCAGAAGAAAATATCATATATCCAACTCAGAAGATATTCTGCACAGTGCTATAGTCCATGCTCTGTGGTCCAAGAAATATTGCCTCTTTAGAATCTTTATGATTTCACAGTTCCTTGCACTTAGCTCCACTATTATGCTAACCACACTGTCTTAGATTTATTTATTTATTCCTTTGCTTATCTCACCATAATAACTTGAATTTCAAATTTACCTCTTTTCTATCTCCATACACTAACCTAGCAATGTCAGGTACTCACAAAGTGTTGGTTTAGTGAACAATGACGTTACTTTCAGAGATTTACATTATAGGAAATACAACTGATTTTTGTGTAGTGATTTATTATCCTGCTACTTTTGCTGAATTTGTTCATTAGTTCTAACAGTTTTTTATGGAATCTTTAGGGTTTTATATATATAAGATTATATCATCCATGAACATAGATAATTTTACTCCTTCCTTTCTAATTTGAATGCCTCTTATTTCTTTTTTTTGCCTGATTTCCTTCCTAGGACTTCCAGTTCTGTGTTGAGTGGAAGTGGCAAAAGCAGAAATGCTTGCCTTGCTACTGATCTTAGAAAAAAGTTTTAATTTCTTTCACCTTTGAGTATGATGTTTTCTGTGAGTTTTTTAATATATGGCTTATATTATGTTGAGGTAGTTTCTTCCTATTCCTAGCTTTTTGTGTATTTTTATCATGAAATTGTTAAATTTTTTCATGAATTTTATCAAATGCTTTTCCTGCACCATTTGAGATGATCATTTGATTTTTCACTCATTTTGTTAATATAGTATAATACATTGGTCAATTTTCATATGTTGAGCACTTCCAGGAATAAATCATACTTGGTCATGGTGTATAATCCTCTTAATATGCTGTTGAATTTAGTTTGTTAGTATTTTGTTGATGATTTTTCATCAGTATGCAGAATATCTGTGGCATATGGCAGTTCTCAGGCTAGGGGTCAAATGTGAGCTACAGCTGCCAGCCTATGCCACAGCCACAGCAATGCAGGATCTGAGTCACATCTGCAGTCTACACCATGGCTCATGGCAACATCGGATCCTTAACCCACTGAGGAAGGCCAGGGATCGAACCTACATCCTCATTTATCCTAGTCAGGTTTGTTAACCACTGAGCCATTAAGGGGACTCCCTAAAGTAATTTTCTTGTATACAGCATATACTTGAAACATTTTGTTCTGCCAATCTCTTTTAATTGGAGAGTTTAATCTTTAAGGTAATTACTGATAAGGAGGAATTGACTTGATTCATTTTGATATTCATTTTTGATGTATCTTATAACACTTTTGTCATTTCCTATAAATTTTCCTTGAGTTTACTTGATTTTTTTGTGGTGAAATATTTCAAATCATAAAGAAAATAAGTGTAGTTACATTTATAAATCTGATCATTTATAATTATCCATATATTTACCTTTATTGAAATCTTTATTTCTTATACAGTTTTGAGTTACTACCTAGAATCCTTTCATTTCAACCTTCAGGACTCCCTTTAGCATTTTTTTTTTTTGTAGGGCTGTGTAGTGGTAACACATTCCATCAGCTTCTGTTTATCTCGGAATTTTCTTAGTTCCTCTCTCACTTTTGAAGGACAGTTTTGCCATTTATAGGATCTTAGTTGCCAGATTTGTTTGTTTGTTTTTTAGTGCTTTGAATATTTCATCCCATTACCTCTGGTTTCAAAAGTTTCTGATAAGAAATCTGATGTTCTTATTGAAGATCCTTTGTATGTGCTTGTAGTGTAAACCCTGATCGTTGGGTTTGCTTTCTGTACTGTGAATGCCTGACTTAAGCTTTGATTGCCAAGGCGTCTGCTTCAAAGAGTTATCTTCCTCAATAAAGGCTATGTTAAATAAACACATTGCCAATCACAGCCACATGACTAGATTAAAGAGCCAGGATGCACACTCACCAGCCATGTACTCTGAAGCTACTTTATTTTAGAGATTCTGTTTGATTTAGATAAAAGGCCATTTGGACTGCTTGGGGTTTTTTTGTTTGTTTCTTTTTGTTTTTCTCTATTCCCACACTTTAAATTCCCACTTTTATGCTTTAAATCTCCAGTATAGAGTGAGCCCACAAAACCCTAGACCTCCACCATCAACCCCAATAAAAGCCAAAACTGTGGCTCATGCTTGCTCTCTCTCTCTCCTTCTGTGACCTCACTGGGTGAGCTTGTACAGTGCAGGGATTGTAAATAATAAACTTTTCTTTTCCTTCAGAGTCTCCCGTCGTTACTTATGAAGGTCATATTTTAATCATAATAGGAACAACAAGCATCAGTCCATTTGTAACATTGGTTTGGAAAGGGGAGATGTCTGTAGGAAGCTTGCCAAGGTCCATGTTAGTGCCCCTAGGCATTTCTAGCCAATAACATTACATTTCTATCGATAGGTTGAGACTGGCACAAAAGAATTTCTTCTTTCTTGCTGCATTTTTTTTTTTTGGCTTTTTAGGACCGCACCTGCAACATATGGAAATTCCTAGGCTAGGGGTTGAAGGAGAGCTGTAGTTGCTGGCCTACGCCACAGCCACAGCAATGCAGGATCTGAGCTGTGTCTGCAAACTACACCACAGCTCGGGGCAACACCAGATCCTTAACCCATTTATTGCAGCCAGGGATTGAACTTGCATCCTCATGGATACAGTAGTTGGATGTGTTTCCACTGTGCCACAATGGGAACTCCCTTTCTTGCTGCTTTTAAAATTCTCTCTGTCTTCAGACAGTTTGATTATGTTTTGATTGAATGTCTTTGAGTTCATTCTACCTGGAGTTTGTTGAGCTTCTTGGTGGTTTATGTCTTTGTCTTTCATTAAACATGGTAATTTTTTACCTGTTATTTCGCAAATAATCTCTCTGTTCCTCTCTCTCATTTTCTCCTTCTAGAACTCCTGCAGTGTGTGTCTGTGTGTTTAATGGTGTCTTATAGGTTCCTTAGCCTCTCTTCATTTTCATTCAGTCTTTTGTCTGTTTCTCAGACTTGATAGTTGTCATCATCTTATCTTCAAGTTCACTGATTCTTTTTTTCAATCTGCTCAAATCTGCCGTTGACTTCCCATAGTAAAATTTTCATTTCTATTATTGTATTTCTCAGCTCTAGAATTCCTTTTTTAGTTTCTTTTAAGATTTTCTATCTCTATTGATATTTCCGTTTTGTACTTAGATTGCTTTCTTCACTTTTGCCACATCTTTTAATTCTTTGAGCTTTTTTAATACACTTTTTTAAGAGTCTTGTTTAGTAGGCACATCATCTGATCTTTCTCAGGATTAGTTTCTGTTGATTTTCTTTTTTATTTGAATGGGTAACACTTTCCTCTTTGTTTGTATGCCATGTGATTTTGTTGTTGAAGAATAGACATTTGAATCTAATAATGTGGTAACACTGATAATCAGATTTTCTTTTTCATGGTTGTTATATTTTATTTTTGCTTTGTTATGGTTATCATAGGCTGTCTCTGTGCTAAGAATCAGCCTGATTTGTAAATTTAGGATCTTCTCTGATTTTTTCTAAGTCTGCATGCATGTAGCTTGGACATCCATGGTGACTTTGTAATGTTCTCTGTCTATGCAGATATTTTTGAATGTTCTAGTCTTGGATATCTGACTTTCAAAGAGAAAAGGATAAAAATGGGGGGGGGAGGCATTGGCTTTTTAAGTCCCTTGGAATTTGCTTTAGCCTGAGGTGCAGGAGCTTGCAAGATTGGGGTGGGGGAGGTTGCAGCTATGGTTGCTTGTGACCGTGTCTTCGCCTTGGTGATCAGAAGAAGGCATCAGTAATCAGGACACAGATTCCTGATATTTTGATGACGAGGTCCTTATTGTTCACTTCACTCCTGATAATTACATGCAAGGTGTTCCAGCATCATGTACATAGCTGCCTGCTGCAGAACGGGCAAGTGGGGAATAGGTAGGTGCTGCTGAGCTAAGAGCTGAAATCAACCCAAATTAACCTTTATTTGTTGTCTAAGCCTTCCCTTGGGAGTTGTAAGCCTCAGTAGACTTTAGGAGTTCCAAAACAGTTTTATCAGCTACATTCTATCAGTACTAGCTGTTGTCTAGATGGAAATGCAGATTCTTGGTGCTTCCTACCCCACTGATTTCCCAGAATCATCTACCTATGTTATTATATATATAAATATATCAGTGCAATGTAGGTTATGAATATAAGTATAAAATAAACTCTTATGAAGCTGTGACCAACTTAATGACCAGGCACTATCAATTCTATTGATGATGCTTGGGTGTTCAGTCTCATCCCTTTCCTTCTTCCTCAAAAATTAACTACAAGACCACTTCTGCATTTATAATTCCATTACATTTAAAATAATTTTCCACATGTATGCATCACCATATAATATTGTCCTCATTTTTTTTTCCTGTTTTTAAGCTCAATTGGTTATCCTTATTGGAAACAGTAAAACTAGATCTTCATCTTTGACCATACACCAAAATTGGTTTCCTCACTCTTCAACTCATACCATTCTGACTTCTACTCTGACCATTTTATAAAAACCGATCTCGACAAAATCTCCATTGACCTCCATTGTGTCAAATTAAGTGACGATTTTGCTCTCATTATTCGTACTCAGCCTGTCACTATTCTTTATCACAGTGAATGCTTTCTTCTCAAAGTAGTCTTTTCTATTGACATCTGTGGTGTTGCACCCTATTGTCTTTTCTCTCCACGGCCTTTTTTGCTTAGTCTTCTTTGGCCTTTCATCTTCCATCTAATCTCTAAATTTTAGAATTCTTTGGTGATCAATCCCTGCCCCCCCATATCTTTACTCTTTTTCCTTAGATTATCTTATCCATGCCCACGAATTTACGTGCCACTACCTGTTGATACTTCTAAATTTACACCTTGAACCTAGTGTTCTTGTATCTTAAAAACTCATATACCAATTCATATATACTTGGTTTCTCACAGGCACTCTAAAATTAATATGACTGCAACTGAACTCACATATTTTTCTAAGTCTGCTCCTCTCCCAATCTTCAATAGTCTATTTAGTTGTTCAATTCAGAAACCTGGAGTTATATTTTATTCTGTGTACTGTCACTCAGTGTACCCAATTCATTCATTTTCCCCATATTGTCTTCAAAGTATATTTCATATTCTTCTGCTTCTCACCATCTCTGCTGCCACCAACTTGATTCATATTGTCAACATCTGTTGCCTGCTTTTCAGCACCAGCCTCATAATTGATTTTTCTGCTTCGTATTTGCTCTCTTCCAATACAGTCTCTACAAACCAGCCATTGAAGTCTTTTTCTAAACATAAATATAACCATGATACTCCCCTGCTTAATACTGTTCATTGTAATTGAAATAAAATCCATATTCCTCATCATGGCAAACATAGTTCTTCATGGCTTCTGCTTGCTTACTTCTCTATTTTCTTCTTGAGTCATGCTTTCCTTTGCTCACCTTGTTTCAGACACTTTGGCCTTATTTCTGTCCCTAGAAGAGTTGACACATTTTCTCATCTTAGAGCCTTGTCATATTTTGTTCTCTGTAAGTGGAATGATCTCCCTGGTCTTTACAAATGATTAGCACCTTCTTGTTTAAATCTCAGTTAAATGTTGTTTTCTTGATGGACTTTCCATGATCAAACCATTCATGTAGCTTCGTCTCCTAATTTTATTTAAATGCTACTCTAAGCCACCTCTTTCCACCATTATGCTTTGTGTTATTTTCTGAGGGCTGTTAACGAATTAGCACAAACTGTGTGGCTCAACACAACAGAAATTTATTCTCTCCCAGTTGTGGAAACCCGAAATCCAAAATCAAGGTGTTGTCAGTATCACACTCTTTCTGGAGGCTCTAGTGAAGAACTCACTCCTGCCCCTTCCAGCTTATGTTGGCTGTGGGAATCCCTTGACTTGTGGCTGCATCATTGCAATATCTGCCTCTATTGTCACATTGACCCTTCTCTTCTGTTGGTGTTACCTCTTTTTGCTTTTCTCTTTGAGGATACTTGTGATGTCATTTAGGGCCCATCCAGATTCTCTTCAACTCCAGATCTTTTATTTAATCACACTTGTAAAAATCCCTTTTTCACATAAGATAATATTTACAATTTCCAAGCATTAAGTCTTGATATCTTTGGGTAACCATTATTCAGGTATTGCGTGCTTTATCATAGATTTCTGATGATCAGATTCAGACCTTCTTTTAACATAATGTATATTATATGTATATATATATATATATACATATGTGCGTATATGTGTGTGTGTGTGTGTGTGTGTATATATGTATATAGTCAGTTTCATTAGAAATAGAAATACACTGAGAGCAACATATATAATTTAACTTTTTCTAGTCTCCATATAAAAAAGTGAAAAGAAACTTATATTAATTTTTTTTTGTCTTTTTGCCTTTATGTAGAGCCGCACCCACGGCATATGGAGGTTCCCAGGCTAGGGGTCTAACAGGAGCTGTAGCTGCTGGCCTTCGCCACAGCCACAGCAACGTGGGATCCAAGCCGTGTCTGCAACCTTGACCACAGCTCACAGCAACGCCGGATCCTTAACCCACTGAGCAAGGCCAGGGATCGAACCCGCAACCTCGTGGTTCTTAGTCGGATTCGTTAACCACTGAGCCACGAAGGGAGCTCCTATACTAATTTTGATAGTATATTTTGTATAACTCAGTGTGTTCAAAATATTGTTATTTCAATATGCAATCAACATAAAAATTGTTACTGAGGTATTTTGCCTTTTTTGATACAAAAGTTTTAAAATCTGATGTATTTTATACATCATGACCCAACTCAATTCAGACAAGCCACTTTTCAGGTGCTCAATACCTACAAGTGAGTAGTGGCTACTATTGAGTTGGATAGCCAGCTTTAGACCTGTAAAACATGTCTGTTTTTCTTTTCAAGTCCAATGTAGCACCTAGAACACTGGCAATGCAATATATATAATATGGAATGAGTAAGTTATTAAATGAGTAAAAGCAGACCAGCAAATTCCATTAATATCAAAATGGGTAGGAGTCACAATTCCATTAATATCAAAGTGGGTAGGAGTTCCCATCATGGCTCAGCGGAAACGAATCTGACTAAGAACCATGAGGTTACAGGTTCAATCCCTGACCTCACTCAGTGGATTAAGGATCCAGCATTGCCACGAGCTGTGGTGTAAGTTGAGATGCGGCTTGGATCCTGTATTACTGTGCCTGTGGTGTAGGTCGGCAGCTACAGCTCTGATTCGACCCCTAGCCTGGGTACCTCCACATGTCACGGGTGCGGCCCTAAAACTACAAAAGCCAAAAAAAAAAAAGTCAAAATGGGCATATATTTACCAAATCATATTTACCTGAATTTAACTCTAAGTAAGAGGTTAATATTAGTGATTACGAAACCTTTCTAAGTATCCCTAAACCAAGTCACATTGTTGCTTGTATTATTTCTCTGGATGATAAATTTTACAAGTTTGTACTTTTTGAGAGTATTTTATTTAAATTTTAAGGGAATTTGTGAATATTTAATATTCTGGGGTTTGTTAAAATGGATCTTAATACATGTTTATTTTAGTATTTTTCTTAGTTATGGTGAATCTATTAACCATGTTGCTATGGAATTCATCCTGTTAAATATTTATTGTCACATAATATTTTATATTTGAGCAGTGGGGAAATAACACAGCAGCTCATAGAGAAATTAGAACACTAATGAAATTCAATCTACAATAGTTTATACATCATTTTGAATTGAGTAATGTTAGGCAAAGCCTGCATACTCTATTAAAACATTAAAAGTTATTGAGAGCAAGTTTTTATTTAATATTAAAACATAAAATATCTTTAATCACTGGGAAGAATCCTCGGAAGTGAAAGGAAAACTCTACATCAACTTAAACATTTCAAGACAACCAGTTTCACTAATTTAAAACAACTTCCAGAGCTAAGGATCTAAGCAAATGAACCATTTTCTTTAAAAATTCTGACTCATCTTGGGAGCATTAAAATTAATAGAACTTATGGTCTTGAGTTCTACTCATTTGTGAATGTGTTTTCAGTAAGTACATATAATTGGGGTTGGGATCTGACAGTCCCTTATATATAACCATCGTGAATACACATAGAGTTTTACACCATTAATATTTCAAGGAGTTTGATTAATGATTTTATAAAATGAACACACCCATCAAATTAAAACTAATGTGGAAAACAAATCATATTGCAGACCAGTAGGATGCACTATACTCCTAAGACATTAGAATTAAAAGTACTAGGTCAAGATTTCAGCCTAAAACCTGTTAGAGAACTTTTGTATAGAATTCTGGAGCAAGGAAATTGGTAGAGGCAGTGCAGTGGAGTAGAGGAGGTCAGGGATGTCTTACAATCACATGTTGTAAGGGTCCCATGGATGAGTAGGTCAGTACTTCATTTCTCAGCAGTAAACTTTAACATGGGTTATCGCCATATCTTTTTCTGGGCATGATTATTTTGCTTTCCATCAAAGTGTACTTTCCCCAGTCCTATCTGCTATAGTTTCTGATACCTTTGCCCTGAAGGCTCAACCTGGTTTAGATTCTGAGACAGTTTTGATGAAGGCAGAAAGAATGTTAACATTGTGCCTCTCAACTCTACCAGTCGGTATTGTCTGAATTTAGTTGTACTACCACAGAATTATTTATTGTTGTGTCTAGGAGGAGTTTGGATGAGAGCATATGCTTGGTACTTCCCTTAGTTGCTCTGTTTAAATATTCTGCTTCCCCAGTGGAACTCTGATAGTCTCTCTTTGACAGACCCCTATTTCCGGAGGTAGATATTATCAGTTAATTAGAACAAAAAACAAACAACAACAACACAAACCTTAGACCTATTTCTTCAGTATTTAACTGTGCACATCATTTTTTGTCTTTGTTTTTTTTTTCTTGTTGTTGTTTTTCTTTTTTGGGCTGCACCTGCAGCATATGGAAGTTCACTGGCTAGGGGGTCCAGTTGGAGCTGTAGCTTCTGGTCTACAGCAATTTAAGATTCGATCTGCATCGGCAACCTACATCACAGCTCATGGCAACACCTGATCCTTAACCCACTGAGTGAGGCCAGGGATTGAACCCACATCCTCATGGATTCTGGTCAGGTTCTCAACCCGCTGAACCACGATGGAACTCCACAGGTCTTTGTTTTTATCTCTGTGATTTTTATAAAATTGTGTTATTAGAATGGGACTTCAGGAATTTATGAAAGCCATGTCTAGTAATTTATAAATGTTGATATGAAAAGGTAAGTAGATAATGACTGCTTTAAGAATTGTCTAAATTTCTCAGTAGTAAGCTAAAAATTTAATAGATATCACATATTATGAACTTAGTATAATATCTAAGCATATTTATAAGAATTAAGTGTGTTTATGCAGAATTTTTGCTAAAATATTTTAGATATTTTTAGTATTTATATAATCAAAGATTTAAAAGTTTTAAGAAATTTATAATACTTTGAGAACTTCTGAGAATATGTAAAAGAAATGCTAATGAAACATTAAAGGAGAGATCAAATATATCATGTCAAAAATGAAAGTTCATTAGTTGAAAAAATATCTAGGAAGAAATAAAAATGATTGGGAATGAGAAGAAAAAAATTCATAGGACTAAAGAAGAATATAAATAATATAAAGCAATTGTATAGAACAGTGTAAGTCAATAAATTTGTGTTATAATGTGATTTTATTATGTATATTATATATTATATACATATTATATATGATATAATGTATACCACATAGATAATACATTATATTTAATGTGGTATACTTTTATTATAATTAATTTATGAATCCTGAATTAAACTTAAGTCATTGTTGCATTTGCTACATGTTATAATTACCTGAATACAAATATATTTTCATATTAAGGAGAACATAGTTTTTCATCTTTTTAGCTGTTCTGGTGTCATTCAGAATAGTACAGTACTAGTCACAATTCCTAGAGACAGATTTGACTTTATAGGTTTATATTTTTTAAAAACTCATGATTACAGGCAATTCAAATTTTGATTATTAGACTCAGATATTATATCTAAGAAGAACTGGGTATTTAATTTTCCTAATAATTAACTTTATAAATAGGTAATTATAATATGTTCACATTTTATTACTAATTATTGGGATCTTCAAATTATTTCAGGTCAGCTGAATTTTCATAAATACTATTTTCCCTTTGAGAAGTATTTACTTTATAGTTATTAAACTCACTGGACTTCCTGTCATGTCTCAGTGGTAATAAAACTGACTAATATCCCAGAGGACATGGTTCAGTCCCTGGCCTTGCCCAGTATGTTAAGGATCCAGCATTGCTGTGAGCTGTGGTGTAGACCAGCAACTACAGCTTTGATCGCTAGTCTGGGAACTTCCATATGCCATGGGTGTGGCTCTAAAAAGACAAAAATAAAAAATTACATAAAATTCTTGAAATCCAGTTGAAATTTGCATGTCACATCCTTTTCAATTCTTTTGTTTAAACCCTCTCACAAAGTCAGACCTCCTTGGAAGATGACATCTGTAGGAAGTATATTCAAATTGGCGAGAGTCCATTGGACACTCTTCATTGCACTGTTGACTATTCTAAACTTGGACAAACCTTACTACAACTGAATCAGTTTTATTAGCTCTGCCATTTCTTCATATTTTCTGCTTATTCTACTTCCCTTCTGTATTAATTAGGCAGTGAATAAACAAAGAACAATACGTTGTGTTTTTATATGTGCAGCTACTGTCGCTAACTGAATTCCCAAACTAGTAACTTGGAATATATCTGCATATCTCAAAGCATGTTGCTGAATTCTCAAGACTCACAAATCCCATTTACTTTTCATTCATTTAATATTGTATAGAACAGAGTTCTTTTAAGAGAAGTAAAGGAAATTCTGCTACATCAAATAAGTAACAGTGAGGTGTTAGAGTTCTCAAAAACCCTGGTACTCTTGAGTATTGACAATTTACGTGTCAAATCTATCCAATAGCACAATGTTTAAGACCCATTCATTTCTAGGGAGGGAAATGGATGAGTTGCTTCTCCTCTAGTTTATACCATTCCAAGTGCATCTAATGATGGGATGTTATATCTTATCCACCCCCTAGTGGTGCACATTCCCAAAGGGACTGCAGAGTTCACAGAGGCATCAGCAATAAGCTCTCCTTATGAAAGCTTCCCTGATTCTCTAAATACGTGGGCTGGATTGAGACCGAGGTAAAAAAAGGGGCTTCTAAACTTGGTTAAGATTTTAGAAGTTATAAAAGTAATGTGTGCACTAGACATCTTCACTCCATTCTTCTAACTCATTCCTTACTCCACTCCCTCCGCAACCCACATTCTAACCCTGACTCTGTCCTTGAGCTTAATTCAATCCCTGTTGTCCGTTCAACCCCGAGCCAGACTCCATGTTTTATTCGATTTCTGAGTGAGGTGCTAAACACTTAGGGTTGGATGAGGGATGAAGTGAGGATGAAGTTGGGGTGAAGAGTGTAGTGAGCCTCTCTCAAGGTAATGGGTAGGGATATTATTGCAATCATTATTCATAATTTTTAAGATTGTTTTTATTTTCTGATCCATATAAATAAATATGGCATTATTGGAACAGCCATGTCAAAATATCCTGCTATTGAGCTATGCAAAAATGTCTTTCTTTGGCCATCAGCAACCTCAACACTTCATTGATAGCAGAGAGAATATTGCTGTTCAAGACTGCTTTTATAAATTTATGAGAAATTAGGAAATATGAAAGTTCTTAGATTTCCTGCCAGGATAATAGTCTACCTCTTTATTTCTTCATCTGCCTTTGGCCTTTCATCTCATGATTTCTGCCCCATATGGACCTTTGTAACTGCTACCAACAGTTTCTAGTTTGTCAAAGACATCACCCCAGGGGTAATTATTTACATATGGAAATTGATAGAAAATTAGATGACACCTAGTCTGCTTGATACACCCTGGTGGCATAAGTATAAATATATTAATTCATTTGAACACGGAATGTGAAATATAAGCTTGGGTGAGTAGTGAATAGAGCTGGCCATAGTCTAGGGTTTCATGAGGTAGAAGGTGGCCTGAGAGGTAGAAAGTGGTGCTAGATAACTTGTTTCTAAAATTTGAGCTCAAATTCATTTATAACATCCTTAGCAAATTGTAAGACATATCAAGTGACTGGAATGCCTACTGCATAAGACAGAATAATCCATTTCCAGTTGGATTAATTCAAGCCTTTTCTTATTTTGAGCTGAAATCTGCCTGCGTGATCCCTCCTTTAGTCCAAATGTAGCTGTGCGACCAATGAATGTCACTAATCCATCTTCCCCATGACAATTGTTCAGGTATTTGACGACTGAAACAGGAGATTTTTGGTTTAAATGAAAACTTCCCTTAAATTTGTACAGCAAAGGGCAGGTCAACAATAATAGAATCCTTTGTATAACACAGGGAACTATATTCAATATCTTATAATTACCTATACTGGAAAAGAACTTGGTCAATCAAAATACCACAATTTTTACTTTTCTTAAAATTCACGACTCTGTCCTTCGTAGCATAAATAGCCAGGGAGGTTTTTGAAATCGACTATAAAATTCCTGGTGTGTGCAGATTCTTAGAACATATAGTTGCATTTATACTAGTCAAATATTACATGCTGGTAGACAAAAGAAATTTCAAACAATAAGAAAATCTTCAGAAGACACTTGTAGCTCTAGAAAAATGTGAGGTAGTTTTCAAATATGTTATTCTATTCTGATACTTTAAAATAATCTATAAATTACTGAATATATTGCAGAAAATATTTGGTTAAAAATAGATTTACGTTCTATGCTCTAGATATTTTTATTGATTTCCTTTTTCCAAAATTTCTCAGTTTTTGGTCTGTTTTATTATTTGAGTTAAAATTCTTGAGACTTTGTTTCATTCTTTTGTGTTTTAGTATAGAGCTTAAAGTAATCCTTTTTGAAATTAGGATGACAGTAAGCCATGCTGAAATATTTATCAAATATATTCATAATCTCTTTATTGTGTGACCCATTTATTTAAAAACTAAAACTTGTTTTAGGTAGAAAATGATAAGATTAAATTTTCTTATGAAGAGAAATAAGGAGATAATTTACTGCTACTCTGTGAGTTCTTAAAATTACAGAATAAAAGCAGTGAAAATGATGGCAAGAAAGAGAACTTCTGTATTTCGCGATGAACCGAAATATTTTCTTAGTTTTTCTAAGGATGAGTAAATTACTTTCATATGGTTGAACATATATTTCAAATTTTCACAAACTGTTTTGGGGAAATACTTTTAAGAAGAATTAGATCTTTAAACAGAAGTTGTAATACTTGTAGGAAAGCTTATACTTTCTATTTTTCACAATTTGTTCAATATTTATTAACATTAGCAAATATTATTTTAATGTTATTTATTATATTTTGTCTTATAAGGATACTCTTGTATATATGGATGGCTTATACTTTCTTGAGGCAAGGTCTATTTTGTGCATATTTTTGTTAATTCTTTCATGTATTTATTTTTAAATTTTCTTTTTAAAATTGAAGTATAGTGTTTTTTTAATATAGAAGTATACAATATTGTTTTAGTTACAGGTATACAACAAAGTGAGTGATTAAGATACACACACACACATATGTATTCTTTTTCAAATTCTTTTCCATTATAGGTTATTATAAGATATTGAATATACTTCCCTATGTATAGCACAGGGACTCGTTGTTGTTTACCAATTTTATATATCTAGTGTGTGTTTGTTAATCTCATACTGCTAATTTATCATTCCCTCACCTTTTCCACTTTGGTAACAATAAATTTGTCTATGTCTGTGAGTTTGTTTCAGTTTTTTAATATAGATGACATTTGTAGTATTTTTTCGGATTCCACAAATAAGTAATACCCTATGATATTTGTCTTTCTCTGACTTCATTTATCATGATAATCTCAAGGTCCATCCCTGTTGCTGCAAATGGCAACATTTCATTCTTTTTATGGCCAACTAATAATATTCCATTGTGTGCGAGTATGTGCATGTGCACAAATACACACACACACTCTATTCATTCATCTGTAAATTGACATTTAGGTTGCTTCCATGTCTTGGCTATTGTAGGTAGTTTTACTATGAACAATGGGGTGCATGTATCTTTTCAAATTAGAATTTTCATCTTTTCTGGATATGTGCCTAGGGGTGAGATTGCTGAGTCGTATGGTAACTCTTTTTTTAGTTTTTTAAGGAACCTCCATACCGTTTTCCATAGTGACTGCACCAACTTACATTCCCACCAATAGTGTAGGAGGCTTCCCATTTATCCACAACCTCTCCAGCATCTATTTTTTGTAGACTTTTTGATGATGGCCATTCTGACCAATGGGGGTGATACTTCATTGTACTTCTGATTTGCATTTCTCTAGTAATTAGAAAAGTTGAGCATCTTTTCATGAGCCTCTTGGCCATTGTATGCCTTCTTTGAAGAAATGTCTGTTGAGGTCTTCTGTCCATTTTTTTATATAGTTGTATGAGCTGTTTGACTATTTTGGAAATTAAGACCTTGCCAGTTACTGTTTTCAAATATTCTCTCCCAGGCTCTAGGTTGTCTTTTTGCTTTGTTTATGGTTTACTTTTCTGTGCAAAAACTTGTAAGTTTGGTTAGGTCCCGTTTGTTTATTTTTGCTTTCATTTCTTTGCTTTGGGAGACTGGTGTAAAAAAAATTCCTATGATTTATGTCAGAGAATGGTTTGCTTGTCTTCTAGCAGTTTTATATTTTTTATTTTATTTTATTTTATTTTTGCTTTTTAGGGCCACACCCGCGGCATACGGAGGTTCCCAGGTTAGAATTCGAATTGGAGCTGCAGCTGCCAGCCTACGCCACAGCCACAGCAATGCCAGCCAGACCCTAGGTGGGTCTGCAACTTATACCAGAGGTGATGGCAATGTGGAATCCCTAACCCACTGAGTGAGGCCAGGGATTGAGCTCACAACCTCATAGGTCCAAGTCTGGCTTGTTAACCACTGAGCCATGATGGAAACTCCTTGTCTTCTAGCAGTTTTATGGTGTCAGTTTTTTTTTTTTTTTAAATATGGGCTCATATTTAAGCCTTTAAGCCATTTTGAGTTTATTTTTTTGTAGGATGTGAGGAAGTATTGTAGCTTCATTGATTTACATGCAGCTGTCCATCCTTCCCAATACTACTTGCTGAAGAGACTGTCATTTCTCCATTGTGTATTCTTGCCTCCTTTTTGAAGATTAACTGACTGTAGGTGTCTGGGTTTATTTCTGGGATCTCTGTTCTGTTCCATTGACCTATGTGTCTGTTTTTGTACCAATACCATGCTGTTTTGATTACTATAGCTTTGAGGTATTATCTGGTATCTGGAAGGGCTGTGCCTCCTGCTTTGTTCTTTTTTCTCAGGATGGCTTGGCAATTCTATTTTTTTTTTGTGTGTTTTTTTAGGGCTGCACCTAGAGTATATGGAGGTTCCCAGGCTAGGGGTCTAATCAGAGCTACAGCTGCTGGCCTTCGCTGTAGCCACAGCAACACCAGATCCAAGCCATGTCTGAGACTTACACCACAGCTGATGGCAATGCCGGATCCTTAACCCACTGAGTGAGGCCAGGGATTGAACCTGCAACCTCATGGTTCCTAGTCAGATTCATTTCAGCTGTGCCACTATGGAACTCCAGACTTTTGTGATTCCATGCAAATTTTAGCATTATTTATTTGTTCTAGTTCTTTAAAAAGTGTAATAAGTAGTTTGATTACTTTGGATTGCTTTGGGCAGTATGGCCACTCTAAAAATATTAATTCTTTCAATCCAAGATCGTATTTTTAAGTTTCTTTGAATCTTCTTCAAATTTCTTTATCAGTGTTACAGTCCTCAGTGTATAATTCTTTCACTACCTTGGTTAAGCTCTTTCTAGGTAATCTTTTTTTTTTTTTTTGGATGCAATTTCAAATAGGCTTGGTTTTTTAACTTTGTTTTGTGATATTTCATTGTTAAAGAAATGCAGAAGATTTCTGTTTATTAATCTTGTATCCTGCTACCTTTCTGAATTCATTTCTCAATTCTAGTAGTTTTTGAGTGGAGTCTTTAGGGTTTTCTATATAGCATATCATATCATCTGTGTATAATATTAATTTTCCGTCTTCCTTACTCATTTAATTACTTTTCATTTTTATTTCCTATATAAATCCTGTGGTCAAAAATTCCAATACTATGTTGAAGAGAGATGGTGATATAGAGCTTCCTTGTCTAATTCTAGATTTTAGAAGGAGTCCTTTCAGCTTTCACCACTGAATATTATGTTGGCTATGTGTTTGTCATAAACAGTTTTTATTGTGTTGAGTATATTCACTCTAAACCCGCTTTGGTAAGAGTTCTTATCGTGAATAGATATTGAATTTTATTAAATTCTTTTTTATGTGTCTGTTGAGATGATCATATTGTTTTGGTCTTTTCTTTTGTTGATGTGGTATAACACCTTGATTGATTAGCATATGTTGAACCATCCTTGTGACCTGGGATGAACCCAACTTGATTGTTACCTTTGATACCTTTTTTTGTGGTGTTGTATTTGGTTGGCTAATGGTTTGCTAAGAATTTTTCCAGCTATATTCAGCAAAAATATTAGTCTATAATTCTCTTGTTTGGTAATATCTTTGGTTTTGGTATCAGGGTGTTGGTGGTTTCATAGAATGACTTTGAAAGTGTTTCTTCTTCTTCAGTCTGTTGGAAGAGTTTGAGGAGGGTAAGTATAAGTTCTTTTTTATGTGTTTGGTAAAATTCCCCAGTGAAGCCATCTGGCCCTGGACTATTTTATTATTATCATCATTTTTATTTTTCCATTATAGCTGATTTACAGCTTTCTGTCATTTTTTCAACTGTACAGCATGGTGACCTGGTTATGCATATATATATATATATTCATCATAAGTGCTTAGACATAGTTCATGGTACTATACAGCAGGATCTCCTTGCTTTTCCATCACAAAAGCAATAGTTTACAACTATTAACCCCAGACTCCCATACCATCCCACTCCCTCCCCCACCCTTTTGGGAACCACAAGTCTGTTCTTCCAAGTCTGTGATTTTCTTTACTGTAGAAAGGATCATTTGTGCAGTATATTACATTCCAGGTATAAGTGATATCATATTTTATTTGTCTTTCTCTTTCTAACTTCACTCAGTATGAGGGTCTCTAATTCCATCCATGTTGCTGCAAATGGCATTATTTTATTCTTTTTTTGCTGAGTAGTATTCCATTGTGTATATATACCATATCTTCCTAATCCAATCATCTGTCAATGGACATTTGGGTTGTTTCCATGTCTTAGCTATTGTGAATATTGCTGCAATGAACATGCGTGTGCAAGTGCCTTTTTCAAGGAAAATTTTGTTTGGATATATGCCCAAGAGTGGTATTGCTGGCTCGTATGGTAGTTCTATGTCTAGTTTTCTAAGGTACCTCCATACTGTTTTCTGTATTGGTTGTACCAGCTTATATTCCCAACAGTGCAGGAGGGTTCACTTTTCTCCACACCCCCTCCAGCTTTTGCTGTTTGTGGACTTATTAATGATGGCCATTCTGACTGGCATGAGGTGCTATGTCATGGTAGTTTTGATTTGCATTTCTCTAATAATCAGTGGTGTTAAGCATTTTTTTCAATGTGCTTGTTGGCCATCTGCATATTTTCTTTGGAGAACTGTATCTTCATCTTTTGCCTATTTTTCAGTTGGGTTGTTGGCTTTTTTGCTGTTGAGTTGTATAAGTTGTTTGCAGATTTTAGAGATTAAGCCCTTGTCTGTTGCATCATTTGACACTATTTTCTCCCATTCTGTCAGTTGTCTTTTATTTTCCTTTTTGGTTTCCTTTGCTGTGCAAAAGCTTTTCAGTTTGATCAAGTTCCATTGGTTTATCTTTGTTTTATTTCGGTTGTTTTGGGAGACCGACCTCAGAAAACATTTGTAAGGTTGATGTCAGAGAATGTCTTGCAATGTTTTCTTCCAGGAGTTTAATGGTGTCTTGTCTTATATTTAAGTCTTTAAGCCATTTTGAGTTTATTTTTGTGCACGGTGTGAGAGTGTGTTCTAGTTTCATTGATTTGCAAGCAGATGTCCAGGTTTCCCAGCAATATTTACTGAAAGGATTGTCTTTTCCCCATTTTATGTTCTTGCCTACTTGGTCAAAGATTAATTGACTGTAGGCGTCTTGGTTTATTTCTGGGTTCTCTATTCTGTTCCATTGGTCTGTATGTCTGTTTTGGTACCAGTACCACACTGTCTTGATTACTATGGGCCTGTAATATTGCCTGAAGTTGGGGAGAATTATGCCTCGTGCTTGGTTTTTGTTCCTCAGAATTGTTTGACGATTCTGGGTCTTCTGTGGTTCCATATAAATGTTTGGATTATTTGTTCAAGTTCTGTGAAGAATGTCATGGGTAATTTGATAGGGATTGCATTGAATCTGTAGATTGCTTTGGGTAGTATGGCCACTTTTACAATATTAATTTTTCCAGCCCGTGAGCTTGGGATATCCTTCCATTTCTTTGTATCTTCTTTGATCTCCTTGATAAATGTTTTATAGTTCTCAGCATATAAGTCTTTCACATCCTTGGTCAAGGTGTTTGATTTTTTGGGGTGCTATTTTAAAAGGTAAAGTGTTTTGGGATTCTTTTTCTAGTATTTCATTGTTAGTATATAGAAATGTGACTGATTTCTGAAGATTAACCTTATATCCTGCTACTTTGCTGAATTTGTTGATCAGTTCAAGTAATTTGGGGTTTGATTCCTTGGAGTTTTCTATATATAGTGTCATATAATCTACATACAGTGACAGTTTTACCTCTTCTCTTCCTATTTGGATGCATTTTATTTCTTTTGTTTGTCTGATTGCTGTAGCTAGGTGGCCCTGGACTTTTGTTTGCAAGGAGGTTTTTAAAAAATTATTACAGACCCATATTTTTATCACATGAAAGGATGGATACCTGGTGCTTACTCAATGTGATTTCTGTTTCCACAGACTTTTGATATTGCTCCCAAATTATCATTTCAGTATATTTTTAAAATGTTTTCTAAATAATTATCAAATATATACTGTCAGTTACATACAAATTTATTTAACTTAAAAAGAATTTTAAATGACATATGTATTCTAGTTTTCACATGTCGTCAGAGCCCTGCAAATAAGAGTGCTTCAGAATGTGTCTAACTCATGATGGTATTCTGAGTAGTGTAACTCCTGTAAGGGATGGGAAGGACTAATGTTAAATACCAAGGCTGTAAGATGTGAGTGTTTGGTATGAGGATACAGGCAGAACACAATATAATTTGTGTAGCTCCCAGGCCAAGTTGAACAAAAATTTGAATTTGTATCCCACCTCTGATTTTATAAACTTTGCCAAACCATTTCTCAATTTGGCATCATTAGCAGCCTGATTGGAGGCTGCAGTATTCACCCAGCCAGATCCATTGAATTGAAAATCAAAGTAAATGAGTATTAAAATAGCAACATATGAGTAGAACTGCATTACAGAAATCACACCAGTAAATGACGGAGTTGCTATACTGAAAAATCCTTGAAAGCAATAATGTAGATTTATTCATGACAATGATGGGGATTTATTTTTATCCAGATTAATTGATAAAAAGTAGATTTAAGGAAGTATCAAAACTTTAATTCAGTGAAATTGAATGGCAAAATCATGGAACTGGACCTTTTTCATAATAGACGTAATTTTTTGCTTTTATATAGTACATGATATTCATGAATAGGTACTTTATTGACCCAGCATGTTTAATTGTACCAGGTGCCAAACCATGACCCAGTTGTACAGAACAGATGAGTATTGATTGGAGAGCAGGTTCAACCAAATTTATGTCAGTGTATAAGAATATAGAAAACATGAATTTTTGAACAATGATTTGAAGACCAAGAATTATTGGAAAGGTTGTTCCAAGAACGAATTTTCCATCTGCAATTCTGATAGCTCATTAGTGATTTGGAGATAAATCTTCTGCCAAAGAAAAGATAATCTATTCCTTTTATGCAGAAGACTTAAAAGAGACAGTCAAATAAAAAAACATGCATGTGAAAGAAATAGGTGTATAGTTGCCTAGATCATGAAATATGTTAGAAAATTTGTTTATGCAGATTTCTGAAACATGGAGGTGTTAGGTCCCACAGTGAGGACCAAAAGATATAAAATTACTGTTGTCATGGAGTTGACACGTCAACGCTAGTAGTAGTGAGATGACAAACAATAAATGAATTGCGTAATGTGTTTAAAGTGAAAGTTATATGACGAAAAGTTAAATGAGGAAAAATGATGAGTAAGGGCAGAGGCAAAAGGAAAGGATAGTGGTTGCTGTATTACATGGAATGCTAGATGAAAGCTCCAGTTGAAAAAATGACATTTGAGCAAAGCCATGAAGGGGTTGAGAGAACCATGTAGCTATCTGGGGAAGAGTGTTCTAGTTAGTGGGAATGACAAGTTCAAAAGCCGTAACCAGAATGTACTTATCGTACTCTTTGGGTGAAAGTAGGAGACTGGGGTCAGTTGGAGCAGAGTAAGGGGGCAGGGGAAAGATAAAGGTTACAAAAGTCACAGAGCTAAGGGGTCTGGGGCAGCTCCTGTGGAGCCTTGCAGACCACTGAATGACTTTGACTTCTACTCTGAGGTACTGTTAGAAGATTTTGAGCAGAAGACTTAATTACAAGAAATTCTTATTGTCAGTTTTAATATAGAAAATCTGAAACTGTATTTTGCATTTGGAAATATTCCTGTGATTTTTAGAAGTCACAGGTTATACAAATATCCTATATACGTATAGTGAAATGAAAATAAACTTATTTAAAAACCAAATGTATCTATAGTTGATTCTACCTTCTAAAGCAAGTGACATAGTTTGTATCCTTTGGGAAATGAATCTTTATATTGCTCTTCCATTTTCAGAGGGAGTATAGGAAGAGAATTCTACTAATGGAATACTGACTTGGAACGTCTCAGACATTTTATTCAGATACATCTTATTTTTGAAAAACTGCAGGGAAGTACTGTTTTATTCTTTGTGCTATGTTTTAGTAATTAGGTATTAAATGAGCTTTATTAGGCTATCCTGGAAGTATTTATTGTATTGTTTCTAAAAATGCAATCTTATTTCTAAATCATTGACTTAAAGATGAACTTCAGGAACACAATTCTTTAACAGTCTGGAAATTGCCTATACAAACAGGTAGATAGTGTTAATGATTGGTCTTCACTAAATCAAATTTTTCTAATAATTGTTTTTAGTGGTTATCAATTTTATTTTTTAAAATTTTATTGGAGTATAGTTGATTTACTAATAAAATTTTAAAATGGGACAGTCTGTTATATATTGTGAAATGACTTTTGGGATTTAGTGTATTATCTTTGGATACACAATAAGGTTTTTCTTGATTTGGGGTGAAATTCAGACTGCTTCAGAGATTTTGACCTTACCCAGGGTAAAGCTTGATTCCTACAAATTAGGCATAGAAAAAGCTCTCCACCACCTCCCATCTTATCTATGCCATCTATGAAATGGTTTCTGGTATCTTTTCTGAAATTAGGTTTGATGAAGTCCCAGCCTCTTAGAAATGTTACGGCTTTTCGAATGAACAGTTTAGTAATAAAGAGAAATGATAAATGATAGGTATTAAGAGCAGATGCTCTGGAGTCAACTGGAGTAAAGCTTGAATTCCAGCTCTACAACTGATAGGCTGTGGGACTTTGGTTAGGTTACTTAACTTCTGTAGGCCTCATTTTCTTCATCTTCAAAATTAGGACACTACCTACTTGATTTGAGCTATAATGAGAATCAAACAAAGTAATATTTGTAATGCATATTATATAGCAATACCTGTCACTTAGGTGTGGTAGATTAATTATAAAAAATGATCATTATTCTATGCTATTTTCTATATCCACATCCTTTGAAATATGACTTTGAAGTTCCTCCCATGAAGACAGAGAGTGTGCATTTTTATCCCTTGAATCTATGAAGACCTTTTGATTTATCTTGGTCAGTGTAATAGAGCAATTCTAAGCCTATAGCTTAAGAACATTGTGTTCTTCCTCTCTTTTCCTTATGATCACCATAAGAATAAGCTTGGGCTAGACTGCTAGAGGATGAGAGAGCACCTGAAATTGACCTGAGTTATCTCATCTGAGTCCATCCTAAATCAAGGGGACTACTGCTAAGTTATCCAAAGACTTGTAAGAAAAAAAAGCTGATTGTTAAAGTGTATTTGACATATAGTAATCCTCACATATTTAAAATATGCAGTTTGATTATATATAGTGATATGAAAAGAAGATGTATATAGCAATGAAACCATGCCTCCAGTCAAGATAATGACTACATCTACCACTCCCCAAGATTTTCCCGTGGACCTTTTTTTTTGTTCCTCTTCCCAGGTAATCATTGGTTGATTTCTGTTACTTTAGATCCATAATTCCATTATAAATGGAATCATAGAGTATGTACTCTCTTTTTTTTGGGTCTTCCCTATGTCATTCAGCATAATTATTTTGAGATTCATCCATATCGTTCCATGTATATCGCTGAGTAGTATACCTTTTTATGGACATAACATAATTGTTCATCTGCTCACACTGAAGGATATTTGGATCATTTCTAGTTTTTGGCTATTGCAAATAAAGTTGCTACAATTTTTTCTGAGTTTCTGTATGAATATTTCTTTGAGAAAATACATAGGACTAAAATGGTTACATCACATGGTAAGTGTATACCTAATTCTTTAAGAAATTGTGAAATTATTTTCCAATGTGCTTGTACCATCTAACATTCCTGTGAGCGATGAGATTTTTTCCTATCTCTGCCAGTGCATGGTATTGTTAAGCTTTTTAATTTTTAGCCATTTTAAAAAATATTTGTTGGTATCTCTTTTTTTTTGTTTAAGTTCATATATTTCACTAGTGCCTAATAATATTGAGCATTTTTATGTACTTATTTATCATTTGTATATCCTAATGAATTATCTATTAAAATATTTTTTTTGGTCTTTTTAGAGCTGCACCCATGTCATATGGAAGTTCCCAGGCTAGGGGTTGAATTGGAGCTGTAACTGCTGACCTACACCACAGCAACACCAGATCCAAGCTGTGTCTGTAACCTACACTACAGCTTGTGGCAATGCCAGATCCTAAAACCCACTGAGCGAGGCCAGGGATTGAACCTGCATCCTCATGGATGCTAGTCGGATACGTTTACCACTGAGCCACGATGGGAACTCCTAAAATACTTTGTTGATTTAAAATTTGATTACTAATGTTTGTAGTGGCATTGTTTGAAATAGTCCAATAGTGGAAACAGCCTGAATGTCCATACAATGTGATGTTGTTCAGCCATAAAAAGAAATGAAGTTCTTGTACATGCTAAAACATGGTTGAACTTTGAAAATATTATCTTAAGTAAAAGAAGCCATATTCTATTATTAAAAAATTAAAATAATATGATTCCTTATTTTCTTGTTTAGTTTTGAGAGTTCCTTGCATACTTTGTGTATGTCATTTTATCAGGTAAGTGATTTGCAAAAATTTTATTATCAGGATCTTATCTTTCGTTCTCTTAGCAGTATATTTTGAACAGTATGGAGATTCCTCAGAAAACTCAAAATAGAATTACCATTTTATCCAGCAGTCCCACTCCTGGGCACCTATCCAGAGAAAACCATGACTCAAAAAGATACACATAGCACTCTATACAATAGCCAAGACATGGAAACAACGAAAATGTCCATTGACAGAGGAGTGGATAAAGAAGATGTGGTCCAAATACACAATGGAATATTACTCAACCATTAAAAGGAAAGAATTAAAGGCATTTGCAGCAACTTGGATGGACCTAGAAATTATCATGCTAAGTGAAGTCAGTCAGGCAGTGAGACACCTACATCAGATGCTATCACTTACATGTGGAATCTAAAAAAAGACAAAATGAAATTCTTTGCATAACAAATACTGACTCACAGACTTTGAAAAACTTGTGTTTCCAAATGAGACAGGTTGGGGGGTGGGGGGATACACTGAGGGTTTGGGATGGAAATGCTATAAGATTTGGTTGTAATGATTGTTGTACATGTATAAATGTAATAAAATTCATTAATTAAAAAATTAAATAAATATTTGATTGCTTATTTTCTTGTTTAGTTTTGAGTGTACTTTACATAGTTTGTGTATAAGTCTTTTTACCAGATAAATGATTTGCAAATACTTTATTCCCATATGGATGTTATCTTTCCTTCTCTTATCAGTATCTTTTGCAAAGCAGGAGATTTTAATTTTTGTGAGGTCCAATTTAAAAACAGATAATGCTTTTGTTGTTATATATAAAAACTTTTTGGAGATTGGATTAAGATGGTGGAATAGAAGGACTGGAGCTCAAACTCTCTCCAAAAAAACAGCAAAACTACAACCAAATGCTGAGCAACCTTCAACCAAATGGACTGTAAACTTCCAAAACAGATATTCTGCTACAGAAGACAAAGAAGAGACAACATCAAGAGTTAAGAGGGGCGATTACGTGATAGAAGCAAACCCATACATCTTGGGTGGGAAGCCCCACAGACTGGAGAGTAACTGCATCACAGAGACTCATCTACAGGACTGAGAGTTCTGAGCCCAATGTGAAATCACCACACCTGGGGATCTGGCACAGGGAGAAAGAGCCCCCGGAGCATCCGGCATTGAAGGCCAGCACGGCTTGTGTGCAGGAGCTCCACAGGACTGGGGGAAACAGAGACCCCGTTCTTGAAAGGCACACACAGACTTTCACGTGCACTAGGTCCCAGGGCAAAGCAAAGTCTCCATAGGAATCCAGGTGGAACCTGACTTCAATTCTTGGAGATCTCCTGGGAAAAGAGCAGTGACTGTGTCTTGTTGTGGGGGAAGGGCATTGGAGGTGAAGCTCTCAGGAACATTCATCAGCCTGCATTTCTCTGGAGGTGGCCATTTCTGGGAAAATCTGGTCCCTCCTATCAGGGCTCAGAAGCCCCAGGCCAAACAATAATCCAGGTGGGATTTCAGACCCACCCATCAGTAAACAGGCTACCTAAAGACCCCTCAGGCACACAGCCAGCCTCTAATCTCATCCAGAGACAAAGCCCCACCCATCAGAGGGAGAGGAATCAACCCCACCGACCAGTGAGCAGGCATCACTCCCT
>PVHT021183699.1:41987829-41999649 GCA_004024745.2 Catagonus wagneri
AGACTAGCCAAATGGTTACAAAAACAAGACCCATATATATGCTGTCTTCAAGAGACCCACTTCACTTCTAGAGAGACACATACAAATTGAAAGTGAGAGGATGGAAGAAAATATTCCATGCAAACGGGCATTAAAAGAAAGCTGCAGTAGCAATACTCATATCAGACAAAACAGACCTTAAAATGTAGAACTTTTTAAGAGACAAGGAAGGGCATAATGATCAAAAGATCAATCCAAGAAGAAGATAGAACCATTTTAAATATCTACGCACCCAATATAGGATCACCACAATATAGAAGACAACTGCTAACAACCTTAAAAGGAGAAATCAACAATAACACCATCATAGTGGGGGACTTTAACACCGCACGTACAGCAATGGACAGGTCATCCAGACAGAAAATCAAGAAGGGAACACAGGCCCTGAATGAAACATTAGATCAGATGGACTTAAGAGATATTTATAGGACATTCCATCCAAAAGCAACCGAATACACATGCTTCTCAAGTGCGCATGGAACATTCTCTAAGACTGATCACATCCTGGGCTACAAATCAAGCCTCAGTAACTTTAAGAAAATTGAAATCATATCAAGCATCTTTTTGGACCACAATGCTATACAAGTAAAAATTAACAAGAAAAAAATGGCAAAAAGTAAAAACACATGGAGACTAAACAACACGCTACTAAACAACCAATGGATCACAGAAGAAATCAAAGAGGAAATTAAAAAATACCTAGAAGCAAATGACAACAAAGATACGACACTCCAAAACCTCTGGGATGCAGCAAAAGCAGTTCTAAGAGGAAAGTTTATAGCAATACAAGCCTACCTCAAGAAACAAGAAAAAGCTCAAATAAACAACCTAATTTTACATCTAAAGCAGCTAGAGAGGGAAGAACAGACAAGACCTAAAGTTAGTAGAAGAAAAGAAATCATAAAGATCAGAATAGAAATCAGTGAAATAGAAACAAAGAAAACCATAGAAAAGATCAGTGAAACTAAAAGCTGGTTCTTTGAAAAGATCCACAAAATTGATAAAACCTTAGCCAGACTTATCAAGAAGAAAAGAGAGAGGGCACAAATCAATAAAATTAGAAATAAAAAAGGAGAAGTAACAACAGATATCACAGAAATACAAAGGATCATAAGAGACTACTATATGCAACTATGTGGCAATAAATTGGAAAACCTAAAGGAAGTGGACACATTCTTAGAAAAGTACAATCTTCCAAGACTAAATCAAGATGCAATAGAAAATATGAATAGACCAATCACAAGTTCTGAAATTGAAAATGTGATTAAAAAACTTCCAACAAACAAAAGTCCAGGACCAGATGGTTTCACAGGTGAATTCTATAAACGTTTAGAGAAGAGCTAACACCTATCCTTCTGAAACGGTTTCAAAAAATTGCAGATTAAGGGACACTCCCAAACTCATTCTATGAGACAACCATCACCCTGACACCAAAACCAGACAAAGATACCACCAAGGAAAGAAAATGGCAGGCCAATCTCACTGATGAACATAGATGCAGAAATTCTCAACAAAATACTAGCCTACCGAATCCAACAATACATTAAAAGGATTGTACACTATGATCTAGTAGGATTTATCCCAGGGATGTAAGGATTCTTCAATATCCACAAATCAATGTGTGATACACCACGTTAACAAGCTGATGAATAAAAACAATATGATCCTCTCCATAGTTGCAGAAAAAGCCTTTGACAAAATCCAACACCCATTTCTGATAAAAACCCTTCAGAAAGTGGGCATGGGGGAACCTACGTTAACATAATAATGGCCATCTATGACAAACCTAGGGCTCACATCATTCTCAATGGTGAAAAGTTGAAAGAATTCCCGCTGAGATCGGGAAGAAGACAGGGATGTCCATTCTTGCCACTTCTATTCAACATAGTCCTGGAAGTCCTAGCTACAGCAATCAGAGAAGAAAAAGAAATAAGAGGAATCCAAATTGGAAAGGAAGAAGTCAAGCTATCACTATTTGCAGACAACATGATACTATACCTAGGGAATCCTAAAGACTCTACCAGGAAACTGTTAGAGCTCATCAATGAATTTGGCAAAGTTGCAGGATACAAAATTAATACATAGAAATCAACTGCATTTCTATATACTAACAATGAAAAATCAGAAAGAGAAATAACGGAAGCAATCCTGTTTACCATCACATCAAAAAGAATCAAATACTTAGGAATAAATCTGCCTAAAGAGACAAAAGACCTGTACTCTGAAAATTATAGGGCAGTGATGGAAGAAATCAAGGATGACTTGAACAGGTGGTAAGACATACAATGCTCTTGGAGTGGAATAGTCAATATTATCAAAATGACTATACTACACAAGGTAATCTCCAGATGCAATGCAATCCCTATCAAATTACCAAAGACCTTTTTCACAGAACTGGAACAAAATATTTTAAAGTTTGCCTGGAAACACAAAAAACCCAGAATAGCCAAAGGCATCCTGAAAAAGAAAAATGGAGCTGGTGGAATCACTCTCCCTGACTTCATACTCTACTAAAAAGCTATAGTCATCAAAACCGTATGGTACTGGCACAAAGACAGAAACATAGATCAATGGAACAGGAGAGAAAGCCCAGAATTAAACCCACGCATCTATAGTCAACTAATCTATGACAGAGGAGGCAAGAATATACATTAGAGAAAAGACAGCCTCTTCAATAAGTGGTGCTGGGAAAAGTGGACAGCCACATGTAAAAAAATGAAACTAGAACACTTCCTAACACCATGCACACAAAAAAAGATCTAGATATAAGACCAGATACTATAAAACTCTTAGAGAAAAACATAGGCCAAACGCTCTCTGACATAAATGATAGTAACATCTTCTCAGATCCTTCTGTCAGAGTAAGGATAATAAAAAGAGAAACAAATGGGACTTAATTAAACTTCAAAGTTTCTGCACAGCAAAGGAAACCCTAAACAAAACGACAAGAAAACCCACAGAATGGGAGAAAATATTTGCAAATCATGCAACTGACAAGGGATTCATCTCCAAAATTTACAAACACCTCCTTCAGCTCAATACCAAATAAACAAACAACTCCATCCAAAAATGGGCAGAGGACCTAGGCAGACAATTCTCCAAAGAAGACATGCAGATGACAAATAAACACATGAAAAGATGTTCTACATCGCTCCTCATTAGAAAAATGCAAATCAAAATCACTATGAGGTACCACTTTACACCAGCCAGAATGGCAATCATTAAAAAGTCTACAAACAATAAGTTCTGGAGATGATGTGGAGAAAAAGGAACCCTATTACACTGCTGGTGAGAATGCAAATTGGTGCAACCACTGTGGAAAGCAGTATGAGATTCCTCAGAAAACTCAAAATAGAATTACCATTTGATCCAGCAATCCCACTCCTGGGCATCTGTCCAGAGGAAACCATGCCTTGAAAAGACACATGTACTCCAGTGTTCATCGCAGCACTCTATGCAATAGCCAGGTCATGGAAACAACCTAAATGCCCATGGACAGAGGAGTGGATAGGGAAGATATGGTACATACATACCATGGAATATTACTCAGCCATTAAAAGGAACGAAATAACAACATTTACAGCATCATGGATGGAAGTAGAAATTATCATGCAAAGTGAAACCAGTCAGAGAATTAGACAGCAACACCCAATGCTACTGCTTATGTGTGGAAACTAAAAAGACACAGTGAACTTCTTTGTAGAACAGACAATGGCTCACAGAGTTTGGAAAAACTTGGTTTTTCAAATAAGACAATCTGGGGGGTGGCGGGATGCACTGTGGGTTTGGGATGCAAATGCTATCAAATTGACATGTGATCATTTTTGCACACCTATTATTGAAATAAAATTCATTAAGTTATTTAAAAAAAGATCTCTGAGATACATTAAGTAAAAATGAAATGCTCATAAGAGTGATTATTTTTAATATACAAATATACACACAGCTTAGCTTTGGAAAAAAAATGCAAGAAATTGAGCATCTTAAAAGTAGTAACTCTGATGTTTAGTGTCTCAGGTGACAGATGAGTGAGCCTTGTACATGGAATGGAAGCTCAGATGTGCTGGCTGGGGCAGCATTATGTAGTTTTTTCCCTCCTCTTCTTCTTCTTCCTCCTTTCCCCTTCCTCTCTCTCTCCTTTCTCCCCCTCCTCCCTCTCTTCTTCCCTCTCCTCCTCTCCCTTTTCTTCTTTCATTTTGGCTACATGAGGTTGCATGCTCTGTACTGGAGAGCATGGGATCCCCATTTGTGTATTTTCCCCAGTTTCTGGGACAGGACTCAAACTAGGAGAAATGTTAAAAACGTTAAAGAAGTAATCTGGATATTTCTTGCTATAAGACACCACTGACAAGCCGTTTTCACTTAACAAGAGCTGAGGGTCTGTTCTTCTTTAGAGCCTCTAGAATTACCTACAAATATTTGCCTGAATAACTTTCCTTTGGCTTAAATCCAGTATCTTCCTTTGAAATGGGAAGTGGGGAAGTAGGGCAAAGTAGGTCAAGTCTAAGGTTCCCCATTTACATTTGCCGCTAAGAAACTTTGGAGAACTGTGACTAATATACTATCTGATAGGCTAGTCTTCCTTCATCTATCCAAAGTTTTCCTTATTATTCATGTTGGTTTATTTTCCCATACAAATTTATAATCACATTTTCTAGTTAAAATTAAAAAGTGGCATGTGTTATTGGAATACTATGAAATGTAAAACTCTAGGACACATTTTAAATTGCTAAGTTCTAAGTTTAATTTGGGAGAACTGAAATTTTTATGATACTATTAAGTCTTCCTATGACAATGTTATTTTATATCTTTCAGGGGTATTTGGTATTTTTTTTTCACTCATCCAAACATATCTTGTTAAGATTATTTTACATATTGTCTTTTTTGATATCACCATAAATATTATCTTTTGTCCAAATATGTTCTGTTTGGTACCTTTTTGCATACAGGAGAGCTACTGATTTCTGAATATCCATGTCTTCCCATAACACTTTTTAAGTTCCTATTTTGTGGTAGTTTTCTAGCTGATTTCCTGGGTTTTCCAGATACAGAATCCTATAATCTGAAAACACTGATAGTTTTGCATCCTCCTTCCCTAATTTTATATTGTTAATTACTTAGCTTTTAAAAAAGCACTTTGGTTTAGTCAAGTGTAGTATTATATTAGTGGTGATAATGTGCAGAACTGTCCTATCTATAACTTTGGTGAGAATGCCTTTAGAATTTTCCTCCCAAAAAAATGCTGGTTTCCCACGAAATGTTCATGAACTGCATGAACCCTATTTGGATTTCCTGTTTTGTTAAATTTCTACTCCCATTTTCAGGAGTTTCTGTTTCTGATTTTATTTGTTTTTCTGTCTTTTTCTTACAGACGAGTAGGAGTACTTTACACATTCTATTGTGAGTTCTTTGTTGGTTATATATGTTACCCTATGTTAGATATTTCTTCTGTTTTGTGCCTTATCTTTTCATTCACTTTATAATGTCTTTTGATGAATAGAAATTCACAATTTTAATATAAACATTTTTTTTAAATTTCTCTTTATAATTAATTAGTTTTGTTATATAAGATCAATAAAAAAAATAATTATGCTTTCATTCACTAGCAACAGATAATCAGAAGGTGAAATATTTAAAATATTACTTATGTTATCAAAATATGGAATATTAGCAATACATCTGAGAAAGCTGTGTAAGACCTTTACACTGAAAATAACAAAACACTGTTCTAAGATAAATGGAAAGATATTCGTATTCACAGGTTGCTTTTTAGGGCCACATTGGCAGAATATGGAAGTTCCCAGTCTAGGGCTTGCCAGCCTACACCACAGCCAGAGGAACACTGTATCCAAGCCGTGTCTGCAACCTACACCATAACTCACGGCAACACCAGATCCTTAACCCACTCAGCGAGGCCAGGGATTGAACCTGCAACCTCATGGATCCTAGTTGGGTTCATTAACCACTGAGCCACAAAGGGAACTCCTGTGGTTATATTTTTTAAAAAAATTTTTATTAGAGTTGATTTACATTGTTCTGACAATTTCTCAATTTCTGCAATATAGCAAAGTGACCCAGGCATACATCTATACACATTCTCTTTCTCATATTATCTTTCATCATGTTCCATCACAAGTGATTTGATATAGTTCCCTAAGCTATACAGCAGGACCCTAAGTCTGTCCATTCTAAATGTAACAGTTTTGATAGAAGAAAACCCGAACTCCCAGTCCATCCCCTTCCCTCCCTTTCCCCCTCCCCCTTGGCAACCACAAGTCTGCTGTCTATGTCAGTGAGTCTGTTTCTATTCTGTAGATGGGTTCACGTGTGTCATATTTTAGATTCCACACATAAGTGATATCATATGGTATCTATCTCTTTCTGACTTACTTCACTTAGTATGAGAATCTCTAGTTGCATCCATTTTGCTGCAAATGGCATTATCTTGTTCTTTATTATGGCTGAGTAGTATTGCATTTTGTATATGTAGTACGTTGTCTGTATCTATTCATCTGTTGATGGACATTTAGGTTGTCTCCATGTCTTGGCTACTGTGAATAGCACAGCAATGAACATAGGGGAGAATGTATCTTTTTGAATGAAGGTTTTTTATAGACATATGCCCAGGAGTGGGAACACTGAATCATATGGTCATTCTATATTTAGTTTTCTGAGGAAGCTCCATACTGTTTTCCATAGTGGTTGTACCAATTTACATTCCCACCAACATATTCCCTTTTCTCTGTGCCCTCTCCAGCATTTGTTACTTGTAGTCTTATTAAAGATAGCCTTTTTTCTGTTGTGTGGTGGTACTTCATTGTAGTTTTGATTTGCACTTCTTCAATAATTGGTGATGTTGAGCATTCTTTCATGTGCCTGTTGGCCATCTGTATGTCTTCTATGGAGAAATGTCTATTTAGATCATCTGCCCATTTTTCTATTTGCATGTTTGCTTTTTTGCTGTTGAGTTATATGAGTTGCTCCTATATTTTGGAGATAAGACCTTGTCAGTTCCATCATTTGCAGTTATTTGTCCCATTCTGTGGATTATCTTTTCATTTTTTTTATGGTTTCCTTTGCTATGCAAAAGCTTGTAAGTTAGATTAGGCCCCTTTGGTTTGTCTTTATTTCTATTGCCTCGAGAGACTGACCTAAGAAAATGTTTGTATGGTTGATGTCAGAAAATGTTTTGCCTATGTTCTCTTCTAGGAGTTTGATTGTGTCTTGTTTTATGTTTAAGTCTTAAGCCATTTTGAATTTATTTTTGTGCATGGTGTGAGGGTGTGTTCTAGTTTCATTGATTTATATGAGCTGTCCAATTTTCCCAGCACCAACAGCTAAAGAGACTGTCTTTTTCCCATTTTATATTCTTGACTCCTTTGTTGAAGATTAATTGACCACAGGTGTCTGGGTTTATTTCTGGGTTCTCCATTATGTTCCATTGGTCTCCATATGTCTGTTTGTACCAGTACTACACAGTCTTTTCTTTTTTGTCCCTCCAGTGACATATGAAGCTCCACAGCCAGGGATCAGATCCGAGCCACAGATGCAAACTAAGCTGCTGGACCAGGGATTGAACCAGTGCCACCCAACTCTCAAGATGCTGCTGATCCCATTGTACCACAGTGGGAGCTACAGTACCACACTGTCTTGATTACTGCAGCTCTGTAGTATTGCCTAAAGTGTGGGAGAGTTATGCCTCCTGATTTTTTTTTCCCCCTCAGAATTGCTTTGGCAATTCTGGGTCTTCTGTGGTTACATATAAATTTTTGGATTGTTTGTTCTAATTCTGTAAAAAATGTCCTGCATAATTGGATAGGAATTGCATTAAATCTGCAGATTGCTTTGGGTAGTTTAGCCATTTTAATGATACTAATTCTTCCAATCTATGAGCATGTTATGTCTTTCCATTTCATTGAATCCTCTTCAATGTCCTTAAGTAATGTTTTATAGTTTTCAGCATATAAGTCTTTCATCCTCCTTGTTCAGGTTTATTCCTAGGTATTTAATTTTGGGGGTGTTATTTTTAAAGATACTGTTTTTTAATATTCCTTTTCTAAAATTTCATTTTTATTATACAGAAATGCAACTGATTTCTGAATGCTAATCTTGTATCCTGCTACTTTGCTGAATTCCTTGATCTGTTCAAGTAGTTTTAGTGTGGAGTCCTTAGGGTTTTCTATACATAGTATCATGTCATATGTATAGAGTGACAATTTTACCTCTTCTCTTCCAGTTTGGATACCATTTATTTCTTTCATTTGTCTGACTGCTGTGGCTAGGACTTCCAGTACTATGTTGAATAACAGTGGTGCGAGTGGGCATCCTTCTCTTGTTCCAGATTTTAGTAGAAAGGCTTCCAGGTTTTCTCCATTGAGTATTATATTTGCTGTGGGTTTGTCATAAATGTCTTTTATTATGTTAAAGTATGTTCCCTCTATGCCATCTTTGGTAAGAGTTTTATCATGGATGGATGTTGGACTTTGTCAAATGCTTTTTCTGCATCTATAGAAATTATCACGTGGTTTTTGACTTTTCTTTTGTTAATGTGGTGTATGACGTTGCTTGATTTGCATATGTTGAACTATCCTTGTGGACTTGGGGTGGAACTCACTTGATCGTGGTGTATAATCTATTTTTGTGTTCTTGGATTCAATTGGCTAAAATTTTGTTGACAATTTTTGCATCTTTATCAAAGATATTGGCTTATAATTTTCTCTTTTTTGTTAGTATCTTTGTCTGGTTTTTGTATTAGAGTGATTGTGGCTTCATAGAATGTCTTTGGGCGTGTTCCTTTTTCTTCAGTCTTTTGGAAAATTTAAAAAGGATGGGTATAAATTCTTCTTTGTATGTCTGGTCCTGGACTTTTGTTTGTAGGGAGTATTTTTATTACATATTCAATTTCACTTCTAGTGATGGGTCTGTTCAGTTGATCTATTTCTTCTTGATTCAGTTTTGGTGGGCTATATGTCTCTAGAAAGGTGTCCATTTCTTCCAGGTTGTCAAATTGTTGGCATATAATTGTTCATAGTATTCTCTTAGGGGTGTGTGTGTGAGTGTGTGTGTGTGTGTGTGTGTTTGTGTGTGTGTGTGTGTGTGTTTCTGCAATATCTGCTGAAATTTCACCTTTTTTATTTCTTATTTTGTTCATTTGGGGTCTTCCCCTCTTCTTGGTGAGTCTAGCCAAAAGTTAGTCAATTTTGTTTACACTTTCAAAGAACCAGCTGTTGGATTTTGATTTTTTTTCTATTGTTTATTGAATCTCTATGTTATTGGTTTCCTCTGTGATCTTTATGATTTCCTTCCTTTTGCTGAGTTTAGGTTTTGTTTGTTCTTTTTCTAATTCTTTCAAGTGCAGGGTTAAGTTATTGATTTAAGATTCTTCTTCTTTTTTGAAGAAGGACTGTTTCACTATAAGCTTCCATCTAAGAACTGCTTTTGTGTCATCATATAGGTTTTGAATGGTTGGCTTTTTGTTATTTGTCTTGAGATATTTTTTTAATTTCCTTTTTGATTTCCTCATTGACTCTTTTTTTCTGTTTGTTTTAGCATGTTGTTTAGTCTCCATGTAGTCAGTTTTTCTCATTTCTTTTCCTGTAGTTGTCTTCTAGTTTCATGCCACTGTGGTTAGAGAAGATGTCTGAAATATTTTCTATGCTCTTAAATTTGTTGAGGTGAGTTTTGGGTCCCAGTATGTGGTCGGTCTTTGAGAATGTTCCATGTGCACTTGAAAATAATGTATTTTCTTATTTTTGGGAATGTAATGTCCTACAAATATCACTTGTGTCCTTTAGGATCTATGGTGCCTTATCTATTTTCTGTCTAGAAGATTCATCCATTAATGTGAGTGGGTTGTTAAAATCTTCTACTATTATTGTATTCTCATTAATTTCTCCTTTTATGTCTGTTAGCATTTGTTGTATTTGGGCGCCCCAATACGTGTATTAGGGGCATATATATTAACAAGTATAATATCCTTTTCTTGAATTGAATGATTTTCAAGTATGTTAACCCCTTCCTATGTTTGCTTGTTTTAACCTAATAGTCCTATAAGCTCAAACACATTCTTAAAAAAAAGAATCTAGATTTTCTTACTTTCCTTCCACACATTTTATGATTTTGATGTCCTTTTTCACATCTTCATGTTTATCCTTTTACTGTTCCTCGTGTATATTGTCACTTTTAAAAGTAGGTTTTGGGGAGTTCCCATTGTGGCTCAGTAGTAAGGAGCCCAACTACTATCCATGAGGATGGGATTTGATCCCTGGCCTCAGTCGGTTACAGATCTGGCATTACTGTGAGCTGTGGTGTAGGTGACAGACACAGCTCGGATCCTGCATCCCTCTGGCTGTGGTATAGGCAAGGAGCCACAGCTCCAATTTGACTTATAGACTTTAGCACAGCTCCAATTTGACCTTTAGCCTTGTGTGCAGGCCTAAAAAAAATACTAAGAAAAAAATTTTTAAAGAAAAATAGAAATAGTTTTTTTTCATTTTAGATATGTATGCTGATGTATTTCAGTGATTACTTTCCAGCTGTGATTTTCTCCATTCTATATTATCTTACTTCTTTGCTATTTTAAATCAGATATTTCATTATTTCTTTTAGAAGAGGTTTAGTATTGCTATGTTTTCAGTTTTTGTTTGTGGGAGAAATTCTTCATTTCTCCTATTTTACTTTTTTATTTTTTAATAATTTTTATTTTTTACATTGTAGTAGGTTTACAGCATTCTGTCAGTTTTCTACTGTACAGCAAAGTGGCCCAGTCACACATACATATATGCATTATTTTTCTCACATTATCATTCATCATGCTCCACCACAAGTGACTAGATACAGATTCCAGTACTGTAGAGCAGGATCTCATTGCTTATCCATTCCAAAGGCAACAGTTTGCATCTATCAACTCCAGATTCCCAATTCATCTCAACCACTCACCCTCACCCTTGGGCAATTACAAGTCTGTTTTCCAAGGCCATGGGTTTCTTTTCTGTAGAATGGTTCATCTGTGCCAAACATTCGATTCCAGATATGTGATGTCATATAGTATTTGTCTTTCTCTTTCTGACTTAATTCACTCAGTATGAGGGTCTCTAATTCCATCCCTGTTGCTGCAAATGGCATTATTTTATTCTTTTTTAAGGCTGAGTAGCAGTGCCATAAAGGACAATATTTTTAATATGTGATGCAAAAATGGGATATCCATGAGAACAAACAAGGAGAAAGAGAAGAAAAACCATTTCAAATTTGGCAAAATATATAAAAATTAACTCAAACGAATCATAGACCTCAATGTACAGCCAAAAACTAGACAATTTCTAGAAGAAAATAGGAACAAATGTTCATGACCATGGATTATGCAAAAAGTTTTTATCACTTCTTCCCTCTCTAGCTGTTTTAGATGTAAAGTTAGGTTGTTTATTTGAGCTTTTTCTTGTTTCCTGAGGTAGGCTTGTATTACTATAAACTTTCCTCTTAGAACTGCTTTTGCTACATCCCAGAGGTTTTGGATTGTCGTGTCTTTGCGGTTATTTGCGACTAGGTTTTTTAAATTTCCTCTTTGATTTCTTCAGTGATACATTGGTTATTTAGTAGCATGTTGTTTAGTCTCCACGTGTTTGTATTTTTTGCCATTTTTTTCTTGTTGTTGATTTCTAGTCGTATAGCATTGTGGTCAGAGAAGATGCTTGATATGATTTCAATTTTCTTAAAGTTACTGAGGCTTGATTTGTAACCCAGGATGTGATCAATCTTAGAGAATGTTCCATGCGCACTTGAGAA
>PVHT021183699.1:42015608-42051212 GCA_004024745.2 Catagonus wagneri
GCGTCTTCTCTTAATTTCTGGATATTCAGCCTTAATTCTTCAAGTATTTTCATTACCTCCCTTCTGAACTCCATTTCTGACAGACTACAGAGGTCAGTTTCATTGCTGGCTGCTTTAAAAGACTTGTCCTGTTCTTTTAACTGGGAATGGTTTTTGAGCTTCTTCATCTTGTTTGTGGTTTTCTTTTTCTGTGAGTTTGTTGAGGCCACGCTGTAGACTTGGATGGCTACTTCTAGGGAGGAGCTCCCCTTTGTATTTTTTGGTGGGGTTACTATTTATTTTTGGTGTAGGAGTTTGACTATTTGCTGTCTATTTCTTTGGAATGAGCAGGCTGTTATCTCAGTGGTACTCTGAGTGTTCTCTGTGAGAGTGTAGGAATGGCTAAAGTAGACAGTGGGAGCCTAGTCTCCACACTCTCAATTGCAGGAAAGTGGCGCTGTCCACTCCTAGTTGCCCAGCCCTGGGAAGTGATCACTACCTCTAGGCAGATCTACCAGGTGTCTTAAGCATTTGGCAATAGCAGCAGCAGGAAGTATGATTTCCCCCGGGAGTGAGAGCCGCGGAAAACTAGTGTTCGATTGCAAAGTCCTCTTTGAGGTGACTGGAATCACAAGCGGTACCCGTCAGAGGCTGGCTCAGCAGGCTGGCGTTTGTTCCACCCTTCTGCTGATGCTGTCTCGTCTGTTGGGGCAGGTGGCATTGGCTGGCGCCAGCCCCGCTCCTCTGCGAAAGCTAGCTCCGTGTGGTCACGTACTGCTCCGCCCGCCAGAGCTACCAACTCTGTGGGCTGACACACTCGCCTAGGTCCTTGGACCGACCCAGGGCCCCGCCAACCCTGCCGATGCTGGTTGGTGCAGGCGCCTGGGTCCACAACCTGGCACCGCGCTCCGCCCACGGGCTTCAAGGCACGGCTCCGCTCCCGCTGCCGCGGCTGCAGCCTCCACTGTCTCCTCCCCACTTCCGCTCTCTTTGGCGGGTTACTGTCGCCCCGCCCTGTGCGCTAGTTCAAGTTGCTTCCTATGGCGGCCAGCCCCTCCTCCTCTCCTCTTCCCTAACAATGGAGGCTTGCCTCCCCCGCGGGACCAGACTTCCTCTGTTCCCTCAGTCCTGGTTTTGCTCTCCACAAATCCTAGAATATTGCTGTTCCTTGTCCTATTCCTGCAATCACCGCAGCCACCGACCTCTGCCTTCTCGCCGGGACTAACCTTAGGAACCTGTGTCTTAGCTCCCAGGCACCGCCCGGCACCTCAGGCTGTGGTGTCTGTGCCGGTATTCAGGTCTCTAACTCCGATTTTCCTATCTCAATCCAGCTGCTGTGTTTTTCTCAGGCTTTGATGTCCCTCTAGTTCCGATGGTCGTTGATCCGCTGATTGTTGTTTAGGTTTCTTCCCAGGAAACTTTTCTTTTTCACAGCTCCCTCCCTGGAGTGCTGGTTGCGGTCCTAATTGCTTCTCTCTCACCTTTTTTTTTTTCCTTCAGTTGTTCTACCCAGTTATTTCAAGGGTTTCTTGCAGTTTTTGGAGGTTTAAATTAATCAGCATTCAGATGATGATTTGTCCAACTTGTTTTATATTTAGATGCGTTTTTTGATGTATTTGTGGGAGAGGGTGAGCGCGACCTCTTACTCCTCTGCCATCTTGCCGCAGTCTCCCCCACTTACAGTTTTAAATAGGTTTGATATTCAACAGGTAAGATATACAGGTATAGTTTCAGGAAATTAGATTTTTTTGGAGGGACAGGGGTCATGTAGGAAAATTTTGAATGTCTTCATAAAGTCTTTGCCCATTTCTTTTTTAAATTTATTCTCTAATCTTTAAGGCTTTTTGAATTTTCTGATCTTATTGTCAGTGGTGGTATGATTAGGTTGATGTATCTGAGTTGCTTACTATACTGTATATGCTAGAGGCTGGCAAACTACAGCTCTTAGGCCAGTTATGGCCTACCACTTGTTTTGCCAGGTAAAATTGCATGGGAACACAGCCATGCCTATTTTATTATATATTGCTCATGGCTACTTTTGTGCTCCCATGGAAAAATAGAGTACTTGCAACAACACCCCATGGTCCACAAAACCTAAAACATGTACTATGTGGACTATTACAGAAAACAATTGCTAACTCCTGCTGGTAAGCTCCTTCTCTGAAGGCTTATTTAATTAACTATCCAACTCTTAGTAAATAGCAGGTAGTCAGTGCTCTGAACAGTACATACTTTGTTTATTTGAATAAAACAAGCCTATAGCATTTATTGACCACTTGGTATAGATACGTGACCATCTCCTAAGTGTTACTAGCAGTTATTCCACAAATATTTCCTGAGCATATACTATATTCCTGGCACTGTTCTAGGTTTTGTGGATATAGCAATTCAAACACGTATAAATTCCTGTATTTGAAAAAGTCGCTGGACATAGACAATTCTGATTTCATTTGGAAATATGAATTATAGTTCAACCTAGTACTGTTTTCTAAATAGGTAATTATCCTGTATATCATTTGTTTATGAGCTATTGTTAACATTTGTTAAATATTATATTTTAAATATTTAAATTCACATCATTATTAATCTTCTAAATATGCAATGTTCAGTAAGCTAGCCACCAGTTACATGTAGCTAATGAGCACTTGAAACATTTATAGTCTGTACAGCAGAACATTGACAGAACATTGTAAATTAACTACAATAAAAAAATTTAAAAAGTAAGAGAAAAGAAACATGGCTAGTCTGAATTGAGATGTTCTGTAAGAGTAAAATAAAACAGTCTTTTAAAGGTTTACTACAAAAACATTTCTTTAATAATTTTAATTGGTTATATGTTGAAAAATTCTTTGGATATATTAAATTAAATGAAATATATTAATAAAATTAATTTCAACTATTTATTTTATTTATATCTATGTGGCTGTAAGAAAATTTGAAATTATAGATAAGCTATGAAATCCTGCTGTATAGCACAGGAAACTATAGTCACTTGTGATGGAACATAATGGAGGATAATGTGAGAAAAAGAATGTATATATATGTGTGTGTGTGTGTGTGTGTGTGTGTGTTTGTGACTGAGGTCACTTTACTGTGCAGTAGAAAATTGACAAAACACTGCAAACCAACTATAATGGAAAAATAAAAACATTAAAAAATAAATAAAATTTCATATATGGCTTACATTATACCTCTATTGCACAGTATTTTATATACCTCCTTTATGCTTTGCTGGTGTTTCTCAAATATGGATTGGATTTTTAGTTGATGGGAACACTGGATTAAACAAATGTTTAAATGTCTATTTCTGGGTTCGCAAAATTTGCAACATGAATTTCTATGGGGATAGAACTTGTTTATGGTGTTCCTCAGTTGCTTTTACTGGGAACTTTCTTGAAATGCTCTTTGGTAGTCTGTGACCAAATTTGCAACATTTTGGTATTCATCTTGGAACCTGGTACAAAGGCATTGATTGTAGAACAAGTTTTAATTTACAAGGCCAATATTCAGGTAATATTCTGGATTTTTCCAAGTAAAGTAAATATTGATTATTTTAAAATATAGTTCTATTGTTTGAATATAATTCACAAAATTTTGGAAAGTTTAGTTGATCTAAAAAATAAATATTGGTATCAACTTGCAAAATTGATTCATTTTCAAAATGTGTAGTTGTAATTGGGTTTGTCCATTTAGGTGGTGATACAGAGAGAAGTCCAGAATTATTAGTTGATAAATCGTAATTTTAACAGAGAATATACCTTTCATAAAGACCTGCAGACTGGGAAATGATAGATTCTAGAATAAAATTGAGGTGGGAGTTACTTAACTGACAAAGGTTACCATTTTATTCAGAAATTCTTATAAAGGCATCCAGGAGATAGTGTCATAAGCTTTCAGTCTTTCAATCCGTTTCAGAGTATTAGAATCTGTCCTCTGAAGACATCAATCTCACACTTTCAGATCAACAGACTTGTAGCTCTGCATTTCTAGTACCTCAAAACGTTCTCAGGCCTTTCTTCAAACATTTTGCCCAGCAGGAAATACAGTAGTTGCATGGTCCAGGAACATACTACGTTGTTGACATTTTGGTTAAGACTGCATGGACTTTTTTGTTAACATGCTAAATGTGGATTTTGGTTTCTGGCAGAAGCTAAATAGAGTAGAAACTGTTTATCTTAATGATTCACCAGTGTAGGCTATTCCCCACAGTGAGATAAAAGAATTGATTGTTATATTAAAGCCCCCTTTTTGATCTGTCCTTGTGTTGTCAAGTTCTTGTAACTAGACCTAAAAAAAAAAAAAGGTGTAAATCTTTCCTTATGGTCTTGTTTTTTCTCCTTTGTGGAAGAAATCTTACCAAGTGGGAATAAATATGGAAAGCATAAAAAAGCAAGACTATGCAGAAGCTGAACAAGTGGGCTCTTCTTTCCAAAAGCAACGTCTGGACAATGCATTCATGTTAGACATGGCAGAGTTGAACTGTTTGTCTGTCCTGCTTCATGATAAATTTTTGTAAAGTCAATTGACTGAGCTCAGCAATGACCTGAATTGACCATAAAGCATGACCACTAAATTGGTTATCTTTTGGTCCTCTGTTTTCCAGTTATACAATCAAATCAAGTCAAATAAACAACCATCCAACTAACAAATAAAACAAATCAAAACAAAGTAACAGAATATAAAATGAATAACAGTTGAAATATCCTTTTCCCATTTGGTGCTTACATGATAATGTCAAGACGAGGTAGGAGTTCTTTGTTTTGTTTTTGTTTGTAATTATATGGGCTGGTGGTACACTGATGTGAGCTTATAGATAACAGGAACTTATTTTTGATTAGAAATATTTAATCTAAAATTGGGATGTATTGGCTTGCTATGAAGACTATCATTTCATCTTATTTATATATGGTGTGCTTGTGCATGTGTAAACATATCCACTTAATGAAAACTGCAAAATGCTATCTCATAAACTAATAATTAAATTGTGATAAAAATGATCAAGGATGACACTTTTCACTTTCATTGGAAAAACTACTTTTTGAGGGTATGCATGTGTTTAATACAATGTAATACATTTCACTGTAGAAAATTTAGAATTACAAATAGGCAAATTTAGAGAAAAATTAGATGTAATTTCACCACCCAGAGATAGTACCCCTAAAATGCTAATGTCTATCTTTCCTGACTTTTCTCTCACATTAGAACATTATTAGACCATACATAGTGCTTCTAAACTGCGTTTAGAATGCAATCATATCTTTTCCCTTTCCATGTTAATATAGATTTGAATTATAGAACCAGTGGATGTATACTCTGCTATAGCATGTATAGATCATATTTTATTTAACAATTCCTTCATTGTTGGAAAAATTTTTCCAATTGTTTGCTATTATAAACAATGCTTCAGGGAACATCCCTGTACGTATTTTTGTTTACTTGCTCAGGTATTCCTCTAGCTAGATTCTTGAAACTTGAATAGATTAGTTAAGGAACAAGTGTATTTTAAAGTTTTTTTGGATACATTTTGCCAAATTGTCTTTCAGAAATGATATGCCTATCAATGCTTAATTAACCGAGTGTCTTATATGCACTATACTAGTGAAGGAGGCAGGATTTCTTTGACTTTAGGAAACTGGAAACATAGGAGGACAGTGCTTAGCTCTATTTTGAGTAGTCAATGATTATGATTTAGCAATATTGTTACCACTTAGAGGTAAAATTAATGAACATTTATTAATTTTAAATATTTTGAAAATAAACATTTAAAAATAAATATTTTATGTAAGTAAAACTGATTTACAGTACTACAGTCAGTTGGCTTAGTACACAAGTGGTCTAAATTGATCATTAAACCAGAACAAATCCAATAAATTATCTATCCTTTTATCCTCTGTCTTATAGTCATACAAACACACAGTATGTGAAACCAGAAAAATGCACAAATTAAAATGCGTAGAACACTAATAGCACCTCATAAGCTCCTTTCATGCTCTTGATCAGCCTGTAACTCCTCTTTCATTATCAGATGATGACTTCATAGGCAACAAAAGAAGAAAATAAATTGAACTTCATCAAAATTAAAACCCTTTGTACATCAAAGAATACTGTCAAGAAAATGAAAAAAGGAACTTAAAGAATGGAAGAAAATATTTTCAAATCAAGGATTAATGTTTAGAATATATAAGGAACAGCTAAACTCAAAACAACTTGATTAAAAATGAAAACTATACTCTTAAAAAAATAAAATAAAATTGTAAAGAAATGAGCAAAGGGCTGGAATATACATATTTTCTAAAGCAGGTAAACAAATGGCCATTAAGTACGTGTAAAAGATAATCAACACAACTGGTGACTAAGGAAATTCAAATCAAAACCATAATAAGATGCCATTTCATATCCATTAGGAATAGTATTATCAAAGCAAAAGAAAAACAAAAGGAAAATAACAAGTGTTAGTGAGTATGAAGAAATTGGAACCCTTATATATGGCTGATGGCAATGTAAAATAGTGCAGCCACTGTGGAAAACAATATGGCAGTTCTCCCCCTCAAATTAAACATTTAATTATCAAATGATTCATGAATTCCCCTTTGTTTTTCTTTTAAGGTTGCACCTGTGGCATATGGAAGTTCCCAGGCCATCACTGCTCCATCTGCAGCCTTTGCAAGAGCCACAGCAATGCCAGATTCTTAACCCACTGAGCCGTTAACAGGAACTTTCAGCTTTTGCATGTACTACAAGAATTGAAAACAGGGACTCAAACAGATTCTTATACACCAATGCTTGTGGCATCATTATTCCCAATAGCCAAAAGGTGGAAGCAACTTTTGCCCATTGACAGATGAATGAAAAAACAAAAATGTGATACATACCTATTATTCAGTACTAAGAAGAAAGGTAGAATCTTGAAGACATTCTGCTAAGTGAAACAAACCAGACACAAAATTATAAATATTGTGTAATTTCATATGAGTTACCTACTATAGTCAAATTTGTAGAAACATAGTAATTAGTTGTTACCAAGGGCTAGAGGAAGGGAAGAATGGGGAGTTACTGTTTCCTGGGTACAGAGTTTTACTTTGGGGATGGATAGTACTAATGGTTGCACAGTAATATAAATATACTTATTATCAGTGAACTGTGCACATAAAAATGGTTAAATGGTGTATTTTATATTTTGTGTTTTACCATATACACAACAAAGGATAACTCTCCTAACTTCCTACTCCTTTAATAATTTTATGTTTTTGTACTTCATTTTTTTAATTTTTATTAATCAGTTTATTTACTTATTATATTATTTTTGTCTTTTTAGGGCCGTACCCGTGGCATACGGAGGTTCCCAGGCTAGAGGTCAAATCAGAGTTACAGCTGCCAGCCTACACCACAGCCACAGCAATGTAGGATCCTAGCTGCATCTGTGACCTATACCACAGCTCATGGCAATGCCAGGTCCCTGACCCACTGATCAAGGCCAGGGATCAAACCTGTGTCCTCATGGATACTAGTTGGTTTAGTTAACCACTGGGCCATGACAGGCAGGAACTCCTGTTTTTGTACTTCAAACAAATTGAATTATACAGCATATCTTCTTTTGTGTTTTTTTTTTACCTTAATGTTATTCTTTGTAAAATTCAGCCACATTTTTGCCTGTGATAGTATCCTGTTTATTTTAATAGCTTTAAAGTACTTGTTAATATGAATAAACCACATTCTTCTGTTGATAGACAATGATTCCACTTTAGTTTTTTTGCTGTTTTGAATAAACCTCCTATGAACATTTTTGTACATGTCTGTGTGGGTGACACACGGACGTATTTCTAGTGAGTATGTTCCTTGAAGAGGAATTGCTGGGTCATCAGGTAGACCTACTACAGTTTGTGAGAGGTCCAGTTGTTCCACATCCTCATCAACACTTGAGTAGTCTAGTTTGTGTAGCTATTTTGTGGGTTTGTAGTGGTATCTATCTCATTGTGTTTTCAGTTTATATTTTTCGGATGACTAATGTTGACCATCTTTTAATAAGTTCATTTGCCATTTGGATATCCTGTTTCGTGAAGTATCTTTTACTAATTTTTCTATCATATTGTGTTTTTGCTTTCTTATTTATTCATGGGAGTTCTTTATTCTAGTGCCTTTGTGGGATACATGTAATCCACAAAATATTCCCATTCACTGACTTCTTTTTTACTGTCTTAACGGTGCCTCTTGATAAGTTGAAATCTTTAATTTAATGTAGCAGTATTTATTACTCTTTTCTTGTATGGCTAGTGTTTTTGTGTTCTGCTTAAAAAATCTTTGCTTGAAGTCCTGAGGATATCCTCCTATATTATCTTCCAGGACTTTTACACTTTCACTTTCTGCATTTAGATCTGTAAGTTATCTGGAATTGATTTTTGTGTATAGTGTGAGTTTTGTATGGGATGGGTTGAGATTCATTTGTTTTTTCATTTGAACAGCTGACATAGCATCATGTATTAAAAGGACCAGTTTAACTCACTGTGCTTCAATGCCACCTTTGTCATAACCAAGAGAAGTGAAAACTCTATGTCCATCCAAAAGCTTGTGTACTTAATATTCATAGCAGTGTCATTTGTGATAAATTGAAATATAAAGCAACCTCAAATGTTTATTAATAGATCAGTACATTAACAAAGTATGGTATATACATACCACGGAATACTGCTGAGCAACAGAAAGCAATGAACTACCAATGCCAGTGGCAATATGAATAAAACTCAGAAATATTTATACTGAGTGAAAGAAGCCAGGCAAAAAGTACAATTTAGATGATTCTATTTCTGAAAAATTCTCAAAAATACTAACTAATCTATAATGATAAAAAGCAGATCAATGGTTTTCTGGGGAATAGCAGACAGGGAGGGGCAGAAGAATAGGATGAAAGGTGCATGAGAAAATTTGGGAGGTGATAACTTCACAGTGTATAATGTATCAAGTCACATTGATTATACATTTTAAATATGTACAGTTTTTGTATTTATAAAGCTCTTAAAAATAAAGCTAAAATGATTTGTGATTTCTTGTTTGCTTCATAGATTCTCCAGAGCATTGATAAAGTTCCAAACATTTGTGGATTTTTTCGTTATTTTGTTGTTCATTTTGTTCATCCTGTTGACTTGACTTGTAGCTTAATTTTGTTGAGGGAAGAGCATGCTTTTAACATGTTAATCCTTGAACATTTTTGAGACTTGCTTAACTGAGCAAAATGTGGTCAATCTTAGTAAACGTTCCATGTGTACTTGAAAAGAATGTGTATTTGCAGTTGTTGGTTGTCAGTTTCCATAAAAGTTATTTAGATCAATTTTGTAAAATGTAGAGTGTGTAAATCATCTAATTATTTCATGATTTTATTTATTATTTTTAAATTGAAGTATAGTTGATTTACAGTGTTTCCAGTATATAGCAAAGTACTTCAGTTTTATATATGTATATATATGTATATATAATCGTGTGTGAATGAATTATTCATTCTTTTTCAGATCATTTTCCATTATAGGTTATTACAAGATATTGAATACTGTTTCATGAATTATACAGTAGGTTCTTGTTATTTATCTGTTTTATAGATCATATTTTGTGTCTGCTAAGCTTGAACTCCTAAATTATCCCTCCCCTTTCCCTTTCCCTTTGGTAACCATAAATTTGTTTTCTATGTCTCTGAGTCTGTTTCTGTTTTGTACATAAATACTACATTTGTATCATATTTTAGATTCCACATGTAAGTGATGTCATATGATTTTATTTTTGTCTTTTTAGGGCTGCACCTGCAACATATGGAGGTTCCCAGGCTAGGAATGGAATCGGAGCTGTAGGTGCTGGTCTACACCATTGCTCATGGCAACGCCACATCCTTAACTCACTAAGTGAGGCCAGGAATCGAACCAACATCCCCATGTATGCTAGTCAGTTTCGTTTCCACTGAGCCACGATGGGAACTCCCATCATATGATATCTGTCTTCTCTGTCTGAAGTGTTGCTTCACTTAGTGTAATAGTCTCTAGGTTTATCTATGTTGCTATAAATGGCATTATTTCATTCCTTTTATATACACTGTATCTTCTTTATCCATACATGTCAATGGACATTCCATGTTTTGGCTATTGTAAATAGTGCTCTTATGAATATCGGGTGCATGTGTCTTTTTGAATTAGTGTTTTCTCTTGGATATGTGCCCAGGAGTGGGATTGCTGGGTCATATGGTAACTATTTTTTTGTTTGTTTTATAAGAAACCTCCATACTGTTTTCCAAGTGACTACACCAATTTGCATTCTTACCAACAATGTAGGAGGGTTCTCTTTTCTCGACACTCTCTCCAGCATTTATTATTTGTAGACTTTTTGATGATGGCCATTCTGAGCAGTGTGAGGTGGTACCTCATTGTACTTCTGATTTTAATTTCTCTAATAATTAGCGAATTTGAGCATCTTTTCATGAGCCTGTTGGTCATCTGTATGTCTTCTTTGGAGAAATTTCTATTTAGGTCTTCTGTCCATTTTTTGATTGGATTGTTTGTACTTTTGGATTGTTTGTACTTTTGTTATTGAGTTGTATGATCTGTTTGAGTATTTTGGATATTAACTCTTGTCATTCACATCATTTGAAAGTATTCTTTCCCAGTCTGTAGGTTGTCTTTTGTTTTGTTTATGGTTTCCTTTGCTGTGCCAAAGCTTGTAAGTTTGATTATGTCTCATTTACATATTTTGCTTTTGTTTCTTTTGCCTTGAGAGACTGACCCAAGGAAATATCGCTATAATTTATGTCATAGACTATTTTGCCTAGATTCTCTTCTAGCATTTTGTCTTGTCATGTCTTATGTTAACTTCTTTAAGCCATTTTGAATTTTTGTGTAGCATGTAAGGGACTGTTCTTACTTCATTGATTCACTTGCTGCTGTCCAATTTTTCCACTACCAAGTGTTGAAGAGTCTGTATTTTTTCCAGTGTATTTTATTTCCTCCTTTGTCAAAGATTAAGTCACTGTAGGTGTGTTGGTTTATTTCTGGTCTCTGAATTCTTTTCCCTTGATCTATACATCTGTTTCTGTGCCAAAACCACACCGTTTTTATTACTGTACCTTTTGAGTATTGTCTGAAGTCTTGCAGGGTTATGCTTCCTGGTTTGGTTCTTTTTCCTCATGATTGCTTTGGAAATTCTGGGTCCTTTGTAATTCCATATAAATTTTAGGATTTTTTACTCTAGTTCTGTGAGAAATGTCGGGGGTTAAAAGTTAGGTATCACGTTAAGTTTATATATTGCTTTGAGTAGTATGGCCAATTTAACATGTTAATTCTTCCAATCCATGTAATAGAAGACATTTCCATTTCACTGAATCATCTTCTATTTCCTTTATTAAAGTTTTAGAGTTCTCAGCATATAGGTTTTCTACCTCTTTGGTCAGGTTTATTCCTAGGTATTTTATTTTATTTATTTATTTTTGGTGTATTTTAAATGGGATTTTTCATTTACTTTCCTTTTGTGATATTTCATTGTTAGTGTAAAGAACTGCAACAAATTTCTGTCTATTAATCTTGTATCCTGCTACCTTACTGAGTTTATCAGTTCAAGTATTTTTTTTGTGTGTGTGTGTGTAGTCTTTAGGGTTTTCTATATAGAGTATCATGTCATCTGCATATAATGATAATTTTATCTTTTCTCTGCTCATTTGGATACCTTTTATTTGTTTATCCTATCTGATTGCTGTGGCTAGGGCTTTCAGTACTATGTTGAGTAGAAGTAAGCATCCTTGTCTTGTTTCTGCTTTTCACTATTGAGTATTATATTGGCTGTGGGTTTCTCATAAATAACTTTTATGATTTTGAGATATGTCCCCTCTATACTCATTTTGGTGAGAGTTTTTTTTATCACGAATTGATGTGAATTTTTTTTTTCCTTTTTTGGCCGCCCCATGGCATATGAAGTTCCCAGGCCAGGGATCATATCCAAGCCATAGTTGTGACCAAAGCCACAGTTGTGGCAACACCAGATCCTTAACCCACTGTCCTGGGCTGGAGACTGAACTTGTGTACCAGTGCTCCCAAGATGCCACTGATCCAGTGTGCCACAGTGGGAACCCCTGGATCTTGAATTTTACCAAATGCTTTTTCTGCATCTATTCAGATGATCATGTGGTGTTTGACTTTTCTTTTATTAATGTGGTGTGTTGCATTGATTAATTTGTATATTTTGAACCATGCTTATGTACATGATATGAATCCCACTTTGTTGTGATATATGACCTTTTTTTCATGCGTAGTTGGATTTGGTTGGCTAAAATTTTGTTGAGAATCTTTGCATCTATATTCATCATAAGTATTGGCATATAATTTTCTTTTTTTGGTAACATCTTTGTCTGATTTTGGTATTAGGGTGATGGAGGCTTCCTAGAATACCTTTGGGAGTAAGAAGAATTGGTGTATGTCTCCTTTGTATGTTTGGCAAATCTGCCTGTGAAGACATCTGTTTAGGTTGTTTACTTGAGATTTTTCTTGTTTTTTGAGGAAGGCTGGTATCATTATGAACTTCCCTCTAAGAACAGCTTTTGCCCCATCCCATAGATTTTGTATAGTTGTGTTTTCCTTGTCATTTGTCTCAAGGTATTTTTTAAATTTCGTTTTTGATTTCCTCATTGACTCATTTTTTTTTTTTAGTAGCATGTTCTTTAGTCTCCATGTAACCTTTTTTTCTTTCTCATTTCTTTTTCTGTGGTTGATTTCTACTTTCATGCCATTGTGGTCAGAGAGGATGCTTGAATAACTTTTGTACTCTAAAATGAGTTGAGGTAAGTTTTGTGCCCCAGTCCATGGTCAGTCCTTGAGAATATTCCATGTGCTCTTGAAAAGAATGTATATTCTGTTTTTTTATAGATGTAATGTCCTAAAAATATCAATTAGGTCTAACTGTTGTATTGTAGCATTTAGGATTTCTGTTGCCATATTGGTTTTCTGTCTAGAAGATGTGTTCATTGATGTGAATGGTGTGTTAAAGTCTCCCACTGTTATAGTATTACCATTACTTTATCCTTTTATGTCTGTTAGTATTTGTTTTATGTATTAGTTTAATATGCTTATCTTGAATTGATCCTTTTATCATTAGTGTCCTTCTTTATCTTTCATTATGGCATCTGTTTTAATGTCTATTTTTTCTGATAGGGGTATTGTGATTCCTGCTTTCCTGTCATTTCCATTCACATAAAATACCTTTTTCCAACCCCTCGCTTTCAATTTATACATGTCCATTGCCCTAAGTTGGGTCTTTTGTAGGCAGCATATTGTAGGCAATTGTTTTTTACTCAGTCTGCCACTCTGTGTCTTTTGATTGGAGAATTCAGTCTGTTGACATTTAAGGTAATTATTGATAAATATGTATATGTTACCTTTTTAAACTTTGTTTTCCAGTCGACTCTATGTTTATCCTTTGTTCCTTTCATTTTCCTTTTTTTGGTGGGATTGACTTCCTTTTATTTTTTGTCCTTTTCTTTTTGGTTTTCATGAATATATTACTTGTTTTTGATTTGTGATTGCCCTGCTTTTAAAGTATGTTATCCTCTTCCTGTATCTCCTTACTTTAAACTGATAGTCATATAGACTCAAACACATACTGAGCAAAGACTCTAGATTTTCTTACTCTCCTTCCCCATGTTTTAGGCAATGGATATTGATGTCCATTTTTACATCCCCATGTTATCCTTTTGCTGATCCTTGTGTGTATTGTTGCTTTCAAATAGTTTTTTTTTTTTAATCTGTATACTGGCCTATTTAAATGATTATTTTCCAAAGTGATTTCCTCTATCCTATATCTTTTTACTTCTTTTCATTTTAGAGGAAACCTTTCAATATCACTTTTTGTTATAATGATTTTTATTTTTTCCATTATAGCTGGTTTACAGTGTTCTGTCCATTTTCTACTGTACAGCAAGGTGACCTAGTCACACATACATGTATACATTCTTTTTCTCACATTATCATGCTGCATCATAAATCACTAGATATAATTCCCAGTGTATAGAGCAGGTCCATTCCAAAGGCAATAGTCTGTATCTATTAACCCCAATTTCCCAGTCCATCCCATTTCCTCCCCCTCCTGCTTGGCAACTACAAGTCTTTTCTCCATGTCCTTGATTTTCTTTTCTGTGGAAAGATTCATTTGTGCTGCATATTAGATTTCAGATATAAATGATATCTTATGGTATTTGTCTTTCCCTTTCTGACTTACTTCACTTAGTAGGAGAGTCCCTAATTCCATCCATATTGCTGCAAATACATTATTATTATTTTTTTTAATGACTGAGTAGTACTCCATTGTGTATATATGCCACATCTTCTTAATTCAGTCATCTGTCAATGGACATTTAGGTTGTTTCCATGTCTTGGCTGTTGTGAATAGTGCTGCAATGAAGATATGGGTGCATATGTCTTTATCGAGGAAAGTTTTGTCCAAATATAGACCCAAGAGTGGGATTGCTGGGTCATATGGTAGTTCTGTGTATGGTTTTCCAAGATACCTCCATACTGTTTTCCATAGTGGTTGTACATTCCCACCAACATTCCCACTAACAGTACAGGAGGGTTCCCTTTTCTCTACACCCTCTCCAGCATTTGTTATTTGTGGACTTATTAATGACCGCCGTTCTGACTGATGTGAGGTGGTAGGTACCTCATAGTAGATTTGATATGCATTTGTCTAATGATCAGTGATGTTGAGCATTTTTTCATGTGCATTTTGGACATCTGTATATCTTCTTTGAAGAAATATCTATTTGGGTCTTATGCCCATTTTTCCATTGGGTTGTTGGCTTTTTTGCTGTTGAGTTGTATAAGTTGTTTGTATATTCCAGAGATTAAGTCCTTGTCAGTTGCATCATTTGAAATTAATTACTCCCATTCCGTAAGTTGTCTTTTTTTTTTTTTTAAATGGTTTCCTTGACTGTGCAAAAGCTTGTCAATTTGATTAGGTCCCATTGATTTATTTTTGCTTTGATTTCTGTTGCTTTGGGAGACTGACCTGGGAAAACATTTGTAAGGCTGATATCAGAGAATGTTTTGCCTATGTTCTCTTCTAGGAGTTTGATGGTGTCTTGTCTTATATTTAAGTCTTTAAGCCATTTTGAGTTTATTTTTTTGCATGGTGTGAGGGTGTGTTCCAATTTTATTGATTTACATGCAGCTCTCCAGTTTTCCCAGCAGCACTTGCTGCAAAGACTGTGTTTTTGTCATTTTATATTTTTGCCCCCTTTGTTGAAGATTAATTGACTGTAGGTGCCTGGTTTTATTTCTGGGTTCTCTGTTTTATTCCATTGGTCTGTGCGTCTGTTTTGGTTCCAGTACTATAGTATTTCAATTACTGTGGCTTTGTAATATTTCCTGGGAGAGTCTGGGAGAGTTATGTCTTCTGCTTCATTTTATTTATTTATTTATTTATTTATTTATTTTTTCCTCGGCTTCATTTTTGTTCCTCAGAATTGCTTTGACAATCCTGGGTCTTTTTTGAGTCCATATAAATTTTTCAATGATTTGTTCTAGTTCTGTTAAGAATGTCCTGGGTAATTTGATAGGGATTGCATTTGAATCTGTAGATTGCTTTGGGTAGTATGGCCATTTTTAGAATATTATTTTTTCCATTTCTTTGAGTCCTCTTTAATTTCCTAGGTTAATGTTTTACAGTTCTAAGCATACAAGTCTTTCACCTCCTTGGTCAGGTTATTCCCAGGTATTTGATTTTTTGGGATGCAATTTTAAAAGGTCTTTATTTTTGTATTATTTTTCTAATATTTCATTGTTAGTATACAGAAATTCAACTAATTTCTGAATATTAATCTTATATCCTGCTACTTTGCTAAATTGTTGATCAGTTTGATTAGTTCTGGGGTTTATTCCTTAGGGTTTTCTATATATGGTATCATTTCATCCTCATAAAGTGACAGTTTTACCTCTTCTCTTCCAATTTGGATACCTTTTATTTCTTTTGTCTGATTGCTGTGGCTATGACTTTCAATACTATGTTGAATAACAGTGGTGAGAGTGAGCATCCTTGTCTTGTTCCAGATTTTAGTGGGAAGGCTTTCAGGTTTTCCCCACTGAGTATTGTATTTACTGTGGGTTTGTTGTAAACGGTTTTTATTATGTTAAGGTATGTTCCCTCTATGCCCACTTTGGTAAGAGTTTTTATCATGAATGGATGTTGGACTTTGTCAAATGCTTTTGCTGCATCTATTGAGACGATCACATGGTTTCTGACTTTTCTTCTGTTAATATGGTGTTCAACTATTGATTTGCATATGCTGAACCATCCTTGTGAACCTGGGATGATTCCCACTTGGTGGTGGTGTATGATCTTATTTATATGTTGTTGGATTCTGTTGGCTAAAATTTTGTTAAGAATTTTTGTGTCTATGTTCATCAAAGATATTGGCCTATAGTTTTCTTTTTTGGTAGTTTCTTTGTCTGGTTTTGATATTAGGGTGGTGGTGGTGTCATAGAAAGTCTTTGGGAGTGTTCCTTCTTCTTCAACCTTTTGGAAAAGTTTAAGGAGAATGGGTATAAGTTCCTCTTGGTATGTTTGGTAGAATTTGCCTGTGAAACCATCTTGTCATGGACTTTTATTTGTAGGGAGTGTTTTTATTACATATTCAATGCCATGTCTATTGATCAGTCTGTTCAGTTGATATATTTCTTCTTGATTCAGTTTTGGCAGACTGTAAGTCTCTGGAAAGTTGTCCATTTCTTCTAGCTGTCAAATTTGTTGACATAGAATTGTTCATAGTATTCTCTTACGTTTTTTGTATTCCTGTATCTGTTGTGATTTCTCCTTTTTCACTTCTTATTTTGTTTATTTGGGTTTTTTCTCTCTTCTTTTTGGTGAGTCTGGCCAGAGGTTTGTAAATTTTTTTTACTTTTTCAAAGAACCAGGTTTTGGTTTTATTGATTTTTTCTATTGTTTTTTGAATCTCTATTTTATTGATTTCCTCTTTGATCTTTATGATTTCCTTCCTTCTGCTGAATTTAGGTTTTACTTCTTTTTGTAATTCATTTAGGTGGTGGGATAAGTTATCGACTTGAGATTTTTCTTCTTTTTTGAGGAAGGCTTGTATAGCTATGAATTTCCCTCTTAGCACTGCTTTTGTGGCATTCCATAGATTTTGAGTGGTTGTGTCTTCATTATCATTTGTCTCGAGGTATTTTTTAATTTCCTTCTTGATCAATATCTCTTTTAGGATCAGTTTAGTATTTCTTTATTATTTTCTTTTTGTTTGAGAAATTCTTTATTTCTCCTATTTTAAATGATAATCTTGCTGGGTAGGCTATTCTGGGTTGCAAATTTTTCCCTTTTAGAACTCTGAGTATATATTGCCACTGTCTTCTGGCCTTAGCATTTCTTTAGAGAAATCAGATGCTAGCCTTGTGAGTGTTCCCATATACTTAACTATTTGTTTTTCTCTTGCTGCCTTTAGAATCCTCTCCTTATTTTTAACTTATGGCATTTTTTTTTTTATAATATGTCTTGGTGTATGTGTGTTGAGGTACAACTTGTTTGGGGCCCTCTCTGCTTCTGTATTTGGGTATCTATTTCCTTCTTTAGACTTGGAAAGTTTTCAGCCATAATATCTTTGAACATGTTTTCAACCTCCTTTTCTTTGTCTTCTCCTTCTGGAATCCCTATTATAAGTAGATTGTCATGCTTTATATTATCTCACAGATCTCTTATACTGCCTTTATTTATTTATTTATTTTTCAATTTGGCTGTCTCCTGTCCTGACTGGCTGATTTGCATCATTCTATCTTCCAAGACACTTATTCATTCCTCTGCATCATTCATTCTGATATTCAATGCCTTTAACTCAGCTTGTGTCTCTGTAAATGAATTTTCTAATTTTTCTTGGCTATTCCAAATAGTTTCTAGTTCCTTTTTAAAGTATTATGCATTACTGCTGATATCCATTCTTAATTCCTTCAGTATTTTCATTATCTCCTTTTTGAACTTGGTGTTTATTAGACTGCAGAGATCTGTTTCATTATTTGCTCCTTCAGGGGTGTCTCCTATTCTTTTAACTTAGGACTACTTCCTGTGCTTCTCCATTTTGCTTATGTCTTTCTTACTCTTTGAGTTTGGGGAAACAATTATCTATTGTAGTCTTCTAGGGCTCTTTATATGAAGGAGCGTCCCTGGGTAGGTGTGAGGGCTTACTATTTTTTTTTTTTTTTTGGCATGAGAGCTGCTTTTGGTTTGGATGCTTGCTCTCTCCTCAATGTGTGCAGATTGTTATTCCCTTGAAGGTGTGAAGGTCTATGGCTTGTGCATGCTTCTAGGGACGTGGGGATGAAAGGGATGGTGCCTGTAGGCCTCACCTCATTACTGGGCCTTTGGCAGTCGTGGGGGCCCATGGGGAGGTGTGTGCATCAGGCTGCTCCTGATTTCAGGGCCCTTGGCAGTGACAGTGCCTCTCAGGGAGGTGGGGGCAATGTCCGGTGCCCTTGACAGCAGCAGCAGTGGGGCGTATATGTTTCTATGAAGTTGGGGGCAACAGGTGGCACTTTGTTGCTGGACTCTCCATGGTGGCTACCCCTGAGTGACTGGGCCTGCAGGAATTTTCTGTTCATAGGACCCTCAGTGGTGGTGGGCTGTGCCCATTGCTGGAGTACTGAGATGTCTGGGAAGGTTTGCACTTGCCCCCATAGCCTGTTCAAGTGGCACCCTGATGCTTGAGAGCTCGTGTGTGCACAGAGAAACAACTTCCTATGGTGATCCAACCTCTTTCCCCCTTGCACTTCACAACAGTGGCATCATGCTTCTCTGGTGGGCCCAGGCCTCCTCCAGCATTTCCTCAACTGTGGCACACTGCTTCCTAGGCCCCTCAAGATGTTTCCACACAGTCAACCCTAGACCTCTTCCTCCCTGGAACTCACGTCCAAAGCACGGGTCTCACTACCCAGCTCCAACTGCCATATATAAGGCTGTGGCGTATGCTCTGGTACCGGCTGTCTGTGCAGCTCTGTCTCTGCTTTGCCCTCTTCAGATTGGATGCTGCACCTTTCTCTGAGGCTTTGAGAGTCTCCTTGTATTTTGGCTGATCTTACCATCAGTTAGGTGGCCTCCCAAGGTGTGGAATCCTTTCCTCTCTCTGCTCCCTCTCAGAAGTTCTGGTCCTGTCCTGAATCCTTTTTACTCCTCTCTCTCTCTCACTCTGCTCCCTGAGCCCTTGGCAATGACCCTCAGGAGATGTGGCAGTGCCAGTTATGTAGAGAGTTCCTTGCCCTCCCTCCTGAATGGTCTATGAACCCCAAGTTTTCCCTAAGTTTATGAGGCTGCAGTAAATTCTGTTAAGCTCTACAGATTTTTGGACAGTATTTTCTGTTTAATTTTTCTTGTCTCTCAGCTGTTCCTTGAGAAATTACAAACTCCTCAAAGGTAAAAGTGATGACAAATATCAGTTCACCCCTCTGGGTTTCTTTTCTCTGTAAGATCTTGGCCTTTCAAGTCCTCTCTGATGCCTTCAGATAAATGTGTTTTTTTAGTTTGTTTTAATTCTATCCAGTTTTCACTGTGTTTTATGACAGTAAGATTCATTTAAAATAAACTAGTTTGCCTATTTTGAGAAGGGAGAATCAGCATCACTTGGATTTATATGTTGTTTTTACTTCTGTTTTCTCATATTTTTATTTATCTTTGACAGTGAAGAAAACCTAACCATCCAGAGATTTTGCTTCAAGCTAAATTCCTAGTTAATGACTCAACTGAGATTAGAATCCAGATTTCCTGACTACTGGTAATGAATGTAGTGCTTTTACCTTTTATGCATAATAGATATACTACAGTAATATTGGTCACAGTATTCTTCTGATATTGAATATTCTGTTTAGAAACATTGACTTCCCCTGTAGCCTACAACAAAACTACATGGAATTGTCTCTGTTTAGAAGGATTCTTTTCCATCAGTTTACATGTGGAAGAATTAAGCTTTTTTGACTGTAGTGTGCCTAGATTAACAACATAAGTATATCCTAAAAGATAGAGTTTTGTAATATTTCAAATGCACAAGAGGAATATACTATTTGAGGGATCCTTGCAGTGAATGCTTTTGTGAATTTAGGAGTAATTCTGGAAATGTAAGTTATATTCCCATCATTTATTTATTTTATAAATCTGGCTTTTAATGTTTCCCTATATTTGGTTGTATTTGATGTTGACTTTTCCATCCTTAAAATGCCTTCCTCTTGATAAGATGTTGTTACTTCATTTCCAGAACCTAATTGAATCTAATGGTACTGAAAGGGACAGCAAATGTCAAAATTCACTAGAGCAAATTGCTTTGAATGCCTTTTATAAGTATAGGAACATATAAAATCAATGAAACTGTCATAGCAGAATTAAATTATCTTGAGACTGTTTTCTTCAAATGTATGATTCATCTGAACATTTTAACATTTCTTTCAAGAGAGACATTTAGATTATAGCTCTGTCCCCAACAGGATGCTGCAATGGTCAGGAACATTAGCTCACCTGGCTCTGATGCAGAGGTAAAGTGGTTTTCTGGGGAGGCAAGTGTTCTGGGATGTTACTTGACTTTCTTAGGAAGGTGACAACTCTCCCCTCCTGCATCCAGTTGATTAGACAATTCATTTTTTAGGCTTCTTGAATTCCCTTTAGTCTAGGTCTTAAAACTCAGTTATTTAACTATATTCACACTAAATGTATCTTCGCTCTATCCATTTATCAAGATCAATGGCTTGCAGTCTTTTTCCTCAGACATGGGTAGCAGAAAGCATTCATGGTGCAACACACTTGTATTGCTGAGGCTGATCACTATGTGTGTCTATTATACAACTATGAGGTATCTTGAAGTGCTGATGGGAATTCCACTCTTCTCTGCCACTGTCTTACAACCATCCAGTGTACTGAAAACACTAGCATTAAAACTGTTGTACCTAAACTTTTGCCATTTTATACTTGGATGATTCTTGTCCCACAGAACTACATTGATTTGGCCGTTTATCAAATTATTTCAATGAATTATTCTTTGGTGTTGTACTGTAAGCCTATGCTGAGGAATGTTAAAGGAACAACCATGGGAAATTCACTATGTAGTCTAGGGATATTCAACTATTATTAACAATTAAATTATCCAAAGTTGATATAAAATAAGTTCTATTTAAAAGATAGGTAGTAAATATTTAAAACTGAATACTTCCCAATTATGTGACTACATTTTATGATTATCTCTGCTCTTGAGGTTATTTATACCTATTATATTTGTACAAAGGAGATACTGTATTTGTTTTCTTTTTTTTTCTTTTTGGTCTTTTTGCCTTATCTGGGGCTGCACCTGCGGCGTGTGGACATTACCAGGCTAGGGGTCTAACAGGAGCTGCAGCTGCTGGCCTTCGCCACAGCCACAGCAACGCAGGATCCAAGCTGCATCTGCAACCTACACCACAGCTCATGGCAACGCTGGATCCTTAACCCACCAAGCAAGGCCAGGGATTGAACTCGCAACCTCATGGTTCTTAGTCATATTTGTTAACCACTGAGCCACGAAGGGAACTCCGAAATACTGTATTTGATGTGCTGTTGCATACCTCTTCCCAGCCCCAAGTTCAGATATGACATCGTATTGGTAGCTTGAATTTGTCTATAATTGGAGTATTTACACCATAGTGCCTCAAAACAGTGTTCCCTTCCCCAAAACAGTAGTTAAACATCTAGCAGCTGGTTACTGGATGCTGTTGAAGAGGTGGTATTATGGTATGAATATCTGCAGGAGAGATTCCTCTTAGGACTTGGAAAAAGTAAAGATTGCTTCTCTTCAGACATATGTTCATTTTTATTTTTAGAACTCTGTTATTATTGCTAGTAGTCACGTTCCTTCTTTGCTTTGCCTTCTAAGTAACTCAGCCAAGCTTCCAGCACCTTTCCAAAAAAGAAACATGTATTCCAGGACTCATCTTGTCCCTTACTGTTGTTTTTATTTAGTCTTTCTCCTTCCTTCCTCTGTCCTCTTCTACCTCTCTTTTTCTTTTTCTCTGTCTTTTCCCTTTCTTTTGTTCCATGTCGTATATCCCTTTGTTCTATATTGTTGCATATATGGATTTATTTTGGCAATATCTAGGGTTTTTTTTTGTCTTTTTAGATCTGCACCCATGGCATATAGAGGTTCCCAGGCTAGGGGTCAAATCGCAGCTGCCATGCCAAAGCCACAGTAATGTGGGATCCTTGCTGCTTTGAATCACAGGATCAGAGCTACAGCTGCCAACTACACCAGAGGTCATGGATCATCATATTGAGCACAAAGAACTAACATTGGTTAATTACACTTCAACAAACAAACAAATCCATGGAAAAAGAGACAGATTTGTGGTTATCAGAGGTTGGGGGCTGGGACATTGTGGGGAGGAGGAATTGGATAAAAGTGGTCAAAAGGTGTAAACTTCCAGTTGTAGGATGAGTACTAGAGATATAATAGGATTAATATAATAAACACTCCCATATGGTGTATATAAAAGTCAAGAAAGTAAATCCTAAGATTTCGCTACAGAAGGAAATAATTTTCTTTTTCTTTTATTTTCTATCTATATGGAATGATGCTCACTAAACTTTCTGTGGTAATCATTTCACAATGCATATAAGTCAAATCACTATGCCATACATATTAAACTTACACAGTACTGTATGTAAATTATATTTCAATAAAACTAGAAGGAAAAAAGAATAATTATTAAGTCTTCCTGCTTAATTTATAGGTTTTACCTTGGTATAGTGTTTCTTCAGCCTTCTTCTTCCTTTAATATGAAAAAACACTTATAAAGTTAAAATATAGTTTTTTAATGATTTTTATTGTTTCTATTATAGTTGGTTTACAGTGTTCTGTCAGTTTTCTGCTGTACGGCAAATTGGCCCAGTCATACACGCACATATATATGTGTGTGTATATGTATGTATACATACACACACATATATATTTATACACATATTCTTTCTCTCACAAAAAGTTAAAATATAGTTTAGTTATGCATATAGGTTTTATTCACTAAAAGCCCATGAAAAAGTCTTGGAAAAGAGAATTCATTTATTATAATTACTATATAGATATATATATTTGTTATGTTATATATAATTATATATATGTCTGTCTCCCCTGTTCTAGATAGAATGTAAGTTCCAAGAGGGCAGAATATATCTCAAGTGTCCAGAACTATATCTTGCATATAAAAGGCTCTCCAAGAGTATTTTTGAATGAATGAATAAATGAATAATTCATGAATTTTTCTAATACTCATTTGTTATGCATACAACATTTGGTTTTTAGTGATGATATTACACATACACACATTTTTAAGAACTTTCATTTTTTACTTATCACTTCCATTTAGGCTCTGTTTCTCAAGATTATAGTTTTTCAATTAAATATTCATTACTAATGACATTTTTTTCATTAGTTCTTTATAGAAATATGGTCACACATCATAAAGAGGAGCTCATATGGCATTTTCTACCCAGGTGGAAAGAACAATTATCCTGAACTAAGCTTAACATTTTATACCTCTGTATCTCTCTGATGGTTCTCATGAATCATTCACTATAATCCAGTTGCTTTACTTGTTCTTACATTGGGAAAGGAGAGGTAAGTAACATCGGGAGTGCCTAATATGTGATAGGTACCTGACATATATTTAATTATGTTTATTTCATTAACCCTCACAACAACCCAGTGAAGAAGATATTGTTTGTATCTCCCTTTTAATATCCCACGTAATTGGAGTTCAAAAGGACATAACTTCCCCACTTCACAGCTTCCAGTGATGGGCCTGCCTCTGAGGTCACAGTGTATTCAACTACAGGTCATGCTCACTGCTTTCTATCCATTGCCTCTGCCTCTCCCTCATCTTACTCTGGTCCCCATTACACACTACTTTTATTCTTTTAATCAGTTGAGAAAGGACTGTTCCCACTTATTGGACGGGAATGCCAAGCTAAGCGGTTCGGTGTTCACTGAGTGGTTTTTGTCATTGAGGATTTTGAGCAGAGGACTGGTTTTCCAGGGGACAGAATGGATATATTACAGGCACAGAGAGCTAGAGGCACATGGGGCAGGTGATAGGTGCCTAGTTGGTAAAATAACAGCTCCTCAGCTATCCATGTCCTCATCCCTAGAACCTGTGAATATGTTACCCTACATGGCAAAGGGTTTTTGCAGATGTGATTCATGGTAAGGACCTTAAGCACAGGAGAGAGTATCCAGGTTTAGCCATGTAGGGACAGTCTGATCACATGAATCCTTAAAAGCAGACAACTTTCATGGCTGTGGTCAGATGGAGAGGTGACTGCAGAGGAATGATTAGAGAGTTGTAATGTTTCTGGCTTTGAAGATGAAGGAAGGGGGGCAGGTGACAAAGTATGTGGGCAGCCCCTGGAAATTGGAAAAGGCAAGGTGAAGAATTCCTCCTTAGAGTCCCCAGAAAGGAATTCAGTCCTGCTGACACCTTGATTTGTCTAGCAGGTGTCAAACTGAATTGCAAGATAATAATTTGTGTTTTTTTGAATCCACTAAGTGTGTGGTAGTCTTTTACAGCAATTATAAAAAACTAATACAAGGAAAGACTTAAGCTCTAGTTGGGTGGTGGGACTTTCACACTTCTGCTTAGAAATCTTTAGCAACCCTATTTCCCACCACTTTAAATCTCACCTGTCTTACCAGATTCTTCAGGTTCTGTGTGGCTGGCCCATGTTGCATTTCTAAATGGTGGCTCCTACTTGCTCACTCTGGTCAGGCCCCATGAACCAACCATGCACAGTTTCCTGTCTGCACACAATATTCTCTTCCATTGCTTTTTTGGATTACTTCTGCCCTCTATGATTCCTGTCTTTACTGAGCAGCTTTAGCATTGTTGTCCAGGAGACACAATTAACCTTCAATTATATTTATATATTTTGTCTTTATGAAATTTTCTGTTTTAAGATATTATAGTCTATTTTGTATCGATTGCTATTTTTTTTAAAAGCCACATATTATTCTATGATCTATTAGAAACTGTGACTTAGTGAAAAGACCATATGGTTAGAGTTCTGACTTAGCAATTTTCTAACTGTGTACCTGTGGCAAAATACTTAGCCTCTCCAAACCTCAGTTTTCTTATGTGCAAAATGGAAGTGATAATATCTACCTCACGGGATTTTTGTAAGTATTAAATCATTCTAGAACCATTAGTTCCTATATTCCTGGAGAGCAGACATAGTATATTATTCCTCCTCATGCTGTCAACACCCACCACAGTACTTAGGCACATAGTAGGCTTACAGGCTAGCTTCAACATGTCAGACTTTTGCATCATATTATAGACTTTTCCATCATTTCTGTCCTTGTATACCTGCCACGAACCTTTCATTCAGCACTATATAATGGCTGTCTTAAAAGCCTTAGCTTATTGTATCATCTGTTTAACTTTTGACAGTCCTCTAAATTAATTTTACAAAATGTTTACTGAGTCTGACCTCTTCCAGATAAATCTCCCTCACCTGTCTCTGGCTAGTACTCATATATTCTCTTCAAGTGACTCATTTTATATCATTTCATAATCACAACATTGTAACTCCACAAAGCTAGCCTGCTATTTTTTGATGCTCTCTTTAGCTTTTATTTGATATGGGTACCACTTGGAGTTTATTGTGCATGGATCCAGGTGTTTCTGTGATAGGCAAGGTGTTTTATAATATATGAGTACTTTCACTGCCTGCGTTCTCAAGATTTGGCGATGCAGGTTATCTGTTCTGGAAACCTTCTTTGCTTTTCATGGTTCTCAGTTTCATCTCTATTTTAAGAAACATTAAGCCTTGGTTACTTTCTTTGGCTACATTTTCCAGTTTTAAATGTGTTTCTTCTATTGCCCTGAGAAGCCAGTGAGCAAGGGCTTTCATTTTTTCAGGAAGTCTCTGTTCTTCCCTCTTCTCTGATTACCTCCTGTCAAATATGGATCTTTTGTTGGTGAGCTTTGCTTCATACCATTGTACTGTGATAAACTTTTATGCTAGCATTATAGTGTCTGATATCTACTTGGCTTGAACTTGCTGGAAGAAATCTTTATAGGCAAGATTATTTATTGCTAAAAATTGAACCTCAAATGTGTTTTAGCAAACTTTTTTTTTTGGGTGTAGGTTTTAGAAGAGAACTTCTTTTCAGCCTTCATTGATTTCCTGTGGCTAGGGTAATTTTTGCAAAGAGTTTCAGACTAACACCTATTTTTGGAAGTCAGCATTCATAATTCTTCGAGATTATTTTTAGCTCTACAATGAATAATATTTCTTACTCTCTGTATATGTTCAATAGAGTAGTTCTTAAGTGGCATGCCTGGAAAATTGTACATAAGAGGCCCCTTACAGGAATGTTCCCAAATTGGTCAATGTGTAAAGTTTATTTTTACCAATATTGAGTCATACTGTTTTGCTTTTAGAATGTTGTCTGTCAGATGAATCATTTACTTGATCAGACCGTGTAATGTGCTATACACTGGGATACAGCTTCTGGCAAATATGCATTTAGAAGTATAACATAATGACAGTATAACATAATGTCAGCCTAGTGCCAAAGAAAGAGTTCTCATTTACTGAAACATTAATTCCTAGCCTCGTTAATTCTAAGATACTGAGGTCAAGGCAGAAAAGAGTTCTCAGACATAGAGTTCTGCAAGGTGACTAAGGGTAGTAAGATAACCATAGATACTTTTATAGAGATGTAAAACATTGCTATACTGTGATAATTAATGCTTTGTAAACATTGCTGTCTTTTATAATGTTACTTTGAGTCTTTTGATACTTTCAAATATATAGCCAAAAGAAAAGGGACAATATGTGATAACATGCTCTGAACATACTCAGCTCTAATATGAACATATCTAAAGGGAAGGAAGGCTTACTAGGCTCTACATTTTCATTTAGGTTAGGGAGGGAGTAGAATTTTGCATTTTTAATTTCTTTTCAGGAACCTGTATTCTGATTACCCTTTCACTTTTTGAAAATAAGTGGCAATACACCTACAGTAATTTCCAAGACTGGGACTAAGACTTTCTTAGGCATTTTCATAATTGCTTTCCCACATCACAATACTTTGGATTTCCCTTTATTGAAACTTCTGGAGCTACTGCAGTTGTGACAAAATACAATTAATTTTCAGATTTTATTGAGGGCCAGGATTTCAGAAATTTGCTGATTCATTTATTCAATAAATATTAAAGAAGTATTCATTGCATTCAAAGCCCCATAGGAAAGCTCCAATAAAGTTCAGGTAATAAAGCACCAGATACCCATATAAATATTAAAAAAATGAAGCATCAAAGACCTTTACGATTTTCTTTTTAACCTGAATGTTCATCTCATTCAGAGTGACCAAGCTCCCTCAGGGAAATAAGTTTCATGTTTAAAAATCTTTTGCATTTGTCACTTTATAATAGTCTGCAAATGCTGTCATTGCTATGAACCTTCTCTCTAGATGAGGAGACCAGGAACCCTTTTAGAAATTATCCCCAAGGAACTAAAGGGTTTTGACTAGACTTTCATTAGTTTTATATTTTGACCAGAAGGGTGCACTGTTGTATCTTATTTATTGCTTGGGGTGGGGTGGGTGGAAAAGAAAACAATGTTTTTTACAGCAACTTAATTTATATATCCTTGTAATTTGCTTTTTCTTTTGCATATTACTAACATTCCAGTTTCAATTCTTGTCTTCCTGGGTTCTTTTCATCCTTTCTTGGTACCAGTGAGCCATCAGATAGCTCACAGAAGAGAATGGTACTAGCTGCTAAAAACCTGACTCAGCAATTTTGCTTTACCTTTTTTGATTTCCTGTCTTCTGAGAAAGGAATTTATCACCTCTGTTACAGATGGAACAGGTTTGGCAGTAGATGCCTCCAGATGCCAAGCTCTGGAATGTTCCCAGCCTTAACATCTGGGGTTCAGCTGGCTTATTCCCAGCTTTCTTTTCTAGGCTAAGGTTGTTGTTGTGTGGGTTAATACCACCTGGCTTTGATGAGGAAGACATAGTCATCCTCTCCATGTTACTTATGTCCCCCAAATTAGTACTGTTGATAGTAGATTTTCTTTGGAAAATGTGTATGTGTTATACTTCCTCGCTAGCTCTTTTAAAAAACACAAACAACATAGTAACAAAAAAATCCTTTATTCTGAGAGGATATTGCTAATGAATCATTTTAGGTAAATCACACAAGAAAGTAGCAGGCCATGCATGAAACATTTTTCTGAAACTTCTTTGGAGATAAAATTTTTGGTCATAGTTGCATAAATACAGAAATACTTGTCTGATGTCAGATTTATCAGGCATGGAATTGGCACAGCAGGCTGCTGGCAGTATATTTCTAGCCCCTTGTTAACAACATTATCTCAGTTTTTCCAAGAATTTTTCCAAGTATACACTACTATAATTTTTAACTAATAACATCTGAAAATGTAAAGGAATTGCCTCTTAAATGAGTACAAAGAAAATGATAGCATCAAGCTACAGGGATGATGTATCAATGACCTAACCTAATCTTACCTATCAAATGTAAAGAAAAAGATTAGAGAAAAGTATGTCTAAATGAACAAATATGGGTGCCTTTGGGTGGTAAGATTATGAGAGCTTTCTTTCTGCTTTTTGACACTTCTGTATTATCTATATGAAAATGTTAAATTTATAATTAGAAAAGAGAAAGAAAAAATGACTTCCTGTATAAAGCAAAATAGTCAAAGCAAGTTAATAGGACACTTCCCAACATCTCTTGTTACAAATAACAGATTTTAACATTTAAAGACAAAAGTTTTGAAATGTAAATGGTAATATGTGTTTATGGAATTAACATTTAAAAGTCAGTTTAAGCTCAACAATGTCCAATTTCTATGGGATACTGTGCTCTGTGCATGTGGTTATTGATTTGATACTTTAACTTGCCATGTTCATAGTAGCCTCTGTCTCTGTTTAGTATTCTGTAACCACAGCTAAAGAACTGACACCTATGGGCCTATAAATCAATACCATGGCTGATGTCACTTTTTTCTCCCTTTTAGAAAATTTTTGCCAACTCTTGGACTAAATTAGCCCAATCAACTGATGATCTCACATCATTTAAGAACAACTCATTTAACTGAAAATATTTGACTCTGTTGATAATCAGCCAGAGTCTCTTTAACATGCTTGATTCTGTTTGTTTCTATTATTTTAATTTTTAGGGCAAGGACAGGAGGTTTGAGTTTCTGCAGCTAGACAAGAGTGATAACCCCTGCTGTTAGGATAGTTGCCACCAGGTAGATGGTAGAAGTTTGTTTACCATGTATGTGGATCCATTAACTAGGCTTTTCTCATCTGGGATTAGGGTGAGGGGAGTGAGGCATTTGTCTCAGTCTAGTCCCCACCTTGTGGATAACTCTGAGAAAAATTGACTTGTGAGTATTTTCCTTTCCCATGGAAATATGATTCTAGTTAATAAATTGTGCTTGTATTTAAATACCACCATAGCTTGTAATAACAACTCATTTAACCTGGAAGCTGACTTTTATAACATCTGGCTATTCAGGACACAGCCATAGTTAACTGTGACCAAATCATGCATTTTGCTCTGTAGGAGGGACCCCTCATGCAGTGTTTAGGTTATTTGGCAAGTGGATCTACATACATAGTTTGGGTATCCATAAGACTTTTATATGTGTCGATGGGTCAGTGATTGGTGTTCATGCTGAGCTGGTGCTACAGGGCAGATTGTGTGCAGGAGCTGTCCTGGTTAACCTCACACACTGACTACTGGAGATGGGAACATTATCAGGAAAGCAGTTAGAAAAATTCTCCTATAGAGGATATCCAAAAGCCAGCCATTCCAGTCTTCTCATATTATTGTCTCATGTTGTGTTTTTTCCCAAGCATTTTTTAATAATGATTTTTATTTTTTTCGTTATAGCTGGTTTACAGTGTTCTGTCGGTGCCAAGCATTTTTAAAGTGCATTTTCTTTATTTATTTTTTTTAATTTATTTTTTATTTTTTTGCATTATAGCTGATTTACAGATTTCTGTCAGATTTTCCAACTGTACCACGTGGTGACCCGGTTACATGTATATATGGATTTGTCACATGTGATTAGACATAGTTCCCCATGCTATACAGTTGGATCTCCTTGCTTTTCCATCATTAAAGCACTAGTTGTCCCCATTCCCTCCCACCCCTCCCCCACCCCTCTCCCACACCCTTGGCAACCACAGTCTGTTCCCCATGTTCGTGATTTTCTTTTCTGTTGAGATGTTCATTTGTGCAGTGTTTTAGACTCTGGTTATAAGAGATTTCATATGGCATCTGTCTTTCTCCTTCTGACTTGCTTCACTTAGTATGAGGGTTTCTAATTCATCCATGTTGCTGCGATGACATTATTTTATCCTTTTTTTATGGCTGAATAGCATTCCATCGTGTATATGTACCACATCTTCCTAATCCAGGCATCTGTCATGGACATCTGGGTTGTTTCCATGTCTTGGCTACTTTGAATAGTGCTGCAGTGAACATGCATGTGCGAGTGTCTTTCTCAAGGAAATTTTTGTCTGGATATACGCCCAAGAGTGCTGGGTCATATGGTAGTTCTATGTATACTTTTCTAAGGTACCTCCACACTGTCTTCCATAGTGGCTGCACCAGCCTACATTCCCACCAACAGTGCAGGAGGGTTCCCTTTTCTCCACATCCCCTCCAGCAATTGCAGTTTGTGGACTTGTTAATGATGGCCATTCTGACTGGTGTGAGGTGGTATCTCATGGTAGTTTTGATGTGCATTTCTCTAATCATCAATGATGCTGAGCGTTTTTTCATGTGCTGGTTGGCCACCTGCCTATCTTCTTTGGAGAAATGTCTATTCAGGTCCTTTGCCCATTTTTCAATGGGGTTGTTGGCTTTTTTGCGGTTGAGCTGCATCACTTGTTTGTGTATTTTAGAGAATAAGCCCTTGTCACTTGTGTCATTTGAAAAATTTTCTCCTATTCTGTAAGTTGTTTTTTAGTTTTGCTTGCTGTGCAAAAGCTTGTCAGCTTGATTAGGTCCCACTGGTTTTTCTTTGCTCTGATTTCTTTTGCTTTGGGAGACTGACCTGAGAAAACATTTGTAAGGCTGATATCTGAGAATGTCTTGCAACTGTTTTCTTCTGGGAGTTTAATAGTGTCTTGTCTTATATTTAAGTCTTTAAGCCATTTAGAGTTTACTTTTGTGCATGGTGTGAGAGTGTGTTCTACTTTCATTGATTTGCATGCAGCTGTCCAAGTTTCCCAGCAAAGCTTACTGAAAAGACTTTCTTTTTCCCATTTTAAGTTCTTGCCTCTTCTGTCAAAGATCAATTGGCCGTAGGTGTCTGGGTTTATTTCTGGGGTCTCTATTCTGTTCCATTGGTCCGTATGTCTGTTTTGGTACCAGTACCACACTGTCTTGATTACTGTTGCCCTGTAATATTGCCTGAAGTCTGGGAGAGTTATGCGCCCTGCTTGGTTTTTGTTCCTCAGGATTGCTTTGGCAATTCTGGGTCTTTTGTAGTTCCATATAAATTTTTGGATTGTTTGTTCTAGTTCTGTGAAAAATGTCATGGGTAATTTGATAGGGATTGCACTGAACCTGTAGATTGCTTTGGGTAGTATTGCCATTTTTACAATATTAATTTTTCTGGCCTATGAGCATGGAATATCTTTCCATTTCTTTGTATCTTCTTTGATCTCCTTGATTAATGTTTTGTAGTTCTCAGCATATAAGTCTTTCACATCCTTGGTCAGGTTTATTCCCAGGTATTTGATTTTTTGGGGTGCTGTTTTAAAAGGTAAACTATTTTGGTATTCTTTTTCTAATATTTCATCGTTAGTATATAGAAATGCGATTGATTTCTGAAGATTAACCTTATATCCTGCTACTTTGCTGACTTTGTTGATCAGTTCAAGTAATTTTGGAGTTGAGTCTTTGGGGTTTTCTATATATAGTATCATGTCATCTGCATACAGTGAGAGTTTTACCTCTTCTCTTCCTATTTAGATGCCTTTTATTTCTTCTGTTTGTCTGATTGCTGTAGCTAGGACTTTTAATACTATGTTGAATAGTAGTGGCAAGAGTGGGCATCCTTGTCTTGTTCCAGATTTTAATGGGAAGGTTTTTGGCTTTTCTCCATTGAGAATTATGTTTGCCATTGGTTTTTCATATATGGCCTTTATTATGTTAAGGAATGTTCCCTGTATTCCCACTTTGGTAAGAGTTTTGGTCATGAATGGATGTTGGACTTTGTCAAGTGCTTTCTCTGCATCTATTGAGATAATCATGTGTTTTTTTGACTTTTCTTCTGTTTATGTGGTTTATGACGTTGATTGATTTGCATACATTGAACCATCCTTGTGCACCTGGGATGAATCCCACCTGATCATGGTGTATGATCTTTTTGATACGTTGTTGGATTCGGTTGGCTAAAATTTTGTTGAGAATTTTTGCATCTATATTCATCAAAGATATTGGCCTATAGTTCTTTTTTGTGGTGTCTTTCTCTGGATTTGGAATTAAGGTGATGTTGGCATCATAGAATGTCTTTGGGAGTATTCCTCCTTCTTCAACTGTTTGGAAAAGCTTAAGGAGGATGGGTATGAGTTCCTCTTTGCATGTTTGGTAGAATTCACCTGTGAAGCCATCTGGTCCTGGACTTTTATTTGTAGGGAGTGTTTTGATGACATACTCAATTTCATTTCTAGTGATTGGTCTGTTCAGTTGATTTATTTGTTCTTGATTCAGTTTTGGGAGGGTGTAGGTCTCTAAAAATTTGTCCATTTCTTCTAGATTATCAAATTGGTTGGCATATAATTGTTTATCGTATTCTGTCATGGTTTTTTGTATTTCTGTAATATCTGTTGTAATTTCTCCTTTTTCGTTTCTTATTTTGTTTATTTGGGTTTTTTCTCTCCTCTTCTTGATGAGTCTTGCCAGAGGTTTGTCAATCTTGTTTACCTTTTCAAAGAATCAGCTCTTAGATTTATTAATTTTTTCTATTGTTTTTTGAATTTCTATTTTATTGATTTCCTCTCTGATCTTAATGATTTCCTTCCTTCTGCTGACTTTAGGGTGTTTTTGTTCTTCTTTTTCTAATTCATTTAGGTGATGGGTTAGGTTGTCGATTTGAGATTTTTCTTCTCTTTTGAGGAAGGCCTGCAGTGCTATGAACTTCCCTCTAAGCACCACTTTTGTGGCATCCCTTAGATTTGGGGTTGTTGTGTCTTCATTCTCATTTGTTTGAAGGTATTTTTTTATTTCTTTCTTGATTTCCTCATTGACCCATTTTTTTTTAGAAGCATGTTGTTTAGTCTCCATGTAGTATGTTTTCTCCTATCCTGTGGTTGATTTCTAGTTTTCATGCCTTTGTGGTCAGAGAAGATACTTGAAATAAATTTTATACTCTTAAATTTGTTGAGGTTAGCTCTGTGACCCAGTATGTGATCTATCCTTTTTTTTTTTTTGTCTTTTTGCCTTTATGTAGAGCCACACCCACAGCATATGGAGGTTCCCAGGTTAGGGGTCTAACAGGAGCTGTAGCTACCAGCCTTGGCCACAGCCACAGCAATGTGGGATCTGAGCTGCATCTGCAACCTTCACCACAGCTCACGGCAACACCGGATCCTTAACCCACCGAGCAAGGCCAGGGATCGAACCTGCAACCTCATGGTTCTCAGTCGGATTCGTTAACCACTGAGCCATGAAGGGAACTCCTATGTGATCTGTCCTTGAGAATGTTCCATGTGCACTTGAGAAAAAAAAATTATTCTGATTTTTTTGGATGTAATTCCCTGAAAATGTTAGTTAGGTCTAATTTTTCTATTGTGTCATTTAGGATCTCTGTTGCCTTACTGATTTTCTGTCTAGAGGATCTGTCCATTGATGTGAGTGGAGTGTTAAAATCTCCTACAATTATCGTATTGCCATCTATTTCTCCTTTTATGTCTAATAGTACTTGTTGTAGGTACTTGGGTGCTCCTATGAGGGGGGCATATATATTGACGATTGTAATATCCTTTTCTTGAATGGATCCTTTAACCATTAAGTAATGTCCTTCTTTGTCTTTCTTTATGGCTTTCACCTTAAAGTCTATTTGGTCTGATATGAATATCGCCAATCCCGCTTTCCTTTCTTGTTGTTTGACATGAAAAGTTTTTCCTATTCCCTTACTTTCAATCTATCTGTGTCCTTTACTCTAAGGTGAGTCACTTGTAGGCAGAAGATTGCAGGGTTTTTCTTATTTATCCATTCTGCCACTCTGTGTCTTTTGATTGGAGCATTCAGAACATTGATATTTAAGGTGATTATTGATAGATATGTATTTATTGCCATTTTAGATCTTATTTCCAGTTGTTTCTATGTTTCTCTTTTCTTCTTTTCTATTTTTGGATGTATGGGTTCCACTTATTCTATTCTTAAGTTTTTTTCTTTTCAGTATTTGTGGGTTAGATGTCCTGTTTTGATTTGTGGTTGCCCTGTTTTTTAAGTATGTTAACACCTTCTTATATCTGCTTGCTGTGCCTGATAACCATATAGGCTTAAACATAACATTAAGGAAAGAAAATAGAAAAAAAGGCTAAAGAAAAAAAGTTACTTTTTTCTTAAAGTTAAAAGAAAAACAGAAAAGAAAGAAATAGTCTACCTTTTCCTATTTTCCCTCCCCACAATGTATGAGGTTGTTGTCTCTTTTTTTTGTAATTTATTTTATTTTAACTAATTTATTTATTTATTTATTTTAGCAACTTCATGTTTCGATCTGCATGTGGGATTATTTGAATGATTGCTTTCTAATTGTGGTTTCCTCCATTCTATTTCTTACTTTTTACTTTTCTTTCTTTTTTTTTAATAGGAACCTTTTCAGCATTTCTTTTAGAAAGGGTTTAGTATTGCTGTACTCTTTTAGCTTTTGTTTGTTGGGGAAATTTTTTATGTCCCCTTCTATTTTACATGATGTTCTTGCTGGGTAGAGTATTCTAGGTTGCAGGCCATTTCCTTTCAGCACTTTATATATATCTTGCCATTCCCTTCTAGCCTGTAAGGTTTCTATAGAGAAATCAGCTGACAGCCTTATGGGGGATCCGTTATACTTAATGCTTTGCTTTTCTCTTGCTGCCTTTAGGATCCTCTCTTTATCTTTAATTCTTACCATTTTTAATATAATATGCCTTGGTGTGGGTCTGTTTGGGTTCATCTTGTTTGGGGCCCTCTGTGCTTCCTGTATCTTGATGTCAGATTCCTTCAGATTTGGAAAGTTTTCAGACATAATTTCTTCAAATATTTTTTCAATGCCCTTTTCTTTTTCTTCTCTTTCTGGAATTCCTATTATGTGTAAGTTGGGCCACTTTATATTATCCCATAGATCTCTTATATTGCTTTCATGTTTTTTAATTTGATTTTCTGTCTGCTGTCCTGAATGTGTGATTTCCATTACTCTATTTTCTACATTACTAATTCATTCCTCTGCATTATTCAAACTGCTTTTTATTGCCTTTAGCTCAGTTTGCGTCTCTGCAAATGAGTTTTCTAGCTTTTCTTGGCTCCTCCTTATGTTTTCTAGCTCCTTGCTAAGGGACTCTGCATTGCTGTTTGC
>PVHT021183699.1:42052212-42071150 GCA_004024745.2 Catagonus wagneri
TCTTCTCTTAATTTCTGGATATTCAGCCTTAATTCTTCAAGTATTTTCATTACCTCCCTTCTGAACTCCATTTCTGTCAGACTGCAGAGGTCTGTTTCATTGTTGGCTGCTTTAAATGACTTGTCCTGTTCTTTTAACTGGGAATGTTTTTTGAGCTTCTTCATCTTGTTTGTGGTTTTCTTTTTCTGTGAGTTTGTTGAGGCCACGCTGTAGACTTGGAAGGCTACTTCTAGGGAGGAGCTCCCCTTTGTATTTTTTGGTGGGGTTACTATTTATTTTTGGTGTAGGAGTTTGACTATTTGATGTCTATTTCTTTGGAATGAGTAGGCTGTTATCTCAGTGGTACTCTGAGTGTTCTCTGTGAGAGTGTAGGAATGGCTAAGTTCTATAGTTGGTGCCTAGTCTCTGTGCTCTCAATTGCAGGAAGGTGGCGCTGTCTACTCCTAGTTGCCCGGCCCTTGGAGGTGGTCATGAGCTCTAGGTAGATCTACCAGGTGTCCAGAGCATTTGGCAGTAGCAGCAGCAGGAAGTATGATTTCCCCCGGGAGTGAGAGCCATGGAAGCTAGTGTTTGATTGCAAAGTCCTCTTTGAGGTGATGGCACATGCAAGACATACCAGTCAGAGGCTGGTTCAGCAGGCTGGCATTGGTTCCGCCCCTATTCTGATGCTTGCTCGTCGGTTGAGGTGGTTTCCTGGCTCCAGCGGCTGGCGCTGGCTCTGCCCCTCTGTGAATGCTAGCTGCGTGTGGTCGCGTACTGCTCCACCCACTAGAGCTACCAATTCTGTGGGCTGGCACAGTCACTTAGGTCCATGGACCGGCACAGGGTCCCGCCACCCCCACCAATGCTGGATGGCACAGGCACCTGGTTCCATAGCCTGGCACAGTGCTTCACCCACGGGCTTCAAGGCACAGGCTCTGCCCCCACCACCGCAGCTGCAGCCTCCACTGGGTCCGCCCCACTTCCACTGTCTCTTTGGCACAGGCACTGTCGCCCTTTCCTGCGTGCTAGTTCATGTTGCTTCCTATTGTGGTCAGCCCCTCCTCCTTTCCTCCTCCCTGACAATGGAGGCTTGCCTCCCCTATGGGACCAAACTTCCCCAGTTCCCTCAGTCATGGTTTTGCGCTCTACAATCCATAGAATATTGCCGTTCCCTACCCTATCCCCTCACCTGCCATGGCCACCGACCTCAGCCCTCTCCCAGGGACTAAGCTTAGGAGCCTATGTCTCAGCTCCCAGGCACCACCTGGTGCCTCAGGCTGTGGTGTCTGCGCCGGTATTCAGGTCATGTCTGTGAGTCTCTAACTCCAATTTTCCTATCTCAATCCAGCTGCTGCGTTTTTCTCAGGGTTTGATGTCCCTCTAGTTCCACTGATCGTTGGTTAGGTGTCTTCCCAGGGTGTGGATTCCTTTTCTTTTTCACATCTTCCTCCCTGGGGTGCTGGCTGCCGTCCTGATTCCCTTTCTCTCTCTCACTTTTTTTTTTCCTTCTCTTGTTCTACCCAGTTATTTCAAGGTTTCTTGCAGTTTTTGGAGGTTTAAATTAATCAGCATTCAGGTGATGATTTGTCCAAGTTGTTTTATATTTAGATGCGTTTTTTGATGTTTCTGTGGCAGAGAGTGAGCGCGACCTCTTACTCCTCCGCCATCTTGCTGAGCTCTCCTAAAGTGCATTTTCTTTAGATCACATATATTTCAATCTTTTTTCCTTTTAAGCCATTCTGATACTCTTTCCCTTTAAATTAGAGTTTCATCAATTAGTGTCATGTAATTACTGTAGCAATTGGGATCATGTCTATGATTTCATTGTTTTCAACTTGTCCACTGTATTTTTTGGTAACTCTTTTCCTATTAATGAGTTTTTGGGAGAATATCATTTCCTATTGACTTTTCAAAAATTGAAGTATAGCTGATGTACAATATTATATTAGTTTCAGGTATACAATGTAGTGATTCAACATTTAAATACATTGTAAAATGATCACTGCAGTAAACCTACTAACAATCTGTCATCATACAAAATTATTAATGTACTATTGACTATATTTCCTATGCCATATGACTTATGACTTATTTTGTGACATTTATTTTGTGACTGGAGTTTGTACCTCTTAATCCCCTTCCCCTGTTTTGACTAATCTACCTCCTTGCCCCCTGGCAACCATCAGTTTGTTCTCTTATCTATGAGTCTGTTTCTGTTTTATTTTGTTTGTTTCTGTTTTTAGATTTTACATATAAGTAAAATCATATGGTATTTATCTTCCTCTCTCTAACTTAATTCACTTAGCCGTAATGACTTCTAAATACATTCATGTTTCTGCAAATGGGGAGATTTTGTTCTTTTTTATGGTTGATTTTGTATATATACTACATCTTCTTTATCCATCCATCTATCTATGGATACTTCAGTTGTTTCCACATCTTGGCTATTGTGAATAATACTTCAGTGAACATAGAGGTGCGTATATCTTTTCAACTTAGTGCTTTTATTTTCTTTGCATAAATACCCAGAAATGGAATTTCTGGATCATATAGTAGTTCTGTTTTTAATTTTTTGAGGCTTCTTCATATTGTCTCCATAGCAGCTGCACCCGCTTACATTCCCACCAACAGTGTACGAGAGTACTCTTTTTTTCCCATCCACATTCTCACCAACACTCGTTATTTGTTGTCTTTTTGATGATAGCCGTTCTGATAGGTGTAAGCTGACATCTCATTGTGGTTTTGATTTGCATTTCCCTGATAGTGATGCTGAGCATTTTTCAGGTGTGGATCTGCCTTCTGTCTGTCTTCTTTGGAAAAATGTTTATTTGGGTTATCTGCCCATAATGTATATGGGAAGAGTCAAAAATGTCATCTACCAGTCCCAGGCCAGCTAGGTATAAGATGAGCAAAAAAAAGTGGTTCTTGCTACTCCCTTGATACCCAGAGAAAGGTCCAGAAGATCCCTGCCACTTTGGTACATGACCTAAAATTAGTTAATGAATCTCCTTCACTTATGACCCAGGTGCTTTTCAAACTGCTGCCTCTGTACCAGGACTTGGAGTGAGTGAATTTTTGCACAAGGGCAGAGTTTCAGTTTCCTAAAGCCCTCTAGCTCTCCTGGATAGTAGCTCCGTTGGTTTTCAAAGCCAGACCTTATGGAGGCTTGTCTTCCTGATATAGGTCCTCCAGGCTGGGGAGCCTAAACCTTTTCCCCTGGGAGAACCTCTGTGGCTGTGCTAGCTCTGCTGTCTATGCTTTGGGTCCTGGCCAGACTGCATCTCTACCCCCCTCCTACCCATCTCATTGTGGCTGCTTCTTTTTGTCCTTAGCTGCAGAAAGTCTTTTCTGCTAGTCTTCAGGTCTTCTCAGAGATGGTTGCTAGTTGTAGTTGTAGTTTTGGTGTCAGTGGGAGGAGATGCTCCCAGGACCTTCCTACTCCACCACCTTGTCCCCCTCCTCTCCAGAGAGCATCAGTTTTTCTTCTATGGATTTTTAACTACACTGCTTTATTATTTCAGTGGCCAGCTTTGGGAATTACACTAAAAGTCCTTTAGTTTTCATAGTCTGCCTACAATGAATATTGTGCTGTCTCATGTAAAATGTAAAAATCTTGCTATTCTCCCATCTTTTATGCTTTATGTTTTTAAATACGTAATTTTTGAATTGTCTACATATGTGATAAACCTCACAAAGTAATGCTTTGTGGTTTTTCTTTTTTTGCTTTAAACATTTTTATGGTTTATAAAAAACAAAGAGGAGAAAAGCAAAAGCCAAAGAAAATCTTTTGCACGTTCTTAGATATTTAATACTTCTGATGCTTTTCATTTCTTGAGAGTATAACTTTTCATCTGACATGATTGTCTTTTAGCCTAAAGAACTTTTGTGAGAATACACAGTAGAAGAAAACTCATAATAAGAGTTTCTCTATTTTCTTTTATCTAAAAGTATGTTTATCTTACCTTCATTTTTTAATATTTTTGCTGGATATAGAATACTGGCTTAATGTTTTTTTTTTTTCTCCCTGGCACTTTAAAATTATTGTTCCACTTTTTTCTGGCCTGTGTGATTTCTGCTCAGTTAGCTATTAATAATATAATTCATTGTTCCTCTCTATATAATATGCTTTTTTTTCTTGCCTGTAAGATGTATGTATTTAACTTGAGTTTCCAAAAGCTTCCGTGTAACAAACCTTGGCATGGGCTTCTTTGTTTTTATTCTGCTTAGTATTTATTCAGCATAGTATCTATAAATTCTTCCATTCTGCAGTCATAAAAATTGAGAAATTTTAAGCCATTACTTCTTCAAATATTTTTTCTACTTTATTTTCTCTCTCCTCTTCTTCCGTGAATTCAACCATACATATCTAGGACTGTTTGATATTATCTAACAGGGCTCTGAGGCTCTGTTTTTCATTGTTTTCAAACTTTTTTTTCTTCTGTTATTCTTCATACTGGACAATTCCCACTGATCGGTTTTTAAGTTTACATCCTCTTTCCTCTATTATCTCCATGATTGTCAATTGGGTGAATATTTAATTTCAGATGCTGTATTTTTCAGCTCTCAGTTTTCTACTTGGTTCTTTTTTTACTTGTTCCTGACTTCCTTTCTTTTTATTCTTTGTGAATCAAATGTGTGCATCTTATTTGTGAGCACATTTTATTTCACTTCACTTAGACTGATTATAATAGCCATCTAAAAATCCTTCTCTAAAATACTGTATAATGTCACTTATATGTGGAATCTAAAAACCCAACAAGCTAGTAAATGTAACAACAACAACAACAACAAAAAAACTGACTCAGAGATAAAGAGAACCAACTAGTGGTGATTAGTGGGGAGGGAGCAGGGGCAATGGAGGGATAGGGGAATGGGAGGCACAAACTATTGGGTGTAAAATAGGCTCAAGGGTGTATTGTGCAACATGAGGAATATAGCTAATATTTTGTAATAACTGGAAATGGAAGGTAACATTAGAATTTATACAAAAAGTAAAAGTAAAAAAAATTCCAATTAAAAATAAGTAAATCATTACCTACTACTTTCTAAATCTGGTTCATCTTGGGAGAAGATTTAGTATATTTTCTCTTGAGAACATAGTCCATTTTCTTGCTTCTTCACAGATTAAGTTCTTTTGAATTGTATCTTAAATATTATGAATGTTAGGCTGTGGAGATTCTGTATTCTATTTTCTGTCATCTGTCATGTGGATATTGCTTCTTTTGTTCTAGCAGTCAGTTATATTGACTGGATTTGCAAATCCTGTTTCTTGTTACAGCTGCTCAGACAACAGTGCAGATATTTTGTCACTAGCTATAGCTGTCTTGAGCCTATCCCATGAATGTGTGATTTGTGGATTAGTTAGAAATGTGGGTCAAGAAATGTGGATTAGTTAGAAATGTGGGTCAAAATGGAATATGTTCTCAGGAGAAAATATGCTAAATCTTCTCCCAAGATGAACCAGATTTAGAAAGTAGTAGGTAATGATTTACTTTATTAAAATTACCATTTAGTGTATTTTCCTTTGGAACTTGTTTCTTTCTCACATTCTCTTTTACTCTCTTCCTGTCGGACACGTATATACAGCATGCACATGCACACAGGTATCGTGCAAATGCACACAGGTATCCTGCACACACACACAAGGTATCCTGCAAATGCATAAATGAAGTTACATGCTCTATACTTTGAGTATAGAACCTTATGGTTTGTTGTAAAAACGTAACATTTTCCTTTTTTTGCTTGGCTTCCTCCTCTTTCTCACATTTCTTCCACCCCCTTATCCCACATTAACAATCTTCCCCATAGAGGGAACTCGTGTTTACAACCTAGTATATATCCTCATATTATTCTCAGTCTTAATACAGTCATGAAAGAAAATGGTTTCTAGGTCACTATTTAATAAAAATGGTGTTATATTATTATATGATACTTTCTGTGTCTTTTAAAAATTTACTTGAGTACTAGTGGGTATTCCTCTAAATCTATTGTTTTAGTTCAAATTCATTCTTTTAAATAGAGGCATAATAATCCTTATTGTTACTTGCTTGACTAGAATTTAATTTTCTGTTATTGAAAGGCACGACTTACTTTATAGTATTTTGCTACTTCAAATTGTGCTGTTATAAATATTTTTGTAAATACATTTTGTTGTATATTATTGTTTTTATTAGAGAGATTCTGAGGTATAAGATTGCTAGGGCAAAAGGTTTAGTTATTTTAGTTTTAATAAATGCTCCTGTTTCTAAAAAGAATGTACCAATTAGTATTTTTATCAACAATGAGAAATATACCCATTTTCCTCTTATCTTTACCTTTTTCACTGGATAGAAAATAATATTTTATTGGAGTTCCCTGGTAGCCTAGTAGAAAGTGCTGTGGCCTGGGTTCAGTCCCTGGCCCAGGAACTTCTGCATATGGCAGGCATGGCCAAAAAATGTGTAGAAAATAATATTTTATTGATTGCTGTTTTTCCCTTTCTTTTAATGAGGTTCAGCATTTTCTTATGTTTGTCACCACTTGGATTTGTTCCACAAAACTTTCTTTCCGTATTTCATGCCCATTTTTCTATTGGTATATTCATCTTTTCCCATTAATTTTAAAAAAGTTCTTTATGGATATTAATCCTCCATTTCTCATTTCTATTGCAAATATGTTTTTGACTCTGTATATATTTTTGTGGACTTTGTTTATGGTATCTTTTTTCATACAAATGTTAACAGTTATCTGTAGTGTGGATCCATCTATTCTTGTCTCTGGGTTTTCTGCCTTTATTAAGGTCTTTCGCACCCTCTAGATTATACATGTAGTCTCCTAGATTTATTGTGTTTTATTTTTTATATTTTAATCTTTATCTAAGATTTGTTTTTGTTTATGTTGTTAGAGAGAGAGGTCCACCTGTATTTTCCTCCAGAGAGTTAGCCAGTTACGTCCGTACCATTTATATTACCTGTTTTTACCTAGCTAAACTTAATTTCTGATATATACTTAATTCTCTCTAAGTAAAGAAAGATCTGGTTGTAGATTCTTTACATATTATGCTAATCTCCCAGTGAATATTTTGATGGCACTATGAAGGTATTTTGATTAGAGTAGAAGTAGGTTATAATAGCTGAGAAAATATGCCATCTTTTGTTCTTGTTCCTATTTTTCTTAGGTTTTTCCTTGGCAGTTGATTTCTGTGTATTAATTTTATATCCTAAAACTTTACCAATTTATCAATGAGCTCTAACAGTTTTCTGGTAGCATCTTCAGGATTTTCTAGGTATAGTATTATGTCATCTGCAAACAGTGGTGGTTTTACTTCTTCCTTTCCAATATGGATTATTTTTATTTCTTTTTCTTCTCTGATTACCATGGTTAGGACTTCCAAAATGGTTTTGAATAGAAGTGGCAAGAATGGACATCCTTGTCTTGTTCCCAGTCTTAGTGGAAATTCAGCTTTTCATCATTGAGAGTGATGTTAGCTTTGGGTTTGTCATATATGGCTTTTAATATGTTGAGAAAGTTTCTTCTATGCCCACTTTCTGGAGGGTTTTTAATCAGAAATGGGTGTTGGATTTTGTCAAAAGCTTTTTCTGCAACTGTTGAGAGGATCATATGGTTCTTATTCTTCAGTTTGTTAAGGTGGTGTGTCACACTGACCGATTTGTGAGCATTGAAAAATCCTTGCATCCCTGGGATAAATCCCAAAGGCTGTTTTCTAGATGCTGATAACACAGCAATGAACCGCACATGTACAGGTGTACCCTGTTTCATGAAGTTTACATTTTAGTAAAATGAGACTGTTCCATTGAGGAATACATAATCAAGTTTATTTGTTTCATTCAGTTCCTCTGTGTGCATGCTTATTTTTTTGTCTACTAGATTTGTCTAAAGATTTCCACTTTATTCTTGTTTGTTAAGCTCTGCTTCATTAGTAATATTTTTTGCTTTTTATTTTAGATGCTTTTTTGATGCCAATAGATTTGTAAGTGTTAGAGTCTCTTCATAAACTGTACTTCTGAAAACTACTTTTTATTCTCTATATTATATTAGTATCCTTTAGTATTAATAATGCTCCTGCTGATTTTGCTTTTGTTTACACTGGTCTAATATAAAGTGATTTTCAACGTTGTTTTATTGAGTGAATGTAGTTGGGTTTTGTTTTTTACCCTAAAAAGACAGTCTTTTTTTTTTAACATGAGAATTCAGATATTTCATATTTAGTATTAGTTGATTTCATTTATTTCATGCATTTTGTTTTTTACCCTAAAAAGACAGTCTTTTTTTAACATAGGAATTCAGTTCTTTCATATTTAGTATTAGTTGATTTCATTTCTTTCATGTATTTACTTTGTTATTGGGCTTCTTTTGCTCTATGTAATATTTTTGAGATTCATCCACATGGTTATGTATATCAGTAGTTCATTCCTTTTTTTTTTTTTTTTTGCTGAATAGTATTCTGTTGTTTGAGTATACCTCAATTTAATTAGCGATTCATCTGGTGATGGACATTTGAGTTGTTTCCAGTTTTTGGCTATTATGAATAAAGCTGTCATAAGTATCTATATAAGTCTTTGTGTGGACATCTCTTTTGATTTTTCTTGGATAAATATCCAGGAGTAGATTGGCGGACTCCTCTAGAAATGAATTTTACACTTTACAATAAAGTGCTGACCTATTTTCCAGAGACTGAACCATTCTGCATTCCCACTAGCAATGTTGAGAGTTACTTTTCCTCTGTATCCTCATTAACACTTAATAGTATCAGGCTTTTAAATTGTAGTCAATCTAATGGATGTGGAGTAGTATCTCAGTACAGTTTTAATTTACATTTCCCTGATGTTGAACTTCACATGTACTCATTACCTATTAGCATATCTTTTTTGTGGTGGTTCTGTTCAAATTATTGCCTATTATTTTTATTGGTTTGTTTGGCTTCTTTTTTTGAATTGTAATACTCCTTGCTTTTTTTAATTGTAAAAATTATTCCTTTATTTAATTGTGGAAAAAAGACTCTGGATATAAGTCCTGTGTTTGTGCATGTGTGCGTGTGTGTGTGTAGATATATGTACTAATGTATAATTAGCTATAGCCAATGTCAAAATGAATAAAATAATATATAACTTTAATACAACAAGTTTTTAAAATGCCAAGAGCTGATTAGAGTTAGTTTGTTGTTGTTGTTTTTAAGAATTTCTGGGTCAGGATGAAAAATTTTATAAGGGATAGCACTGTAATGCTTAAATTCCAGATAGAAAGTTACTGTGAATTATTCATTTATGTCTAAAAATTTTGTAACTCACTCTGCAGAAGTATTATTGTAAATTCTTTAATTTTAAATTATATCATTAATTCTTCACTGGCTATGAATGAAACAGTTTAATTTTTCTTGGTACATATCCTTCCATTGGCTTTGGCTGGCTAAAGACATGTAGCATGGTGAACACATTAGACCTCTAGGTGTTACATATTATATCATAATTCAGGCTGTTATTAGCAATCTCTCTCTTATCTCTTCAGTTCAGTTGATCCATAATTATCCTTATTATCTATCTAACATGACCTTCTGAATTCTCACAGGGATGAAGTTATATGTTGGAGGTTTAAAAAGATGCATTTATTGTTTTAGCTTCCTGGGGGCGATAGGAAGATCTATTTTCCCAACAGTTATTTAATTCCATCATAATCTCTCCTTTACCTATAGAAAGAGCAACAGTGCATTTCTCTCTGCTCAGCTCAGCTTGCCAGCTGAGTCTTCCTCCTATGTTCTTTCTCTTCCATAGCCCCCTTTCTGTGCTTGCTTAGTGTACAAATACCAGAGACCAACCTTTCCATCTTCTTTGGACTAGGAAATATTATCACAGCCAGGGTATTGTTGAAAATTAAATTTAACAACTAAAAGTGTAGTGAAGTTTTAAATGTAAATCAGACACATCCCTAGGATTTGCTTTTAACTGCACACCTTCTAAGAAATTATATTTTTACTCCCAGCAAATTACCTAGGAGAAAAAAATGACAAGAGTAATCTATTTTTTTCACAGCTGGTCGGTTGGCCAGAGTTTCTCATCAAGGAGTACATGCTGTTTGCTCCCCAGATGGACAGCCTGGATGAGCTACAAATCCACAGAGCCTGGGACACAAGGTGGAAATTATACTGCCAGTGCTTTTAATCTTGCACAGCTCTGCACACTTGAAATTGCAAGTGGCCCATTTCCAAATGAACAACTATTGGGACAATATCCCATGTCTTGTCAGAATGAGTCCCATTAAATCCTCAGTTGGAATTAGGCCAAAAACTTGTAATAATTATGAGAAACTTATTAAAAAAGTTGAAGCCTTAGACTGTGACAGTGAAAACACTTAGACAACATTAACAGTAATTGAAATCCCTGTGAGTTTTTCTATTCAATCAGTCCTTGTTGATGGTCAAACAAAGAATACCCAAATGAGAAGGTGTAAAACCAAAACACCCAGCTTCTAAAGGGGTAATTATCCTTTGTTTCATTACAAAATACAGTGTGAGAGCTGTAGTGAACTGCTCACCTGGGAGCCAAGGCACCTGCCAAACCACTCTCTAGGTTTGCCTTAATGAACTTGGGTCTTACCTCTGTTCACCTTCAGACCTGCGGGGTGACTGCCTCTCCCCCATATCGTGGGCCATCTTCTCTCTCTCTTCTGGCTCTCCACCTTCAAAATTTTTTGCTGCCCCCAGTAAGTCCTAAGCTTTAGGAATAAGACTATTAAGGAAATAGTTTTGAAACCTGGCTTAGCAAGTATCTTGCTAGTGAATTTAGGGCTTTGTTTCAAGAGTAGAGACTAATAATCTTTTCTTCATTTTATTCATAAGGATGACTCTATTTTTAGCTTGTCCGTGGATAGGAAAGTTCATAAAAGAAACTCTATTAAGTTCAGCTTGTATTTTCAGTGTCCTTTTTAGTAATTTTTAGGCTGAGCAATTACACTTGATCATATTTGGGAATTTATTTCTGTATTCCTGGAGGTGATTCTTAGGCAACCTCAGTTTTGTTTTAACTTTCATAACTCAGGATGACCTGAACAGACAATTTTGACTCCTGAGAGAAGAACAGTAGAGGAAAAACAATCTCTAATTTTGGGCTCATGGGAGGGCAGGGCATCTCAGTGATAGGTCTGATTTACAAAATCTATCTAATGAATGTAACTGGATCCTCTTTTTACAGAAATTCTGATGCCTAACCAAGTGCTCCAGGTAGAAACCCAAACCTTAGCTGGGATACTAGATTGGGTTGTGGATGGACTCCAGATGACAGGAAAAGCCGTAACACATTGGCATGACCAGAGTACCAGGGCAAGGATGGTGAGAGGTTCAAAACCAGACTCTATGTGCAGGGATCTCAAGAGAGAACTCTGGAGAGTCCTGACTTGGGAAAGATGTATTGTGTTTGGCTACGGAGGGCAGAGGTGTGACCCAGGGGTGAAAGGAAGAGAGATCAAGATAGACTGTTGTCTCAGCATCAGGAAAAATGAGCTGCCAAAGATTCAAGTACATTCCAATTCTGTGCTCCAGGGAAGTTCTCAGCAACCAATAGTTGGAGGTGTTGTGGAGGGGATTTACTCCTGTCTGAATGATTCAAGTGAGTAATTCCAGGTCCCTTCCAGTTGACATGTTTATGAGACTGTATTTAGTTCTTTAAGAAGATGAGACTTATTTTGTAATTAGAATCATACAAGTGAATGCCAATACTCTATGAAAAAAATCATATTTCCTAAATATTTTACAGATTTAGTTATGATCATCTTCACGACCTACTTTTTCCTTAAATACTATGATATAAACCTTACACTAGTCAAATTTAAATGTATTGTGGATTCTGAGGTAGGTAAAATTTCAGGAATTTGTTTTTGAAATGAGAACATAAGTTGTGATGAAGATAATAATAATCAACCACTTTAAGTGTTTAAGAATAAGATTATATTTTAAAGAGTGAAAAGCATCTTTAGAATGGGTTCAGAATTCCCTATATTCTAAACATAGTCAATGTTGTGAAATGATAGTTGAGGTATCACTGGATTTTCTATTAATTAAAAGAGGCTTCTGATATGGGATGACTTTAAGCTCTATAACAGAATTGGAATCTTTGTCTTTTTAGCTAGTAAACTATTCTTGGATTATTAAGTGATAGTCCTAATAAAATGGTACTGCAAGGCCCTGTAATGGGTTACGGTACAAATACGAATGTAAGGTTCAGGGAGAAAGTATTGAGTGACAACAAGGAACATCATTAGCTCTGTTTTCATTCACACCAGTTGCTGATGTACTTCCCTGCAGTGAACTGGTGTGCCCTGGCCTGATTGTGCTCACGAAGAGATTAAACCTAAGAGAATCAGAGGACTGATAATTGGAAACAACTTATTCCTTTCACAGAAGGGGAGGGGGAGGGGTGAAGAACGGAGAAGGCCCAGAAAGCAGTGAAAATGACAGGAGTGTAGACAAAAGAATCTGGCAGCAGAAAGAATATATCATTACTTCTTATTAGACACTGTTTAGCTTATACCTAATAAAATCTTTTCTCTGCTGCTTTTGCCCTCTCTGTCAGCCACTGTGACGTCTTTCTTGGGTTTCATTTTCATCATTCAAGACCCTTAGGGAATAATCATTTCTTCTAGTTCTTCGGAGGATAAAATAACAAAATGGTGGTGTTTGATACTCCATTTCTACTGCTTTCTGTATAATTATCCCAGGCTGTGTTTTGACTTTGATCTGATTTCCTTCCCCAATCTCTCTGTCAGGCCAAGAAGATAAGGACTTCCTCCATGAAATATAAGGTTAGTCTCTGTGCAAGATAAGGGTTAGTCTCCAAGGCCTTGGCCCCACCTTACAGCCTAGGGAAGCTTCAGTAGGGGTGAGCTCTCATTTGTCTTGACTCTTGAGTGCTGTCACCATCTGCCTTCTTCCCTAGAGCAGATCTCTAGGGAGCCTCACTTACCCTGGGAACACAAAATTCTTGAAAAACAGTTCAAGTGCAGAAGGACAAACTCAGAGGCAAGGGTCAGGGCTAAGTGAAACTGCAAAAGTGCTATTGTCAGGTCTACAGTCTAAGTGAAACTGCAAGGGTAGTACATACTCAGAATCTCCAGTCATAATCTCTGTCCAGCCTCTTGCTCCTTTGGATGACTATCCCATGGTTACCAGCTGCCTTAACTTTCCTGCTAGTCCCCAATGGTTAATGAGAAACCTAGTACTTGTGTACTCTTCCATTCCTAACAAAGGGCCTTCCACTGGGGTATCCAGCCTGACCTCATCTGTACTTCACATTTCCCTCCCCTGTCCTCCAATGAAATCTGACTGTGCTTTGCACATGATCCTGGAGCCTCTTTGGTGATCACAGAAGACAGTGGATCTGCTTCCTGGATAGCACAGTGACAAACACTGGTTTTGAGATTATTCTATACATATAGATTCAGTAGTGTATTAGTTTCCTCTTGCTGCTGTAACAAATGTAATCGTAAGATCTTTTTTTCTTCTTTTTACAGCTTCACCTACAGCATATGGAAGCTCCCAGGCCAGGTATTGAATCAGAGCTACAGATGAGGTCTACATCACAGCCAGAGCAACACCAGATCTGAGCTGTGTAAGTAGCTTATGCTGCAGCTTGTGGTAATGCCAGATCCTTAACCCACTGAGCAAGGCCAGGGATCGATCCTTCATCCTCATGGAGACTACTTTGGGTTTTTAACCTGCTGAACCACGATGGGAACTCCCAAATATTGTATTTTAAAACAATACAGATTTTTTTTCTCAGAGTTCTGGTAGACAGAAGTCCCAAAACAAGGTATTGGCAGGGCTGTGTGTCTTCTGGAGACTTCAGGAGTGATTCTTCCTTCTCTTCTTAACTTTCAGAAGCCATCTGAGTTTTTTCATCTTGTGATTTCTTCCTTGAAATATTCCAACCTCTTATTTTTGTCCTCACATCTCCTTTTTCTCACTCTGATATCCTATCTTCTCTTGTAAGCACCTAAATAATTATATCAGGCCCACCAGGTTAGTCTTGTCAGAAGATGTTTAATGTAATCATACCTGTGAAGTCCATTTTTGCTCTAGAAAGTAAAGTATTCTCAGGTTGCAGAGACTGGGACAAGGACACATTTGGGTGGCTGTTGTTCAGCCTGCCTTAAGTAATTTTCAGTATAGATATTATTTCAACTCAGTGTTTCTCAAAACTGAGCAGCATATAGATTCCTTTTAAAATAAATAAAATTGTGTAGACTCTTACCTGTTTTGACCTAAGTTTTTTCTTTTTTTTTTTACAATTTTCACAAACATCTATGTAAAATTTTCATTAGTGCCTTCTTTTTTTTATACTGATTTTTATTTTTTCCATTATAGCTGGCTTACAGAGTTCTGTCAATTTTCTGTTGCACAGCAAGGTGACCCAGTCACACATACATGTATATTATCATGCTCTATCACAAGTGACCACACACAGTTCCCAGTGATATACAGCAGGATCCCATTGCTTATCCATTCCAATGGCAATAGTTTACATCTATTAACCCCAAAGTCCCAGTCCATGCCACTCCCTCCCCCTCCCCCTTGGCAACCACACCACAAGTCTGTTCTCCATGTCCATGATTTTCTTTTCTTGGAAAGGTACATTTGTACCACATATTAGATCTAGATGTAAGTGATATATGGTATTTATCTTTCCCTTTATGACCTACTTCACTCAGTATGAGAGTCTCTGGTTCCATCAGTGTTGCTGCAAATGGCACTATTTTGTCTTTTTTATATGGCTGAGTAGTATTCTGTTGTGTATATATACCACATCTTCTTAATCCATTCATCTGTTGATGGACATTTAGGTTGTTTCCATGTCTTAGCTATTGTGACTAGAGCTGCAATGAACATGCGGGTGCATGTGTATTTTTCAAGGAAAGTTTTGTCCAGATATATACCCAAGAGTGGGATTGCTGGGCCATGTGGTAGTTCTCTGTATAGTTTTCTAAGGTACCTCCATACTTTTTTCGATAATGGTTATACCAAATTACATTCCCACCAACAGTGCAGCAGGGTTCCCTTTTCTCCAACCCCCTCAAGCATTTGATATTTGTGTTATTAATGATGGCCATTCTGACTGGTGTGAGGTGTTATCTTGTGGTAGTTTTGATTTGCATTTCTCTAATAATCAGTGATGTTGAGCATTTTTTCATGTGCTTGTTGGCCATCTGCATCTCTTCTTTGGAGAAATGTCTATTCAGGTCTTTTGCCCATTTTTCCATTGGGTTGTTGGCTTTTTTCTGCTGAGTTGTATAAGTTGTTTGTATAGTTTAGAGATCAGTCCCTTGTCAGTTGAATTATTTGAAACCATTCTCTCCCATTTGTAAGTTGTCATATTTTTTTTACGATTTCCTTTGCTGTACAAAAGCTTGTCAGTTTGATTAGGTCCCATTGGTTTATTTTTGCTTTGATTTCTTTTGCCTTAGGAGACTGACCTGAGAAAATATTTCTAAGACTGATATCAGAGAATGTTTTGCCTATGTTCTCTTCTAGGAGTTTGATGGTGTCTTGTCTTACGTTTAAGTCTTTAAGCCACTTTGATTTTATTTTTGTGCAGCCTGTGAGGGTGTGTTCCAGTTTCATTGATTTGCATGCAGCTGTCCAGTTTTCCCAGCAACACTTGCTGAAAAGACTGTCTTTTTCCTATTTTATATTCTTGCCTACTTTGTCAAAGATTAATTGACCATAGATATCTGGGTTTATTTCTGGGTTCTCTATTCTGTTCCATTGGTCCGTAGGTCTGTTTTGGTTCCGGTACCATACTGTCTTTTAGTTTATTTTTTATTTTTTTTATTCCATTGTGGCTTTGTAATATTTCCTGAAGTCAGGGAGAATTATGCCTCCTGCTTGGTTGTTGTTCCTTAGGTTTGCTTTGGTAATTCTGGGTCTTTTGTGGTTCCATTTAAATTTTTGGATTGTTTGTTCTAGTTCTGTGAAAAATGCCCTGGGTATTTTGATGGGGATTGCACTGAAACTGTAGATTGCTTTGGGTAGTATGGCCATTTTTACAGTATTAATTTTTCCAACCAAGGGCATGGAATATCTTTCCATTTCAATGAATCCTCTTTAATTTCCTTGATTAATGTTTTATAGTTCTCAGCATATGTCTTTCACCTCCTTGGTCATGTTTATTTCCCATTATTTGATTTTTTTGGGGTGAAATTTTAAAAGCTGTTGTATTTTTATATTCCTTTTCTAATATTTCATTATTAGTGTACAAAAATGCAACTGATTTCTGAATGTTAATCTTATATCCTGCTACTTCTCTGACATTGTTGATTAGTTTGATTGTTTTTGGGTTGAGTCCTTAAGGTTTTCTATATACAGTATAATGTAATCCTCAGAGAGTGACAATTTTAACTTTTCTCTTCCAATTTGGATACCTTTTATTTCTTTTGTTTATTCGATTGCTCTCGCTAGGACTTCCAATACTATGCTGAATAACAGTGGTGCGAGTGGGCATCCTTGTCTTTTCCGTATTTTGATGGGAAGGCTTTCAGCTTTTCTCTGTTGAGTATCATATTTGCTGTGGGTTTGTTGTAAATGGCTTTTATTATGTTAAGGTATGTTCCCTCTATGCCATCTTTGGTAAGAGTTTTTATCATGAATGGATATTGGACTTTGTCAAATTCTTTTTCTGCATCTATTGAGATGATCACATGGTTTCTGAATTTTCTTTTGTTAATATAGTGTATGACTATTGATTTGTGTATGCTGAACTATCCTTGTGAACCTGGTATGAATCCCACTTGGTGGTGGTGTTTGATCTTTGTATGTTGTTGTATTCCGTTGGCTAAAATTTTGTTGGGAATTTTTGTGTATATATTCATCAAAGATATTGGCCTACAGTTTTCTTTTTTGGTGGTATCTTTGGTGTTGGTATTAGGGTGATGACGGCATCATAGAATGTCTTTGGGAGTGTTCCTTCTTCAACCTTTTGAAAAAGTTTAAGGAGGATGGGTATAAGTTCCTCTTTGTATGTTTGGTAGAATTCGCCTGTGAAACCATCTGGTATTGGACTTTTATTTGCAGGGAATGTTTTTATGACATATTCAATTTCATTTCTAGTGGTTGTTCTGTTCAGTTGTTCTGTTTCTACTTGATTCAGTTTTGGCAGGCTGTAAGTCTCTAGAAAGTTGTCCATTTCTTCTAGGTATTCAAATTTGTGGTCAGGCAATTGTTCATAGTATTCTCTTATGGTTTTTTGTATTTCTGCGGTATCTGTTGTGACTCCAGATTTTTCATTTTTTATTATGTTTATTTGGGTTTTTTCTCTCATCTTCTTGGTGAGTCTGGCCAGAGGCTTGTCAATTTTGTTTACCTTTTCAAAGAATCGCTCTTGGTTTTATTGATTTTTTTCTATAGATTTTTGAATCTCTATTTTATTGATTTCCTGTCTCATCGTTATGATTTTCTTCCTTCTGCTGACTTGAGGTTTTGGTTTTTCCTCTTTTTCTAATCCATTTAGGTGGTGGACTAAGTTGTCAATTAGAGATTTTTCTTCTCTTTTGAGAAAGGCCTGGATTGCTATTAATTTCCCTCTGAGTACAACTTTATTGGCATCCCATAGATTTTGAGTGGTTGTGTTAATTACCATTTATCTCAAGGTATTTTTTTAATTTACTTTTTTTGTATTTTATTTTATTTTTTCTTTTTTTTATTCCATTGCTTAATGAATTTTATTACAATTATAGGTGTACAAAAATTATCACAACTCAATTTGATAGCATTTCTGTTCCAAACCCTCAGTGCCTCCCCCACCACCCACACTGTCTTATTTGGAAACCATAGGTTTTCCAAACACCGTGAGTCATTATCTGTCTGCAAAGAAGTTCATTGTGTCTTTTTAGTTTCCACATGTACGCAGCACCATTGGATGTTGCTGTCTAATTGTCTGACTGGTTTCACTTCGCATGATAATTTCTAGGTCCATCCATGTTGCTATAAATGTTGTTATTTCGTTCCTTTTAATGGCTGAGTAATATTCCATTGTGTATATGTACTAGAGCTTCCCTATCCACTCCTCTGTCAAAGGACATTTAGGTTGTTTCCATAACTTGGCTATTGCACAGAGTGCTGCAATGAACATTGAAGTACCTGTGTCTTTTTGGGTCCTGGTATCCTCTGGATAGATGCCCAGGAGTGGGATTGCTGGATCAAATGGTAATTCTATTTTGAGTTTTCTGAGGAATTTCCGTACTGTTTTCCACAGTGGTTGCACCAATTTGCATTCCCACCAGCAGTGTAATAGGTATCCTTTTTCTCCACACCCTCTCCAGCACTTATTGTTTGTAGACTTTTTGATGATGGCCATTCTGGCCGGTGTAAGGTGGTACCTCATAGTGGTTTTGCTTTGCATTTCTCTGATAACGAGTGATGCTGAACATCTTTCCATGTGTTTATTTGCCATCTTCATGTCTTTGGAGAATTGTCTGCCTAGATCCTTGCACATTTTTTGATGGGGTTGTTTGTTTCTTTGGTATTGAGCTGTAGGAGGTGTTTGTAAATTTTGTAGATGAATCCCTTGTCAGTCGATTCTTTTGCAAATATTTTCTCCCATTCTGTGGGTTGTCTTTTCGTTTTGTTTAGGGTTTCCTTTGCTCTGCAGAAACTATGAAGTTTAATTAAGTCCCATTTGTTTATTTTTCTTTTTATTGTCATTATTCTGACGGATGGATCTGAGAAGATGTTGCTATCATTTATGTCAGAGAGTGTTTGGCCTATGTTTTCTTCTAAGAGTTTTATTGTATCTGTTTTATATGTAGATATTTATCCATTTTGAGTTTATTTTTGTGCATACTGTTAGGAAGTGTTCTAGTTTCATTTTTTTTTTTTACGTGTGGCTGTCCAGTTTTCCCAGCACCACTTATTGAAGAGGCTGTCTTTTCTCCAATGTATATTCTTACCTCCTTTGTCATAGATTAGTTGACTATAG
>PVHT021183699.1:42079816-42133571 GCA_004024745.2 Catagonus wagneri
GTCTTTTGTCCAATGTATATTCTTGGCTCCTTTATCAAAGATTAGTTGACTATAGATGCGTGGATTTAATTCTGGGCTTTCTATCCTGTCCCACTGATCTATATTTCTGTCTTTGTGCCAGTAGCATACGGTTTTGATGACTGTAGCTTTGTAGTAGAGTGTGAAGTCAGGGAGCCTGATTCCTCCAGCTCCATTTTTCTTTTTCAGGATGTTTTTGGCTATTCTGGGTTTTTTGTGTTTCCAGACAAACTTTACTATTTTGTTCTAGTTCTTTGAAAAATGTCATTGGTAATTTGATAGGGATTGCATTGAATGTGTAGATTGCCTTGGATAGTATAGTCATTTTGATAATATTGACTCTTCCAATCCAAGAGCATGGTATGTCTTTCCACCTGTTTAAGTCATCCTTGATTTCTTTCATCAGCACCTTATAATTTTCAGAGTACAGGTCTTTTGTCTCTTTAGGCAGTTTTATTCCTAAGTATTTGATTCTTTTTGATGCAATGGTAAATGGGATTGCTTCTCTAATTTCTCTTTCTGATCTTTCATTGTTGGTATATAGACATGCAGTTGATTTCTGTGTATTAATTTTGTATCCTGCAACTTTGCCAAATTCATTGAAGAGTTCTAATAGTTTTTTGGTAGAGTCTTTAGGATTCTCTAGGTATAGTATCATGTCATCTGCAAAAAGTGATAGTTTTACTTCTTCTTTCCCAATTTGGATTCCTGTTATTTCTTTTTCTTCTCTGCTTGCTGTGGCTAGGACCTCCAGAACTATGTTGAATAGTAGTGGCGAGAGTGGACATCCCTGTCTTGTTCCTGATCTCAGCGGGAATTCTTTCAGCTTTTCACCATTGAGAATGATGTGAGCTCTGGGTTTGTCATAGATGGCCTTGATTATGTTGAGGTAGGTTCCCCCTATGCCCACTTTCTGAAGGGTTATTTTCAGAAATGGGTGTTGGATTTTGTCAAAGGCTTTTTTTGCATCTATGGAGAGGATCATATGGTTTTTATTCTTCAGTTTGCTAACGTGTTTTATCACACTGATTGATTTGTCGATACTGAAGAATCCTTGCATCCCTGGGATAAATCCCACTTGATCATGGTGTACAATCCTTTTAATGTATTTTTGGATTCGGTTGGCTAGTATTTTGTTGAGAACTTTTGCATCTATGTTCATCAGTGAGATTGGCCTGTAATTTTCTTTTTTTGTGGTATCTTTGTCTGGTTTTGGTATCAGGGTGATGGTTGCCTCATAGAATGAGTTTGGGAGTGTCCCCTCTTCTACAATTTTTTGGAAGAGTTTCAGTGGTAATTGTGGTGTTTTTCCCCCACCACCTTTAGACCATGCGAGAAGCACCTCATCCCACTTAGCCCCCACAGGAGGTGGTGTATCAGCTGCTCCTAGTTGTAGGTTCCTGGGAAGGGACAGTGAGCTAGCATCTGGGCACTGCCCAGGGTATTTGGCAGTGGCAGCAGCAGGGCAGGTATGCTCCCAAGGAGTGAGAGCAATAACAAATGGTGTTCCATCACTGTGTCCTCCTCTGTGATGCCTTCTGAGGTGGTTGGGGCTGCAAGTGGTTCTTGTTCAGGGCTCTCCAGTGGCGCTGGGGCATGCTCACTTCTGGAATCAGAGATAACTGTAGTGGTTTGCCCCTACTGCCTGCAGACCATGCAAGAAGCACCCCATCCTGCTTATCCTACACTGGAGGTGCTGTACCAGCTGCTCCTAGTTGTAGGGTCTTGGGAAGGGACAGTGATCAAGCATCTGGGTTCTGCCCAGAGCATTTGGCAGTGGCAGCTGCAGGGAGAGTGTGTTCCCAGGAAAGTGGGAGCAACAATGTGTGGTATTTGGTTGCAGTGCTCTCTCTTTTTTTCTGACCCCTGAGCTGACTGTGGCCACAGGTGGAGTGCACTTACAGGCCCCCGGTGGTGGCAGGCCACACCTCCCTCTGGCCTCAGAGAAAACTGCTGTCATCCATCCCTGCTGCCTGTAGATCACACAAGAGACACCACGTCTCACTTAGCCCCTCACTGCCCTTAGCCCACTCAAGAGGTGCCTGGCCATCCTTAGCTTGCACGGGAAGTACCCAGTCTCTGGTAGCCTGAGCAAGTGGCTTCTCACCCCCCACAGCCTGCACCAGAGGTGCCCCACTATTTGAGAGTCTGAGCTCGCGTGCACAGGGAAATTCCCGTGGCTGTCCATCCCTCCTCCTCTCTCCCTCCCCATCAATGGCACCTTACCTCTCCTGTGGGCCAGCCCTTCTCCCAGCTTCCCTCTGCATGGTGTTCCACTCCCCAGCCTATAGCACACTGCTTTGCTCCCTGTGGCACAGTACTTCTTAGCCCATTAGGCTGTCACCGCACAGCCAGCTCTAGTCCTCTCCCCAGAACTGACTTCCGAAACCTGTCTCAGCGTCCAGCCCTGCCTGAGCATCTCAGGCTGTGGGGTCCCGGGCAGTGGTGCAGATGATCTGTGCAGCTCTCACTCTACCTTGCCTTTCTCATTCCAGCTGCTGCACTTTTCTCAGCGACATTGAGGCTGATCTCCTGGTCTGTTAGGATGTGGGTTCCTTTTCTCATTCACAGCTCCCTCTCAGGAATGCTAGTCCTGTCCTGATTCCTTTTCTCTCTCTCTCTCCCTCTCTCCCTCCCTCTCTCTCTCTCTCTCTCTTTTTTCTCTTGTTCTACCCAGTTATATCAAGAGTTTTTTGCCCTTTTGGAGGTTTAAGTTTTTCTGCCAGCATTCAGTAGATGTTCTGTGTGAGTCTTTTATGTGTAGATGTGTTTTTTTGATCTGTTTGTGGAAGAAGGTGAGTGCAATGTCTTACTCCTCCACCATCTTGATCCACCTCTGACCTATGTTTATTAAATATTTTACATAAATATGTACAGACATTAAACTGCCTATAAAGTGCTTATAAGCACCTCATGTTTGTAGCTCTTATACAGAGATGAAACTAAAATAAATTTATGAATTAAATATGCACAGTCCATAAAATAGATAAAATTTAAATTAAGTACACTCATTTAATGATAATATGGTTTTACTGAAAATGAAGTTGCTAAGAAAATTTGAGTATCATGCTGACCATTTGTGTTCGGGTTTTTTTCCAAGTTTAGCATGTCTGTGCTGTTTTGTTTTTTTTCTTTCTTCTTCTTCTTCTTCTTCTTCTTCTTTTTTTTTTTTTTTTTTAGGGCTGCACCTAGCCTGGATGTTCCCAGGCTAGGGGTCAAACTGGAGCTATAGCTGCTGGCCTACACCACAGCCACAGCCATACTGAATCAAGCTGTGTCTGTGACCTACACCACAGCTCACGGCAATGCCAGATCCTTCAGATCCTTAACCCGCTGAGTGAGGCCAGGGATTGAGCTTGCATCCTCATGGATACTAGTCAGATTCATTTCCTCTGAGCCATGATGGGAACTTCCTATACTATCTGTTATGTGATGGCTCAATTCTTCCTTTTTTTTCCCTTTCAAACTCTGTTCATAGAGGATTCTCTGATGTAATTTGACTTTTACCTGTCTTGAATACTCATTTTGCTTTTGTTCTTTTCTCATTTGTGCAAGACAGTGAAAGCATTACTACAAGGTCCCAATAAAAGTACTGAATGCACCTAGCAGTAGTTGACTAGGTAATGGTCATCCAGGAGATCTAGAATATGCTTTTTGAAAAAGAAAATTATTGTTTAGTTGAAAAACCAATTATAATTTCTTAGAACTCATTCAGTGGTCTCTGTCTTTATCTGACTTTAATAGTGGAGATAGGCAGTGTAGGAAGTATTTTTCACTAAGAATATTCTTTCAGGTTAATCTTATATCTCTTAGGTTTAAACACTTTTTTTCCTTGTGAAATACTCTAACCCTCTAAGGGAATAATTTACAATACTGCTTTCTCAGTAGTCTGTATTCTGTACTTGATGGGAAAAATTGTTTAGAAGGGAGAAAGCAAGAGTGAAATAGAGTGAGAGTGATGGGAAGGGTGATAAGTCAAGAGACTGTATGAGAAATCTAGAGGTTGGCTATTGGGTTATGCACTCACCCTGGGAAAGATGATATGTAAATACATCCATAGTCTGGAGTAGGCCTGAGCTCCCAGTTCTTGCTGTAGCTTTATTGTCTTACTCTCACTAATCCATTATTTCCTTGGTTTTCTCCACCATTAGTGAAGGTTGGTGGATGTGAATTCAAAAGCTTCTTCTGGACTAAGATTCTCTTTTTTGCCGAACTTCAATCTGTCCTGAAAATATTAGTCACAACCCTACTGCTTCCTCTTGGAGAAATTCTGGTCTGCAGTGGGGTTGGTGAATAGAAATTCCAGGGGTGGTAGGACATGCACACCCCCATTCTAGTCCTACTGAAACACACTGGTTTCTAATTTTTTATTTGATTTGAAGAAGGGCAAGTTTAATATTGCTCAGTTACCATTGAGTTGCCCTTAAGTTGTAACTGTTTTTTTTCCTTTTCCTTTGTTTGGCCATAAAGGCTGATGCTGCCATTCATAGCAGAAAGAAATATATATCCTTTTTTTGAAAATAATGATTATTTCTAAAATGGAAGAAAGAAATTTTAAAAAAAATCAGTAAAGTATACATGATTTTCTGTTTGGATTTAGCAGCTAATGTATACTCCAAATCATTGCTTATGTAAGATTTATCATATTTAATAATCATCAGGATTTCCTCTTGTGGCTCAGTGGGTTATAAACCTGAGTATCCATGAGGATGTGTGTTTGATCCCTGGCCTCGCTCAATGGATTAAGGATCTAGTGTTCTGAGCTGTGGTGTAGGTCTCAGACACGTCTCAGATTCTGAGTTGCTGTGGCTGTGGTGCAGGCCAGCAGCTGCAGCTCTGATTCGACCCCTAGCCTGGGAACTTCCGTATGCCTCAAGAGTGGCCCTAAAAAACAAAACAAAACAAAAAAATCGTAATCATCAAAATCTCGTATGCTATGCAGAACTACCTGAATTTGTCTTCTGTTGGGGAGTTTATCGCTTCTCCTTTATTTCTTTTTGTGTCCTCAATGCTAATCTTCTTAATATAAAATTTATTGTTTAGAAGTTGTTTATCCTTATCATTTTGATGTACTTACAACTAAAATATCTTATTTATGTACAATGAGTACACAATTAATATTTAGTGAATAAATAAACTACTAATGCTGAAAAACAATTTTTAAAATCTTAATGCAATGAATTGTTTTGATGCTATCACATGATTTTGTTGTAAGTAGATTCTCCAGAAACCAAAGGAAGGTTGGAAGGGGATGAGGGTGTAGTGGGAAAGGAGAAGGTATGACTCTTTGGTGCCTGTTTGATGAAATTTTTTTAAACACTAAAAATAATAGCATACAAGCATTTTTTCACCACAAAAAAAATTATAACCTTGAATATTTCTTTTTCATATTTGCTTCGAGTCTGATTTTTAACCACAAATATATAGAAATTGAATTGAAGTTCCTTTTTACTCCATACCCCAGCCCATTACCCTTTACTCATCATCCAGAAGTAGCCACAATTATAGATTTAATGTGAATCCTTCCAGTTTATTCTTTTATACTTACTTATACACACACAGAAATATAAAGATATAGTGTTATTTTCTATTATGGACTTTTATATGATTTGTAGTGTAGATATAATCAATAAGAGTGCTATGCTTTCTGCTCTTCTTTCTCCTCTGTTTCTATTTCTGGTTTGGAGCTTTTTTTTCTTTTTTGTATATCTTATCTCCTTTAAGTCAGGAAGTCATATTTTTGAGGACCTGTTGTTTTCTTTAAAAATACTTTATTTTGCTCCTTTTAAATATAATGAACACTCACTCAGAAAACTTAGAAAACATGAGCAAAGAACAGTCTGGGTCAAAGTGAGTGGGTAGATTTATTCATACTTCTGCCACCTAAAACCAATCACTGTTAAGATGCTTATTTGTATCATTTATTTAGCCCACATCTCATAGAAAATTTCCTCAAAAGAGTTGTCTACACTCACCATCTTCACTTCCTCTCCTCCCATCCTCTGTTCAGTTAAGATTTCTTCTCAGTCACATCACCCAAGGCCCCACATCCAGTGCTCACTTCTCAGTCCTCTTCCTACCTGCCTTGTCAGGAGCATGTGATACCCCAAACCTTGGATTCCTCCTTGACCCATCTGTCTCTCTTACACTCTACATTCTTCAGCAAACCACATCAGCCTCACCTGCCAAGTACACCCAGAATCTGCCCCTCCTCACCCACTGTGCCACTACCATCCTAGTCCAAACATAATCATTGCTGACCAGGATTGTTATTATAAACTCCTGACTGCTCTACTGCTTTGACCCCTTTCCAACACAATTTCAGCACAGTGGTGGGACTGGGGATTGACTCAATCTTAAAACAGATCATGTCACGCATCTGTTCCAAACCTTCCCATGACAGACCATCTCACTTTGGGAAAACCCTAAATAATTATATATGGCATATATCTATATAGCTGGCACATGGCCTGGCTTGATCTCTTTCCAATCTCACCGGGACCTCATCTTTCAGCCTTTTGCTTAATCAGTCCTGCCATTCATTGCTGTCCCTTGCATATACCAAACACTCTCCTGCTAGTCAAAGTCTTCTCTCTTCCAATCATGCTGTCATCTCTGAGTCATCAGTATGGCTCTCTCCCTGACAGTTAACAGTGAGGTCTTCCTTAAATGCAGGAGAGTTCCTTCCCACTGTAATCCCTACTCGCCACCCTGCTTAATTTTTCATTGTAGCACTACTATCATATGACATACTTTCTACTTCCATGTTCATTCGTTTACTTTCTGTATCCTGCCCCTAGAATCTAAGTTCCATAAAGTAGAGGCTTACATTTTCCACTGTTATTTTCCAGTGTCTAGAATTGTGGCAGGAGTCCAGTAAATATTTTTTGTATAAATAAATGAATGAATGACTTCAGTATGGAAAAAAAAAAAAGGCCTCGTATGAAACATAGCTTGCTTTTTATTTTTGTCTTTTTTTTTGGGGGGGTGCTGCACCTGCAGCGTATGAAGTTCCCAGGCTGGGGGTCAAATCAGAATTACAGCTGCCAGCCTACATCACAGCCACAGCAATGCCAGATCCAAGCTGTGTCTGCAACCTATGCCACAGCACACAGCAGCCACCAGATCTTTCACCCACTGAGTGAGGGCAGGGATCGAACCCTCATCCTTATGGATACCAATCGGGTTCATTACCGCTGAGCCACAGTGGGAACTCCATATAGCTTGCTTTTTAAAACCTAATATAAGAATTCCCATTGTGGCTCAGTGGTTAACAAACCCGACTAGTATCCATGAGGATGTGGGTTCGATCCCTGGCCTTGCTCAGTGGGTAAAGGATCCAGTGTTGCCACGAGCTGTGGTGTAGGTTGCAGACATGTCTCAGATCCTGCAATGCTGTGGCGTAGGCGTAGGCGAGCAACTACAGCTCTAATTCAACCTCCAGCCTGAGAACCTCCATATGCCACGGGGGCTTTTCATTAAGGATTATGGGACAAAAATAAATAAATAAAATCTAATATATTTTCAACATATGCCATATCAAGAATATGTTTCTATAACATTTTTCATAATGATACTCTTTGATACTGTTTTAGAGATACATGACAATTTACTTAATTCTCTTTTAAAGTACCTTTTGACGGTATGCAAAATTTTATAATAAATGACACTCTGGGTAAAGATGGTCATTTAAATTTATATTCCTGTCTTGTCCCCTTCTTTCTTGCATTCTGTGGAATAACACTGCAGCTAGAACAAGTGAGTCAGCAGGCCTAGAATTCTCTTGCTGGCACTTACAAGCTTATAATACCATCCATGGGTCTCCAAGTCCCTCACTTTATAAACCATATATAGCCACCCAAATGTTGCTCATAACTTGGGTATTCCACATGGTGCTTATGAGTCATGAAACAGGTCTCTCATTTCTTTTGTTATTCCAAACCGTTGTCTGACCTTGTTGAGTACTGCATTTCAATAGTTCTCCTAGTAGGACATGCCTCTTATTCTGAATCTATCAGTGATTTCTTTCCCCCCTTAGGAGATTTTGACTGATCATTCAGGAATATAGCTTATTTTGTTTTGCTAATTTCATGCAAACCTCTGCCTGTCACTTAATCTTCAGCACCTGTCAAATCAATTGATCAGAGGTAATTTAGATAAAGCATCTGCTTTCTTTTCCTACCCTGTGTTTAATAAGTGACTCTTTAGGAATAATTGTGTCCTCATGCCCTAGCATGCCACATATAGGGGCCTCAGTTACTGGCACACAGACTTGTTACTGTGACCCAAGTGGATAGGACAGGTTCTCTGTTGGAGGAGAAACTCCTTAGTTGTGTTGAGCCTGAGGATAAATCAGCAACTCATCAGCTCCAGGGAATATCTCTTTCCATCTCCCAGAGGAACATCCTTTGTATTTTCTTCCTACTAAAAGTTTAAGGAGATCCTGGTCATTTTTATTTATTCATTTATATTAGCTAGCCTAAAATCGCCTTACTCAAGTCTCAAAGGATTTAAAGTTGTTGTAAAGTGTATTTATCTGTAAAACATATTCTGTTTAACTAATAAGTATGATAGACATAATGATAATACTTGATGTTTTTAGTGTTTTCATAGTTTATAAAAGTCTTCTGCATGCTCTGTGTCATTTGACCTGGAAACCTGAATATCTTTATCAAAGAGGAAGCTGACTCTTAGAAAGGTCAGGTTTTGGCTATTGCCACACATTTAGTGAATGTTGAAGACAGAATTAATATTCCAAACCACTAATCTAAACTCATGACAAAGCCTGGGTGTCTGGCATTATCCAGTGTTCCCTACCCACCTGCATGTTAGAATCACCTGGGGAGCTTATTAAAAAATACAGTTTCCTAGGCCCCCCTTCTCCCTCCCAGGGGTTCTGCGTCATTTGGTCTGCTGCAGGGCCAGAAAACATTATTTTTTAAAAATTCCCCAGGTGATTCTAATGGGTGGTCAGAGGGCTCTTCATCTCCCCAGGTGGAGATGAAACAATTGGTTATTAGTCACTAATCATAAAAAAGAAGCAGTTTAGCTTAAAAATAGAGAAGAGTCGTGACTTCATTTTGTTGTCCCTCCATGCCATGAAAGAAAATCGTGGGGGTTTAAAAGTCATTGCTGAGAGATTAAACTTTTCATTAAGGATTACGGGATGGCAGAAGCTTCTAGCTATGGTATGAACCTCTCAGGGAGGAGAGCTGCCCACTTTCCACTGACAAATAATCTTCTAACAGCAATGTATGGTCAGTCAATTACTGATTAACTTATCATTGCCTTATCTTGATCTGTCTCTTTTTATTGATGCAAAAGAATGTTAATCAAGGTTGACTCTTTTTTTTGGTTCATTGGAAGAGTTGACCCCAGTCACTGAATCTTCACTCTTTGCTTAAAGTTCTGAAGTGCAAGAATTTGGCTATTCTATTTGTCTTTTCTGTCTTGCCTGGAATGAGCTTGGCACATATCCAAGGCTCCACCTGTTTGGCTCCTTTTCACACTCTGATCTCAGCAAAGCCATGGAATTTTCTTGTATGTACATTAGCATTGTTTAATCTCGAGAGGGCTTCTCTGGACTTGAGTAACGCCTGTTCAGAGCGTCTGCTCTATGTATATTTTTAAACCGGTTCTGAGAACTGGTTTTATTATGCCTTGCTTCTGCTGCACAAAAAGGCCTCCTCAGGATTCTAGTCCTGTGTTGTTTGTCTCTATTCACCTGCTCTGTTCTTGTGTAACTGCCTACACTTTACATAATTGGCTTTGAGGAGGCAGGAGGCACCCAGACAAAACTAAGCCCAGTCTTCAGAACCAGACCCACCTGCCTTGTTGAAGTTGGAGGACTGCCACTCATAAGGTGGGTGGTCTGAGCCAAAATGCTTAATCTCCTAGAGCCTCAGTTTCCTCATTTGGTTTGAGGATTAAATAAAATGATTTATGCTAAGTGCCTTCCACACTGTGACTGCCCACTCTGTGTTAGGCTATTTTCCTAGATCTCCTATTCTGTTTTTCCCAGTAATATTAATTGCACAGGTATACCTGCCTGTGTTATTGTCTCCCCTCAATAAATAGGTCTGACTGCTCAGCAGTGCAGTTTAGTTGGCTCCATATATTTAATACGAAAGCCAACCAGAAGGTGGATAGCCCTTCAACTCACAAGTTACCTGGGAAGAAAAGTAGAATTTATTAATACCACACTCCCTCTGCTCCAAAAGAAACAAAAAAGACTTATACACACACACAGGTAATACTCAATGCACTGTGCTGTGAGGCTTTCCTTGCAAACTTTCATGAGGTCACATTAATATTCTAGCCTTACAGATGTGGATTTGAGACTCAGACTTGTGTTGCTTATGGACACACAGTCAATAATTGGCAAAACTGGAGTTCCAGCCTGATCTGTCTGATTCCATAGATTGTGTCTCTTTGAGAAGCATTTTCTGGCTTTTATTTATTTATTTATTTATTTTTTGTCTTTTTGCCTTATCTAGAGCCGCACCCGCGGCACATGGAGGTTCCCAGGCTAGGGGTCTAACAAGAGCTGTAGCCGCCGGCCTTCGCCACAGCCACAGCAATGCGGGATCCGAGCCGCGTCTGTGACCTACACCACAGCTCACGGCAACGCTGGATCCTTAACCCACTGAGCAAGGCCAGGGATCGAACCCGCAACCTCGTGGTTCCTAGTCGGATTCGTTAACCACTGAGCCACGAAGGGAACTCCCATTTTCTGGCTTTTAGATAGGACATCTATTTGGATAATGGTAAAAGAAAATATAACATCAAAGTCATCAAGTCCTGACCTTTCCACGGGATGTTTTGGTAGGCTGTGGTGTGAGATGTTTGACGGTACTGGAGATCTTGGCAGTATAGCTATGTATCTGTGACTGTGTTGGCCTGGGTGTGTGCCTGCAGAATGAGTGTGGTTATAATAAGCAGTTCACAAATCTCTTCACAATATCTAAGTGGCAGAACCCAGCTTGTTGAAAATCTCCAGAGAGTTTTTAAATAAGAAACTTCTCACAGGAGTCAAATATCAACCAAACATCTGTGTGCCTAATCAAGGAGGTACAAGGCCACACTTGTCAACAGGAAGAGTCCCTATAGAAAGACATCACTAAAAGAAGTGCCATGTGATTTATTTGCTATAACTCAATTTCCATCTGTCTCATAAAATGGATTGCATACACATTGCACTCCAGGCATCCAGCCAGGGAAGAAGCATATCAAAGAGCAGAAAACTTTCCCCTCCCTCAGGCTGCTGGTGACATGCTCTGCTAAGAGCCAGCCATGGCCAGGGTGGCCTTCAAGGAAGTGCCCTGGTCCACCTTATCCATATCTCAGACTTTGGGGAGTTGGCTGGATCATGGGCCTTTGAACAAGGCTCCATAGCAATAATAGTGGCCAGGTGAGTTGTGAACATTCTGTTTTTTTTCCAGGGATTCCTTTGACTCTCACTTTCAGCTTCCAGATGGTAATTTTGCCAGTGTATGCAAGATGCTATTCACAGTTGCTTATATTTCTTAGACAAATGGAGAATGGGCCAAACAAATGCTTTTTTGCTATTGTTAAAGTAAATCAAGTGAAACGGAAACCCTTTGTCATTCTGTAAACAGAGTTTAGAAAGTGACCGAGTAAAAACCAGTGCAATCCTATAAAACCAAACCAATTGAGTAAGAACCAAAGTATTCTAGAAACTTTTGAAAATTAAGAGGTTTGGGGCTAAATATTGGCTTCTCCATATTTTTTCAGGGTACTAGAAACCTCATCTATTTTGTTTCTAAAGCTTCCTTATTTAGGTTACTGTAACATCCCAATAAATTTTAAGAAACTATTTGTACAGGAATGTTTTTAAGTCTTTTTTTTTTTTTTTTTTTTTTTTTTGGTTAGCCTCATGACACCTAGACTGTGGAGAGGGGGAGGGGAAGTCAGTGTGAGAGCATTCCAGGCCAGCTCTGTGTTCTCTCCTCTAGACCCAAAGCATTCCCTACTCTGCTCTGTGTGACTTTGGGCAGTTATTTAACCACTCAGAGATTTAATTCCCTCAACCATGAAATAGAGACAATATGCATATTTTCGGGTTTCTCTTGAGGGATGGCATAAAATTACAATAAATTCATGTACCTAGTCTGGTATGCTGAGGAGATAGGGTTCAAAAAATGCTCCTTTCATCTGAATCTGAAGTCCAAGCCTCAGGGTAGAATGAGAGATAGAGGTGGGGCAGCTCTTGCTCTTGGAATATCTTCTGGGAGAGGAGATTACCTTTCCTTTGAGATAATTTGCCCAGCGGACTTCTGAGACCCCACTTCTTGCCAGACATAGTGCTAGGTGCCAAGGAAAAAGATGAATAAAAGAACCTCAGCTTCCATGGAGCTTATTATTACCTTGTTGGGGAGAGGGACATTCGAATAAGTAAATCTCTATCCAGGTGCTAGGCATAACAACTAAATCATATAAAATGTAGAGACATGACATAGAACAAATCTGGCCTGCTGCTGCCTGTTTTTGGAAATGAATATTATTGTAACACACCCTATACTCATTCCTTTATGTGTTGTCTATGGCCACTTTTGCCTTAAAATGGCAGAGCTGAGTACAGTCAGTACTCTGCTTTAACATGATGCATGTTCCTAAAAGTCACCACACTATGCAAGATTGTGCAATAAAATTCAAAGACACATGGGGAAAATAGCATTGAGGACAACACTTAAAAACTTGGTCAGAGACACATATAAAATGGTTAGGAATCTGATATAAAGATGACAACACAATTTTACACATACTAAATGATTTAAGAAATATATAAATACTTCAATAAATATAGAAGAAAAACTTGGTGATTAATAAATATATTAAGAAAGACTTGGTGATTACTGGAAAGGCTTCAGCTTCTAAGCTATTATATAGTGGAAGAAGGTGTGTGTGAAATCTGACGGAGAAATGCTGTAGCACAGCATGTAGATACTGTGGCGACCTGAGGTGGGTGGTAGATGTTGGGGTGAATGCAAGAGTCTGTTTTGTGCATTCCTATTTTGTTGCAGCTAGGTGCTGTTTTATGCCTTCACCAAGTGTTTCTCACAGAGGAAATTGTACATAAATAAATGTGAAATTTATGTTATACTCGTGTTGCTAGTCACATTGGAACAAATTCACATTTTTGAAACAACTGTTAGAACTGATTTTTATTGTAACAGAGACCAAATGGGCTACATATCCTAAAATACATACTATTTAGTCATTTTTGGAAACTATTTGCTGACCCCTGGCACAGAGACAGGAGGAATGAACTCTGAGGGCTCACAAAGACTCCCAGAGTGTATTGTGTCTGAAATGTGTTAAGAGGCTGAAGAGGTGAAGGTTGACAGGATGACACGGGGAACAGGAACATTTCCCCACTTTTATTATTCCTTCTCTCATCCTGTATGTACGTTCTCTCATTGCCACCTCCTTTCCTGAGAGCACAGCTCTTCTGAATTTTATACAGAGTGAACCATGGTACTATACCAATAGATCAGAAAATGGCCCTTTGGGTTAGGACCACTCAAAGTTGCATTTGTCCCCAAAATACTTCTCCCAACAGGCTTCATCTGAGAAAGGCATTGTCCTGGGCAATCCCTTACTTGTAGAAAAGCAGATGGATAATGAGGAGGGTCAGCAGAGGGGCTTTATCAGTGTCATTATCACCCTGTTACAGTCTTCCCATTTACCGCCTACTGTGTGAAGTCCAACTCCTTTCCTGAGGTCTGGTCCCATCAGACCTTTGCCGCCACATCTCCTAGAACCACACTGAATTACTCTCTATTTCCCTGTGAGAATTTTGAGTCTCAGTAAAGATATTAAAAAACATTTCAAAGAAATGGGCTCCTTCCCAGATCGGCATGGTGTTTATGATATAATTAAAATAATTAACTTAGAAAAAACCCCAAAGATGGGTCAATTAAAAAGAGTTGGTAAGTCAGTCATAAGGAAAAGAAAAAGGAGAGAAGGCATCCTGGTCCTGTGGTTACCCACGTGCATCAGACACCTTAGCTTCCTGTCAGAAAACAGTTGCATTACATAACTCTTCTTGATCTGCTTTCATGGCAAATCAAATTTTTGCTTATGATTTGAAAATATATGGTGGATATACTGATGTGATTAATCCAAGTCATTGCTTTTTGGAAGCAATACACTGGCCATCTGATGTTATACATCAGGTTCCTGAGTGTGTTAATGTGAGTCTACCCTAGCATCACCTCCACTCTCAGGCTCTGAATAAATCAGTTTTCTGGATCTGCAAACTGGAAGATTGTATTGGGCCCCGGCAAATAAATCAGTAATGTTTATTCACTTTAAACCTCTTTGCTGCCTACAGTGCTCTTCCCCATAACATCTACATCTTCAGGTCAAGAACAATGAATGTGACTTTTATGGCTGCCTCTTTCCCACTCCCAGCCAATGTTAGTCTCTGGCCTCTGAAATGACCAGCACATTATTTATACAAATTGGTCTTGGAGCTTTCCCACATTTTATCTTGCATTATACTTATTTGCCCACAGACCTTCTCTTTGTCTAAATGTAGAATTCTGAGAAAGTAAGCTCTCATTTTCTTTCGTGTGCTGCATTGTGCCCAGCACTCTCAGTGCCAAAAGAGCCAGCAGCATACTGAGAGCAACGATAGGCGTATCAGTTGTGATGTGGTGTGTGTGTGCGTGTGTGTGAGTGTGTTATGTTGAGAGGTCACATGTGAAACAAAGGGATTTTGCTGAGGGAGGTTATACCCAGTCATAATGTCATGTGGTGTGGGAGGAGAGACAGCTGGATAGTTGAGCCTAGAGTGAGAACCCAGAACCCTGGAGAAGGGGCTACCATTATAGATACTCTGATATCTATAATGGTACACATGCTCATTTATCTCCCTTATCTTTGTGATCTTGCCCTGCAGGTGATGTTTACTCTCCTACTTTTACTGATAAGGAAACTGAGGCTCAGAGGGATTGAAGAACTTGCTTGTTGTTAAGTGACTAGTAACTAGTCTGACTCCATGCTCTGCCCTCTTGAGCATCACGTGAGGGCATCCTGTCAGCTTTGCCTTGGACCAGCTCTCTATGAAAGGAGGGTTATTTAACCAATACTGTTCAACAGACCAGTAGCAGAAGAATAAAAAGGACTCCCTAGCCAGTGCGTTAGTCTTGTAGAATGACACTTGACCTTGAACAGCACCTGTATACCATCCTGTATCAGCCCTTACTTCTATGTAAAAGACCACCTTCATGCAGGCCCCAGGGCACACTCTAGATGTCTTTGGAAGTAGACACTAAGGAATAACACTTCTGATTGGGTTAACTTGCAGACAGTATGCTCCAAGTCTAGAAATATCCATGCACAGTGACCATGCCCAAGTGATAGGAATGCTTGGCACACAGAGCATGTGGGTAGGGGAGGGTGAACTATGTGATCTCTTTTTCAACTATGTGATTTGAAAAATTTAAGAGTCTTTGATTGCATCTTTCTTTTTTTCTTACAAAATGCTGTAAAGAAAGCGTAGCTGTTAAGTGTCTTGTGGCTGAAAGAGAAGTGAACGATTGTCCTCTTCAGTTGGCTGGCGGCTCCCTAGGTGATTGGGAATGAGGGTGGGGGACACAAGTCTGTCACCATTTGTCCTTATCTTCTTATTTGCAACTAGGGATAAACTGCCTTTCTTATTACACAAGATCTCTTTGGAGGAGAAAATCAGATTATAGGTGTGATCATGTTTTGAAAAAATTGTCAAAAAGGCAACATGGCACATTCTGCATCTTTTTTAGAGAGGGCAGTTTTAAACAAGCCATTCCTACAACAGGACTTGAAGGTTCGTTCAATATCAAAGTGGTGTAAAGATTCCAGTTGGTGTACTTTTCACACTCAGTTGGCAAACTTTTAAGTGACTGTGGAGGACTGAATGATGGGCCCTCAAAGATGTACACATCCTACCCCCTGGAGCCTGTGACTGTTACTTTACACAGCAAAAGTGATTTTACAAATATAATTAAGTTAACAATCTTGAGATGGGGAGATTATCCTGGGTTATCTGGGTGGGCTCAGTATAATCACAAGTCTTCTCATGAGAGGGAAGTGGGAAGGTCAAGGGCAGAAGAAAGAGATGGACAAAGGAAGCAGGGGTTGGAGTGCCGCACTCTGAAGATGGAGGGAAGGGCCGTGAGCCAAGGAATGCAGGTTGCTGCTAGAAGCTGGAAAAGATAAGGAAACAGTTTCTCCCCGTGAAGCCTCCAGAAGGAGTACAGTCTTGCCAACACCTTGATTTAGGCTTCTGACCTCCAGATCTTTAAGAGAATAAATCTGTGTTGTTCTGAGCCACTAAGTTGGTGGCAGTTTGTTACAATGCCCATAGGAAACTAATATCATTTCCTGCCACCACCACCCCCTTCTGTCCCTCTCTTCCTTTCTTCCCTCTCCCCATGTTCCCTTCTCCCTGCTCTCTCCCTCAGCTCCTCCCTCCCATGCTTTTCTCCCTTCTCCTCCCTTTGGGGAGTAAACCAAAAGCTGAGAATGGAGGATGAGGTAAGGCAGCAAAGGCAGTTGTACTGCTAGAGGGAGCCTCTGGTCATCAGAGAAAGATCCTCTGGTGTCTCCAGTGTGACTGGGTGGGCAGAGCTTTAGAGCGGCCATCTTCCCTCTAACGAGGTGATAAGACATCTGGCTTGCCACCAAGGTCTTTTTGATCAGGCATATCCTAGCTAATTGATGTCCAAATAGAATGTGAGCCCAACCTTCTATCAGAGTTAAAACTTTTGACAAAGGAACAAGTTTCAAACTGATGTGTCAGTCATGTAGTTGTAGAGCTTGCAACTCATAAGCAACAGCTTCCCAGTGCCATGTGAAGTAATAAACCAGTTTTTGGTAGTAGTTAGAAAAAAGACCTGGTGATTTAATAGTAATTTTTTTTTTTTGGTTTATGGGATTTTTAAGTTTTCTGCTGATTATTATGAGCTCTGGTGAGATTATTTCAGTTCCTATGATTTGTTTCCTTGCCTTGACTTCATAAAATCACAGGAATACAGTAATATAGTTATACATCCCCTCGGCTTGAAAATTCCCAGTAATTTACAGGTGATTCACAAGAAAAGATTAACTCATGAGGGATTGTGTTGTGCTCCATAGTAAGCAGTCAATTATTAAGTTTTAAAAATGCTTTTGGAAAGGGTATAATGGGCTCATCAATTTAAAGTAGGTTTGGAAAAAACTCTGGGGCTGTCAGTAGTAATTCTTTTCCCCCCAAAGCCTCCTTTCAGAGCTGCCAACTTGTGTGTGGTTCTGGAATGCATGCCCTCCTTTCCTAATGTTTCCTGATGATGGTGGTTCCACCTGAGGAGCACTGCATAGGCCTCGCTCAGTGCCAAGTGTGGTTCAGATGGCCAGGCCTTCCAGGGCTGAGGGACCATGGTTCTCCTTCACAGTCTGGCCATTCATCATTTGATTAGAGCAAGGTTACCAAATTGACGTGTCTTCACTAACATGCCTGATGCCGCGGTGAGATGCGCCGGGTCTCCTCAGGCAGCTGGGTTGCTGTCCACGTTACTAATGCTCACCCCTTCTGCTAACAGATGGCCGAGTGTGATCTTCCAGGGGAACTCAGCACTTTTGTGGCATCTGGCACTTCCAACACACAACTTCCCAAAGTTCTTTCCCTCTGGTGTGACCCAGAAGAGGCCTTCTCTTGTCACGTGAGTAGGAGAATTTGATTTCTCCTCTTCTTTTTTCAGATAAAGCAGGCTGTTCCAGGCTCCGTTCTTTCTCCAGACTTGGTTTACACCCGAAGCCCTAGCTTCTTACTTCCTGGAACAGACCAAGGCTCTATTACACCTGCTCTGTTGGATCCTCATGGCTCTCTTCCCTCCCCTTTGCTGGTGCTTTCCTGGGAGGCCCTCTGCCCGTTTCCACAGCTAATCTATCAGCATCCTGCAACCCGTGGTCTCCTGAGGGACCTTGCTCCCTCTCTGCTGCCTGGCCTCATAGCCTCTTCCCAGGCTTTTGTGGCTCACTCATTCACCCTCCCTGTGAACTCCTTTCTTCCACGTATAACATAGATCTATCTCCTCCATCTTGAAACCCTTTTCACTTGACTCTGTACAGCTGGTGAGCGGTGCTTGATTTCTTTCTCTCCATCTGGACCCAAACATTTTGCTCTTTTTACCTCTATTTTCGCTTCTGTCCTTGTAGTCTGGCACCTATTCCTAGTATTCCATGAAACATCTTTCTACCTTTGACAAATTCTCTGCTACTTTCTAAGCTATTTTCCTTTCACACAATATTGGCACTTGATTACCACTGAAACTACCCTCCCCAGTTTAAACTCATTTTTCACCTAGTTTCTAGGTTCTCTTTCTTGAAAATCCTTCATACTTTCTCTGTTGACTTTTTCCTTCTCAGTGGTTATGACTACAATTGGTTCTATCCTAACTACCATTCTATCTCTCACCAGGCCCCAGTACACATAGTCCGTGTTAGTTATCCTTGTTCCTGCACACGTGACATTTATTTTTACCATTCTGTTCTTGCTCACATATTTAGTCATTCAAAGTATTCACTGAGCAATGACTGTATGCTGGACACTGAACTAGAGGGGATACAACAGCAAGTAAAGCAGATCGATTACTGCCTTCCTGGGGCTTGGAGTCTGGTGTGAGGAACTGATGTTAAGCAAGTAATCACAGAAATAAGAGTCAAGTTTGCAAATGTGGTAAGAGCTTTGGAGATGTGATATCCTGAGACAATAACGTGGGCAGGGCAGGGAAGGTAAGGCGAGGAATCTAACTTATTAGGGAGGTCTGAGGAATGGAATCTGAGTTGAAATCTGAAGTTTGGTTTGACATTAACGAAGTATGGGGGGTAAGGAGAGGACCATGGTCACTCGTGTCTTTTGAAGAGACCCTGTACATTAAGCTTGCTTTCACAGAGTCAGTTTCCTTTCATTGCACACGTTTTGAGACATGCCAGGGAGGAGGGTGGGCAGGACTAGTTATCATGAACCCCAAGTCTGTGTAGAGTTTTCAGTGAAGGTGCATTAAGGCCCCAGGGAACCAGCCTGGCAGATGTTGTCAGCCAGGTAGGAGAAGAGAGAACTGTGGTTAATCCAGATTCCACTGGGGACCTCTCTTAGACTCAGCTTCTCTAATTGAGTTACATCACTCTGTCTGATATTCCAGAACAACAGCTGGAACTGAGAGGAGGAGGTGGTGGTAGCTGTGTGCAGGTTGCTCTGGGTAACTGGAGGTAAAAAAAGGAAAAGTGGCTCACCTAATTGCATTCTAAATTACAGCCATTGTTCAATTCCTTTCTTAAACGTACTTGGTGCATTCAAGAAGAAAAGTCCTTCTTGAGTCCGGAAACAATGGGGGGCCCAGGGAGATGGATGCACCGTATACTCACATCCCTTCACCCTGGGTGTTGTGTTTATAAGTGCAGACTTGAGTGGCTTGCTCAATTATTTTCACTGTGTGTGTGCTAATGGTAATCAACTTGGAAAACTGAAACACATGAGTCTACAGTAATTGTTTTTTAGATAGTGAAATAATTCACCATAATTGCTTGCAAAGCATTTTCCTCTGCCTTGTCTACAGGGGTAAATACATTAAAGCTGCGTTCTTGTATACTATTTTACAATCTATTAGCATAATAACCCATTGTAAAATAAGCCCTGCTGCTGTGGGAAAGTGTGTGATATTGGTCCATTAGACACCTTTGTCTTATATACAAGCAGATAATGGCACTATTTATGGGCATCATCTTAGCTTGGTATATGCTTGTTACCAACTAATAGATGCAGAACATGAGGTGCTATTTGATTAAAGTTATCCAATACTAGCAGTCCACCATGACTCTAGCCTCTTGCCTGAAAATTGCTTTTAGCCTCATGTGAATAGCAAAGTCATCTTGATACATTTAGCTGCAAGCCAAGTTGTAAGCAATGTTCACGGAATGTAATCAAATTAGATCTTAAAGCCTTTAATTTCATCATTAGCATGTACTGTTTCTTCCTCAAACCATGTAATTAAATAGCATATTAGGAATAGATAATTTTTTTCTTTCATACATTTATTAGGTAACTGGGGTTAAATCTGGAGCTCTGTTATGATGCACATCTGCTTATTCTTAAATTAGCATGGCTTTAATGATACCTGAAGAATTAGAAAAGTAATTGGTTAACTAAACTAAGGGAATTCATGGCAAATAAGATATCATTATGTTTACCTAAGTACTGTTATAATCTGAGAGTTGTATAATTAGCCAAATTATGCAGGGGAAAATTAGACACTCATTATTTACTTTTCTTGGGCATTTTGTGAGTTTGTACAAAAATTTTCACTACACACACGAGATTAATTTTTCTTGAGGTTTACATCTGGTTTACCACAAGTCAAGACTTTCTGAATAAATGCTCTTTTTGTATTCCCGGTTAGCAATAAGTGATCCACAGCTTTGCAATTATGAAGTAGTGATTGCTGTGGAAAACGGAGGGCACATGGGCCATACACAGAGCCGATTCTACTGTTGCTGAGGGCACAGACAGCCCCAATTTATATTCGGGTAGACTGGTCTAGGTCTCTGGGCAGGACCTCATCTAAAGGTTTCCTCTCCTCTTAGTCATCCCTCTTGCCACCCCAAACAGGACTTGCTGCTGGGGTTGACCAGTGAATTCCCAATAAACTGGTAGCTCAGTGTTTCTCAACTCCAGCTACAAGTCAGAATCATCCAGGGATTTTTTAAAATTACAAACACCCTGCCATGCTCTCATACCCCCCTGGCTGCCCCACATCCCAGGGGATTTCATGTGTGACCAGAGTCACTACAGCATTCACTGTAGGAGCTCCAACAGGGTTTGAAGATACAAGTGGCAGAGGCCTGCTGCCCAACTCCTGGCTGCAGAGCCAAGAGGCAGATTTCCGTTGAGCCTAGACTCACCTTCTCCCGGAAGTTGCTAGTGACTGATCAGACCTGACACACAAAATGAAGCAAATGTCATCTCTGGTTTATGATGTACTTGATAGGTACCATTCCTTTGCCAAATACTTAATAAGTGCTTGCTTTCTGGGTTCCAGGCACTCTTATAGAGTCTAGATAGAGTAGTCAATAAAATAGGCATTTTGGTGGAAACTAGTGAGGGGGAATGAAAAAAATAAACGATGGAAAATGTATACAAAATAGCAAGTCATTTTCTAGAAAGGAAGCAGACATGAAGCAAAGATAGAGAATGCTGACTTCATGTTTTGCAAAGACTCACTCATAGAGGTGACCTCTTCCTGGTCATTGGAAGAGGCTCTGGTAGGAGCCAAGCCAGTCCAAGAAACTCATTCTGGACAGCCAGTGAGGCAACCCCACTTTCTCATCTTGCCTTCTCATTCATTATAATTCAATTTTATCCTGTCTATGACATGAGAACATTAGTATAATTTATTTCCCTGGAGCTGACCCTTTCCCATGTCCCCGTAATATCTCCCTTAGATGTCAGTGGTTTGTGTACTTGGGGCCTCCCACATCTCCATCTGCTTAGTGGCAGGCTGGTTTTTAATTTTGGCTGCAGAGAGCAGCCATCTGGAAAAAAAAAAAAGTCAAGTTATGGAGTTGCCCTAAAAAGCAAAAAAAAAAAAAAAGTTATGAAGTGTCCCCTCTTTCTTTTTATTCCTTTCTCCCTGGCCCTCAACAGAGCTGAAGTCCCTAAAATCAGCTTTCTTTTTCCAAGAATCCCCTTTAGGGCACAGGGTGTACCTGGAAGTGGAATAATAATGTTCTCCAGGACTCCTTCCCACTCATGCAAGGGAAGCCCTTAGTGCCGAATTATTGTTAGTGCCTCATTTTCTGCCCCATTGAATGAATATATTTAAAACGAGATTAGTTTGTGAGTCCTTGGCTTGATTTATAATACATTTTCTCTTTAGATGTGCTGCCACTGTTTATCTCCACAAAATAAATATTAAGATTGCATTTGAACCTCACATTAAATTTATATTTGTGCTATTACAATTTTATTTCTGTTGGTTGATATTTACTTTTCAGACATAAGGCAGAAATAAGAACACGTAGGCAAATAGAATAGCTATTATTCCAAGTTTTCCTTGATTATCTCCTTAAGACGTTACTCTGGGCTTGCTGCTTTCTCACACACGGTCTGTATAATGAGTACTGGGGAGATGACTATGAGCTTCTTGGTTCTAAAACTGGATCCAGGTGAACTGTTTCTCTTAGTGAAGTTGTTTCCATTTCTTCAGGCCCAGACAAACAAGAGCAGTGGGTCCTTTGTCATCTCTCATTGTTGGGTGTCCAGTGGGTGCCCGAGACCCACAGTTGGCAAGACCATGGCTTTGGGATTGTTGTTCCAGAAGTGAGAGTGGTAACTGCCAGCATCCACACATTTGTTTACTAGTTTCTCTTCCAGCTAGTAATCAATGACCATGTGTGTGGGATGACTGATGTTAGAGTATAGCTTTGGTCACAAGACAGCCTGTGTCCAAAACTATGACTGATCTAGTCATCACACTATTCTTTACTGTGGTGATAAAGCATCACACTTCAGCCTAGAGTAGCAATAATAATAATAATTATAATCAGATATGAAATCCCAATTGTAGAACAAGCATGAGGAGAAAAAATACAATTTACAAATTATAAGTAGACTTTTGTTTCAAAAAGTGGATAATTCTCTAACCCTGGGAGAACTCAATGAAGTAACTGTTGAAATTATGGGTATTATAGTAAAAAAAACCTGAATCTCTTTAAGGATTTATTTTCAAGTTTTGTTTGTTTTTTCTTATTTGTAAGCAAGTAGTATAGTCAAGATAATGTCAAAAGAAGTAGTAGTTCTTGCTTTTAGTAAGCTATTTAACAATCTCTGATGGATAATATTATGAATGAGATTTATCACAATTCCCATGTAGTGGATACACAGGCACTGTGATGAGCACTCCACACATTACTTCGGTTCATCCTCTCAGCAATCCTGTGAGGTAGGTACTATTATTGTGCCCATTTTACAGATGAGAAAATTGTCTCATGTAAACGTGTTTAAAGTCATCTCAGTGACTCAGTGATGGAACTGAGATTCAAAGCATATCTGTTGTCATTCTCACTCAATATCCTTTATGTCCTCTGGAGAAGATTTTTGAAAATGTGGAAGATAAAGTTGACATGAATTTTTAGCTCTTTGATAAACTATTTCTGAAGAACACTTAGGTAACCAGGAGTCTTAGTTTTAAGTTTTGGCTTAATCACATATTACTTTTGTGTATTCAAATAACATCGTTTTGGGGCCTTAATATCCTCATCTGAAAAACAAGACTAACAATATCTAGCTCAAATAAGGAGGCAAGAAAGCATTTATATCTTAAAGATTCTGTGTATGCCTCAAATTTTCTCCTTGGATCTATCTCACTCTGCATTTTCTTTATTTTGAAGTCAAGGAGGCTGTAATTATCAAGTTTGTGGATGATATAAGCCTAAAAAGGGTAACTAATTTACTGTGAAATAACTCGGATCCAGTATAATATATGTAGATTGATCTAAAAGATCAAGCCATTAAAGATGAAAATTTAACCATTTTAGAAAGTCACATGAAGGACAATTCTATTTAATTTATCATAAACTAGTGCCTAATACCATGTCCCAGGCACTATTTTCAGCTCTTTACATGTGATATCATATAATTTTCACAGCAACTGTTTGGAATAGGCATTCTGCATATTTTCCCTTTATAGGTAAAGAAACTGAGTCACAAAAGGATTATATGCCTAAAATCATACAGCTAGGAAAGGAAGGAGACTGCTTATGGGCCCAGGAAATCTCGGCTCTTTAATTCTATACCAAAGTCCATTGTTAAAAAAGCTAATAGTTTGGGGCCATGTTAATAGAAATACTGTGTCTAGGTGAGAATTAGTAAAAGTCTCAGAGAACATCCTCTTGGATGGGCCACAAATTTAAATGATTATATCCATACATCAAGGTGCCTTGCAAATCAGAGAGCATTCAGATAAGGGCTTTCAGGATGATGTCATCTTAAGGAATGTTTGGGGGAATGTGAAAATTTCAAGCCTGGAGAAGCGGAGATATGATGGGACAGCTGTCTTCAAATATTTGCTGTGTGGAAGCCGGAATTGAACACTTTTGTGAACTCCAGAGAGCAGATCTGGATATGGATGGATGTTAGAGGGAGGCACATTCTCTCCAATAAAAGTAAGGACATATCTGAAGATGAAATCTTCCCACTAGTAGAATGAGCCTCTGCTAAAAAGTGGGCATCCAGTCACAGGAAGTACTCAAACTGAGAATGCACTGGTGACTTTCCATCAAGAAAGCTGAGCTATTAGGTGGCTTCTCTATCAGTGGGAGTATGTGTAGGATGCTTTCTAATTCCTTTCCAACCTCAAAATTCCACCACTCCATTTATCGTGTACCTGCCTCATATGTCGTCTTTAAACATAGTATTTGGGGGGAGGGGGTAGCTCCAAAGGGTTAATGATTAACTGGATGTAATATGTGTACATTTAATAGATGAGGCAGCCAGTCAAATTAAGGTGGGGTGAACACCTGAATCAAGTTGGCACAATCGTATTCTTCCCCTTGGAATTCAAATCTGGTTGTCTTTCTGGAGTTTGGAAGTACAGAGGCTATGGGGCTGGGCAGCCATTTTCCTGCTGTAAGTGGGGGGGACTGAAAACACCAATTGTCGAGGAAACAAATAAAGCAGATGCCCAGTAGGATCTCATGTGAAATGAGAAATCACATGAATCAAGAAGGGAAAGAGAGATAATAAAATTTGTTTTCCCCTGGCTTGCAAATTCTGGATTCCATTTCCCTATGCCTGGCTGGATAGCAGCTTCTGGGTTCAAGGACATACGATTGTCCTCCACATAGTCCCAGTTAGTTTCCATTGTTTTGCTCAAACAGGTCTGAGTAGGTCTCTATAATTTGCTACCCAAAGTTTTAAATTTTTAAACCGTATTTTTGAAATACGGTGACTCCTCTTACTTTGCATCGAAAACTTACTTTCACTGTCTTCTATTGGCCCCTTAATAGTGGAAAGTCATTACAGGTGCACATTTTACCCCAAGATATAATGGTTATAATTAAGTGATTCAAAAGTACTTTAGTGCAGAAGGGCTAGGGCTATCCAAATGTCAGACTAAATTATAAAGTGAGCAGAACTAAAATGCCACAGGATGTAACTATCCATAATTTATGAGTAGTAGGATCAGATCAGTCCATAAAATGAGGTGAAATAATTTTTTCACCATTTCATATGTTTTTATTAAAACATATATCTCAGTATCAGTGAAACACAAGATTAATAACAATGCAAAAGAGTGAAGCATTCTTATGTCTCTGGGACTCCATGTTTTTGATTGTGTACTAGGGAAAATGTCATTAGTTGAGGTACTGCTTTATTAGCCTTTGGGAATCTGAGCCATGAATATTTTAGGTGGGATATTGGTTCTCAGGAGGATCTCATGCTGCTGTTTTGCTGTGGCAGAAATCTCATGTATTTTTTTTTTTTTTCTGTAGTTACCCTCTGAGATACGAACAGTAAGAGAAATCCTCATAGGCTTCTGGAGCAGAGCCCTGCCTGCCAAGAATAAATCCAAACTGGAGATGGTTTGCAATGGGTCTATGTGACAGAAACATTTGCAATCATGTCACTGAAAATGTTTGTTTTGCTGGGTCTACATGGCAAATAGGATACAGATCAGTGAGCAAAGAAATGGCTTGCTGAGTAGGCTGGACATAGTTGATGAAATGTTTGCTGAAAGCATGTACTGTGAGTCTTGCTTCTGTACCCCATCTAGGGGTTCCCACACCAGCTGACAGCATTTCCAGCCTCAGCGTTTATGAGAAATGAGCTGAAGTATTTATCATCATTAAGGCTCTAGATTGTTTTCTAGGAGTGTTAAACCTTCTGACCAGATTGTAACTCATGGCATTTGACCCAAATCCTTCTTTAAGTTTGGATCCAATGGAGGACAGCTATCCTTTATTTTTATGGAATAGGTATGTTCCAAGGAACTGCCAGTAAAGTACATTGTGTAAAGTAAATCCTATTTTCCTATTGATTTATTTTCTAAAATTAGAGATGTATACTCTGGAAAGAAATCCACTAAATGTTTGAGGAGGAGGCAGTTTAGTTGGCTTCCACTGTAGTCTCATAGTGGATTCCTCCAAACACCATCATTCACAAATGCTTGTGGAAGATCTCAGTGCCTTAATTTTCTTCTGTGCAATTTCTCTGCACCAGGGCTTGTCCTTAACTGCTAGACACTTGCTCTGTATTCCATGCACTATAAATTTTTTGTCCAAGCTGGGATTCTCTTTATGCTCTCCTCTTGATTTTAGTCTCTTCTATTTATTTTAATTGCATTTTTTAATATCATTTGGCCAAGCTGGGTCATGATATCTCACACCAGTTTAAATCTCCAAAAACATCATGGTTGTGATAACAGGACACAAGTTGGAAACCCTCATGGGTATTCGGACCTAGAAAATACCACACTATTATTTTAAAATCAAGCAGCAACACAGAAGAACAGTACCTGATAGATATAGTTACCATCGACTAAATAAATATCCCAGGTTAGAACTGAACATATTCATAAGATGTTATGAATGAACTGAGAAAAAAAATGAGAATTCACCAAAATTATAGTTCTCTCTAAAAAGTTATATAAACCACGTTTACTTTTCAGCCAGTTGTTTTGGATCTAGGTAAACATGAGTTATTAATTGCCCTGTAACTAATGAAATTTACCTTTTATTCATGGGTGATTTTGGGGAGGGAAAGGGCACTTGACCTGTTGAAGTTTACACTTGAAGCCTCTGTTTGGTTTTTAGCTGCAAGCCTCTGTTTCCTTTGCCTGTGAGGGAAAAGAGAGTATTTTGAGAAGTGAGGAAAAGCAACTTCTGATGTTAACTCGATTCCTCAGAGCTATAATACCTAGATTTGGCTTGTCTTCCTGAATTTTAATAAGTGACATTGGGGTTTGTTCAGTTTCTCTATTTCTAAGTTTTATTATATGCATCCAGAGAGAATGATAAAAGTTCTATAGTGATAGAGGCCTGGCATCTCACAAATTTAGTAAGACTTGATACAATATACCTGGCTAACCCTTGAATTCCATCCTGTGTTGATCATGATCATGTCATGTCCTACATGTGCTTAATAAGGTAGAGTGCATTCTTCTCATTGCAGTATAGAAGGCCTCTACTACAGGTGTTATCTGCCCCATTGACATGCCTTGACAAAGAGGTTCTTGGCACCTCACTGGGCCTCCTTCTCTAAAAGTGATCTTATATTTATTCATCACTCACCATGTGCCAGACACTGTGCCAGACACTTTCCTTGCATCATCCCAATCCGTTTCTCTACCCAGCTTATTGCCATGTCATAGATGGGGAAACCAAAGCTCAAGAGTTGAATTAACTTACTCCAGCCCACGTAGCTAGTCGGTGGCTGAGCAGGAACTTGTAACCAGATCAGTCCCTGCCAGAGCCCATACTTGTAATCACTTTTTTCAACTTCCTCTTTTCTCTGGCTATTATTTCATTCCAGGTTATTAGACCATGTCATATCGAAACGGGCATAATGCAAACTGTCAAAATAAAGCCTTCTATCAAGAAGTTTACAAAAGAATTGTGACAAAGTATGGACTTCAGCTAGGTTGAAATTTCTGTGCTTTAAGACACAGAGAACATCATAGATTTTTTTTTTCCTTAACAGATTTTATGATAAGTCTGTCATGTATCATTGACCTAAGAGAGGACAATAACAATTCAGAAGGGCACTTGCATTTCTGGGATATTCTAAAAATAACTTTGATTAATAGCCATGTCCATGGAGAATAGAAGTCCACATTACAGCTGAGAGCAGAGTTACAGTTCTCACCTTCACTTCCCAGGTGTTGCTCAAACTGATCCATTTACTTGGATCACCTACTTATTTTGACTTTTCATTTAACCTTTATATATCCCTGGAATTTAACTTATTCAAAGTGTATAACTTCAGCTCATGGGATGTTTTTGCCCAAAGCAGAACAGAGATAACCAGAAATTTATTTCTCTCAGAAATAAATCTTGGTGGCCTTTTACTGCAGTTTAGGATATTTAGAGGTCTTTGAGATAAATGCTCACTCACAATATGGCAACAAAGGTCATCTTGAGGCCTAGGGACGCTGTCCCTATTGTTACCTCACTCAGTTATCCAGTTCAAAGAAATGGGAGAGCCCAGGAGATAGTAACCAGGTGCCTTAGAGAGTGTTAACTCAAGGCAGTTAAATAACTGATTATTTTGGGGCAGAAGAAATAAAAATTGAATTGTTTGATCTGTTCACTCAAAACACTGGCTTTTAGAGCTGCAAAGAGCTCTTCCTTAGAGAAAAGAGACACTGTTTCTTACTGAGTTCTTATGGAGGTAAGGATTCATCTGCCTCAGACATAGCAGTCTTTATTGGTGATAGAAAAAGTTTACTTACCCAAACTGTTTTGATTATATTTTCCAAGCATAACAGTTTATACAAATTTGGGTAGAGAATTTCAAGTATAGTGTTGTACATGATCAAAGTAATAATAGTAGTGATAATAATAATAGCCACATATTCCTCCATGCATATATGTACCTTTTCAGTGTGAACTTGATGCCACTCCTGTCAAGAGTCGTTACTTTCTCTACCCGCTTTAGTTTGACTGGACTTCCAGTTTTCTTTGACCAGTAGAATGGTGCAAAAATAATGATGTTGTAGGAGTTCCAGCTCTAGGCTTCGGGAAATCTTATAGTTAATATTCTTGTGCTTTTCCTGTTCTGAGATCTCCATGTGAAAAAGCTTGGGCTAGCCTCCTTGAGGTGGAGAAGAGACATCTCAGCTTGGGCTCTATAAACCAACCACCCTGTCCACAACCCTTTCCGCTCCCATTGACCCACCAGCTGTCTGCAGAATTCCCAAGTTGACCCACAGACTTATGAACAACAGTAAAATGGTTGTTATTATAAGCCTTTAATTTGGATACACTTTTATGAAGCAATAGATAGTGTCATCCTAATTCCCAGATGTGCACTTTAAAAATATAAATGTATGTCTGAGTGGTGGGATTATAGGTGATTTTAATTTTCTTTTTTATACTTTAATGTATTTTCTAAGGAACTTGCATTGTTTTAATAAGATTAATAATAAATTATATAGAATATAATATTGATTTTTGAAAGGATCTTTTATTTCATTTTATTATTTTATTATTTAAAATCTTTTTAGGACTGCACCTGTGGCATATGGAGATTTCCAGACTAGGGGTTGAATTGGAACTGTAGCCACCGGTCTACACCACAGCCACAGCAGTGTGGGATCTGAGCCACATCTGCGACCCACACCACAGCTCATAGCAATGCCGGATCCCTGACTCACTGAGTGAGGCCAGGGATACTAGTCAGATTTGTTTCCCCTGAACCACAATGGGAACTCCATGGATCATTTTAAATAACTAGTTACTGATTGGGCAGTCACTTTCTTTAGTAAGTCCTTACAACAATATGTTCCAATTATTCTTTTTTTTTTTTTACTCTGACAAACCATCCCAAAACTTAGTGGTACAAAACAACAACCATTTTACTGTGGTCATGATTTTGTGGATCAGAAACTTGGAATGGGCATGGGCTTATCTCTGCATCTTTTTTTTTTTTTGTCTTTTTGCCTTTTCTAGGGCCACACTCGCAGCATATGGAGGTTCCCAGGCTAGGGGTCTAACAGGAGCTGTAGCCGCCAGCCTACACCACAGCTACAGCAACATGGGATCTGAGCCGCGTCTGCAACCTACACCACAGCTCATGGCAACGCTGGATCCTTAACCCACTTAGCGATGCCAGGGATCAAACCCGCAACCTCATGGTTCCTAGTTGGATTCGTTAACCACTGAGCCATAACGAGAACTCCGTATCTCTGCATCTTGATGTCTGAAGTCACACCTTAGGTACTCAAATGGCAGGAAATGGTTGAGAAAGCTCAGCTGGGGTCATGTGTCCAGGTGCTCATTTCTAGCTTAGACTGGGTTCCTTACTTTTTTGAGTTGTGTCTGGTGGAGCTGGAATGTTTAAGGACTTTTTCAGTCACGTATCTGGTGTGTGAGGTGAGGTGGATGAAATAACGGGTGCCTATCCAGGACACACTTTTTATCCTTCTCTCTTCAAGTTTTTTCATATGTCAAGTTTTATGGGCAAGCTAAGTCTCACGATAGTCAGATTTCTTACCTGAATGCTGACTTCACCCAGAGTAAGCTTTCTAAGAGGTGAAAACTAATCCTTCTTATGACCTACTCTTAGAAGAGCCAGTATGTCACTTGTGTTGCAATTAATTTATTGAGCAATTCACTAAAGCTAGGTCACATTCCAGGTCAATAGGGTGGTAGCAAAAAAGTTACAGCAATCTTAAAGCTACCAAAGTGCACCCTCTGGCCACAAATTATTTACATGCCTTCCACAAGCAAATGCACTCACTCTTTCCAAGGACCCCCCCTCCCAAATTATATCATATTACAATATTGACTGTCAAGAACCTCTTAACTGAAATGAGATCTTGGTGCAGATGAATCTCTTTGGATGTGAATCATTGAGTAAAGCTCCTTGAGTACATATTATTCTTAATATGAAAACCTGTGAACTACAGAAACAAATATTTTTGCCTATACACTTTGAAAATACTATGGTAGGAAAGGCACAGTATAGCTACAGTAGATGCTTCTATCCCAAAACAAGGGGAATAGAGAGCACATAGCAATCATTTTTACAGCATTTCTGAAATCCAGGCAGGTACAGTGATCTTTCATCATTGATCTTTCTTGGAACAGGGAATGTTACGGAATGAATGTTTGTGTCCTTCCAAATGCATGTGTTGTACACTAATCCCTAGTGTGATAATATTGGGAGCAGGGCCTTTGGGGAATGATTAGGTCATGATGGTGGAGCCTCCTGAACTGGATTAGTACCCTTATAAAAGTCCCCTCAGGGAGCTTTATACCCATTCTCTCCCATGAGAACCCAGTGAGAGGTATCTTGCTCAACCATGAATCTCAGATTTCTAGCTTCCAGAACTGTGAGAAATAGATTTCTGTTTCTAAGATGCTCCATCTATGGTACTTTGCTTTAGCAGCCTGAGCACCAAGGCAAAGAGTAGTCCTTGATTGGAGTTCAGCACTACTTCTTGGGAATAACTCTTGCTCTGGAAATTATTTCCTTTGTATCAGCAGTTTGGAAAGAATCAGGCTTCTCTGGGCTTGAATTCTTATATTTACCAGCTATGTGACTATACAAGTTATTTCATCTCTATGAGTCTAAAGTTTATCATCTATGAAAAGAATATGGTAATGCTACCTTACAATATTATTGTGGAGATTAAATGATCTACTATGCCTATTTACATGGTACCTGGCATCCAACAACAGTTGGTTTATCTCTGTGATATTATGGTTAAACAGTGGAAAAATCAGCAAGACTTGAAAATACCATAGGAACTCCCTCAAGCAAAGGAGATGGGGGAATATCTATATTCAGCCTATAAAATTATTGGATCATGAATTGGGGCATGCCCTACACAGTTGTTAAATAATGGACTTTTATTGCAGAAAGGAAATTTTAAAAGAATCTAGTTAGCTCAGTTACCAAAAAAAGAAAAAAAAATTACTGAAGCCTTCAGAAATTATCAGCCCGATGTCCCTGGATACTATTCTTTAGCTTCTACTTGCGTTGTTTGTTTTGTATACTACAGTTTTCAGTATAGTTTTATTCTTTCATCTGCCATAACAAAGCTGTTGTGTACAGAATTCCAAGTGTTGAAAAGTGGCATCAAAGTTTGACTGACCTGGCTAAAATATTTGACCTTGTCATCTGGCTCAGAGTTGAGCAGTTGTTTCAAAACCTTTGTAGTTTCGAGTAGTTGGCTGAGATCTTGAGGATACCACACAATGATAGAATGATATAGTATTTGATGTAAACAACTGAGTGCAGAAAAGGAAGCATACTTGACTGGTGTGGTTCCATGGCCTTGTGACACAGCCCTATTGAAAAAGCCAATGAGATGTGATCTAAAGTGCAGTTTTTGGATCATTATACCAGGTGATTTAAAGAAATTCCATTGCACTTATAAATAAATGCTCATGAAATTAAAAATTGAAAAATATATTCCAAGTTTTGCAATAAACATAGCTCCCACCCTCTTTTTTTTCCTTCTGGGACTGTACTCAGTGACACAAGTAGTCAGCAAGCACAACCAGCAGTCAGACCTACACTATCCACAGACCTCCCTACAGGATTAAGCCAAAATTACTTTTCATGTCAGTTTGCTTGATATTTTGCCTTTGCTTGGCCTCCTTCTCTTCATAGTCCCACTTCTCCATGATCCTCCAAGTTTCTTCAGGGAACACTTCCTAATAAATCATTTTCACGTGAATCTTCATCTAGATTCTGCTTCTGGAGAACCTACCTCACAGATAGCATGGGAAGATCAAAATTATCTTTGAAAATCCACTATATTTCCCATAGGTACAAGACACATGGCTTATATATGCAATCCTAAAAAATGGATTTTGTACACTAAACTCGGGAAACCACTGAAATATATCAACCAAGGAGTAAAATAAGATTCTATATGGACATGTCTAGGTTCTTAAGATAGTTTTCAAATCTCAGGCAGTAAATGAAGATGGATGAAAAATTCTAAAGTGTTCTGCTTGATTACATGGTTTATTTCATTATGTTTTAATATTAAGCCTCTGTAACTTGTATACATATTAATAGATTTGCTTGTTATTTTTGAGAAGATTAGACAAGCTTCTATAGGGAGTTTGGGTTCTAAAATCAGCAGGGAATTTAAATGCATGTGCAGTGATGATATTAACCCTTGTCCTTTAAAAGTTATTTATTCACAACCTATATATTGAGAAAATTCTATGTATCATGTATAATTCACATTATACTAAACACTGGAGGTATAGCAGTAAACAAAATAGACAAGTCTTTGCCTTCACGAAGCTTGGGTTCTAGCAGGAGAAGAGATAAACAAGTTATTATACATCATGATAGAGAGAAGCACTATGGAGAAAAGTAAACCAGGGTAAGGTGGGTGGGAAATGCCGGGCAAGGATATAGGGGTGCTTTTTATTTTAGTAGCCAGGGTGGGCCTCGCTGGTGAGAAGACATTTGGATAGAGACCTAAAAGAAGTAAGGAGAGTGGTGATGCTGATATGATATCTGGTGAAAGATCATTCCAGGTAGAGGAAACAGTATGGTGGACATAGATCTTCTGCTAGGAGAACAAAATTGACTACAACTTGGGTGCCACCTTCGGAATCTACAACCATGTTCGCATGGAGGTCACACTTGCCCTGAGCCTCTTGCAGCCAGTGACTAGGCAGAGTCAGGTATTAAGATGGCGATGCCTCTGACAGGCAGTTGTAGCTCAAAGACAACCTACTGGCCTAGCAGAAGATTCCTTAGGGCTGCACTGCAGTCTGATACCTTCCTGTGCTATCCTCTTTGCTTTCCTTGTCTTTCACAATTATTAGCCTGGCACTATGGTCAAAGGCCCACCCCATCTTACCCTCTTCCATCTCCTTTATCCTTCATCCACATTTGCCCTCAGTACATTTCATACTCATCTCATCTTGACATCTTCTCTGCAACATCAAGCAAAAAACACCTGGAGCTAATCTCATTTATCTCATTGAGACTGTTGTAAGAATTAAATTAGAGAGGAGAGACGGTTACGTTTAAAGGAGGTGGGTAATGGGAGAGGTAAGAAGCAGTGGATGATTTCTGAACGTATGTGAAGGTGGATCCAGAAGCATTTGCCGATAGTTTGGGCATGAGATCTGAAAGACAGAGGAGCCAAAGGTAACCCCAAGATTTTTGGCCCATGCAAATAACATTAGCATTTATCCAGATAGGGGAGACTAGATATTGTGAAATATTATTATAGATTTTGTAGTTTAAATTGGTTTCTCCTACCTTCATGCTGCCAATGGTGATTTGTTGGTATTTCTACTTCATTACAAATCACACTCTTCATACTGTGGTTGCTGCTGTTACTCTTGCTACCTATCCATGAATGCATACTTACTGCCAATTTCCAAAACCATTACAGATATATAAAATCTTCCTATATCTCTCATTTCCTATATTTCCAATTTAATTCTTACAACAGTCTCATGAGATAAATGAGATTAGCTCCAGGTGTTTTTGGCCTGAGGTTGCAGAGAGAATTAGTGCCAGACACAGAGTAGGATCCAGAATGGTGTGACTCAAATACTCTGCTCTTCATTAGGTTATGTGCTTCCTTCTGCCCCATGTGGCTGTTCTGTAACTGTTTCGTGTTCATGCCCATCTCCCCACCAGTCTGTAGGTTTCTAGAGAACAGGATGGCATTGCAATCAGATTTGTATCTGCCACTTCAACTCCTGTTTCCTTGCATAGATTAGGTCTGATAATTTCTTGTGGCATTTTTTTACTTGTGTGTCCCTGACCCTCTCTCACCTATGTTGTACCTGATGAATACAACTTTATGGGAATTCCTAAAAATGATCACATCTGTTGGCCCGATAATATGCAGTGGTTTACTTGCTTGTCCCTTACCTGTCTGACTCTGTGTCGCACCAATCCAAACTTTGTTTTCTAGCACTTGGTCCTTGGACTTGAGCTCCCTGGTGTCTCTGGGATCCACTTATCCCAAGGCATCAAGGAGAAGACCCTCTGTGAAGTCTAGAACCCTAACATCTCACTTCTGATGCTAGTCATGACAGTAATATTCTGGTTAAAGAGAGATCTAGACACATTCAGTTCTTTGCTTATACATTCTTTCTCCCCGAATATCTGAAGAGCTCCTTTCAGTCAACTGAGTTACAACTTGAAAACACTTACACTATTTGATATATGTGAATTATATAAGCAGGTTAGGTTTCTTCTCCAAAACAATAGCCAGAACAGCAAAAAAACTGACAAATTGCTGAAACACTTCTTCCTATCCATTTACAATCTTTTATGTAAACTTGAATTTAACTTCTAATTATTTGGAAGCAACAAAATTCATTTGCAAAGATTCACCTTCAAAATGGCCAGCCTTTTCTGACACTCCTTAGCTAATAATAACTCAGGACTGTGGATATGTGATCAAAATTAATTGCAGCAGACTGGAGTCCTGCAATTGTTAAATTGTCTTTAGTTTTACATACCAATAGATATTATGGTTCAGCAGCTTTGCATTATTATTAGTAAGCTCCTTGAGTCTTGAAGGAAGCAGCCCAACAGACCATTGTAACCTTTATAAATTAAATTAAAATTAGTGATTGTGCTTGTTGATTGTGAATATTAAGAACAGGATATAGAATAAAATTAACACCTCTTTTACATCTACCAAAGAGTTTCTTGTTTTGCCTGAGACATAAAAATAAAGCAGTCAGCCAAATATAAAATATTCATCATGTGCAGGGGAAATATCTGACATGTAGACTGATGTTAGGGAGTAGACTGATAAACAAAGAAGGAAACCCAATTAAAAAGATCAGAATATAATTCAAGAAATTAGTGGATAGAATATGCTGTAAAGAAGACATTAGTCTCCAAATAAAGGCTAATGTCTAACAGAAGTCATATCTAAATTTCTAAAGGACCAAAAGGCTAGGATTTGCACATGTTATTGATTTCTTCTATATGTTATGTGTTCACATTACAAGGGGAAAAGGTTTATTATTGGCGGAATATAATAAAAGCAATATGTAAAACTTTTAATGAGTGGATTTTTAACATTTAAAATGGTCAGGCTACCCAAACCTGGGATAGGGCAGAGGGTGATGTTTGTGGTAGGGGCATAGGTGAGGGTGAGCAAGACACTTGAGAAACTTGGCACGTGTTAACAGGTGCTGGCAAGAAATAAGAAGTAGCTTTTGAAAACTGTTAGATTGAATTGGTAGAAATGAAATGTCTATTATCATCTTTAGCAACAAAGAGCATCCTAATGTACAGCTGTTGGCTAACTACAGGTGGTCTAGAATATTTTGATTATAATCTCAGCAACAGTAAGACATTCATATTCATTTTTCATGCATTTATTATGGCCCTCCGTGTATTAAGTGTTGCATTAGAATGCTAGGACCAGGCTAGCACATTCTGGTACTAGTCCTGCCACTTGCTTATTGTTCCAATGAGAAACGTTGCTAGTCAGCCACAACATTATTAGTTCCATTGCTTTTGGTCATAGCCTCAGAGTGTTTTCAGCACAGATGTGGATACCCACTATTGTCAGAGACCACATACAGGCCATTGCAGTACAATCAGGTAGCAGAGTGAGAGCTAGAATGAAGCTAGGAGGCTGGGGATAGAGAAATGAAAAATTTGAAAGATACTAAAGAGGTAAAAGAGACAGGGCATTATCTGTGATTGAATGCTGGCTGGGGATGGAAGTCGTTGGGGCAAAATCAAGAATGACATCCAGGATTCCAGCCTGCTCAGTGGGATGGATAGTAACACTGGTCGTTGAGGTTTATGAGGAGGAAGAACATCTGTAGAGAGAAAGATAAGCTCAGTTTTAAATACTTCAAGTATTAGGTTCCCATGTGCCATCCAAACAGAGATTCAGGCATTGGATATTTGGGTCTGCAATTCACAAGCACAAAGCTAAGAAAACAGTAGAGGGTAATTGTTATAACACATGGACACTGGCATCCCATTAACTGGGTTTGAATCTTTGCTCCACAGAGCACCAGCTGTGGGATCTTGAGAAGTTCCTTAATATGTCTTTACCTTCACCTTCCTCATTTATAACATGAGATTAAAATAGTATTTATTTTACAGTATCATCTCGAAGATTAAATGATTGCTTGGCAAACACATAGCCCTATGAATGCTAGCTCCTATTATCATTGTATTTCATTTAAACAGTGCTAAGAAAGTGTTTATAAAATGAATGAATCAGAGGTCAGCCAGAGGAAGTATGAGAAGACAAGAGGAATAAGAATAGGAACCTGATTTTATCATTGCTTAAGTGGTTAGTAATCTAGTTGGATGAGCATTCAAATACTTTAAAATGTACTTAACAGAGAAAGATCCAGAACTCAATTATAAATTCTTATCAGGAACACAGAAAAGAGCCAGTGTGCCAGACCAAAAGATTGAAGACCACATGGGGCAGGTAATCTTGTATCAGTTAAGCCTTTCTTTTTTTTTTAATTTTTTAGGCCATTAGCTGTGGCATATGGAAGTTCCCAGGCTTTGGGTCAATTTGGAGCTGCAGCTGCTGGCCTACACCACAGCCAGAGCAATGTGGAATCCCAGCTACATCTGCAACCTACACCACAGCTACCACAGCTATTCTGGATCCTTAACTCACTGAGTGGGGCCAGCGATCAAACCTGCATCCTTATGTATACTGGTTGGGTTCCTTACTGCTAAGACATAATGGGAACTCCTCCAGTTGTCTTTCTAAAGGGAACTCACTGTCCAAAAGGCATGTATTGGTTAGTCAAACACCAATACTTGGCTAAAGGGCAAGATGAGGAAGCAAGAGGCAAAGTTTTGTTAAAAACACAGTTTGATGTTGATTGATTTGCATATGTTGAACCATCCTTATGCACCTGGGATAAATCCCACCTGGTCATGGTGTATCTTTTTGATATGTTGTTGGATTCAGTTGGCTAAAATTTTGTTGAGAATTTTTGCATCTATATTCATCAAAGATATTGGCCTATAGTTCTCTTTTTTCATGGTGTCTTTGTCTGGTTTTGGAATTAAGGTGATGTTGGCATCATAGAATGTCTTTGGGAGTGTTCCTTCTTCTTCAACCTTTTGGAAAAGCTTAAGGAGGATGGGTATGAGTTCCTCTTTGTAAGTTTGGTAGAATTCACCTGTGAAGCCATCTGGTTCTGGACTTTTATTGGTAGGAAGTGTTTTTATGACATACTCAATTTCATTTCTAGTGATCGGTCTGTTCAGTTGATCTATTTCTTCTTGATTCAGTTTTGGCAGGGTGTAAGTCTCTAAAAAGTTGTCCATTTCTTCTAGGTTGTCAATTTTTTTCCTTTTGTCCTTTTAGGGCCACACTGGTGGCATGTGGAGGTTCCCAGGCTAGGGGTCTAATCAGAGCTGTAGCTGCCAGCCTACACCACAGCCACAGCAATGCGGGATCCAAGCCATGTCTGCGACCTACACCACAGCTCATGGCAACACCGGATCATTAACCCACTGAGCAAGGCCAGGGATTGAACCCGCAACCTCTTGGTTCCTAGTCAGATTCATTAACCGCTGTGCCACGACAGGAAGTCCAAGTTTGTCAAATTTGTTGACATACAATTATTCATAGTATTCTCTCATGGTTTTTTGTATTTCTGTAATATCCGTTGTGACTTCTCCTTTTTCATTTCTTATTTTACTTATTTGGGTTTTTTCTCTCCTCTTCTTGGTGAGTCTGGCCAGAGGTTTGTCAATTTTGTTTACATTTTCAAAGAATGTCATATACCACATTAACAAAAGAAAAGTCAAAAACCACATGATCATCTCAATAGATGCAGAAAAAGCATTTGACAAAGTCCAGCATCCATTTATGACCAAAACTCTTTCCAAAGTGGGAATACAGGGAACATTCCTTAACATAATAAAGGCCATTTACAAAAAAACCCACAGCAAATATAATACTCAATGGAGAAAAGCTGAAAGCCTTCCCACTAAAATCTGGAAAAAGACAAGCATGCCTACTTTCACCACTGTTATTCAACATAGTATTAGAAGTCCTAGTCACAGCAATCAGACAAACAAAAGAAATAAAAGGCATCCAGATTGGAAGACAAGAGGTAAAACTGTCACTGTATACAGATGATATGATATTATATATAGAAAAGCCCAAGGACTCAACCCCAAAATTACTTGAATTGATCAACAAATTCAGCAAAGTAGCATGCTATAAGGTTAACCTTCATAAATCAATCACATTTCTGTATACTAACAATGAAATAGTAGAAAAAGAATACCAAACTACTTTACCTTTTAAAATAGCACCCCAAAAAATCAAATACCTGGGAATAACCCTGACTAAGGAGGTGAAAGACTTATATGCCGAGAACTACAAAACATTAATCAAGGAGATCAAAGAAGATTCAAAGAAATGGAAAGATATTCCATGCTCATGGGCCAGAAAAATCAATATGGTAAAAATGGCAATACTACCCAAAGCAATCTACAAATTCAATGCAATCCCTATCAAATTACCCATGACATTCTTCGCAGAACTGGAACAAACAATCGAAAAATTTTGTTAAAGACCCAGAATCACCAAAGTAATTCTGAGAAACAAAAACCAAGTAGGAGGCATAACTCTCCCAGAGTTCAGGCAATATCACAGGGCCACAGTAATCAATCCAGTGTGGTACTATTACCAAAACAGATGTACAGACCAATGGAACAGAATAGAGAACTCAGAAATAAACCCAGATGCCTATGGTCAATTGATCTTTGACTAAGGAGGCAAGAACATAAAATGGGAAAAAGACAGTCTTTTCAGTAAGTATTGCTGGGAAACCTGGACAGCTGCATGCAAATCAATGAAACTAGAACACACTCTCACACCATGTGCAAAAATAAACTCTAAAAGGCTTAAAGACTTAAATGTAAGACAGGACACCACTAAACTCCTGGAAAAAAACATTGGCAAGACATTCTCTGACATCAACCTTACAAGTGTTTTCTCAGGGCAGTCTCCCAAAGCAAAAGAAATCAGAGCAAAGATAAACCAATGGGACCTAATCAAGCTGACAAGCTTTTGCACAGCAAAGGAAACCAAAAAAAAAAACCTAAAAGACAACTTACAGAATGGGAGAAAATTGTTTCAAATGATTCAACTGACAAGGGCTTAATCTCTAAAATATACAAACAGCTTATGCAGCTCAACAGCAAAACAGCCAACAACCCTATTGAAAAATGGGCAAAAGACATGAATAGACATTTCTCCAAAGAAGATATGCAGGTGGCCAACAAACACATGAAAAAATGCTCCACCTCACTGATGATTAGAGAAATGCAAATCAAAACTACCACGAGATACCACCTCACACATGTCAGAATGGCCATCATTAATAAGTCCACAAACAACAAAACTGGAGTGGGTGTGGAGAAAAGGGAACCTTCCTGTACTTTTGGTGGGAATGTAAGCTTGTACAAACACTATGGAAAACAGTAGGGAGGTATCTTACAAAACTATACATAGAACTACGATATGACCCAGCAATCCCACTCTTGAGCATATATCTGGACAAAAATTTCCTTGAAAAAGACACTTGCACATGCATGTTCATTTCAGCACCTTTCACAATAGCCAATACATGGAAACAACCCAAATGTCCATTGACAGATGATTGGATTAGGAAGATGTGGTATATATATATATACTACTCAGCCATAAAAAAGAATAAAATAATGCCATTTGCAGCAACATGGATGGAATTAGAGACCCTCATACTGAGTGAAGCAAATCAGAAGGAGAAAGACAGATACCGTACGATATCCCTTATATCTGGAATCTAATAGACTGTACAAATGAGCCTTTCTACAGAAAAGAAAATCACGAACTTGCAGGACAGACTTGTGGTTGCCAAGGGGGTGGAGGGAGTGGGATGGTATGGGAGTCTGGGGTTAACAGTTGTGGACTATTGCCTCTGGGATGGAAAAGCAAGGAGATCTAGCTATATAGCACTAGGAGCTATGTCTAATCACTTGTGATGAATCCATATATTTATGTGTAACTGGGTCACTATGCTGTGCAGCTGAAAAATTGACAGAAATCTGTAAACCAGCTATAATGGAAAAATAAAAAAAATTAAAAAACAAAAAGATACATGACCCCCAATGTTCATAGGGGTACTATTTACAATAGCCAAAGACATGGAAGCAACCTAAGTGTCCATCAACAGATGGGTAGATAAAGAAGATATATTATGTATACACAGGGAACTACTACTCAGCCATAGCAAGAATGAGATAATACCATTTGCAGTAGTAACATGGATGGACCTAGCAGTTATCATACTAAGTGAAGTTGAGTCAGAAGGAGAAAGACAAATATTATTAGATATCACTTATATGTGGAATCTAAAATATGACATAAATTATGAAATATTAACTGACTCACAGACATAGAAAACAGGCTTATGGTTACCAAAGAGGAGAGGGGGTAGGGGAGGGATAAACTAGAAGTTTGAGATCAGTAGATACATACTACTGTATAAGAAAATAGATAAAACACATGGGAGTAAATTCAATATCCTGTAATAAACCATAATGGAAAACAATATGAAAATATCTTCACACATATATGTATAACTGAATTACTTTGGTGTACATCAGAAACTAACACCCAAAACAACATTGTAAATCCACTGTACTTCAATTTAAAAAAACAAGGTTTATTTAGTGCTTCCTGCATAATATGTAAATAACTAAAATTAACTTCTTGCATTACAAAATTTACATTTTTTCATAAAAACTCTCAAGTTTCTCAAATATAGTATGATATATAAGCATTTTTTTTCTGGATCATGGAACTCTGTTTTTAACATTTCAACATTAAAAATGGTGTTCACTGAAAACAAAAAACAAAAAACACAGTTTTGCAGAGTTGTAGCAGGCAGTATAGTGGCCAAAGGAGCTATTTCTATGTCACACATGCTTCTGGAGAGAGATGTGAGAACCACAGCATTATGTCTGTGTTTTTGAACACATTACATCATTGTAATTTTTTTTTTAGTTATTAATATAACTGGAGTAGCAGTATTTATAGAAGCCAGTGCTGGTGACTGACACCCCCATCCTAAAGGCTCTCAGGACCAAAGCCTTCAGTCATCTTTGGTTTCTCTCTTTATACTTCACCTTCTGTATAAATTCATTGAGTCCTTTTGAGTCTAAGTTCCAACAACATCTCACATCCATTATTCTTTCTTCATCTCCACACTTACTCCCAGGCACAGAGCAGCATCTTCTCTCACCTGGGCAGCCTACAATAGTCAGCAGACTCACGGACTTTCCTTGTAATTCATGCTGCAAATCAAGCCATGTAACTCTCCAGCTTAGAGTAAAACCCAAATTCTTACCTGAAAGGCTTGTGTTAACTAGTCCTTACCTACCTCCTGCATTTTGTCCCTCTTTCCACTTCTACTATGCTTCAACCTCACTGGCTGTTTTACTTTCCTTAAATGCACAAAGCTCTTTCCAGCCTGAGGGATTCTGTACCGTCTGTTCCTCCTGTGAGACCTCTAGATATTCAGAAGACTGATTCCTTCTAATCATCAAGGTTTTCATTTCAAGAATGATCCCTTCAGGGAGTTTGCTCTGGATATTCCCTCATATAGTCCCTTCTTACTGATCACTAAGATATCCTGTTCAATTGTCTTCACTGTACCTTTGTTATTGTCTCCCTGACAAGAGTGTAAATTCCATGACAGCAGAGACCAGGGCTGGGCAACTTATCCATTGGGTACAGTAGGCACAAAAGCTAGGACCCATGATAATATTAGGGGGCCCATGAAAATGTTTTAATTTCTTTAAAATTAGGTGGAAAAATAAATATAACAGTAATGAGTATGAAATTCAGTCTGTATTAAATTTATTTTTGAACACAGTCATAAAATATCATTTTAAATATTTTTTTATGGAGGAATGAGCCCGTGAATGTCATAAGGCAGCCATCGTTGGGAACCCTGTCACTTGCTCACTATAGGGTCTTCAGTACCTGGAACTCTACCTGGTACATAGTGAGCTCTCAAAATGAATTTTTTGTCTGAATAAATAAAGTAGCTTGAGAAATTGGGGGTCTGGCCTAATAGAACTCAGGTTTGATGTGTGTATGTGTGTTTGACACCTTTTATTTACCCCTCTAGATCTACTCTCTACCCTGTGTTTGTCTCTGGACCTGAGAAGGCTTGTCTGTATCTATACCAGTGGCTTCAGCTTGGGTTCAGCCAAGGGGAGGCATCATCATGGGATCTGAGGATGGGAGGACAATGGGGTCCCAGTATTTACTTCTGGGGTTCCCTCCCTGCAGAGTCAAAATGGACCTCATACCACCATTACTCTAATGATCAAAAATAGTAATAATAACAATAATTGATGTTCACTGATAATAAATCTGGTGTTGATATTTTTATGTAGCAAAATGATATGATAGCATGATGCATCTGGCTTTACTTAATACTTAAATTTCACAGCACAAAAATGTAGACTTCATCAGTTTCCTCAAAGATCTCTCCTAATATTTTGACATTCATATTGTTCTCTTCTGATATCCCACTTCTGTCACCATGCTTTAAAGCTTTTTCTTCTGCCATGTATAGGTCTAGCTTTGTTATATTCTCATTTGCCAATGGATGTGGTATGTGTTTGTGCAACTTTCCAACATCACTGTCATTAACTTTATGAAAGCTTGAATCTTTTGCAGTGAGGTGATTTCATGAACAATATGTTTGCTCTTTGGCTTCCCCTGGATGTAGCTATGTCATGGTTTTGTGATCCTTTTGCTGTTAATTAGCCACTGTTTCTGTAAGAAGGACTAATATTCTGTTCCTTAAGCTTCTGTATAAGGGAATTTATGCAACACTTATAAAAATACTTGAGTTTCTGCAAAAAAATATTTTTTATGATAAAAATGGATGTGTGGTAAAGCTTAAATTCTTCCAATAAGTAAACATTACATGGTTCCTTATTTCTAGAGCATAAATAGTATATTTCTGTTTGTCATCTCTCCATTGTCCTTATCTTTTTTATTTCCATAGTTTATCTAGAAAATCAAAATTTCAAAATATGCAAAATATGAAGCTAAGGTCTTAAAGTCATTTTAAGGTAAAATTGGATAATTATATTAGACAATATACGTATATGTACTTTTAAAATTATCTCAAATTAATGACTCATAAATTTGACTTTAATATATAATGGTATTATCCCTAATAGCTAAGTTCATTATAGTAATCATTATATAAATTTCTTGGTAATATGACATGCCCTTCAAAGTACATCTCATAAATTATTAGTAAAATGTGATGTAACTAACATTTATTTTCACATTTATTTTAAATAAGGATTTTTGTCATGTTTCTAAGTAGCTTGCAGGCACATAGGATAGTTCTGGTTATTTCCTTCATTTTATCAGCTATCTGAATAGCAATTTACGTTCTATACTATCCCAAATTTATTTGCTTTGCTAACCCATATGAATAGGATCTCATGCCTAGCTATCAGCACATAATCCTAGTAAAACATAATTGTTGAGGGCATCAACATTTAGTTGTGATTAATATTATTGCTTTAATGGCACTTTTGCATGGGTGTTTCAACAGTACCTCTGGTCTGAGAAGGCCCAGTTTGACCTTCTGGCTTATCTGCTTTCCCTCCTCAGTGGTGCCCCTTCAGTATAATGGCTCCCTGATCCTCACAGGTGCTCACGGTAATCATTCCTAAGTCATCTTCTGCTTGTTCCTCTCCCTCATCCCTGCTCCTCCTCCTTCCCCCAGTCATCTGTCAAGAAGTCACTGATCCTATTGTTTCTATGCAGAATGGGAAAGGGTGGAACATTTCTGACATGGAGCTATGAAGAGGCATAGCATGATTGAAAACTGATGCTCAGTGTGGACATAATACTGAGTCATGGGGGAAAGTGGTGGTGGGAGATGAGAAACTTGAGGAAGACCATGCAGGGCCTTGAATTCTTGATTAAGAACTTGGATTTTGTCATTTACAACAGAGGAGAGTCCCTGGGGGAAAAATTCACTGAGAGGAAGGTGAGGGAGTTTCAGGTGTTGTTAAAAGAGTAGTTGATAGCAAGGCAGGGAACCTGGGCTCATCAAGGAAGGAAGTAAAACTGAAGGTAGAGAGAGGGGGTGGGCCACATGGGGAAAGGAAAGAGTAGTGCCAAAGAGGAGTTTAGAAGGAATGAAGAAGCAGGATAAGTGGAGAATACAAGGTGGTGGTCTGAGGGATATTTCAGAATTGAAGGCGTGAGAAGAGTATGACCCTGGGAGTCAATTGTTTAAGGTACACGGTGGATATCACTGAGATGGATAAGGTCATAGAACTGGGAGGCTGGGGCTTTTGTGGGGTCTTTACTGAGGCATTGATATTACATTACTGGGTGATGGCAGCGTTCAGAGTGGAAAAGAAATCCTTACTGTATGGAGGAGTATAAAGTGGATGTCAGTGGATGCGAGGAATGGGGCAAGGCAAAAGAGCTTATTGGTTGAGAGCACTGGATGGGTTTGGATCTGGTCTCCACCACTTTCTGATTGTGGGGCCCTGGGGAAGTTGCTGTCATCCCTCTATGCCTGTTTCTTAATCTGTAAAATGGGGATTGAAATAATAACTGTTGCATAAGGTCATTATCAATATTAGCACTCAGAACAGCGCCTAGCTCATAAGAGGTACCCAGTCAATATTGGCTATTTTAACTCAAAGTAGGAAAAGTAAAGGTTTTTGGCTTGGAAAGAAGGCAGAAGAACATTAGCTCTCCTTCCTGGTGAGGAGGAGGAAACAAGTGCCTGGGAAAAATATACCTATGTTGAAAAGAAACTTAGAAGAAAAAAAAGCTTCGTGTATAATAAGCAGCATTAAAAATGTAATATAACTTTTGGCAACAAACTGAGCTTCCAGAGTGCTTGGGGGAATTACAGCTGCCCAGAGGATTTGACTCATGGCCTGGGCTATGGAAGATAGTGATGCAAGAGGCAGAGTGTTGGGATGTAGACATAAGGGGCACATGGGCTGCTCAGCCTTGGAAGTTCAAGTGGAACTCTGAAGAGGGGTGGTGTGTAGAGGCATGTTTACAGGATCCCATTCTGTAAAGTAGAAGTGGTTATGACCACTGGGCTGTAGGAGCCTCGGAGTGGAGGTTTATTAGAGTGCACTTTAGTGAGTGTTCTGAGCAGCCATAGATGCCGGATTCAGATGTAAAAAACTGTGTTCCATTTGCTCTTGGAATTTGTCCTTAAACATTAGATTCTTATCTGTATCAAATCACATTATTTTACTTTGGATTGAGTTCAGTCTGTAGCTTATCTTTTGGATGTTACCACTGTCTTCCTGTAACTCTTGCCTCTTTGGGAAGTGATTCGGCCCCCAGTTCTTACGGCCCAGCGGTCTCGGACTACTCTGGGTAACCCCAGTCTTAGATTGGGCTTCCTGGGAGCATGCTGAAAGATGGAAAGTTGGGTGCAGGAAGCTCATTGGGGAGTGCTCTCGGGAGATAACCTGTAAGGAGGCAAGGAAGGCAGGATGGGGCAGCGAGTAAAGCTGCTGTGCTGTGAGGATGCACCTGAGGCCTCAGCCAATCCTACAGGGGCTCTAGAGCTCTAATATGCCTTCAGAGTTGTCCCAGTGGAGGCCAAGGAGCCAGATCTTTGTATCCCAGCCCTGGCTAGTCATCAATTGCAGGCTGCTTCCTGGGAGTGGGTATACCATTGGATGAGGTAGTTTCCTGAGGCTGAGGCTGAGGCTCTTCCAGTGCAGGATGCTCCTAGGAGCCTCATTAGCTGACACTCTCAGCAGATGAGGGATGGGTTTGTTGGCCTTAGAGAGCAGCTCGGGGTGGAGGATCACTTAGTGCTGACCCAGATGGGCCCCAGTTCATTAGAGGAGAATAGTGTTGGGGTGAGATGAAGGATGAAGAAAGAGAAATAGAGCCAAACAGGGAAGGTAGAAGAAGGTTGAAATCTTATTTTACATCCTTCATAGTTTTTTTCCCAGGAACACTCACAAGAGACAGAGCCATAAACATCACAGAGAACTAAGGCGGGTGTAACAAATGTGGAAATCACCTCCATGGGCCATACAGGGAGGGGGTGACATTTGTGCATTCTCTGTCACTCTCTGTCCTTAGCTGCACGTGTATAGACTGTCTTTAAATATCTTTGGGGTCATCATTCCACTTGGCAGAGAAGTGTATAGACTGTCTTTAAATATCTTTGGGGTCATCATTCCACTTGGCAGCAGAGAACTACTGCGGAGTTGCAGAGAAATTGATCTCCGTATCCCATGGATGGTAATAATGAGGAGAATGAGAGTTTGGAAATAATCAAAGAGTTAAGGAAGTCATTATGGCAAAACTACGGTCTCCTCTAGAGAGGTCACCCTTAAAGAAGAAAGAGCAGCACATTCTTCCACTAGGAGTATTATTTAAAATATAAGAGCTTGGTTACATATTAAAGGTAATATAGGGAAATTTAAAAGTCTGAAAGGCTAAAACAATGGCAGGTCTCTTCTAATATATGGAGTATTGGGATACTTGATTAAAAAAGTACCATCTGGGCTGTGCCAGCACTGCAAAATTAAAATCTACTGACCTGTTTGAAATATACTCTTGTGAGTGAGCATGTCTCCAGCAGGTTGACTTTCTCTTAGCGCCAAAAATGTGCATCTTCTACCTAAGGGATCTAGAGATCTCCTTTTAGAGTCAATTATTTGAGATATTTCCCCCAAATTCTAGAGAAGTATTGATTCCCTGGCCACTGGGAGGTAACTTTTGATACTTCCAATGCCAAAAGCAAATGTCAGAAAAAACTCCTCCCGTTCATTCGCTGGGAAATTTTCTAAATGGTCAGTCGCAATTCTCTTATTCCCTGTAAGAGAATAAAGAAATATGGAAAATGTATTAGAAATTTCAGATATATCTCTCTTCATTAAAGTGTGAATTTCATTCTAAATGTGCTCATTTCCTAAGTTTAAATTATAGTTAGAAAAAAACATGGAACCTGGCCATTCCCAAGTTTATGAAGTCATGTAGTCTTTCCTGATGAAAAATTCCCTGGTCAACAACCAATTTGCCGGTAATGATAATAAGGTCATCCAAGTGCACAGCTGTTGGGTTTCTGTGGTATACACAGTGACTGATTAAAATTACCCAGCGAAACCATGGAAGTGGGCTATTATACTGGTTAGACAATTGTGCACAGAATGAAGCCTTAGGCATTGATAGGAGCCAGTTAGTCAGCCTGCCATTAATTAGCAAGGGAAACCTCTCTTGTTTTAAATAATTTATATCTGCATCTAAAGTAGGTAATAGAAGGCGTGTAATAATGAGGAAGCATTACTGCTCACCAGGAGACCTTCTCCAAACACAATTTACCAGCACAAGAGGCACCTGGGTTTGAAAACAGCGTGCCCTGTGACAAAGCTCAGCCTAGACAATTGGCTCTTCTGATGAGATTATTTAATATGCAACTGAAACTAGTTAATCTACTAATCTAGATATAAGGAGAATGTGGTGGTTTATGTTTTCGGTGTAAAAACAGCATCAGAAATTTTTTGTTGTATATAAAAAAAGAGAGATAATCCTTGACTTGGATCCTAGACCATTCTTTTTTTGTGTGGTGTACATTTGGTAAATACATTGTACATTGTAAATAGCTGGGAAAGCCATTGAAATAAGTGCCATTTTATTAAATGGGAAAAATGTAGATTGATCCCATTCAAATAAATAATAAATTCTCTGAACATATGAAATATTTCTTGAGCTGTATTAATGTGCATTTGCATTTCTCTTTAATATGAAACAGCTGTTGTATTTTTCATTTTATGGCATTTTAAAGAGAAAGGATTGGGAACCAACATGAATCACACATCCCCACTCCGTTTCATTAAAGACAATATCACATTAATTCCCATTGCTCCTGAGCCTGATGGAGAATAGAAACTTGTTTCATTTTTAAAACCCTGAAAGTTAACATAGAAACTTTAATGTAAGCATTTAAATTATCCACTTGGAATGAGAAAGTGAGTTGGCTTTGATATGCATCAGCTTAACTGCACCACTCTGGATTTAGGAGATGGAAAGTTGTAGAATTTACTTACATAAATCAAAAAAGCACTGTGAAAGGCAGCCATGTAAATCCCCATTTCTCACCTGGCATTTTCATTTGGGATGGAAGAATTGATTCTCTTAGCAATGGAATAAGCTGTTCTTCTCCTTTTGCTAACATGGTTTCTTTACAATTATACAAACTAAATTTCAGTCATCTTCCTTATCATGGCCTTGGGGGAAAAAATTGGCCAGGTTAAATATGGCCAATGTTTTTCACTATAGTTTGATAATCTACATTCTACATGTATAAACAATAACTGAAACTAGATATTTTCTTCTGACCTGCCTGAGCTGAAAATCAAATTAATTTTCAGTCACCATGGACTCGTAACTTCATATTTTCAATAGGATTCTGAGTGCACACTCTAAGACACTTTTATCCTCCTTTCCGCCTCCTTTCTCTCATAATTCTATCCTTTGGCACTATGGCCTAGTGGGGAAGAAAAAACACAGAATTTTAGAATCAACTTTCTGTAGGGCAGAATTGTGACACTGCTTCTGATCTGCTATTTATATGAACTTTGGAAAGTTAAATGAACATGGAGTTTTAGAATCTCTGTTAAATTAGAATAATAATTGTTGTCTCTCAAGATTTTTATAAGGATTAGAGGAGACAAGATGAATAAAAACAGTCACCATAAGGCCTAGGGATCGCTTCCAGGGCCTGAGAGTGGGCTCTTGTCTAACACCCAGAAATGAATTGTCTGATAAGACACACGTGCTGACAAAGCAAAAGACTTGACTGGGAAAGGGTACTGGAGCAGAGAGCAGGAGAGCCAGGGAACCCAGGAGGACGGCTCTGCCATGTGGCCCACAGTCTCAGGTTTTGTGGCAGTGGGGTTAGTTTCCAGGTCGTCTCTGGCCAGTCATCCTGCTCTTGGCCATGTCTGATCTGATTCGGGGTCCTGCCTCGCTGTGTGCGCATCTCTCAGTCAAGATGGATTCCAGCGTAAGGGCTTCTGGGAGGTTGGCAGGACAAATTATGGGCTGACATCTCCTCCCTCCTTTTGGTCCCTCCAGTATTCTCCATGTTAGCTTTTGGGGGCAGCCCCATGTTCCTTATCATGACCTCCTGTTGTGAGACAACCTATGCAAGTGCCGGGCCAAGGCAGGCAGTGTCGGTCAACAGTTACCTAACAGTAGGAGCTCACAGTTGATCTTCTCTTTCCTATTCTCTTCCACAAGGGGACAGTGGCTGGGCAGTTGTGAAGGACTCTCTCAGCTGAAGGTTAAGAGTATCTCCCCCACTTTTAAAGTGTCGTGAGAAAGCTTCCTTCAGAGGACACAGGTCACTGCAACTATGTGTATGACAGCATCCTCATTTGTGTAGAAATTTCAGTCCTCGGCTCAACGTGAAACATTTCTTGAAGGTAAATCACAAAAAGCATCCTGGAGGCAGGGAAAATCCCAAAGTTCTCTAGTGAGAGTTGAGTTCAATTTCCTCAGGTGAATAATGGGAATAACTTTATAGGGTTGCTGTGAAAACTCGGTAAGTTGTTCAAACTAAAACCTAGGAATTTTTCTTTTCTGTTAATCTCTCCTTTCCTCCTCCACCTCAAACTCTAAACCTTCTTCTCTTCCAGCCTTCTCATTTCAACAGAGGGCACCCTGTCCACCCTTTAGCCCATTAGTTGTTCAGGTCAGTAATTTGGAAGTAATCCTTGATTCCTCTCTTTTCCTCATGGTCCTCCCAACCTTCCCAGCCCCAGTCCAATCCAGAAATCTCTCACTTCTGCCTCCAAAATCTGTCTTCACCTGTCCACTCATCTCCACTTATGCTTTCAAACACTGTGGTCTCTAAATGAGCACCTGCAGCAGTCTCTGCTTTTATGCATGTTCCTTATAATCTTTTCCTCACATTACAGCCAAAGTGAACTTTAAGAAATGTAAATCACATCATGTAATTCTAGTGTTTAAAATCCTTAAATGGCTTCCTGCTGCACCGAGACTAGATTCCACACAAACTCCATGTATGGCTCCTGCTTACTAGTCCAAATGTATTCCATACTTTTTCCTCTTGTTTCCCACACCCCTGACACCCTGGTCATTTCAGAGCTTTTGAACAGGCTGATCCCTCTGGTTGAGATATTTTCTCTCATCCTTTAGATTTTAGAATATAAAAGCAAAGCTCAACATAAAACCTCAGAGAGTCTTCCTTGAACTCCCTGTCTAAAGCAGATCCCTGTCCAGTCACTCTTTATCGTATTATTGTCCTCTACATTTTTTTCACTATATATAGCACTTATCCTAAGTTATTTTTTTAAACATGTTTCTTTTTGTGCTAATTTGATAGTTTATTGTTATTTGTTTCTGTCCACTAGGATGTAACTCCAGGGGGCCAGAGACCTGCCTTGATAATCATGGAATAGTGCTGGGGCAGAGATGATAATAAATAGATATTTGGTGAATGAATGAATGACTGTAAGCAGCAGAGCACATGCAGTAAATACCCAATAAGTGCTATATTTTACTTCCTCTACTAAAAGCAGAGGCTGAAAGTAGTTTCATATCAAAAAAAAAATGATGAGGGGTTTGGGACACAGTAATGGAAAGAAGACATGGTTTGGAGTCAGACCAGCCAAGTTTCCAACTCTTTCTCCCCAAGTCTCGGTTCCTTCATTTGTAAAAAGGGATGATGATAGTCAATGCCACACAGAGTTGTGAGGATGAAATGAAACGACTTTTGAAATGCTTAATACCAAGACTGCTGTAAACTCTAAAGAATCAGTCCTATTATCATTGAAACTCTGAATATTGGGTGCAATGGAATTTTCTTGATTCACAAATACTTTTTTATTTCCTTTCTCCTTTCAGAATTGAGCTGGCTCAACTTGAGAGTCAGGCTTGTGTAGGTTAAGAATTTGCAGGGTATGGAGAATTTCAACACAGAGGAACAATTAGTCAAATTTCTTGTGGTTTTCTGCCCTAAGTTTTCGGTAATCTGCATAATTTATGGTTTGTTTGACCACCTTGATTGACCAGGGGCTCTGAAACTAAGAATCACCTTAATTTCATTTAGTTGTTGCTGTACTGACATATTGAGCAAAAGTAGTCTCTTTTCACAAATAAATCTTCGCAATGGAATCAGATTGACTGCCTTTCAATCATATAAGGTATTAATTATTATGGGAAAAATGTTTTGACTGAAAAATATGGTTGATTTCATGGTCATTTGTAAAAGTGGTTCAAAGTACAGCAGGTTTATATGTATGTTCCATGTCATCCTCTATGTGCATGGAAGTAAAAGGGTGTAAACCCATGAACTCAGAGGGCAAATGTCCTTAGGTAGGAAGCCTCTCATTCATGGCCCAATGGCTATTGGTTTCTGCTCTTTCTTTTTGCTTTATTTCAGGCAAATGGAACTATGATTGATTAGATATCTTGAAACTATTACCCCTTGAGTTAATTAGCCAAATGCAGTCCTTATTGTTGGATAGAAGGGACTAAAGACCCAGAGATAAAAAAAAATTCAACTTAATTACATGCATTCTTTTGAATTGTAATATTTCTTTCATGAGAGAGTGTTGCTATCTTCCTTATTCAGTTCCCTCTGTTTGGAGTACTGTTTCCTGGTTTACCTCTGAATGTCTGAACTGTGTCCATTTCCTAAGTCTCTGCTGTTTTCTCCATAAAGACTTTCTTTAAGCCTATGTTGCCCAAGATGGTAGCTACTAAGCATGTGTGACTACTGAATTTCAATTTTAATTAAAATTAAATTTAAAAAATCATCTTAGTCACACTGGCCACATTTCAAGGGCTTGATAGCTACATCTGGTTAGTGACTACTCTTTTGGACAGTGCAGATATAGAACATTCCCAACCTTTCAGAAAGTTCTGGATAGTACCATTTCAAGCACTCTAGGTGAATATGTTCTCAACTTTGTCTTCTTTAGAACACTTTTCATTCCTTTATGGAACAAGTCACTTTCTACCTTGATTGGTTTTATCAGAGTGATTGTTTCCTAATGATGATATGTGGAGCTAGAATCAATGATCCGGCCTTCTACTGAAATGAGAAGAATGAGAGAGATTGGATTAAGATGGCGGAATAGAAGGACTGGAGCTCAACTTCTCTCCCAAATAACAGCAAAACTACAACCAAATGCTGAGCAACCTTCAACCAAATGGACTGTAAACTTCCAAAAAAGATACTCTGCTCCAGAACACACAGCGGAGACCACATCAAGACATAGGAGGAGCGATTACGCGATAGAAGCAACCCCATACCTCCCGGGTGGGAAGCCCCACAGACTGGAAAGTAACTGCATCACAGAGACTCAGCTACAGGACTGAGAGTTCTGAGCCTCACATCAAATCCCCACGCCTGGGGATCGGGCAAAGGGAGAGAGAGCCCCCAGAGCATCTGGCATTGAAGGCCAGTGGGGCTTGTGTGCAGGAGCTCTACAGGACTGGAGGAAACAGAGACCCCATTCTTGAAAGGCACACACAGACTTTCACGTGCACCGGGTCCCAGGGCAAAGCAGTCTCCAGAGGAATCTGGGTGGAACCTGACTGCAATTCCTGGAGGATCTCCTGGGAAAACAGGGGTGACTGTGGCTTGTTGTGGGGGAAGGGCATTGGAGGTGAAGCTCTTGGGAACATTCATCAGCCTGCATTTCTCTGGAGGTGGCCATTTCTGGGAAAATCTGGTCCCTCCCATCAGCACTGAGAAGCCCCAGGCCAAACAACAATTCAGGTGGGATCTCAGCCCCACCCATCAGTAAACAGGCTGCCTAAAGACCCCTCAGGCACACAGCCAGCCTCTTGATCTCATCCAGAGACAAAGCCCCATCCATCAGAGGGAGAGGAATCAACCCCACCTACCAGTGAGCAGGCATCTGTCCCTCCCATCAGGAAGTCTAAAA
>PVHT021183699.1:42133671-42151288 GCA_004024745.2 Catagonus wagneri
CAAAGGTCACCACACCAAAAACCTACAAAAATGAAAAGACAGAAAACTCTAACTCAGATAAGGGAGAAAGAGAAAAGCCCAGAAAAACAGCTCAGTGATGAGGAGATTATCAGCCTCCCAGAAAGAGACTTTAGACTGTTGATGCTGAAGATGATGCAAGGCATTGGAAATAGACTGGAGGCAAAGACTGATAATTTACGGGAAACACTGAGCAAAGAAATACAAGCTGAAAAATTAAACAAGATGAAACGAGAAGAGCACATTTTTGACTATTTTATCTGGCAAGAATTCTATGTGAAACTTGCTAAAAGTTTGAAAACCTCTGCCTTCTTTACATCTGTTATATTTTCTGCTCAGACCATTTGAGGATAGGATTTACTTCTGACTCATTTTTTCAGTTCCTCACTACCTAGTCCAACGGGTCACTCAAGCATTTCTGATTGGTTGAATGAAAGAGTTAGGTTCTAGAGGCTATGTCCCAATGCAGATCTATTTCATAGACATAGACCCTGTAGTACAATTACTGCAGTCAGATCCCTGGCCAATCAGGGATTGGATGATTTTTCCTAACATCCCTGTCACTGTCAGTGTTACAATACGTAAACTCATGGCATTTTCTGCTCCACAAATTACTTTCTCTTTTCTCTCCATCAGTTATTTGGGTTTTGATTTATAGTTTGGTTTACCTTTTCTGATCTGTTTATACCTCTTAACAGCTTTACATTCATCCAGTTTTCTCTTCAGGGAGTTTAACCAGATTGGCCAATTAGCACTTCCTTTTTAGCAAACAGATAAATATTTCATTCTACCCAAGTATGGAGGACACCTTGTAGTGATGAGATAAATCAGTACTATAGATTTTCTTTACCTACAGTGAGTGCATCACTTGGGGCAATTACATCAATAATAATAATGCACACACATGTACATATTTCATGCTTATATCTCCACTGGGAGCTTTGGTTTCTCCTTGGAGTCAACAAGGACTGTGGGATCACATGAGATTTCTCAATTTGCTTGGAGGTTAGACAGGCTATGTTGTTTAACAACTGTAATACATGATGAATGTTAATGTAAAATGGGTTTAGCCAAAATGTAGATCTGATATCTATTTTTTTCACACCTTCCCCACAAGAGCACTAGAAGTATATAGTTTTTTCGTTTGTTCGTTTTTTGTTTTTTTGCTTTTTAGGGCCACACCTGCAGCATATGGAGGTTCCCAGGCTAGGGGTCTAATCGGAGCTACAGCTGCCGGCCTTTGCCACAGCCCCAGCAATGCCAGATCCAAGCCATGTCTGTGATCTACACCACAACCCATGGCAACGCTGGATCGTTAACCCACTGAGCGAGGCCAGGAATCGAACCTGCAACCTTATGGTTCCTAGTCAGATTTGTTCCTGCTGCACCACTCTGGGAACTCCTAGAATTATGCATTATTATAATATATTCTAAAAGAGTATTTATCATCTTTCCACATTGCACATAGTTCTGACCTCTTTGCTAATTAGCTATTTCAATAAATTGGGTGACAACTCTAAGAAAGCACAATTGATATATTAAAGTGTTAGTTTATTCTAAAGAATCAGTATAGCATTTTGCTCCTTAGCTCTTTTATTTAGAGTTGCTTGCATGTTTGTTAATGAATTAATGGTTTTCCAGAAACACTAAATTGTCTTTGTTTAACTGAGGGACAATAATCAAGTTGGCTTTTGATGTGTTAGTAATTTATAGCTGTGCAGATGATGGTTCCAGCATCAATCTGGGATGTATTTTTATCAAGAATAATTCCAATGTAATATTTCAATTTAGTTTTCATTGAAGCATTCAATTTATACTTAAAAAACAGTCAATACAGGTTAATAAAATGGTGTCAACTGATCACTAATAAGCTCTTCTGCTTGTATAACACTGCCCTTCTCACCATGAATTGTCTTGGACTGACATCTCACTACCCTGGGTAACAGCCAAAAAGACATTTAAAAGCCTATTAGAGCCACACACCCAGGAATGCTATATATGGATGTACTGAATGGCTGTTTGACTATTTATTCTGTCTTTGCCAGTGTAACTGGGTTTGTGGGAGGCATAAAACTAAATAAGACATAATATGTAAACTAATGGAACAGTCATGAAAGTAGCTACTAACAGTACAAAGGAGGGAAATAGGTAACCTCACAAAAGTCCAGACAAGGTGTGACAGGAATCCAGAGGGAGGAGAGTTTTGTTTACATTGGGGATTGGAAAAGCTTCACAGATTGCATGGCATTAGGCTAAGACCTAAATAGTGAATATGGCTAAAGAGGGTAGAAAAACATTTTAAATAGTGTTTTGGTTTTCTGTATAGTGTTTTGGTTTTCTGTTGCTGCTGCAATAACCAAAGACCAAAAGCACCGTGGTTTTAAACAACGGGAATTTATTATCTCACAGTTTTGTTGGTCAGAAGGCTAGCAGAGCATGACTTGGTTCTCTGCTTAGGTTCTCACAAGGACAAAATCTCAAGTGTCTGTAGGACCACCTTCCTTTCTGAAGACTCTGGGGAAAAATCCACCTCCAAGCATGTGGAAATTGTTGGTTGTGGGTCCTAGTTTCCTTGCTAGCTGTCAGCTGAGAGTGTCGCTCATCTATGAAGATTGCCGGCATCCTACATGACATTGCCCTTTCTGTCTTGAATTTCTCTGCTTTCTCCCTTTACTACATCTTTCTGACTCCAGCCCCCCCCCCAAAAAAATTCTCTTTTAAAGGGCTTGTGTGATTAGATTAGATTGAGCCTTCCCAGATAATCAGGGTACTGTCCCTATTTTAAATGCATAACTTTAATTAATTTGTAATACCTTTTTTGCCATCTAACATAACTTATTCACAGGTTCCAGGAATTAGGAGATGGGCATATTTGGGGGGTTGTTATGCTTACCACAGTGAGGGAGTACAGTAGAAACAGAGGGGCTCTTCACAGTATTGGTAGAGAATCAGGTATATGCAGGGGAATGGAGCAGGAAATAGAGCTAAGGGTAGCCAAAAGTAATTACCCTCTTACACATATTTCCGTAAGACTTTGGTGATCCCATTTTGTATAAACTCCAGTATATTGCGTTGTTTTACCATCTTCTCCTTGAGACTAGGGACCTGGCTTTTTCAGTTTTGCCCTCCAGACCTAGCACATTGCCTTCTCTCCCAAGAGGTAATTGATGCATACATTTGAAGTTGAGTTGAAGGAACATGATAGCAATTACCAATAGCAAAATAGCATTGCTTAGGCCAAGGAGTAAATCTCTAAATCAGAATTGCCAGACAGAGGTGGTAGGGGTGATGATTATAGCAGGGGTCTTATTGGTGAGACTGGAACCACACCATGGAGTAGACTCCATCTTCCCCTATCCTGCTTATTGCTCCCTATCCTCCTAGACCCTGCACCACTTTGAAACCTGATTTTGGATTCATTGCTGTATCAGCTGTTGGTATTTTAGGATAGTTCATTGTTTCCCAGGCTTCTCAGGAGTCCATAGATTTTCCATACTATAAAAATTTCCTCCTATCTTGAATGAATGTAATTTGATTTCATCTTACTATCTAAGAGCTGTTCACCTAACTTGTTGGGTTCAAAGGGATTAGCATCTGACTAGGTCATTACTTGGGGTTAAATATGTAGCTGATGGTTTGGAAGTCAACTGTTCTGGATTATGGCTGGTCCACTTCACATGATCTCTCTGAGATTCCATATTCTCATCCACAGATTGGGGATCTGACACCTCATAGATCATCATGCAGATTAAATGAGAGCATGAAGGTAAGTGCTTTGTCCTTGATTATTAATTCAATTGATTGATGGTAAATAAGTATTAGTCCTCAAAACTTCCTTAAAACAACTGTACTTCAGTGTCTCATTGCCTACAATGACATAATTTATATGTGAAGAATGTAAACTATGAACAAATAGAAACATAATAGTAATTGAGACCTTAGTTACAGGACACGTCCCCTCTTCCCTGACCACTGTTCCCTCTTTTTTCCTCCTACCCCCCCCCCCCCAATTACACGTGCCTCTGTCTCCATCCTGAGAAAGCATGGAATAGACTTGGTTTCAGTGTCTGACAAAGCTGAGTGTGTCCCTGCTCTAACCTGTAGTGATCGCCCTTCTCTCAAGCTCTTGTCTTTATTTTCATTTGGCAACTTGTGCCATTTTTGGAACACCTCTTCTCTTGTTATTCAGCTTTCACATGCTTATATGTTATGTATTAAACTATTTTATGAGTTTTTAGTCCCTCATTCAAACACATATTTTGAGCACTTATTATGTGCCAGCCACTGACAAGGTCATGGGATCAGGATAGACATAGTCTCATACCTCAATTCTGCTGTGGAAGGTGGACAGTTAAGCTATCAACTGTGACAGTGTGGCATGTTGTTATAGGGCACAAAAAGGAGGTCATAGGAGCCCAAGTTGCTATATGCCTTGAAATGAGTAAGTACTCAGTAAGTATGAATAGATTGAACATGTTTACAATTCTTCCTTGTTAGGAACTACATACAGTTGAAAATAGGCAATCATATTTTAGATTGGTGTCTCTCAAGTTGGGGTCACACTTTGTCAGGGATTTCCCAGAAGGTCATGAGACTGACGGACAGTTCCTTGCTCTCTAGTCAGCACCCACAGCACTGCCCTTTCTAGGCCTAGCCCAGGGCTGGCCACCCACAATCTCTCTGCTGCCCTATTAACAGCTTAATACAATGCCTTAAAGCTGATTAATACTGAGACCAGAGAATCTATCCATGTAGTGAAGGACCCTCTTTATTTTTTTGCTCAGTCCTTCTTGTTTGCACTTTTGCCTTCTCTGCTAGTGTTTTCTTGCTTTTAAGGGCCACACCTGAGGCATGTGGAAGTTTCCAGGGTATAGGTCTAATTGGGGCCAACGCTGCAGCAACGCAGGATCCGAGCTGTGACTTAAGCCATAGCTCACAGCAACGCTAGATCCCTGAACCAATGAGTGAGGCAAGGGATCGAACCTACATCCTCAGGGATACTAGTCAGATTCATTTCCACTGTGCCACAACAGGAACTCCCAATTGTGTTGATTTTAAAGAGATGGGCCTTATTTCTCAAGCGGAAATGTATTTCGGGAACTAGCAAGACAAAGGCAAATTATTTTTACTCTTCCTTGCCAATTGCACTGAAATTATGGTTATTTTGTGAAGGATTAAGGGTCAGGTCACAGGTACCCTCAGAGTACCCACAGACGGACAAGTTTACAGGCCCTGATACTGACTTTAACATGTCTTGACACTTATTCCATATGCATGTGGTTCTCTGAGATGCCCCTTGATACACTTGCTCCTTTGCCTTGAAGTCCTAGAACATTTCCCACATACACCCAAGGACGGCGTCCCTTCTAACTCCCCTCCAACTCACTGAGTGTTCTCCTGACAAGGGTATAGGAGAGGAGAATTATGTTACTCTGATCTTTTGCTCCTGACAACCTTCCTTGTATGTGATGAAATATAAATAGTATAAACCGTGATTCACTATTAAACCTGGAAGGGGAATGACACTGAGATTCATAAATTAATGTTCAATTTATTTTCCACAGTGTTTGCAGGACTAGGGAGAGCTCACTCACCTGTAGTTAGCAATGACAAATGATCACTGAAAACTTGTGTTGTTCAGTTTCCAGTGATAATATTAAGAAAAATATTAAAAACACTTTGTAGAATCATGAATGTAGCATTTGGTAAAGTGACTTTTTTCCCAAATGCCTTTAAAAAAAAATCACATGACCCCATAATTACCTGAACTTCTTGACATACTAATTAACTCTGATTTAAAATAGACATTACTTTTAGAGTTAAGCTTAGTGAACATTGTCTAATATTATTATGTGGTCATTAATATGACTAGGGAAAAATGAGATAAGAAAAAGAAGAAGGCAGTGATTAAGATGAGTAATTTGGTAACAAAGTTGAACTAAAGCAGGTTGGTGACTCTTTAGCATGTGATAATGTACGTTATTGGCATAATTTGTCTTTCAAACTAAATGACTATACTTATCCCCAAGTCCTTTCTGTTAAATTTGTGTTTTTATAGCTATTGGCAAAGGTATGATAGACTTCAGAGTGAGTCCTGGGAAGTTATCACTCTGCACATTCAAGAATTTAGAATTCTGAATATTTTATGAAAATAACTAAATCTAGGTGTTTTCCTAATAGGTAACAGAGGGGAAAATCAGAATACATTTAACAGGCAAAAATAGAAAATTTTTGAAAAATACAGTAAAATCCAAGGCAAAAATGCTCTTTACTGTTCTTGAAATGAGTGAACAACAAGCTATCACCATTGTCAGGGTTGTATTATTGTAGATCAGTGAAATCATGAATGTTTTCTGTGAATGAAATCAACATTCCTCATTCACTCAATGAGAAGTATATTTCTTATGATGAAGATATCCACTATAAAGGCAGAAATCAAGTAAATAATCTGAATATTTTATAAAAGTGGTTCAATCATTTTGATATAAAATCACACATTCCATAGATTTGTTCCCACACTAGATATGAGCTTATCATCTGTTAGGCATCATTCCAAGTGCTGGAGACTCACTAAGAATAGACAAACTCCTTGAATTCAAGGAGCCTACAATCTAATGGCAGGCATCAAAAGATAGATCAACATGTAAATAAACAATCAGATTATGATGAGTGCTCTGAGGCAAAAAGCGGAATGATGACAGAGAGAGTGGAAGACTGCTTTATATGGAGATGCCAGGGAAAGCAAGTCTGAGGAAACGTACTTAAGCTAAGGTCTAAATAACAGCGATGAGCAGGTTATAGGGGAAGAACACCCCTGGGAGAGAGAATGCAGTGTAAAGTCCCAGGCAGGCATGACCTTGGTATGTTCCAGGAACAAAGAGAAGGTCAGAGAGGTTGAAGCCTGGGAGTGGGGTGGGGTTCTTGGTATAAGCTGAGATCTTAAGAGATGGCCTGGGCATGTGATGTAGGCCCTTCCCAGTTGTGGTAAGGATTTAATCAAGTGCACTGGGAAGCTCTTAGTTGGTCTTAGTCAGAGGATGGCATGATCTGACATGCATTATTAAAGTGTATTTTGTTGCTAGGAAGAACTAGTGAGGAGGCTATGAGGACAGCTTGGACTGAAGGAGTGGGTTGGAAATGGGGAAAGAGAGAAGCAGGTGGGTTCAGGGCAAGCTTTAAAAATAGAGTTAATAACTCTGGCTGGTGAAGTGGGTATTGGTTGAGAGAGGTCAAGGACGATTCTTAGGTTTCTGGCTTAAACACTAGGGTAAATTGTGTAGTGCCTGTTGCTGAGATGAGAGAAGACTAGGAGAAGAGGAGATTTTACAAGCAGGAGGTAGTGGGAGAGGATAGCAAGTGAGAATAAAGTAGTCTGTTTTAAACATATTAAATTCCAAATACCTATTAGACATCTAATCATATGATCAGTTTTTTTAAAATACAGGTTCTCAGACCTTACCATATCACTTAGGAATATATTTGGTTTCAGGTAGGAAAATAACCGAATAGAAGTGACTTAAATAGAGACTGATTTTCTTCACATACAATCATGTACAGAGACATGTGGCACAGAGATGGGGCTCCTCTGTGTCATCAAAGATCCATAATCTTTGTAGTTCTCTACTATGGTATTCTTAGGTTTTTGGTCATTGCTTTTGGCTACAAGATAGTGGCTTCAGCTCTATACTTCTGTGTCCATATTTAAGTTGGGAAAAAGTGGGAAGAGGGTTGCCAGAAACATATATACATATGTATGTATTTGGATCACAAAGCAAAAGTTGGAGTTCCTGCTGTGGGAACCAGGCAGCTGACATGTTGCCTGACAGCACAAAGGGAGAGAAGAAAGTTTGCGTATCAAATATTTTGAAGACTTTGCTCACAAACATGCAGACACACAACATGGATCTTTTCTTAAGTTTCACTGAATTGCCTAAAATGAAATCTTTCTAGCTAGGGACAGTTTACCAGTTTTAAGAAAGTAATCTGGTTTTGACTCTAAAATTTTTACCTTATTGCGTGAATATAAAGAATACTCAAATTAATTATTATGTTACCAAGGAATTCAATTTTGAGTGTGACTTGCTTTTTCTGTTCTTGTTTTTGTTTTTTGCTTTTCACTTCTAAAATGTGAAATGAATTGATCCAGATAAAGTTCCATCATGTAAATTGTATAATCAGACTGAGACTTTATCAATAAAAAATAAAACCACTGCAAAAAACAACACAGAAAATTCTGTCTGACTAAGATGGGGCCTAATGCAACTAATTCCCAGGAGAATTCAGGCACAAGGAGCTCTCAGTGTTGGACTCAACTAATTAGAAGCTCTTTCCTAATTGAGTATGGTCTTTCTGCTAGCCTTTGAGTTGTAACAGCGTCTCAGTATGTAAACAGCATAGAACATCCTCCTTTGAGTATTTGTATTATTAAAATATCACACTCCATGACAGTGTCACATGTTGTCTACCTGTGGCAAACATTCCTTATGGAATGTACTTAACATTGGCGAGGCAATCAGCAGTGTCTGTCACTTTAGGATACTCAAATTTAGGATGTCTGGGGTATGAGAAGGTGGTGGGGGGAGGCTATGATGCAGTGGATTAAGCCAGGACTATATATAAGCTGGTGTAGATGACAAACTCAAGAATGGCCTGAGCAGACCTCCCTGTTACTCCTTTTTAAAGTTAAAAAAAATTTTTCTTTTGCTTTTTTGGGCTGCGCCTGTAGAATATGGACACTCCCAGGCTAAGGGTTGAATCAGAGTTACAGCTGCTGGCCTACACCACAGCCACAGCAAGTGGGGATCTGAGCAGCATCTGCGACCTACACCAAAGCTCACAGTAACCCTGGATCCTTAACCCACTGAGCAAGGCCCGGGATTAAACCTACATTGTCATGGATACTAGTTGGGTCCATTACTGCTAAGCCACGATGGGAACTCCTCTGTTGCTCCTTATTTCTTACAAAACACATTCTTTCGCCCCATTTATCTTATGGCAGATTAATAGAACAAGAGATATGAGACATTCTGTTTTCTGAGGCCTCTTTTTAAGCATATCTCTATGGAATAGGTTAACATTATTTCAGAGGTAATCGTAAACCCTTTCATTTCTAAAATTGTCATAATTTCCCTTTTTTGGAGGTGCCTTGTAGTCCTGGGGTCAGAATGGTTCTTAGAAACAACTTTATCCAGCTGCTAGGTGAAATAATTGTTTCTGAACCCCTGTCTCTCCAATTCTATCCCGTATCATCAGGCTCACTCTGCCATGCTCATCACCTAGGTCAGAACAAGAGTGGATGGCAGGTCTAGTTATCTTGAACTTGGGAGCTTGTCACTCCCCATTATGGCAATTATCATTAAATATTAACAGGAACATCTCTGACATGATGCATTGTCTACATTGTCACTGCCAAGAATGGAACAATGATTAATGAATGCCCCTTGGATGGAATATAGCAAAGTGCAATGTAGAAAGAAAGCTCAGGGATTTAGAAAAGAAGCACAGACTACCAAATACTTTGGTAGAAAGAGTTATCTCTTTCTTTCTTTAAACACACACATACACACATGCTCTAAAAGGTGAAAAAATGGTCATTTCCAAGTTAAAAAATAAACATCATCTTTTTCCTTAAATTCTAGGGAACAAACGTTTTATCCTTTCTCTTTGTTTTTAATCCATTCCTTTAAACCTGATATTAAATGTAGGGCCTTCTCAGGATAGAGTTAATCTTTGGAGCTATCCACTTCATTTATATACTTCTCTACCTGCTTTCGGGCAAGCTTTTCTATGTGTCTAGGTCCTCCCTGAGTGTATGCTATACCCCTGAGTTTTCCCAACTAACATCTTCACCCACCAGAACAAGACTCTGGAATTATACAGTCTAGAGCTAGTGCAGAAACTGACTCATGCTATCAAGGACCTAGCCTCCTCCTAAGCTCTACTCCCTTAACTTACTGATTGTTGCTTCATGGTTGCAGTATAGCTGCTACAGCTTCAAACATCCCATCCATATTCAAAACAGAAAGTAGGGCAAATGGTGGTACCAAAAACATCTATTTCCTTCTCATTAGCAGAGAAGAACCATCCTCATGAATCATAAATTCCCAAACTGAAAAGAATGGGGGAAAGACAACGTGGTTCAGCAAAACTTGAGTTCTGAAAGTTAGAACAAAGGAGGGAATAGATTTATGTTTCCACTTAGCTTGATGATGACTATATTGATGACTATGCGTCATGAGTGACAAATGCTTTCCACCGCAGTGATGACAAGTGAAGCTTTCTGCACAGATGCATATCATGGTGGGAACACTATGCTTGAAGGCAGGCTGGTGAGGGATGTGGGTCCTTTCAAATCAGACTTTGTAAACTTCTGCCATGCATAAGACTGGAGGTGCCTCCATGACTTCACTTTCTGTGAACTTTGGCAATAAATCAATGGCTCCTATTCAGGGTGTTTGGGAGTGTCTATCACCCTGAGAATGGCAGGAAAGATATCTGATTCAAGAGTCCATCTTTTTTCTAAAGGAGGATGTAATTCTCTGACACAGGGTATATTTGCTCTTAGCCAGAGGCAAGCAATTAACACCATTTTATCAGACAATGTCAAAGGAATGTTAATGTAATCATCTGGGTTAAAATAAAAATAAAAATTGCCACTATTTTCAGAACAACACTGGCATTCTTTCCTCATGGACTAACGGTTATTTATTCTTATCCTCTCATCTCCCCACACTCATTTTTAAAAGTAGTGTTATCTGTGTGAAAGTTATCACTGGTCATTAAAATTATCATGGATCTTCTCTGGCTGTTTTTTCGCCATTTAAAAAATGTGGTGTGGCGTGTCCATCATGGCACAGCAGAAACGAATCTGACCAGGAACTATGAGGTTGTGGGTTCGATCCCTGGCCTTGCTCAGTTGGTTAAGGATCCAGTGTTGCCATGAGCTGTGGTGTAGGTTGCAGAAGTGGCTTGGTGTTGATGTGGCTCTGGTGCAGGCCAGCAGCAACAGCTCCAATTAGACCCCTAGCCTGCGAATCTCCATATGCTGCAGGTACAGCCCTTAAAAAGACAAAAGACAAAAAAAAAATGTGGTACAATTTAAATAGAGTGAAATCCTCAGATCTTAAGTATACCATTCAGTAAATTATACTGAATGTGTATCAAGGCACAGAACATTTATATCATCCCATAAGGTCCACTTATGCCCCTTCCCCATCATTCTTCTCTCTTCCCCAGAAGAAGCAAACACTCATTTCTACCATTAAAGCTTACTCTTACAATTTTAGAATTTCATTCATAAATGGAATCATTCGGAATGTTCTTTCATTTAGATGGCTAGTTTCTTTTCCTCAGTTTTTTTGAGATTGATTTATGTTATTACATGAATCTGTAGATTATTCCTTTTTATTGCTTATTCATATTTGATGTTATGATTATACCAAAATTTATGTACCCAGTGTCCTGATAGTGGACATCTGGCTTGTGTCCAGATCTGAACTACTGTGAATAAATCTGCTATGAACATTTATGTTCAAGGCTTCTTGTGGACAGGCATTTTTATTTTTCTTGAGTAAAAAACTAGAAATGGAATTTCTTTGTTATAAGGTATTGCATATTTAAATTTTTAAGAAATTGCTGAACAGTTTCCCAAAGGTGTACCATTTTACATTCTCACCTAGCAATGTGTGAGGATTCTAGATGCTCCATATTCTCTCTAATACTCCATATTATAAATCTTTTAAGCTTATAGTGGGTGAGCTTTAGTATTTCATAATTTTAATTTGTATTACACTGATGACCTATAGTGTTAAGTATGTCTTTATATGCTTACTGGCTATTTATACATTTTCTTTTATACAGTTTGTTCAATATATTTGCTGATTTTTTAAATTGAGTTGTCTTTTTATCATTGATTTGCAGGAGTTTTTATATATTGTGGATACAAGTTCTTTGTCAAATATGTGCTTTATGGATATTTTCTCTTAGTCTATGGCATGCCTATTCATTTCCTTTATAATGTTTTTGATGAGCAGAAGCTTTTTTATTCAAGTTATCAAGTTTTTCTTTTTTATGTTTTATGCTTTCGGTTTCTTCTCTAAGTAATATTACTTACCTCAAAGTCACAGAGATATTCTCCTGTTTCTTCTGATGACTTTATAGCTTTTGTTTTCATGCCTATGTTTTGTTCCATTTTGAATTGATTTTTCTGACTCTAACGTGAGGTAGGAATCCAGCTGTCTTTTATTTACTCAGATGTACAATATGATAATACTTGGCAAATCTGGCAAGCCTTCAGTATCAGAGATAGTCTTAGTTTGTGGCCTACTCTCCTATGGCCAGTGGGATAGAGAATGGGTATAGTTTAATGACTAAGAACATGACTTGGAATCACAGTTCTGCCTGTTATTAATTATGTGTTATTTGCAAGTTAATGATCTCTCTTAGTTTCTTCATATATAAAATAGCAATAATATCTGGTCATAAGAGTCACATAAATATTCTATATGCAAAATAACAATAGTATTTACATTGTGGGGTTAATATGAAGCTGAAAAGAATTTGTACATAGAAAGTAATTAAAAGAGTACCTGACACTAACGACTTTAGACGATTAGCTACAATGTATAATAATGATGTATAATGAAAGAATTCAATTTCCTCCTCAATCTTTTCTTCCTTACCTATTAATAATTAATTTTTTTGTAGCTATAACTTTTAAAGTTGAAAGTATAGTTGCTGTATAATATTACATAAGTTACAGGGGTATAATCTAGTGAGTCACAATTTTTAAAGATTATATTCCATTTATAGTTTTTTAAAAAATTGGCTATATTTCTCATATTATACACTATATCCTTGTAGTTTATTTTATATCTAATAGTATGTACTTCTTACCCACCTATCCCTATATTGCCCCTCTCCATTCCCTGTCCCTACTGGTACCCACAGGTTTATTTTCTATATCAGTGGGTCTGCTTCTTTTTGGTTATGTTCATTAATTTCTTGTATTTTTTAGATTCCATATAAGTGATATCATATAGTATTTGTCTTTCTCTGCCTTATTTCGCTTAATATAATAGCCTCCAAGTCCATCCATATTGCTGCAAGTGGCAAAATTTTGTTTTTCTTCATGGCTGAGCAGGATTCCATTATATACATCTAACACATCTTTATCCATTCACCTATCGATGGACATTTGGATTGCTTCCATATCTTGGCATTGTAAAAGATGCTGCTATGAACATTGAGGTGCATCTATCTTTTTAAAATAGCATTTTTTTTCAGGTATAAACCCAGGAGTAGAATTACTGTGTCATATGGTAGTTTTATTTTTTGCTTTTTTGAGAAACCTCCATACTGCTTTGCACAGTGGCTGCACCAATTTACATTCCCACCAATAGTGTAAAAACATTCCCTTTTCTCTACATCCTTTCTAACATTTGTTGTTTGTGTTCTTTTTGATGATAGCCTTTCTGACAGCTGTGAACTGATATCTCATTGTGGTTTTGATTTGCATTTCCCTGATGTTTAGCAATGTTGAGCATATTTTCATGTGCCTGCTGGCCATCTTTATTTCCTCTTTGGAAAAAAAAATTCTATTTGGTCCCTCTGCTCATTCCTAAATTGGCTTGTTCGGTTTTTTAGCTGTATGAGCTGTTCATATATGTTTGATATTAATCCCTTATCAGCCATATCATTTGCAAATATTTTCTCCCATTCAGTGGATTGTAATTTCATTTTGTCAGTGATTTCCTTTGCTGTCCAAAAGATTTTAAGTTTAATTTCAGTCCCATTTATTTATTTTTGCTTTTATATCCTTTACTTTAGGAGACAGATCCAATAAAATATTGCTGTGATTTATGTCAAAGATTGTTCTGCCTATATTCTCCTCTAGGAGTTTTATAGTGTCCAGTTTTGTACTGAGGTCTTTAATCCATTTTGAATTTGTTTTTGTATAGGATGTTGGAGAATGTTCTTATTCTTTTATATGTAGTTGTCCAGTTTTCCCAGCACACTTCTTTCTCCATTGTATATCCTTGCCACTATTGTTGTGATTAATTGAGTATAAGTACATGGTTTTATTTATGGGTCTTTTATCCTGTTCCATTGATTTATGTGTCTGTTTTTGTACTGGTACCATACTGTTTTGATGACTGTAGCTTTGTAGTGTAGTTTTAAGTCAGGGACTGTGATTCCTTCAGCTCTCTTCTTCTATCCTAAGATTGTTTGGGCTGTTTTGGGTTTTGTGTGTGTGTGAGTTTCCATACAAATGTTTTTATTATGACTTTTATTTTTATCATTATAGCTGGTTTACAGTGTTTTCTCAGTTTTCTACTGGATAGCAAAGTGACCCAGTTACACATACATGTATACATTCTTTTTTCATAAGTGACTAGATATGGTTCCCACTGCTACACAGCAGGATCCCATTGGTTATCCACTCCAAAGGCAATAGTCTGCATCTATTAACCCCAAGTTCTCAATCCATCCTGCTTCCTCCCCCTCCCCCTTGGCAACCACAAGTCTATTCTCCAAGTCCATGAGTTTCTTTTCTGTGGAAAGATTTATTTGTGCCATATACTAGATTCCAGATATAAGTGATATCATATGGTATTTGTCTTTATCTTTCTGACATGAGTCACTTAGCATGAGAGTCTCTAGTTCCATCTATGTTGCTGCAAATGGCATTATTTTGTTCTTTTTTATGGCTGAGTAGTATTCCATTGTGTATATATATCACATCTTCTTAATCCAATCATCTGTCAATGGACATTTGGGTTGTTTCCATGTCTTGGCTATTGTGAACAGAGCTGCAATGAACATGCGGGTGCATGTGTCTTTGTCAAGGAAAGTTTTGTCCAGATATATGCCCAAGAGTGGGATTGCTGGGTCATGTGGTAGTTCTATGTATAGTTTTCTAAGCTACTTCCATACTGTTTTCCATAGTGGTTTTACCAATTTACATTCCCACCAACAGTGCAGGAGGGTTCCCTTTTCTCCAACCCCCTCAAGCATTTGTTATTTGTGGACTTATTAATGATGGCCATTCTGATTTGTGTGAGGTGGTATCTCATGGTACTTTTGATTTGCATTTCTCAAATAATCAGTGATGCTGAGTGTTTTTTCATTTGCTTGTTGGCCATCTGTATATCTTCTTTGGAGAAATGTCTAGTCAGGTCTTTTGCCCATTTTTCCATTGGGTTGCTGGTGTTTTTGCTGTTGAATTGTATAAGCTGTTTGTATATTTTAGAGATTAAGCTCTTGTCAGTTGTATCATTTGACACTATTTTCTCCCATTTTGTTAAGTTGTCTTTTTTTTTCTTTTTGGTTTCGTTTGCTGTGCAAAAGCTTTTCAGTTTGATTAAATTCCATTGGTTTATTTTTGGTTTTATTTCTGTTGCTTTGGGAGACTGACCTGAGAAAACGTTTGTAAGGCTGATGTCAGAGAATGTTTTTTGCCTATGTTCTCTTTTAGCAGTTTGATAGTGTCTTGTCTTACGTTTAAGTCTTTAAGCCATTTTGAGTTTATTTTTGTGCATGGTGTGAGGGTGTGTTTCAGTTTCATTGAGTTGCATGCTGTTGTCCAGTTTTCCCAGAACCACTTGCTGAAAAGACTGTCTTTTCCCCATTTTATATTCTTGCCTCCTTTGTTGAAGATTAATTGACCATAGGTTTTAGGGTTTATTTCTAGGTTCTCTATTCTGTTCCATTGATTTATATGCTTGTTTTAGTTCCAGTACCATACTGTCATGATTACTTTGGCTTTGTGATATTTCCTGAATTGGGGAGAGTTATGCCTCCTGCTTGGTTTTTGTTCCTCAGAATTGCTTCGGTGATTCTGGGTCTTCTGTGGTTCCATATAAATTTTTGGATGGTTTGTTCTAGTCCTGTGAAGAGTGTCATGGATAATTTGATAGGGATCACATTGAATCTGTAGACTTCTTTGGGTAGTATGACCATTTTTAGAATATTATTTTTTCCAACCCAGGAGCATGGAATATCTTTCCATTTCTTTGAATCCTCTTTAATTTTCTTGATTAATGTTTTTATAGTTCTCAGCATACAAGTCTTTCAACTCCTTGATCAGGTTTATTCCCAAGTATTTGATTTCTCAGGGTGCAATTTTAAAAGGTATTGTATTTTTGTATTCCTTTTCTAATATTTCATTGTTAGTATACAGAAATGCAACTGATTTCTAAATGTTAATCTTATATCCTGCTACTTTCCTGAACTGTTGATCATAGGTTTTCTATGTATAGTATAATGTCATCCTCATAGGGTGACCGTTTTACCTCTTCTCTTACTATTTGGATACCTTTTATTTCTTTTGTCTGATTGCTGTGGCTAGGACTTCCAATACTATGTCGAATAACAGTGGTGAGAGTGAACATCCCTGTCTTGTTTCAGATTTTAGTGGGAATGCTTTCCACTTTTCTCCATTGAGTATTATATTTGCTGTGGGTTTGTCATTAATGGCTTTTATTATGTTAAGGTATGTTCCCTCGGTACCCACTTTGGTAAGAGTTTTTTTTTTTATCATGAATGGATGTTGGACTTTGTCAAAAGCATTTTCTGCATCTATTGAGATGATCATGTGGTTTTTGACTTTTCTTTTGTTAATGTGGTATATGACATTGATTGATTTACATATGTTGAACCATCCTTGGGAACCTGGGCTGAATCCCACTTGGTCATGTTGTATGATCTTTTTTATATATTGTTAGATTCGGTTGGCTAAAATTTTCTTGAGAATTTTTATGTCTATATTTATCAAAGATGTGGGCCTATAGTTTTCTTTTTTGGTGGTATCTTTGTCTGCTTTTGGTATTATGTTGATGGTGGAGTCATAAAATGTCTTTGGGAGTGTTCCTTCTTCAACCTTTTGGAAAAGTTTAAGGAGGATGGGTATAAGTTCCTCTTTGTATATTTGGTAGGATTTGCCTGTGAAACCATCTTATCATGGACTTTTATTTGTAGGGAGTGTTTTTATGACATAATCAATTTCATTTCTAGTGATCGGTCTGTTCAGTTGATCTATTTCTTCTTTTTTCAGTTTTGACAGGCCGTAAGTCTCTAGAAAGTTGTCCATTTCTTCTAGGTTGTCAAATTTGTTGGTGTACAATTTTTCATAGTCTTCCCTTATGTTTTTTTTGTATTTCTGCAGGATCCATTGTAATTTCTCCTTTTTCATTTCTTATTATGTTTATTTGGTTTTTTTCCTGTCCTCTTCTAGGTGAGTCTGGCCAGAGGTTGTTCAATTTTGTTTACCTTTTTGAAGAACCAGTTCTTACATTTATTTATTTTTTCTATTGATTTTTGAATCTCTGTATTATTGATTTCCTCTCTGATCTTTATGATTTTCTTCCTTATGCTGACTTTAGGTTTTGGTTTTTATTCTTCCTCTAATTTATTTAGGTGGTGGGTTAAGTTGTCCGTTTGATATTTTTTTCTTCTTTTTTGAGGAAGGCCTGGATTGCTATGAATTTCCCTCTGAATACTGCTTTTTTGGCATCCCATAGTTTTTAAGTGGTGTGTCTTCATTATCATTTGTCTCAAGGTATTTTTTAATTTCCTTCTTCATTTCTTCATTGAGTCATTG
>PVHT021183699.1:42161730-42203496 GCA_004024745.2 Catagonus wagneri
GTTGTTTGCCCTATGTTTTCCTCTAAGAGTTTAGTAGTATCTGGTCTTCTATCTAGGTCTTTAATCCATTTTGAGTTTATTTTTGTGCATGGTATTAGGAAGTGTTCTAGTTTCATTTTTTTACATGTGGCTGTCCAGTTTTCCCAGCACCATTTATTGAAGAGCCCATCTTTTGTTCAATGTATATTCTTGGCTCCTTTATCATAGATTAGTTGACTATAGATGTGTGGGTTTAATTTTGCGCCTTCTATCCTGTTCCACTGATCTGTATTTCTGTCTTTGTGCCAGTACCATACGGTTTTGATGACTGTAGCTTTGTAGTAGAGCCTGAAGTCAGGGTGCGTGATTCCTTCAGCTCCATTTTTCTTTTTCAGGATATCTTGCAATTTTTTCTGAGCTTCTTCATCTTGCTTTTTTCCCTTTTTCCAAACTATAGTCTTGGATGGCTACTTTTATGCAAGAGCTCACCTTTCTATTTTATTTGGGGAGTCCCTGTTTATTTTTGGTGTGGGAGTTTGAATATTTGCTGTCTCTTTCTTCAGTTTGAGCAGGCTATTATCCCCAGGTTGCTGAGTGTGTTTTCAGGGAGAAGAAGGCAATGGGTAGGGCCAACAGTCAGTGCCTAGTCTCTGGGTTCTCAACAGCAGCAAGGACCTACAGGAAGGTGGTGCCTGCTACTCCTAGTCACAGTGCCCTGGGAAGTGGTAATGAGCCTAGGAAGATATTCAAGGTATCCAGAGTATTTGCCAGTAGCAGCAACAGGGTGCATGTGTTCACAGGGGAATGAGAACAACAACAGCTAGTGTTCGATTGCAGTGCCCTTCTCTGAGGTGATTGGAACTGCAGGCGTGCCTGTTCAGGAGCCTCTTGTGGTAGCAGGCCACAACTGCCTCTGGAGTCAGTGAAAACTGCAGTGGTTTGCCCCCACCACTTGTAGAAGCAATACCATGAGCCACATGGGAAGTCCTGGCCCTGCCACCTGTAAACCTTGTGTGAATCACCCTGTCTCACTTAGCCCACACAGGAGGTGCTGCACAGGCTGCTCATAGTTTCAGAACCCTGGAAGATGGCACAGATCAGGTGTGTGGGTACTTCCTGGAGCATTCAGCAGTGGCAGAAGCAGGGCTAGTGTGTTCCCAGGGGTGTGAGGGCACCAAGTAGGTGTTCCGTCACAGTGCCCTCCTCTGTGGTGCCCTTGATGTACCTGGGCTGCAAGTGGTGCCTGTTTACAGACCCTTAGGGTTGGCAGGCCACTCCCATATCTGGAGCCAGAGATAACTGCAGTGGCTTGCCCCCGCCTCCTGTAGACTGTGCAAGAAGCACCTTGTCCTTCTTAGCCCCCACAGGAGGTGCTGCAAAGGCTGCTCCTAGTTGCAGGTTTCCAGGAAGGAACAATGATCAAGCATCTGGGCACTGCCCAAAGCATTTGGCTGTGACAGCAGCATGGATGGTGTGCTCCCAGGGGAGCAAGGGCAGCAGCGGGTGGTGTTCTGTCACCATGGCCTTCTCTGTGGTGCCCTCTGAGGTGGTTGAGATTGCAAGTGATTTTTGTTCAGGTATCCCCAGTGGCAGTGGGCCATGCCCACCTCTGGAGTCAGATATGACTGTGGTGGTTTGTCCCTGCCACCTGCAGACCATGCAAGAAGCACTCTTACTCACTTAGCTCACACAGTCTGTGCTGCACCAGGTACTTCTAGTTGTAGGATCTTGGGAAGGGACAGGGACTGGGTGTCTGGGCACTGCCCAGAGCGTTTGGTAGTGGCAGCTCTAGGGCGGGTGTGTTCCCAGGGGAGTGAAAGCAACAGCATATGGTGCTTGGTTGCAGTGCCCTCTTTTTTTTTTTTTTTTTTTTTGGCCGACCCCTGAGGTGACTGGGGCCACAGGTGGAGCCCACTCACAGGCCCCCAGTGGTGGCAGGCCACACCTCCTTCTGGCTTCTGAGCTGACTGCCGTGGTCTCTCCCTGCTGCCTGTAGATCATGCAAGAGGCACCACATCACTCTTAGCCCCCTGTGCCTATAGCCCACACAAGAGGTGCCTGGCCACCGGGAGCCTGCACAATAAGTGCCCAGTCTCCCATAAACTGAGCAAGAGGGGTTCTCACTGCCCATAACCTGCACCAGAGGCTTCCAGTCTCCTGTAAACTAGCAGGAGGCTTCTTGCCACCCATAGGCTGTGCCAGAGCCACCCCACCCTCTGAGAGCCCACAGGAACAAGTGCCTGCTCAGGGGTAGGGAGTTTTGTATGGCAGTCCCTTCCTCCTCCTCTCGCCCTCCCCAACAATGGCACCTTGTCTCTCCTGTGGGCTGTACCTTCTCCCGGGTTCTCTCTGCCATGGCGTTCCATTCTCCAGCCCCGTAGCACACCGCTCCCCAAACCATGGCACACTGCTCCTTAGCCCCTTAGGCTGTCTCCACACAGCCAACCCCAGTCCTCTCCCAGGGACAGACCTCTGGAGCTCAAGTATCAACGCACAGCCCCCGCCTGACCATCTCAGGCTGGGGTGTCCAGGCTGGTGGTGCAGACGATCTGTGCGGTTCTCACTCTGCTTTACCCTCCTCAGTCCAGCTGCTGCACTTTCCTTGGCGATTTTGAGATCCCTTCATCTTGGTTGATCTTTCCATTGGTTAGGTGGCTTCCTAGGATGAGGGTTTCTTTTCTCCTTCACAGCTCCCTTTCAGGAATGCTAGTCCTGACCTGATTCATTCTCTCTCTCTTTTTACTTTTGTTCCACCCAATTATGTCAAGAGTTTCTTGCCCTTTTTGGAGGTTTAAGTTCTTCTGCCAGCATTCAGTTTATGTTCTGTGTGAGTGGTTTTACCCGTAGATATGTTTTATTGATGTGTTTGTGGGAGAGGGTGAGCGTGACCTCTTACTCCTCTGCCGTCTTGCTCCGCCTCTCCATACAAATTTTGAAATCATTTGTTCTAGTTCCCTCTTGATCTTTCCTATTCCAGACTGGCCATCATCGTGTGCGAACCATGGGAAAACCTGTATCAGGTACTAGGGACAGCACAGTGAATAGAATAGTTGTGGTCCCTGCTCTCATGAATCTTTCAGTTTAGTTTGGGAGAAAGGCATTAAGAAAATACAAGAAAAAGTGGTTTAAAGAGGTATACGGAGTGTTAGGACAATCTAAAAATGCAAAGACCTCATCCTATACTGCAGTCAGACAAAACCTTTTTTAGGTAGTGGAATTTCAGGTGGACCAGAAATGCAGTGGATAAAAGACAGTCTAATTGACAGTAAGCTCATTAAGAGCAGGAGCTAAGTAAGTATTTTATTCCCCCAACACCAAGCTGAGTGATGGCCTACAGAAGATTAAATGTGCTTTGAGGATCTATAATGTCATTTAAGGGGAAAGGGGTAAAAACCAGTGCCTGCCAATTGAATGTTTCCTAAATGAATATGTTAATGAAGGAATGAAATAAATATATTTATTGGCCACCTAAAACACTAGGAAAACATCAAGGTATTGTGGGTCACTAAGATGTCATCCCTAAATTTCTCATTAATTCAAGACATATTGAGAGACTGCTTTGTGCCCCAGTTATTAGAATACTACCTAAATCCCTTCACCTCTCAGAGGAGTCAGAAGGGTTGTTCCGGGTAGAGATTCATGGAGCTGCAGTGAGTGTGCGTGGTAGAGGGAGAGAAGTGTCTCTTACCTGAAGCTGGGGGAGCTGCCGAAGCCAGAGGAGGCTCCTAGTAGAGGAGGGGTAGGGAGGTCCGTTAAGCCAAAGATGGGTACCCAGAAAGTTCTCTAGATCAAAGAGAAGAATGAGGGCAAGTATGTCAAGCACAGGAAGATTGTGTCTCTGCAAGTTCATTTGGTTCCACTCATCTTCACTGAGGTGTGGAATATTGTGTTCAGGAGGGTCACCTATGTCTGAAGTTCATTATCTAGTGTGGGAGAAATGCATAAACAAATGGGGGAGTGGTGTCAAAAGACATCTAACAGATTATTCTGTAATATGGCCTAGAGAAGGTGGCACCTGAGCCAGATCTTGAAGTGTCCTAAGTTTCCTGGATGACAAGTGGAGAGAACAGAGGGAATGCTTGGCAAAAGTGTGAGAGAACATGGCATATCGCCTCTCCAATAACTCATGCTGAGTCTGGCATCTTTGGAAGCTAGTATCTCTGAATTTAGTTGGACTAGTTTGTGAGAGAATTGCATTTTTAGTCTGCACCATGCCTTGGGATAATAAACTTCCAATGATTATGAAAGACACATTTTATTCTATTTGTTCCAAATTTCTCTGAGTTCTATGTATTTTAATATTTGCTTCCTATTGCTGTCATACATTTCCTCCTTTAGCCTGAATTAAGGCTCAAGCTTCCAAGAGATGCACCTAAAATGTAGTATATATATACACACACACACACACACATATATACATATATGTGTATATATATATATATATATATATATATATATATATACACACACACATATATATGGAATTTAAAAAATTGTGATACATTTATTAAAGCAGAAAAGGAAAGTTTGCTTTCTTAAGGAGGAAATAGGAAGTATTTTTTTGAAATATATTTAGATTGTAAAGTTTTATGCAGGATTTTATGAAGTTCAACAATTAAAGGATAGTCAATAATACTTTGTCTTTGGAGAATAATCAATTGTTAAAATAATTAAGGCTTAAGAAGGGATCTGCTTTATATTTAAATATTTAAATAGATTTGTTTCAAAATGTGTCATTCCAGAAATAATGGTGAGAATCAAGATTACCGTGACGCTTACATGGGATTTTGAGTTAACCAACCAAACTAATTAAGCAAAATTATCCTAATTTGTTTATTATGTTAATGATCTGATTTAATTTATAGTAATTTAGCATGTATTACTAAAGATTTATTATGTTTCCTACTAAATGACTTAAGAGCTATAAATCCCATGGTTAAATGTAATTAGTGGAGACATATTTATCAAAAGGGATAATTACATCTGATAAAAGTTCTTCAGTTAGGCTTAATTAAAACAGATTATTCCCCCATAAATGAAAAGTAAATATGATAATTACTGGGTAGATTTTCATAGCAAAAATGAGTATCTCAGCATTTACATTTTCTAAAAGGGGCAGGAAAGCAAACTATGTTACTGATTACTCCCAATAAAGTATGATTAATAATCCCTAGGAAAGAGGCGTTTTCCAGGAGTAAACATTTTGCTGCTAAATTACTAAAGGGGGAATTCTGTTCAGGAAAATCTATCATTAACTCAGTTCTAAAGTGGACTGTGGCTATTTTTGAACATAATGAATTGTGTTTTAAGGAAATCTTTTTTTTCTTTCAAAGATTATCTCTAGCTCAGCTAAATAGCAGTGTTCAGGAGAAAAATGAGTGTTAATCACTCTGAAAATAAATTTTTGTACAATAACCTGGGCATGGTTATGCACGCACAGAGTGGTGGGTACGAACTGAAGTTCAGAACATATTTAGGCCATATGAGTACACATGGAGAGATTACATTGTAAACTTATATTTGTTACATGTGTGAATGTGTATAAAGTGTAAAACTATAAAGAGTATTTTAGATTACTTTTAAATTTAATCAGTATTTCTTCAGTAATAGAAATTTTCCTGAAAAATTTCACTTCACCTTTTTAAAGTACTTGCAAGTAGAATTAGTTCATTGGATCATTCTGTTTCTCAGCAGTGTAGATGAAACAGGGGTTATTGGCTTCAGAGGCCAAATTCAAGGTCACGTAGTTAATGAGTTAAGACTCAAATTGATATTTTGGCCTTAGTACAGCGTTCTTTCTCCAGTATTATTGAAGTGAAGACATGTCCACAAACATTATGAGAAGGTGAGTTCAGATCGGCTATATGCTACTGTTAAGTACCAACTGGTACATCTAAATTCATTTTGGTAGCATGCCTAGATGGAAAATGTTATGTTTATAGTACGGTCTTAGTGTCAAAACAAATGGTAAAACAAAGACGCTTGATAGGGTGGACCTCCTTTAGAGCAGAGTAGCCAGGGTGACTGTCTACAGATCAGATGATAGTCTCACTCTACAGGGTGACTGTCTACAGATCAGATGATAGACTCTTCTGATAGTCTCACTCCTAGGCTTTTGCCATATTTAAATATGTGTCTTTCTCTGGAGACCTCAAGGTATTATCACAGACAGTATTGCATTTTTCCTTACAATATCCTTTTGCATTCTATAGAGCTCAGGTGATTTATCAAAGTCAGTAGCTATGGCTAATATGTGCTCTGTCCTCCCAGAATTACATAAATGCCTAGGCACGGGGGCTGAGGAGAAACTTGTGCTTCCGGAGCTGTAAAACAGAGAGATTTTAAAGAAAGAACTCAAGCAATGTCTCTTCTCTTTTGTGTGTGGCTATGAGAGTGCTTTCTTTGTTCTCCTCTCCCACCAAGAATACCTGAATTAATGTTTTAAAGTGTATACTGAATGCTACACATTAGGCACTTCCATTTTTAATCAGTGTCTGTGTTGGTTTCAGAGATCTGCTTAATTTATATTGTTGAAAAATGTTGAATTGTATTGGTCAAACACAACTGAAAGACGTTTCAAAAATTTACACTAAATATAGCCTAAATATCATCATAATAGGGTGTCTAGATTCTTTGGCTATATTGGGAATTGAATAATATCATTTGTGGTGCCCCATGTGTCCCCAATCCGTGACTGTCAAGTCCTTTTTCTTATATGGAGATGTTGGATACATTTGTAGAAATAATAAATGGATCATTAAGCATTTTAATTGTGTGCATGAAAGTAATATCAAATCAGAAATATACCTGAATCTTTAAGTCTCAGGTAAAAATTCAGTGCATTTGGAGTTCCACTGTGGCTCAGTGGGTTACAAACCCAACTAGTATCCGTGAGGATTTTGATCCCTGACCTTGCTTAGTCAGTTAACTGTCTGGCATCGCTGTGGCTGTGGTGTAGGCTGGCAGCTGCAGCTCTGATTTGACCCCTAACCTGGGAACTTTCATATGCCTCACTGCAGCCCTAAAAAGAAAAAAAAAGAACATTCAGTGCATATGAGGAAAAATAAACAGCTTTTTGAGAAAAAAAATCTCTAATTAGAAAATTTTAAATGTGATTTAAAAGAATTATTTGAGGGCAGTATTCTGCATCAGGAAGGCCTGATAAGGGCTTTGGGGAGAAGTACTAAGGGGGCACACACAGTCTTTCTGTGAGCAAAAATGTTCCAACCGCCATGCCTGTGCCCATGCATCAAGCTTCTATGGCTTTTTCGTAAGAAATCTACCTTTATTCATGTAAAAAAATGATGACAGCAACATAAATACAAGAATTTCCATTGGGGCTGTAAAAGCGTATCATGGTTAAGAGTATGAAATATGGAGCCAGAGTATCTGGATTCAATTGTGGCCTAATCAGTTATCAGCTTTCTGTTCTTGGGTAAGGTTCTTAACTCTGTATGTCCTGGTTTCCTTATTTGCAAAATGTGGGTGACATTTGTGTCTACCTCACAGGGTTGTGTGAAGCAATTTTAGGTCTCATTATTAATCCAAATAGATTTAGGATTAGATTGACTTACATTTGGCTTATGTCTACATGTTACTAAAGGATTTTTTGTTGAGAGATACATGCATACTTTTTGGACTCACTCAATATAATATATGCTGAATGATATGCACAGGTTGATTCAGGAAAGGCCAATTTTGGTTCTAGACTGAATATATCCAACTGACATTCATTATCTTGTTATATTGCCACGCAGTCCTTGAAGTTTTCATTATTCTGTTACATTATCCTATGCTCCACATGGCTTTCATTTTGAGAGTGGCAGAGTAAGAAGTGTCCCTTGTAAGTTAGTGGTACAAATGATTAACAGGAGAAATCGGTGTTCACCAAAAGCTGTCATGTGCTGAATATCCAAGCAAGAGCTCCATTTTTGATCTATTTTGCTCTCCTGTTTTATATTCATGATTTACTTTAATATATTTTGATTCTGAATTCCAAGGGATCAATGTCATTATCCTCAAAGTAAATAAAGTATGTCTAAACTGCTCTACTTTTTCATAGAAGATAAATCAGTTTTTCAAGCCTCTTTCTTTGCATTTACTCATTGACTTTGTCATCATTAATTTTTGCTGTTTCCAGAGCATGGTTTTCAGCCTAAGGATATATCAACTTCTCTACTGTGGCGTATAATATTTTAATATCATCTTTCAATTTGACTAAATCATCTGCTTGTTAAAAACAGAAATTTCAAGTGAATATTTTTTCTGTTTTAATCAATAAAACTTTCCTGTAACTGCCTTTACTTTCTAAGACACAAGGTAAACCCCAACTCCCCAAAGGAAAAATGCCCAATCCTTCTACAGGTTAAGGAACTGATTAACTATTCATGAGTTAAAAATGCATTATACATTCATTTATTTATCTCCTCAAAGTTCAGCTTCTGTCTCTGGGATGCTTTCTCCCCAATCTAATTTCTTTAAAACAAAATCCAAATACACAGAGCATGACTGAATACCACTTATTAGGGAATCGTGACCTCTTGGTGCTTTTATTTCTTTAAGGTGAAAGTGGATTCTTTTTAGCTCTGTAATTTCCTCTACACCAAATACTTCCACTTTGAATATGAAATTACTGCAATAACTTTCCCTAGTGTTAACAGTAGAGTATATGAAGGGGAAAGAATGTGCAATTTGTTCAAAGTAATTCCAATTGTTTTATTGCCTTCCAATCTAAGATAATTGCATATAAAGCAATTCGTTTAAATTATTGACATTAATTCACTAACTAGAACTTTAAATAATAATTTCATGAAAGGGAAAATTCAGTGAAGTCCAGAAATAAACAAGATTTAACAACTTATTAGAACTCTTACTCCATTATTATAAATCAAGACCATATTTCTGTAATTTTGGCAGCAACAATTTTCTTTTTACAGAGTATGGGGTTAAAATATCATATATAAGATGGAGCTTAGTAACTACATATTTTAGTTTTTATTAAAAGGACTATATGGACAAATAGATTTCACCTTCTTGTTTTTGTTCTTTCTATGGTCTATTTCAAGAACTTATAAACCAAAAACTTCTCATAACACAGTTGTTCTGGAGGAGGAGCCTGTGGTCATTTTGTAATTCTTTCATTTTATTCAACAAATATTTAAGTGCCTACTGCACTAGCCATTAGGCCAGGTGCTAGGATACAGTGATGAATGAGAACCAATCTCTGCCCTCATGGGGGGCATGGTAGGAGAGGGAGACAAACAAACAAACAAACAAAACCTAATAATATAAAATCATTTCAGCTAGTGCAGAATTTTGAGGAAAATTAAACTAGTAATGGGGAATGGAGTGGTGGAGTGGGAAGGAGGCTACAGAGGCTGGATCTTTGAGGAGATGGCAGTTAACCAAAAGGTGAGAAAGATCAACCATCTGGGGGATGAGTGTGCCCAGCACTGAGCTGGCAGCTGATTTGGTGTGTGTGAGAACTAGAGAAAAGGTAGTGTGGTGGCAGTACAATGAGAAGGGGCAGTGGCAGGGGACAATGTTGGGAAAAATCAGTGGGGGCCAGCACTGGCTGGCCCATGCTAAGGACTCTGGATTTTATTCTAAGTCTTATGGAAATGCATTGGGTGTTTTGAGTAGGTAAGTGACTCGTGGACTGATTTATCTTTTAAGGTCACTCTGGCTCTTGGGTAGAAAATGGAGTTGGCAGGTGGAGGACAAGAATGAAAGTGGGAAGTTTAAGATGGCTTCTGAACAAGAGGTCAATTTTTGTAGTTGTCAGAACTTCTAGCCAGTAGCTTCATTTATAGAGGCAACGTGGTGTGTTAGGGGAGGTCTGTGGAGCTGAGTTCTAGATTAATGCCGCCCCGTGTTCTTTCTAGACTTTGGGACTCAGGATGTTAGGCCAGATAGTATCTTCTAGTATGAGTGTCTTAAAATGCCTACTCTCAGGACTCCAAATATTTCTCCCCTGGGTGCAGCATTCTTACTGCCCTGCTCTGGAATACTGAGAGGTCTTATCTCTGAGCGTGATTTTAGTAGGTCAGTCATGATGCCACAGAAAAGCAGAAATGCAGCATAGTTAGAGGTGGGGAGCAGACAAGGGCCAGTGGGCCTCACTGGAGAAAATGCCTACTACTTAGTTTTGGAACCAGGTGCAGGAGAAGGGGGAGGTGAGATGGGGCCAATGGCCTTTAGGAGCTAGGATATCATGGAGGAGGAGAAATGTGACCTGTTTCCTAAGTCTGAGACTCTCAGAGAAGCAGGAGCCAGGAATGGAGATGAGCTTGGAGGAGTTCAATTTGAGAGAAGGTCACCTTGGTGGCCAAGAACAGGGAGCTACCAAGAATCATGATTCCTGCAAAGACATGAAGTTCTGTCTATGGAGGGAGTATCTTTGGGCTTCTTATTTGACCTCATTTCATAGTAACAGACATTGTCCAGAAAGGCTAGAAAATGTTTGGAACCTAGAATCTAGTTCCTTCCAATCCTCAAGTAAGGGCCACTTAACTGCAGAGTGTGAAAGTAACCCTGATCCTATGATGGGCAGAAGGTGACACTGAATCAAGCCTGTTTTAATGTTAATCTTACCTTGATCATGTGACTCATTTTCAAAAACGAGCAACTGATCCACTTAGTCTGATGAGTTCCTCCAAGGCAGAAACAGTGATGGGTGATCTGCAAATTTCAAAACTGTTCATCAGTTCCTGGAACAGGAAAGTGCTGGCTGCCTGAGTGAACCACCATGTTCGATGTAACCAAGCTTCTGTCTCTATTCCAGCTGCTAATGCAAAGGAGTGTTTCATTCTTTGTGTCTCAATCCTATCACAAAACTCTGCCACCCTTTCTTCTTCAAGGTTTAGTTCCTGCTCAGGTCTGAACTATCTTCCTGCCCTCTCAAGGAATTAATCTAAGCAATGTGTTCCTGAATACCCATGACACCCTGACACCTTGAATTTTCTCTCCTTTCCCTCCCCTTCCTCCTGACCGGAAGACCTATCTGACACTTTTCCTTCTAACCTCATCAAGAATCCTGTGGGTACCTGGCTGGTCTTATGAGCCTCCTTACCCTGTGAGTCTGCAAATGTCTGACCTGACTCACAGCCACCCCAGCCTCTGGTCCATCAAGTCCATTCTAATGGGACACAGTCTAAAACAGTGAATTCAGTAATAGGGTCATAACTTTTAAATTGACATTTCTGTTCGGGCTCCCATAGTGAAGTGACCCTGTAAATTAACAATTTTCTTCAGTCCACATCTACTGCCCAAGATTGATGAATCATATTTATTCTCAACATTAACAAATATTTTCAAATGGAAGCATCAGAATTCACAACTGAGCTTTGTTCTATGACCCGTGGTTTGTGCAGAAAAGAATTTCATATGAAGAAATTCCAAGGCCAATTTTCTGAATAGGTCAACACATGCAATTTTAAGACATTCATTTTTGAAACTAGGAATAAGGTAGAAAATAAAGAGCAAGGCAGACAGAATTCCCATTGAAGATGCTCTCTTGAACTGACCCATGAGAAAATATTTAACCTGTTGAATAGCAGTGGAAGGAATGGGTAGAGCCATGGAAAACCAGGTATCTGTTTGAGCATTCAGAGGAAGGTATCCTCCAATTTAGCAAGCTCTTGAAATGGTTAAGGTCTGGAGCTATGGAGACTGACTTTCTGAGTTCTTATCACTGCTAGATGATAGGTGTGTGACCATGACAACTTATGAACCTCTTTGTGCCTCAGTTTCCTTGATATTAAAGTTGGGATGTTAATAGTACCTTATTGCCAGGATTATGAAGCTGAAATGAGTCCATCGCTGTAAATGTTTAAGCACAGAGAATGGCACAGCAAATGGCAGTCTTGGTTATTGTTATCATCATTACTTTACTCTTACCATGTCCAGTGCTGTCACTCCAGAGCATGCCACAATCATCTGTGACCTGGAATATGGTGTTTGTTGGATGATAATACTGAAACAGACTCCTCTTTGGTCATTCAGCATCTGCCCTGCCTCACTTAAGTCCTTTTTCCTCATCATGGTCCAAGTTTACATTTTATGAACGATCTTGATATGTCACTTACAAGTTAAAATTCTTCAAGTAGTTGCCCATCACTCTAGGATCAAGTTCATACTCCTTCATCAAGGGCATTTAAGGGAGCTACTGTATATTCGCCTCCATGGTCCTAATCATAGTCTCCACGAACTGTTAATGTGTGTTCATTTAATGTCTATGTATGACCTCCATGATCTAGTAGGGGAAGAGTTTTCTGTTTCATCTCTAGTATGCAGCACAGTGCCTGCCACTTGGCAGGTGCTCAGTATATATTTGTCAAGATATCCACTAAGTACAAAGAAGATTTGGTGAATGAATGGATGTCACCAAGTATAAAGAGAGCATGCAAGACAACTTTGATGTATGGTACAGTAGAAATTTACCTAAAGGTTGTATCTCACACAGTTTTGATGTCAACTCTTATTTTAATTCTCTTTAACTATCACACAGTGGGGGTGGACTGGAGACAAAAGACAGTGAGCTATTCTTTCAGAAGGAAAAAATAGTCACAAGAGCAATTTAAACTATTGAAAGACACAAAGCAGTTCCACTTAATATTTAAAGGATATGATTTTGAGAATCCAGTGTTTTTTCCTTTTTTGCCAAGTTTCTAATATATTTTGAATTTCAAATTTGCCAGTGATGTTTTATGGTGAAGCCATTTTCTTTTATTTTTCTACATTTTTTAAAAAAGGTTTAGAATTTACATAGTTATCCCTCACATAAGGGACAACATCTAGAGCAATTTTTTATTACAACATCAAGAACCAGTTTACCATCTTCCTAGAGATTATATAAATTTCACAATTTTATCTTTTATTTATACATGAGGTTCTTGCATAGCAAATAAGTGGTATATGCTAATTCATTTATCCACTCATTCATTTATTCAAAATAGATGTATTAAGTTCTTCATGGAACAACCACCACGTTAGGTTGGGCTAAAGTTGTGCTTAAGGTGCAAAGTAGATCTTAATGTGTAAGCCCCCACTTGCTGGTAATTTTTTAAGTAGCAATTTTTTTGTTGTTGCTATAAATTCAGAATGCACAACTTTTAAACCCATTTTTCACTCAATATTTTAAAGCTTAAAGTGACCACACCAATCAGTGTGTGTGTGTGTGTCTGTGAATGTAAGTGTGTGGGTGTTGGGGTGGGGCTCAGAGAGATTAGAAGAAATGTAAATTCCCTCTTTGAACTAGAAATATTTTTAAGGTTCACTGCTTAGCATAACATACTGCTGTTTCCCTTCCCCTTGAACAATTTCCTAAAAGGAAGTTCTGACTTGGTTTCTTTCAGCTATATTTCTTTGGACACAGGTAGGCTCAAATCCAAGGTTTTCTAGGTTTGGAAATAGTGGGCAAATTATATAAATTATTTGCTCTTACCTCAGTACTTTAGAAAATCCTCAAGGGCACAGTACAGGTTTCTTTTTTAAAATATTTTTAATTATCGTTGATTTACAATGTTCTGTCAATTTCTTCTGTACAGTAATGTGACCCTGTTATACATATATACACATTCTTTTTTCACATTATCTTCTATCATGTTTCATCACAATTGATTAGATTTAGTTCCCTGTGCTACACATCAGGATCTCATTGCTTATCCACTACAAATGCAGTTTGTATCTGCTAACCCCAAACTTCCAGTCCATCCCACTCCCTCCCCTTCCCTCTTAGCCACAGGTAGTCTGTTCTCCAAATCCATGAGTTTGTTTCTTTTCTTTACATAGATTCATTTGTAATGTATATTAGATTCCAGCTGTATTGATATCATATTGTATTTGTCTTTCTCTTTCTCACTCACTTCTCTTAGTATGAGAGTCTCTAGTTCCAACATGTTGCTGCAAATGACACTATTTTTTCTTTGTTATGACTGAGTAGTATTCCATTGGGTATATGTACCACATCTTCTTAATTCATGCAGCTGGCATTGGACATTTAGGTTGTTTCCATGTCTTGGCTATTGTGAATAGTGCTGCAGTGAACATAGGTTTGCATGTATCTTTTTCACTGAAAGTTTTATCCGGACATATGCCCAAGAGTGAGATTGCTGGATCTTATTGTAGTCCTATATTTAGTTTTCTGAGGTACCTCCATACTATTTTCCATAGTGGTTGTACCAATTTATAGTCCCACCAACAGTGAAAGAGGGTTCTGTTTTCTTCACACCCTCTCAAGCATTTGTTACTTGTTGACTTGTTAATGATGGCCATTCTGACTGATATGAGGTCATCCTTCACTGTAGTTTTGATTTGCATTTCTCTGATAATTAGTGATATTGAGCATTTTTTCATGTGCTTGTTGGCCATCCTTATGTCTTCTTTGGAGAAATGTCTATTCAGGTCTTTTGCCCAATTTTCAATTGGGTTGTTGATTTTTCTGCTATTGAGTTGTTTGTATATTTTGGAGATTAAGCCCTGTTGGTTGCATTATTTGTAACTATTTTCTCCCATTCCATAGGTTGTCTTTTTTTTATGTTTTTCTTTGCTGTGCAAAAGTTTGTAAGTTTGATTAGGTCCCTTTAGTTTATTTTTGTTTTCATTTCTGTTGCTTTGGAAGGCTGAGCTAAGAAAACATTTGTACAGTTGTTGTCAAAGAATGTTTTGCCTATGTTCTCTTCTAAGAGTTTTGTGGTATTTTGTCTTATGGTTAAATCTTTAGGCCATTTTGAGTTTATTTTTGTGCATGGTGTGATGGTGTCTTCTAGTTTCATTTATTTAATGCAACTATCCAATTTTCCCAGCACCACTTGCTAAAGAGACTTTTTCCCATTTTCTAGACTTGCCTCCTTTGTCGAAGATTAATTAACCATAGGTATCTGGGCTTAATTCTGGATTCTCTATTCTCTTCCATTGGTCTGTACGTCTGTTTTTGTCCCAGTACTGCACTGTCTTGATTACTGTAGCTTTGTGATATTTTCTGAAATCTGAAAGAGTTATGCCTCCTGCTTGGTTTTTGTTCCTCAGGATTGCTTTAGCAATTCTGGGTCTTTTGTGGTTCCACAGGAGATTCATAGGGATGATGAGGACTGTCCACTACAGAGCTCTGCCCTTTTCTAGCACTTGATTGCACTGGTGAGTTGAAATGCAAGTAGGATTTTTGATTGTTTGTTCCAGTTCTGTGAAAAATGTCATGGGTAATTTGATCAGGATTTTGTTGAATCTGTAGCAATCTGTAGATTGCTTTTAATGGTATACAGGTTTCTGATCCAGAATAAACAATGCTTAAATCTGTCATCTCAGTGTTACAGATGTCTTTAGATTATTCCATCAGCTTTGACTCTTGATGACTTCAAGACCCTTGCTAGTGAGGGGATTTATTGCTTATAGACATGGGGGAAATTGTCATAGTTCCTTCTCCCCAAATAACCTAATCTTATGTCCCTATGTAACTTAAACAATGGTGGAATCTTGTTGAAGCACATTGTTTGACGAGAAGCCAGAGTAGATAATGGACCTTCCAGGGGGAGTATTATAGGTGAAAAAGTCGAGGAAGAAAACCTTCAGTAAATGAATAGGATGCCAGTTAGCCTGCCTGCCTTTCAACCCACCCACCAGTACAATCACGTGCTGGAAAAGGGCAGAGCTCTGTGGTGGACATGATTAGCATCCCCAGGAATCTGGTTTGGGTCATTGGTGGCATCACCACTCCACTCCCTGCCCAAAGATGCATCATTACCAAGTCAGGGATGGGGGCCAGGACTCCATCTGGTGAGCAAGCATCCCAGGATATTTTAGCTTAATACCAGTACTGGCAGAGGGGCCTTTCCTGAAGGTAATTTATTTTATTATATATATTTATATTATAATGTATGTATTATATTTTATTGTATATAAAATATTTCTGCCTTTGCTTTGGCTACCAGGAAGCTAAAGGGAGTAACAGGATTGCCTCCCATTTACTTTTATTTTAACGCTATTTCATTTGAGTTAATGAGAGATAGTACAGCAGAAAAGTTAAGAGTATGGATTCTAGAGTCAGCCCCTCACTTCCACATACTGGCTTTCTTGCTACTGGTTTGTGACCTTGGGCATCTCATGACAATTTCTGTGCTTCTGTTTTCAAATTAGTAAAACTGGAATAGTAGTCAAGGATCAGAGAATCCTTGTTAGAATGAAATGCAGTAACAGGTGCAAAGTGCTTAGAACAGTGTTTGGCACATGGTTATAACCCATGTATTTGTTTTTTATTGTTTACATGTTGTAATTTATACCTCACAACAAATCTCTGACATGCGTGTTTTAAGCACTGGGATGGAAAAAAGTAGAATTCAAAAAGGGTTACTAGGAGTTCACTTAGTGGCTCAGTGGTTAACGAATCCGACTAAGAACGATGAGGTTGCGGGTTCGATCCCTGGCCTTGCTCAGTGGGTTAAGGATCCGGTGTTGCCGTGAGCTGTGGTGTAGGTTTCAGACATGGCTTGATCCCACGTTGCTGTGGCTGTGGTGAAGGCCGGCAGCTACAGCTCCTGTTAGACCCCTAGCCTAGGAACCTCCATATGCCGCGGGTGCAGCTCTACATAAAGGCAAAAAGACAAAAAAAAAAAAGGGTTGCTAACTTACCTGAATCTTTCCATTAAGTGATCTGAATCTGTCTGTCTGTTTGAATCTAAATCTTTTGCCTATGCCAACATATCACAATGTTTCCTTTGTTCTCAGAGATAGATTAATGCATATCCCCATCTCAAACAATGTGGTCATAATAGTTCCACTTTCTTGGTATGGTTATTGATGTCTCCTTTCCATTGCTTTTTGATTCCGTTATCTTATACGTCTCTCTGTAAGACACCTTGGATGTTTTTTGAAAATAGGCAGTAAATAAATTTCAAATAAAATGGCAATATCAAGGCAAATGTTCAACATATATCATCTGTTGCCCAAGTAAGTGGCCATGTATGTGCATTAAGATTGACCGTAAAAGTTCTGTCATTATTTTTTTTTGACTTTTTAGGGCCATGCTCATGGCATATGGAAGTTCCCAGGCTAGGGGTTGAATTAGAGCTGCAGCGACAGCAATATGGGATCTAAGCCTCGTCTGAGATCTACCCCAGGGCTCATGGCAATACTGGATCCTTAACCCACTGAACAAGGCCAGGGATCAAACCCACATCCTAATGGATACTAGTCAGGCTCATTACTGCTGAGCCACATCAGGAACTCCAAATTGGATTTGAGAGACCAAGGTAGGCATGCTGCTATTTGAGGAGAAGTTCTTCTCTACAGAGAACTAAGGAAAGCAGTTGCTGAGTAAAGCCATTGTCATCTGTTTTCATTGTACTGGATTTACCAACAAAATTCTATAAATTATATGGAGTGACAATGAAATATAAATCCAGAGAATAAGAGGCTGTATTTTTTACGACGGTCTGTAGCAAAAATTGGCGGCAGAAACTGTGATCCCGCCAACTTGGTAATTGGTTGGAACTTGGATATTGATTGAGTCTAGTTCCTGCAGAGATTTTCCCCTCTTACAAGGTAAAGAAAGTAGGTCAAAGCAGATAGCATAGCTGGAATGCATAACAAGTTGCTAAGAAGAAGGTGCTAAAATGATTTAGCACAGACTGTGGTAAGAACCGGCTTACCAATTTATAACTGCATGGAATGTCTGATTTTGTATCATTATCCCTATTGTCTTTAATCCTAAGGATAGAGGCACACACCAGAAATAATCTCCAGCTCTTTTGGTCTTTGTCATGACGCTCACAGTTTTCCATTCCTTAAGGGGGATCCTCACATTTTCTTCTTTTTTTGGAAAACAGCTGATTGTTGCCTGTGGCTTCAAACCCCAGGAAGCTCTTTTATGAGGTTGTGGAGCTTAAGTGAACTTAGTGGGATTCTCTAAGACCACATCCTGCACCAGAGGTCCAGTCTTCCAACAGGACCCCTGAAAACACGGGTCACTAAAATGACCGCAGGAAGCTAGTGTGCCTGGTGTGCTGTAGCCATGGCCTTTAGCCCCAGCTGCTCAGCCGCTGAACCACTGACCAACAGGAATCTGCAGGGATCTGTCAGGGGTTCCAACAGCTGCCCAAAGTATAGAGTCTGCTTGAGGGTGATACAAACCTCATCCCTGGGAGGAGTTTTCCAACAATCTCTAAAGCTGTCTCCAGTAATCCGGGGAACAGCCCTTCATTCTAGGGATGCCAAAAGCCAATCACTAACAAGAACTTCTTGGTCTCAGAACAAATACACATGGTATGGAGCAACAAGGAGCTTCTTTGCCACAAAGAGCACACATCTTCTCAGAGCATCACTTGCAGACAGAAGGCGTCTCCCTGCCTTCTCTAGCCCAACTGGTTAAAACAAACAGTTATATAGGCTAAACTAGAGTTTTTCTGTTTGCTCCATAAGGAGACTCTTCCTTATTTCTCCTTGAAGCAGGTTCGCAGAAGTTCTCAAATGCTCTGCAAAAGCCCTCTTCCATCTTAGTGTGGCAGAGGAGGTGCCTCTAGAGAACCTGACAGGGTTAAAAATGAAAAAGTTGGAAACAACAGGAGTAATAAACAAGGAGGGAATGATTTTATGTTATGGGAAAATATTAGGTAGTATAATATTATATCAACAAAGCAGAACAGAAAATAATAGAGCAGACTCTTCATTTTCAAAGAAGCTTGGGAGAAATTTTAAAAAAAGAAAATTGTAGCACTTATTATGTGCCAGGTATGATGCCAAATCCTTCCCACACAATATCTCATTTAGTACTTGAAGCAAAGACTATGGGAAATGTGTTACTGTTTTCTTTATTCTACAGATTAGGAGCTGAGGTTTAAAGAGATTAAGTGGTTTGCCCAGAATTATTGCATGAGTTAACTTCTGCTAAAAAATATATAGTTTTAAAAGAACAGACATTTACTCTTTGTCATAATTCTATGGCTTGGCCACAATTCTTCTGGACTGGGATAACATGGCCTGGACTGGATGGTCAAAGGTGACCTCTCTGGGCTTTCACTGGGACAGTGAACAGCTGGGCCACACTCGTTTTGCTGCTCACCCTCCAGGAGGCTAACCCAGGCTTGTTCATTTGGTGGTGGAAGATTTCCCAGCCACAAGGGTGGCAAGCATTTTTCAAGTTATTTCTGGTGTCATATTTGCCAATGTCCCATTGGATAAATACCATACTTGACTGGAAGAGTGGCATAGCCACATTGCTGGAGGCCTGCCTAGAGGGATGGGAAATATTTGTCACCATTTGCCATCTCTCCTAGTCACAAAATCAGTAAAAATATTATTAGAGTCTAGGTAGTCTCATTGCAAAGCTACATTGTGCTACTGAAACAGGCTATGATGATATTTGTTGATTATCTTAATGCTTTGGGGTATTTTTTTCAGTTTTATGTAATGAATATGAATTACTCTGAGAATTAATCTAACTTTAAAAAACTATTATGGATGCATTTAGATACTCTAGGCACTTTGAATAAAAGACTAATGTCACAGCACTTCACTTTCACACTTTGAAGAATGTCTCCTGGATTTCCAGCCTCTGGGGTGTCCACAGAGTTGACTATAAACTCTTATAAGCTGCTGTGTATTCTGGAACTGTATCTTATGTGAACTAACCCAGAAACAGCACAGAGGATGTCCTTTGATTCCCACCCAAGTTTCTTTTTTTTTTCTTTTTTGCTTTTTAGGGCTGTACCTATGGCATACGGAAGTTCCCAGGCTAAGGGTCAAATCAGCGCTACAGCTGCCAGCCTATGCCACAGCCATAGCAACGCAAGATCTGAGCTGTGTCTGTGACCTACACCACAGCTCAAGGCAATGCCAGATCCTTAACCCACTGAGCGAGGCTAGGGATTGAATCCACAACCTCATGGTTACTAGTCAGATTTGTTTCTGCTGTGCTACAACGGGAACTCCCAACCTAGGTTTCTAATGTGAGCGAAACCCATGTCATCTGAACTACTCTTTCTTGTACAACTATCTTATCACCACAGGAATACAAAGAAATAGACAATGAACCTGAAAAGTTGTGACTTAATTGCCTCTTGCATTCACAAAGCTTCGGGAGGCTGGGTTTGGAAATAGCCTTGGGCTAATTCTTCAAGTTGGGTGCAGATAAAATGTTTTATAAATAGAAGTAGTGGGTCCATCCATTTATTTATTCGTTATTCAAATATTTTTCAAGTGTCTACCCCATGCCTGGCATTTGGCTCAAAGCTAGGGTTGCAGTGGTGAACAAGACAGGATCCCTGACCTCAAGGAGCATTCATTCAAGTGAAGGAAATGGACAGTTAACCAACCAGTCAAGAGGTAATAGACAAAACTGAATGCAATGAGGTGGAGGGCCACTAAGGCAGCCATTGTGGACTGAGTGGTCAGAGAATGCCTCTTTCAAGAGAACACTAGAGCAAGAACCTGGAGAATGACCATAAAGAATGACCACAAAGCACTGAGGATGGGGCATTTAATGGAGAGGGAAGGGAAATCACAAGGGTCTAGGAGCAGGTAGAGGCTCACTTGCCATGCTGAAGAGACAGAAAGGAGGCACTGTGCTTCTGGCCTCTCCCTTCTCTACCATGTACCCACCTCAGGTTGTGCAATGACCATGCCAGAAAACAGAGGACCAAATCAAGCAAAGTTAATTAAAAAAATCACTTCCTTGAGTGAGGAATACAACTTACCATTTAAAATAATATTTCTTCACATCTTTGACAACTTGTGCCTTCAACATCGGTATTCATGAGAAGGGTGATCGTTTCTTGATTAAAAATCTAATACCTAAATGCAGTGCTAATATATTAGTGAATGTCTATGGGAGCCATTTTCAGTTAAATGGTACTGAATAAATCTGTATGTGATTGTCACTCAGTAATTATCTATGTAAAATCATGTGCTGTGAACACAAATTTGAAACCGGGTAAAAAGCATAGAAATTATAGCTTGATTTTTTTTCTGTCTTACAAAGTATTAGGCTCACTTAGAAGAAAAATTTTTGGATATAAACAGTTTTTTCCAAAGTATATTTTGTTGTCTTCCTCCTTCTTCAATAATTAATCTGTACTTTGTGGAAAGAGTGTCTGCTTTATCACTCCTTTTAAACATCTGTGGCATTTTACTTTATTTTTGCCTTGCAAAATGCCCTTGATTCCACAAATATTTATGGAGTGTTGCTGGGCTAGGTGTTGGGAATACAAAGAGAAATAGGACAGAATGTTTATCCTCTTGGATATGCTGTTATGTACATTTTAGGGCAAGCCTTCCAGTTACAAATAGGCAATTTAACATTTGTTACTCCCTAAAATTCTTCATTATTACAGAACTAACTCCTATAGTAGTTTATTACCAAGCCTACATGGTAGAGAAATATGATTGTACCACATATTCTCAGAGACTTTAAAAAGCAAAATGAAAACAAACTCATGCCTAAATAAAAATTGCTGTCAAACCTGGTCTGCAAACTTACGGGTCCTGACATGGATGCAGATCGTTGGTACTGCTGAAGTCATGCGCTCGTTGCTACAGATGCCTGGGAGGGACCAAGCACAGGTAACTCTACATATACTAAGTACTCATAGTGTGTGTGTGTGTGTGTGTGTGTAAACTGGGATAGATGACTCAACCAAAAAGAAGCTACAGGTGTTGACTGCAGTATTAGAGTTTAAGTCTCAGCCTTAAAGGCATGGTCTATAATCTAATTTCTGGAACTCTCACATCTCAGACAATGCAGAACCTAGAATGCCGAGATGACTGAACTTAATGACCCATTCCACTTGGGATCTCATGATTGGAAGCTGATCAAGAGCTTCATTATCCATGCAGGCATGGCTTGCAGAGAGGCCCACTTTGGGTACGTTAGCTGGGATCTTTGACTTTGATGCAGTATGTGTGTGTATTCCTCAATAAAATTTCTACCTTTGCTAGGGCTGCTGCCAAGAATTTTTTTTTTTAATTAAGCTAAGGAAAATTGCATGTTTGAGTGCAAGTACACCAAATAATGCTTCTTTGTCTTAAAGATGTTACTGCTATTGCTGTTCATTTTTCCTTGAGAAAATTTCTTGTTTTAGAATGTTCGATGTTAAGAGACACTATGAGAAAATCTACCATGTGCAATTAACTCACAAAACCAGTCAGCAAAAGACAAAATAAACTACTTTCAAAAGTGTTTTTCTACTCGACAATAAAGTTTGGTCAAACTTTATTATTACAGTCAAATGCCCAGTGCTTGCTAGATGAATAATTTCTTTAATTTTAGTCCTAAACAGGAAACATCTCATTGTGGGAAAATTATGGTAAAAAAACCCCCAAAACTGCAGATATTGTATAGCGAGACATGAGATGTTTCTTGATAAAAGATACTGATTCTTAACCTTAAAATGTTATGTTGAGTGAAAGAAGCTGACACAAAGCAGTACAGTTGACCTTTAACATCTGAGGGGTGACTAGTTCCAGCACCTGCCCTGGATACAAAAACCTGTGGATTTTCAATCCCATAGTTGGCCCTCCATCCACATGTTCCACATTTGTAGATTCAACCAACCATGGATCATAAATATAGTCCATGATCTGTAGTTGGTCAAATCCTCCAATGCAGAACTGTGGATATGGGGTAACTGTATGTTATGCGATTTCAATTATATGAAGTTCAAGAATGAACAAAATTTATCCCTGTTGATAAAAATCAAAGAACTGACTAGAAAGGGACACAATGGAACTTTATGATGATGGAAATGCTCTATATCTTGTTTTGTGTGGTGGTTACATTTTAGATCCAAGCATTTTAATATATGTAAAATATGCCTCAATTAAAAATGAGTAAAACTAAACTGAACATTTCAGATCGGATGCACCTCAATGTATGTAAGTTATACCTCAGTTAAAAATATAAAATTACACAAAAAGATATAGTTAAATACAGTTATCTCAAAACATTTTTTTTTCTTCTGAATTGATCCTCACGCAAATATATTGATCATGTTTGGCTTAAATATTTCTTTATTGGACAAATAATAGTTTGATTAAATAAGTTTAAAAACTGCATCACGTCACAGATTTTTATCATTGTAACTAGTATTGGTGAACTGTAGTTTATATTTTGGGTCCTGTTGCTTGTTCATTGTTCAGACAAGATATATATTTTAAAACTCTCTTAGTTTTTTCATCTGTAAGATAAAGATGATTAAACTTTCCTGAAGATTTGTGTGGAATTAAAAAATAAGTTAATTACAGTCTTGCTATTCCAAGTGTCATCTGCAGATTGGTGGCCTCAGCATCATTCAGAGGCTTGTTAGAAACACAGAATTTCAGGCCCCACCCTGGACTTACTGAATCAGAATCTTTCTTTTAACAGATGCCAAGGTAATTTGTATGCATACTAGTTTTAGAGGCACTGTCTTTAAATACATTGTAAATTATAACATGAGGTACAGTATTAGAAACTATCATTAATACCATTTCTGTGGTGGAAACGTGGCCTCATTGGTGGTCTGAAACCCCTCTGCCACTATGGTGGGTAACACATTTGTGAAATGTGGCTGGTGGAAGGACCTCATGAGTCAGTATGGGATGCTCTCCTAGGACCAGCCAACACACTGCATTTCAAATTGTTGTGAGCTTCTCAGGCTATAATCTTGTGTGGAATGAGAGTGGCCTAACATGTATGTAAATGTATACATACTGTCGGAACACTGAATTTCTTCAGACTCCAAAAGCAGTGAGAGATTTCTACCCTGGAGCTTGATTTTCTTCCCCACAAATGTGCTTCTAGCCAAGCTCACTTGAAGCCAGCAACCTTCAGGTCATCCAAGATTCTCCTCTTTCCTGACTCCCACCTCTGCATATCCATCCCTCCATCGCAAATTTACCTTCCCTCTCCCTGGCTCCCTCCATTTTCACCTACAGCCACCACCAGGAGCTCTTCCTGAAACTGCTGCCACCCAGTGGCTCACCTCTTCCACTCCATGTCCCTTTCCCATTCAGCACAATTCGGAGAAGACATCTGTCACTCCCCTGGTGAGAACTTCCCATGTGTAACTGTTATATGTAGAAAATGTGTCATATTTCACATCTGCTCCTGGAAGGTCTTACCAAAACTGGTCTTGCTTTTCTGCCTTGCAAATGCGGCTCCCTTGCTGAGATCAGTCTGTTCTCTCCTTTGCATTTGTAGCTCATTTTAGTTCTTCTACTCTCCATTAATCCCTCACTTCCTGTGAGCACTCTACCTAAAATAGCCCCCTCTGTCAGTCTCCATCTTAGCCCTTTGTTTCTTTCCTTCATGGTACTTCATACAAGTTGCAAGCATTATGCGTATTTGCGTGCCTATTTTTGTTTTATCTCCCCCTTTGGAATAGTAGAGCTTATGTCTATATTGTCTGCCACACTATTATGTCTCCGGTTGTCCCTCAGTGCCACACACATAGGCAGGTGCCTAAGAGATGCTGGTTATGACTAAATGACTAACTACCCAAATGAATGAATGAATGAACAAATGATTGGATTTATTAGTTTGCATCACTGATGGGTGCTAAATTTTGTGATGCTGTCTGGAATCTCCAACCAAAGTAAAAAATGACCACCTCTTAATTCTAAGCTCATCCACTTCACACCAACTTGCTGAATACATTGTTAAAATTCTCAAAAAACACTTAAAAAAGAAAGAAAGGCAGAGTTCATTTTTTAGGGCTTTTTACTTTTATCTCCCTGATCCTCCCATGACCTCTTCTTGTTTTCAGAAAGAGTGGTTCCCTCACAGTAGTTTCATCAATTTATGGTGTCCTTAGACCCCTGATGCTGGAGACCATAGGAAAAGCAAGCACAACATCACCTTTAATTAGCAGGAGAGGAGCCTGCTTAATATACACAGATAGTGCCTTAGAAACAAGAAACAGAAAAATGTAAGGCAGGACCAGGTTCATGGGAAAGAACTAGGAAATGAAAAAGAATAATTATCCCGTTTTAACATAATGTTGTTAATCTGTATTGCCCATTATCATCTAGAGTGTCTTGCCTATTGAAGTATGTGAGCTGTGGAGCTGCTCTTTGCTCCAGCAGTGTAGCTAACGTTAGGGACTGGCTCCCCATCCATCATAATAATTAGTTTGTCATAATTTTCTGCTCTTCTTGGCTCTTCAGTAAAAAGATAGAAGAGGCATTTAAAGTTACTCGGGAATTGTTCCCCAAATTTTTTCCCTGTTCTTTATGGGAATGGATAGCTGTATTTCTGCCCTATTTATTTTATGTTTGGCCTGTGATAATGAAGTGTATTTCATCTGGAAGTATATAGCTTTAATTTTCATGTTCTACTTGGAGACATCTCACGATTTCATTTTGCTTTAGCTGTACAGTATATAAAGAGAGCCCACGCTTCTTTCTGAACTCACCCACCACCCACCAGAGTTAATTCTAGTTTCAAGACCAACATAATTGCTTTATGAGCTGACTGCATAATAACACACATGGGTTCTATAGTCCTTTAGAGTCTACAAAGTGCTATCCTTGTTTTATCCCTTCTCACAATTACCCTGGCATGTAGAAAAGGCAGAGGTTATCCATACACTCCTTTCATAGAATGAAGAACAGAAAGGTCAATTAACTTGACCAGAGCCATCCTGCTAAAGCAAGGAGGAGCCAGGACTTGAGTCCAGGCTCTCTAAATATAAATTATGGGTCTTCTCTATTATTCTCGTGATACTTCCTTCTGCTGCTGGAGTGCGCATCTGCTGAAATAGTGATGGGGACATTTTCAGTTATTCTTTCATTCCCTCAACATTGTGAACAGAAAGCTTTCCTTCCTCTGGTGAAAAGGAAAAGAAAGTTTGTATAAAAACGTGGAGCTTTTGGCCTCGGGCAGAGGTTCTCAAAGTGTGATCCCCAGACCAGCAGCTTCAGCAGCTCCAGGAATCTTGTTAAGAGTGTAAATTTTCAGACACCACCCTAGGCCTACTGGTCAGAAATCTGGGGAGGGGACCAGCAATCTGTGCTGAAAGAAACCCTCCAAATGATTCTGATGCAGGCTAAAGTTTGAGAACCATCAGTCTAGGGAAAAGATGAATAAGCACAGGAAGAACAGAGAAGAGAGAAATGACATTGTGTGATATGGGGAGGAAAACCCTCTTAGGTTCAGTATCTGGGCTGTAAAAATTAAACTGACCAAATTAACAGGATTAACAGGATAAAATGTATACACATTTTCCTTGATGTTAATATTTTAATTTGTGTACATGGGGGTCTCATAAAAAAGGACATGAAAACTCAAAGAAACAGTTGGATCTGAGAATTTTAATAAAGAGCCATAAATTATGAAGATGTGACAAAAGACAAAGGAAAAGAGTTTGAGCTTCTATGGGTGGTAAGTTATAGGAAAGTATGGGGGAACCTAATTGAAGATAAGATTTAAGTAAGATTTGTTTGTGCAGATTCAAGTAGATGCTGCCTCCAGTAATAAAAGTTGCCTTATCTTCCTGGTATGGGAGAGGGGAGTGGGTGCACCTTCACAAAGGGAAATTTTGCTTTTAGACAGAAAATGAGAGGATGGAGATCTTTTCCTACTTTTGCTCTTTCTTAGTCACTGTCAGTTCAGAATAACTTTCATGCCAAAGTGGCATCTTATGTGGTGGCATATTTTGAACCCCTTCGATACCAAGGGCACAGATTCTAGAGCCAGACTGCTAGATTTAATTGCAGTCTTGCTTTATTCATTCATAAAGCATTTACAGACCATTGACTACATACCAGGCACTGTGCAGAAACTTGGGATTTAGTGGGGGAAAACCCTGAAGGTCCTATTTGTCATGGACCTGTTGTGCCTTACACTGACTGACTGAGTGCCCTAAGGCACAAAGTACTTCCCCACTCTGTTCCCTGCTTCCTTGTCTGTAAAGGGAGAATACTAATTGTGCCTCTCCCACAGGGATTTTGTAAGGATGAACAGTGCCCAGCACTTAGTTCGAGCTCTGTAAGTGCTTACCGCCTCCTTGGTGAGCACACTCTCAGTTGCCTAATTCCGCTGACAGGCTGGTGATGACATTTCTTGACAACGGTCCTGAACTAGGATCATAAATCCAAAAGAAATATACCGTTTCCTAGAGGCACAAGACTGACACCGATAGCACAAAGATGCTTAAAGTAGATGCTCAAAATACTTGAGTTAGAAATGTACTAAGAACATATTTCACAAAGAGGTGATAGGTGCCTCTTTCTGAAATGTCCAGATTTTGTCATAATTTCAAGTATTACTGTGGCGATATTGATCTGGTCCTCTGGGAATAAATCTGTTCCTGATACTGTTTCTGAGTCCTCTAACCTGCCAGGGCTTAAAGATGAGGCACCTATAGGGTGATTTCAGGCATGGGGATTAACTCAAGATGTCTTAGATTTAAATTCTGGCTGCTCCAGGAGGGTTGAGATAAAGAGGTGAGTCTTCCTTAGATTACCTTCAGGTTTGCATTTCCCCAAATAGAAAATTGTGCTGTATCCAAAGCATGGCTCATATCTCAGCTCCTTTAAGATATAAACTCATGTTGTATCAGCCTGTGTGAAATTTTCCAGATAGGGGTTTGGAGTCCCCCCCCCCACTTCCTTAGCCTTCCACCCCAATGGAGCAAACAAACACAGCCAGCTATCCAGGGGGATACAAAGTACTGCATCACTGCTGTGCTAGTTCCTTGAAGTCCCTCCCTCCTCAGGGCAAGACTGTGGTGAAAGCTGTATTGAAAAGACAGCATAGGCAGAAATCTACTGGAGATCCCCTATTGCCCCTCCTCCCCAAATAGACAGATTGAGAATAGCTTTTATTTTGTGTCATGTTTGTTGTGTGGTAGATTTGTTAGCTATGTTGGGGAGAGAGGCAGACAGACATAGGGAGTGAGTGGGTATTTGGGCATCAGAGCAAGAGAGAAGAAGAAGGGAGGAATAAAGGGAGAGATGAGGAAGGAAAGGAGGAAGAGAGGGCTGGGGAGGGAAGGATATGGGAAGAGAGGATTGGAAGAATGAAAAGAAGGAAGAAAAAGAGCAAGAAAGAGAAGGAGGAAGGGAAGGAGAAGGGAGAGGATGGAGGTGGGAACAGGGGGAGTGGGGGAGGGAAGATGACAAAGACCTGCAGAGTCAACTCCAGGTTCACACATCCAAGCTGCTGCCTGAAGGAGAAGACAGACCTCCCTACCCACTGTCTGTCGGTGGGCATGCATGGCCCCACCTGATTCTGTATGGAGCAGGAGGTGGCCAGAGGGTGCATCTTGTATGAAGACCCTTTTAATTCGGCCTCCTGGCCAGCTCTGTAATGTGGTCCAATGACTGAAGACCCTCTCCTCATCCTCTACTTTCTTCTCCCCATGGGACCTTTGCCTCTAGCATGGGGACTCAACTGTGTGGACCTTGTGATCCTCTAATACCTGCACACCTGCATCTTCCTCTAGACTTTGGGACCTTGAGGGTGGTAGCCACATTATTAGGCACCATATTATTTCCTACAGTGCCTAGTGCTTTGCACTTAGTAGGGATCATGATGTTTATTGCCTGTAATGGAATTGTTTACTGGGCACTATCCTATTTCTTAGAGAAATATAGACCTGTTGGGGGGCAGTTTTCTAATGTACTCTGCTGATTGTAAAGGACAGAATACCTTGTCCATTTAGTCCTTTCCCAATGATGGAACATTACTGAACTAAAATTTAGTGGAATGTTTTATTTTGTTTTGTTTTTTATTCTTCTGCCAGCCCGGCCCCATTCCAATAAGAGTAAAGCTCTAGAGGAGCCCCTCATATTTCAGATCTAAATGTAAAGAAGTCTGAGTAAATTGCTCAGTTAATTAAATTTACATCGTCTCTTAAGAGATATTTATGGACTTATTTTCACATTTTTAGCATTTTTCTTTTCTTCCAGTTGAACAGTAGCAAATGTGAAGTGCCAACTACATTGCTGTACATGGCATTATTTATAGACTGAGATGATTGGTTTCCCGATAATCATTTCATAAGGTAATTCTCTTGGGATGCATACTCTGGCCTCTTGGTTTATCTTGCCAAAATGCTGCAATATGTGTTGTCTTAATCTCACATGACACCCCAAGTAGAAGCACAGCTAATTTTTGTTTGGCAGATACATTCTTTAAAATCTGGGGGTATCCTCTAAGGCTTATGGCTAAAAACCAAAGATTTGGACATGTGACTTACCACTCAAACATCTTAAAAGTAGAAGCCACAGAATAAGATGCGGCCAACAGAATTTTCATGACCTAAAAACCAAAGGATGTATAGATTCCCAGTTCCAGAACAAGCTTTTATTCACCTGTGAAATATTCAAACCACTTTCTCCAAAAATTATATTTAAAAAAATCACAGCCTATTTATCATATCCATAGCTTCTAGTATCTTTGAGGTTGTGGCACAGGAGTGTTGATAAAACCTTTATTGCCTTCTCTTATAGACTCCTCACAATATCTTATGAGACAGGTTGTTCTCACTGCCATTTTATAAATGTAGAAACTGAGGCTCAGAAAAGTAAATGATGCCCCCCCCAGGTCATATAGCTGGCAAAGGGCAGGGACCAGTTTCAAATCTATATCCTCTAATTACTAAACCTGTAGTATTTCTACTACTCCATTTTTATTATATACAGAGAATCTGAAAAATAGTGTTGGACATAATAGATAATGAAAAGCAATGCATAATCCACAAATTAGAATTTGACTTTAAGAAATATGTAACCCCCCCCAAAGTGAAATAAAATAATAAAAAAGGAGTTCACACTGTGGTACAACAGGATTGGCATCTCTGTAGTGCCAGGATGCAGGTTCCATCCCTGACATGGCACAGTGGTTTAAGGGATCCAGCATTGCTGCAGCTGTGGCATGTCACAACTGCAGTTTGAATCTGATCCCTGGCCAGGGAATGCTTTATACTATGGGGTGGCCAAAAAAAAAAAGAAAAAGAAAAAAGAAAAATGTAAATCAATGGATTTTCAGACTCAGCTTCTTTGTAAAGACATTTAATATGGGTTTCAAACATCCAAGAAAAATTTAAAGGACACAGAGAGGTCTTGCTCTACCATGTTACCAAACCATATTATAGAACTATAGAAATTAGAAAGGTGTGGCATTGACAAATGGATCAGAACAGAAATCCTGGACATATGAACAGAAACGAATGGAAACCTTTTATATGAGAAATCTGGTGTTTGAAATGAATAGGCAAGAGTTGGGCTGGTCATTCAGCATTTGGTGTGGGGATGTGGACAATCTATTTGAAAACAAAAGTTCCTATCTCATGTTATTTATGGAAATACTGGGCTTAAAAGTATAAATATTTTTAAATGATACATTCAAAATCACACTGTGACCGAGGGCATATCCATGAGTACTTGAGCTGAGCTGTAAAATTGAAATGCATTTGCCTGTCGGTGGACTCTTCAGATACAACCAAATTAATACCCTGTGATTTGCATGCTGCCAACTACACATGTGATACACTGCTACTGGCATAGCTTCCATTTGCTTACCTGGTCCCTTTGGGAAACAGAGGCTTGTACTTTGTGCTAGCTGGCTGGAATTGGGGTGCAAAACTTTGGTGTGGAAGAAAGAAATGCTAAGCTCCCTTGACTCCCCACCCATACCACCTAGGATGAGAGTAGATGGCCCTACCACATTTTCCCTTGGCAGCTGGTATTTCCTATCCCAGTTGTTATTGCTACTGACTGTTCTTTTTTTAATATATATGTATTTTAATGATTTTTATTTTGTCCTATTATAGCTGGATTACAGTGTTCTGTCAATTTTCTACTGTACAACAAGGTGACCCAGTCACACATACATGCATACATTCTTTTTCTCACATTATCATGCTCCATCGTAAATGACTAGATATAGTTCCCAGTGCTGTACAGCAGGATCTCATTGCTTATTCATTCCAAAGGCCATAGTTTGCATCTATTAAGCCCAAAATCCAAGTCCATCCCACTCCCTCTCCCTTGGCAACCACAACACTGTTATTCAAGTCTATTAGTTCCTTTTCTGTGGAAAGGGTCATTTATGCCATATATGAAATTCCAGATATAAGTGATATCATATGGTATTTGTCTTTCTCTTTCTGATTTACTTCACTTAGTATGAGAGTCTCTAGTTCCATCCATGTTGCTGCAAATGGCATTATTTTGTTCTTTTTTATGGATGAGTAGTATTCCATTGTTTATATATACCACATCTTATTTTTTTTTGTCTTTTTGCCTTTTCTAGGGCTGCACTCACAGCATATGGAGGTTCCCAGGCTAGGGGTCTAACAGGAGCTGTAGCCGCCAGCCTTGGCCACAGCCACAGCAACGCGGAATCCAAGCCATGTCTGCAGCCTACACCACAGCTCATGGCAACGCCAGATCCTTAACCCATTTAGCGATGCCAGGGATCGAACCCTCAACCTCATGGTTCCCAGTCGGATTCGTTAACCACTGAGCCACAATGGGAACTCCTATACCAGATCTTCTTATCCAATCATCTGTCAATGGACATTTAGGTTGTTTCCATGTCTTGGCTACTGTGAATAGTGCTGCAATGAATATGCGGGTACCTGTATCTTTTTCAAGGAAAGATTTGTCCGGATATATGCCCAAGAGTTTGTTTGCTGGGTCATATGATAGTTCTATGTATAGTTTTCTAAGCTACTTCCATACTGTCTTCCATGGTGGTTGTACCAATTTACATTCCCACCAACAGTGCAGGAGGGTTCCCTTTTCTCCACCCCCCTCAAGCATTTGTTATTTGTGGACTTATTAATGATGGCCATTCTGACTTGTGTGAGGTGGCACTTCATAGTAGTTTTGATTTGCATTTTTCTAATGATCAGTGATATTGAGCATTTTTTAATGTGCTTGTTGGCCATCTGTATATCTTCTTTGGATAAAAGTCTTTTCAGATCTTTTGCCCATTTTTCCATTGGGTTGTTGGCATTTTTACTGTTGAGTTATATAAGTTGTTTGTATATTTTAGAGATTAAGCTCTTGTCAGTTGCAGCGTTTGAAACTATTTTCTCCCATCCTGTAATTTGCCTTTTTTCTTTTTATGGTTTCCTTTGCTGTGCAAAAGCTTGTCAGTTTGATTTGGTCCTGTTGGTTTATTTTTGCTTTGATTTCTGTTGCCTTGGGAGACTGACCTGAGAAAATATTTTTACAGTTGATGTCAGAGAAAATTTTGTGTATGTTCTCTTCTAGGAGTTTGATGGTGTCTTGTCTTATGTTTAAGTCTTTAAACAATTTTGAGTTTATTTTTATGCATGGTGTGAGGGTGTGTTCCAGTTTCATTGATTTACATGCAGCTGTCCAGTGTTTCTGCTACACTTACTGAAAAGACTGTCTTTTTCCCATTTTGTATTCTTGGCTCCTTTGTCAAAGAATAATAGACCGTAGGTGTCTGGGTTTGTTTCTGGGGTTTCTATTCTGTTCCATTGATTTGTATGTCTATTTTTATACCAGTACAACACTGTCTTGATTACTGTGGCTTTGCAATATTGCCTGAAGGCTATTGACAATTCTTTATATCTTCTGGACTGCACCTTTCAGTTGACTAGGAACCCTGTCTGTTTTGCTCACCTCTGGGCTTATCCCAATGTTTAGCTCATCCAGCTCAACAGTACTGGTGGAATGTACAAATAAGTACACTGTTGGCCCCATGAATAGGGATAGCAGATCTTAGTAGGGAAAAAGGTAAAGGTTTGTAACAGCAAGATTGATAGGCCATTATGAGCATTCTGGGCCAGATGGAAAAATGTATGTGTCTATGGTTTCTGAGGAGGTCCAGGCAAATTAGGAAAAAGCATGGGAATAGACCATGCCAGGGCAGGATGGTGGCCTGCCCATATATGGAAAACAATATAATGTAATATTTACCCCTTTCAGAATCCTTCTATCATGCTAGGCCTCATGTGTGCATTATTACATTTAATTTCTATAACAACTTTAAGAGATGGTTGATATTATAATTCTCCATATGACCAAACTGAGGTTCAGAAACGGTAAATAATTTTTACAAGTTCACTAAGCTAGTAAATTGTAAAGTGAAATAAGTCTCATGAAAGGGAGGCTATTTAGGAATAATAAACTTTTGCATCCCAGCTAAACATCCTGGCTTTTTAGTCTTCTCCTATCCACTTCATTAAGACAGCCAAAGATAACAACTTGAAAAACAATCCTAACAAAGCAAACCTGGCCCTTGGAGACCTTATCCTCCAAGAAGTTATTTCCTCTGCTTTTGTCTGAGGGCCCTACCTGGTAGTTAATACTTCCAGGTTGCAAAGGGATGCATGTAAGACATGACATTCTCTCCAGTTCCCCAGTAGGCAGCCCTGTCTTCATAGTGGCATATACTTTGCACAGAAGCTCAAAAGTCACAGGCTCTGTACACCCGTAAAATTCTCACCTGGTCCAGATGAAGTACTTGAGCAGCCTGGAGTTGCCTGCTTAGTCTTTTGCATTGGAGTACACTTTAGTCTTATCTACTGCAAATTAGTAGTAGCTGTTAACCAACTGGATAGTTGCAATTGATGGTCTACAATTTTAATTCACCATGACTGATTGCCTCATTCTACAGGAAACTAGTAGTTTTAACCTGGGCAATAACTACTTGGCTTCAGTTAAATGTATCTGTTTCCTAAATGAATTATAGGGACTGGTCTTAATACATATTAGTTTTCTTTTCCTTCTTAAGATATAGTTGAGATTTGGAAAAAAAAATTACCAAACCAAAAAAGTGGAACAATTTCCTTTATTTAAATTGTCCATTTCACCATTGCTTATGATGAGTAGGCAAAAGACAAAGGCAAAAATATCCCAACCCTTTTAATAAGTGTTACAATTTGAATAATGATTCTAAGAGAAGATGTTCAAGTTCCTAATTGGAGGAAGTGATAGAAAATCAGTTGCATGGGAGAATGAAAGTAAACTACTTAAATCTGCTCTGTGTAGCCTATGGGTACTTTAATTCTGGAAACTGAAACTAAAGAAATTAATTTTAAGAAAGAATAAAACCTACGCAGGTGTATCTGATTCACATGAGTGGTTTTATGTAGGAAAGAAAGGTACATGTGGTCACTAAATCCCAAGAAATGACCACTGTGGAAGGAAATTAAAATTGGTGTAGTAGATGCATTTGTTTATGTGACCTACACTCAAATAAGATAGCGTTAATCTGCTATGTACAAAGGCAACAACATTAATTCCATCATGCAGTATTTTGGCACCATCCATCTCTTACACAAACAGGTAGCTTATTTCCTCAAGATAAAGCTGGTTGCTGCTTCACTACCTCTCTTGAGAGGCCAGGTTCTTCAGCAAGGAGTTTTAAGGCTGAAGGGACCTGGCCTCTCTCCTGTTCAAGAACGCATCTCACCTAGAGAAAAGCAGCTTTTCCTTGAAAAGGTGTGCAGGTCACTGTCTAGATTGTAAAGGGAAGAACTGAGCAAAGAGGATCAGCCTTGGTAGCCTCCACAGACAGGTCCATCTCAGTACCTGAGACCCTGAGTCATGGCTCTTTGCTTTATTGCGCCTCACAGACACTATATTTTTTACAAACTAGAGGTTTATGGCAACCCTGCCTCAAGCAAATCTATCATCACCATTTTCCAACAGCATTTGCTCACTTCATATCTCTGGGTCACATTTCTGATAATTCTCTCAATATTTCTTACTTTTTCATTATTATATTTGCTATGGTGATCTGTAATCAGTGATCTTTGATGTTACTGCTATGATTCACCAGAGGTTCAGATGATGATTAGCATTTTTTAGCAATAAAGTGTTTTCGTTTTTTTTTAGGGCCACATCCATGGCATATGGAAGTTCCCAGGCTAGGGGTCGAATCAGAGCTATAGCTGCCAGCCTATGCCACAGACACAGCAAAGTGGGATCCGAGCCATGTCTGTGATCCATCAGCCCATGGGAACACTGGATTCTTAACCCACTGGGCAAGGCCAGGGCTCGAACCTGCATCCTCATTATTACTAGTTGGATTCATTTCCATTGTGCCGCTACATGAACTCCAAGTATTTTTTAATTAAGATATATGCATTGTTTTTTTAGACATAATACTGATACACACTTAAGAGACTATAATATAGTGTAAACATAACTTTGATATGCACTGGTAATCCAAAAAATTCTTATGACTTGCTTTATTTCAGTGATCTAGAACCAAACTTGCAATATCTCCAAGATATTCCTGTTAGGAGTTGAGGATCTGGAAAATGATTCCAACTCATCATCTTCTGCTTGCCTTCCTTAATTCATGTGTACCCAGCCCAGGGGTGTGTCCCAATTTGGAGTCCCTCTTGGTGGTATATGAGGCTGCTTAAAGACTTTCTTTTATGAAATCTATGGGGATAAATTCATAGACAAGGGAATGCTGAATGAGTATCTGAGTCAGTGTGGTTTAGCCCAGTTCATAACATTTGTTTATGGAATTAGATATCCCTGAACGAAATCCTGACTTAAGGTGCTGTGTGACTGTAGGAAAAAAATGATTCGGCCTCCCTGAACCTCAGTCCCCTCGTCTGATAAGAGAGGATGCCATTAGGATCTTCCTCATAATGCTATTATAAGGATACAATGCAATCATGTGAATCCATCTTTGTACTTACACTTCTAGCAGTCACGTGATGATTTATGAATTGGTATAGATGATTCAAAACTCAACTCAGATAAGTTAGCAGCAAAACAATCAACATACATGGCCCCAGGTCTTTTACTATGAATTTCAGCTTTCTCTATAGGGTATGTAGCTGCAACGAAGTGGCCCTCTTAAGAAGACACTCAGAGGTCCTCTCTCAGTCACCTCTGGAGTCTGGTACACACTTAGATGCATAGAATACTTCAAGACTTTCAGATTACCTAGTGGAAGACAACTGACTATTAACTAGTAAAGAAACATGGAGGGAATTCTGAAAAATACACCTCTTCTCACCTTAATTTACTATCAGTTGTGTCCTAATTTAAGATAATAGCTAGCTTATATGTAAAAAAATAGTGATATTAGGAATTAAGTGATTTTAATGGTACTAAATAGTTAATCTGAACGAATTAAACTGGAAGATACATGATTCCTGTAGTCTCCCCTCAGTATCAGCAAACATCAGTCTTCGAATACATTGATAAGCAAAAAATGTCTATAAAATCAGAGACTCTGAAGCCATCCAGAGAGCTTCTCATAGATAGAACTCATTCATTGCAGGTTATATCGGTAAGTCAGTTCAGCTTAGTGTGATAGCTCATAACTGTCCAGGCTGTTGTATTTACTGAGCCATGCACTGCCCTTTCTTCAAGCATGCTTGAGAAAATTACTTGTAAGACTATTTCCTTTCTGGGCACAATCAAGTGCTTTATAATGAACTCCATAACTGCAGATTCAACATAGCATTAGGCCTGGTAATAATATCAAAAAATATTGCTTTAATAATGCCTTGAAGTTGCCTGAGATCCCACGACTTTCCTATTCCCAGTGATTCAGACAGATAACTTATCCAGTGTGTGTGAGTACCAAAGAGAAAGGCACAATTTAAAGGATGACAGAAATATCAAGTTTAGGCGAGAGGACCAGAATCAATACACTAAATGAGTTGGCTCTTTGCAGGGAGACCACTGACCTCACCTGGGACAGAGTACATTCTTCACAGTGAGAAAAAAGACATGGATGCTCAAGAGGCTTCCTGGCAGGTAGTTTTGTTCCTTTTCTGGTGTCTTCCAGTTATTCCTCTCCATGTCAAGTTTATGCAAACCTTCAAGGAAGTTCTCTCCTCCATATTCGTCTCCTCTTCTAATGTGTTGAAATACTTGAAAATTGTAAAGCACTATGCATATGTAAGGGCTTAGAACACCATGTGAGCACCCAGCATGGTGCCAGGTGCTGTCAGGGGTATGAATGAATCATGTGATGCAGAAAGCACACAGGTAGTCATCACCAAAGCCACCATTTCCAGAAGTAGGGACACCCACCGCTGGTGGTACCTAAGAAGATTTTAGATGATACATGAAGGAACATTTTTATTATAAGTGTTATAATTTATTTTTCAATAGATACATGTGTATTTATTATGACTTACAATTGGAAAATATTAGCATACACATGCTATTATATAATAGGTATTATTGTGAAGGACAAGGCTAAGTAAAGTACATTAGTTGATTTAGTTGACAGAGAGAGAAAAATGATAGTATGGGGATACATGGACTTGGTAAGAATTAATGAAGATGAGAAGTAAATTACTGAGATTTGGAAAATATTGAGGCCCAGATGAAAGCAGGGGTCCGTAGTTCTGCTCTAGGTCAGACAGCAAGAGAGAGGCAGTGCTAAGACTGTTTGTCCATGTCTTCTAACCCCTAGTACCTTCCTGATCTGTCAGCTATAGTGAGGACTTCTTTCTTTGACTAGTTCTGTCCCCACTTCAAGTTTTCTTTCACCATGAAGAAGGCCAGAAGCTTTCCCAAGTATATTGGTTGAAGAGTTTAACCTAGACAGTGAGGTGTTAAAATCAACAGTACATTTCAAACACAGGTCTTGAACATTGTTACTATCGATAGCTGGTAGAACAGCTGCTATGAGCAATGAGCTCAAGCCAAGAGTGAGGACATTTCCCCAGTCCTCTGCAAAACCTCGGAAGTTGCACCCAGCCAGAGAGAGGGGCAGCATATAAGCCAGTTCATCATGCGGTATGTGCCTCCCAGCCTGTAGCTTCCCTCTCCTATTTGCCAGACCAGAATCACCACCATTCCCAATTCCCATCCACTTAAAAAGCAACGAGAAAGACTTAAAAACAGGCAAGTTTTGATAAAAAATGAAAAAAAGAAGTTGCCCGTCTGTAGGACTGTAGTCAAATCCCTGCATTCAATTCACTTGGCACTGTGTCTACCTGATTTTTGAACTTCAGACCACTATAACCACTATAAGTAAGCATCTTCATCCCCATTTTGCAAATGAGGTAATAGAAGCTCAAGGTAAATTAACTTGCCCAAGTGGAAAAGTTGGGTCAATTTTAGGCCTATTTGACTGCAAAGTAATAAGATGTAGATTCAATATTATTTAATATGTGGAAAAAAGGAGACATATGAAATTTTATTGAATAATATAAGGACATGAAATTTACTGCTAAATTAAATAGTAAAACCATTTAAGACTAAAGGAATTCAGAGTAGGACAAACCATCGTTTTATTCACTTATGTATCTAAACTGATTTTGGGTCCCTCGCAATGTGACAGGCACTTGGTGTTGATCTGAAGTAGAGGTCAGGAAACTGCTCCAGCCACTGCTTCTTTTTGTAAATAAAGTTTTATTGGGACAAAGTCACAGCTGTTTATCCATGTGTTGTTTGTGGCTGATTTTGTGTTTCAGTAGATGAGTTGAATATTTGTAGCAGAGTTATTTGGGCTAGGAACATCTAAAATACTTATTATCTGGCCCTTAGCAGAAAAGTTTGCTGACCTATAATCCAAGATGTCTAGAAAGTTTTGCATAAGAGGTGCAACTTGACTAAGAAAGGAAAATTAAAACTCTGAGTGCAGCAGAAGTGGTCACAAACTCTGGTTCCTAATTTGGCCCCACTGTTTAGTCTTCACATAACCTACAGAAAATAGCAGTACTTCAAGGCACATTATTCCAATTTATAAAATGTTCAAAGTGCCTCATATGTTTCAGGGGGGTTGGATAACACAGCGAGTGATAGGTAACAATTAATAGCTACATTTTATTGCATATTGACTGACTAGGCAGTTTTTCTAAGCAATGTGCATGCATTTTCTCATTTAAAACTCACTGTAGCTCAATGCAAGTGTTGCTTGGTAAAAAGTTACTTATTAGAAACTATCAATGTACTTTTTTTCTTGTCTTTCTGGGAATCTGATCTTTACTCTCATTGGCCTCACTCAGGGTGGCATCTTTTTGGGGTTGAGTGTGGAAATGGGAAGATTAGAATTTGTTAAAGAAGGAAATCAGAGACAAAGAAGATGATCCTTAGTTCCTGAGATGTAAGGGCAGATTGGACAGTTAGGGAACTTGCAAGTTGGATAATTTCCTTGCAATAATATTTAAAAATTTTATGGCTTCTTTTGGAGTATTGGGGATGGAGGTAAGCACGGAGGATTCAGTTTATAGCATTGTCACATGCTGCCAAGCAGATATAACCTGTGCTCAGGTAGGTAGGCTGCCTCTAGGGCATGAGGATATAGAGGCAGCCTACCTACCTGAAAGGCCAATAGCCCATCCCTTTTCTTACCTGGCGAATGGTAGAAAGAGAAAGGGGTCAATGAAGAGGAAGAACAACAGGAAGAGGGTGTTGTAAATTTCCTCACTCTTAGCTTAATTATGTCACATAAGTAAGAACTTAAATGAGGGGGCTTATTGTTCATGCCCCTGGAGTATTTGAACAAGGATATCATCTTTGATGGCCCTAGAATTCACCTGGGAAAGTTGTACTGGTGGTTAGGAAAAGGAGTTTCTAGGCTTTGACTTCCCCAGGTATATTCAGGCTGGCACTGTGGACCTTGAAATGTAAGCCGTGGACCTGCCATGGAGCTTTCTGTCACATGGCTGGGACAAAAAAGACACTGCAGAGATTTTGGACTGTAGCCAAGAGATTTATGTCTGTGGCCAACAGCAGTGAGGAGGGCTGAGACAGTGGCAGAGCAGCTGAGCACTGGCATGGCCACAATGACCAGGGAACAGGGGCTTATCTCTGGAGACCTGAGGATGCCAGTGCCCCAAACCCTCAGCTTCATGTCGCTCCTGATATCCTGGACAACTCACATCTAGATATCCAGTGTGTGGGATACCTGAGTACCTGCTTAGGAGAGACCCATGGGGAGAGGAGCCTCTGAGAGTCTGGGCGTTTTTAGGAAGAGAGACTGAACTAAAGAGATTAGTTTTTAGATTAGATTCAATTTTAAGCAAGATTGCATATTAAGTATTCCCGTAGTGGTGGATGGGTGGTGACATCAGATCAATTTTGGTCTAAACTATATATATGTACACTTTTTTTTCTGTACAAACAAGTTGTATTTACCAGCTTAAACTTACCACCCTCTTACACCAGCACCATTCCCATTTTCACTCATCTGTCAGTTTCAGAACCAGAGTGCCACTGAGAACTTTAGACTTACACACAGAGAGGACTGCTATCATTACTGTGACTGTGTAATTGTTGTTACTGGGGCTTAGGCCAGCATGCTGAAGTCCAAACTGCTGACATCTCAACTGAGACTGGAACTAGTATCCCGGAAGACACCAGATGTGTGCAAAGGTAAAGCAGAATTCTAGAAACCAATTAATGAATGCAGCAGTGAACGACTTAGGTGTAGAAGATCTGAACCACAGCCCTCCCTAGGGGTCCCAGGACAAGGAAGGGACTGTCCTTCAGAGGCATATATTTTTACCCCTCTGAGTTCTCAGTTTCACTTCAAAGAAAAAGTTAGAAAGCAGTGTTGGGACTGAAAGGGCACTAGACCTGGAGGAGAGTCTGCAGGAGGGTGTTTGCCTTCTGGCTCTGCAATGTGGTGCTGAGGGAAGAGCAGACTGCCAGTTAGATAACGGGCTGGGGAGGTGAGAGTGGAGGCCTCCACCTCTTGGTGATGTAGAAGTGATGAGGAGGAGTGGTGTTTTCCTCCCTGGGGAAAAGCCTATTGTTACTCTTTGAGACCCTGTGGTCTAACTAGCTGGAAAATCCTACTCCACGCCAGAAAAAGGAATGCAGAGCCCTTGGACACTGTCTGAGGAGCATGTCCTGACACAGGCCAGCTGCCTGCTTAAGTGATTTGGAAGTTGTTTACTATTCAAACTTTGACTTCAGTCTCCAGTGCTTTCTTCCTACCAGGAAGTGCTTTCTCTCCTTCCTGGAGAGGTCTGAGCGCTCTCTGAATATTCCAGTGGGGAGAAGCTGTCAAGACAGTTCATATGGAACTTCCATCTGTGGGAGGAAAAATAATTTTTTTTTTAAGTAGACAGAATTGTGAAGTGTATTTAATAATGCCTGGCTTTGGCACCTGGACACAGAGGCTTCATTCCAAATTACTTGTAGCAGCTAGGCAGATTTTCAGGTTCCAAACTACAGGGCTGAAATGTGGCTAAGCCTAGGGTGGGATCCAGCTATGCTCAGCGACTCCAACTCTAGAGCAGGTGAGGCAAAGAAGAAAACACAAGTAGGATTTAGGCTGAGGACAGCGCTTTTCGCATGAAAATTCACTTGTTTGTGTCAGTCTCAGTGAGATTCTTAAAAAGAAAAGGGATGGGTTTGTGGATAGCTTTTTCCTGTACTGTCTACATTTTCTATAATGAGTATATATTTCTTTGCTTCTCAGAAAAATTGTCTTTAAAAAATAGGGGTAGAACCTTGGTTTATTTCCCATTACGTAATGAATTTTATTACAATTATAGGTGTACAAAAATCATCACAACTCAATTTGATAGCATTTCCATCCCAAACCCTCACTGCATCCCCCCACCCCCCAACTTGTCTCATTTGGAAACCAGAGGTTTTCCGAAGTCTGTGAGTCAGTATCTGTTCTGCAAAGAAGTTCATTGTGTCCTTTTTTTAGTTTCCACATGTAAGTGGTAGAAGTCGATGTTGGTGTCTCATTTTTGACTGGTTTCACTTCTCATGATAATTTCTAGGTCCATCCATGTTGCTATAAATGTTGTTATTTCATCCCTTTTAATGGCTGAGTAATATTCCATTGTGTATATGTACCACATCTTCCCGATCCACTCCTCTGTCAATGGGCATTTAGGTTGTTTCCATGACTTGGCTATTGCATAGAGTGCTGCAATGAAC
>PVHT021183699.1:42208107-42226796 GCA_004024745.2 Catagonus wagneri
TTTCTTGATAAGTCTGGCTAAGGGTTTATCAATTTTGTTGATCTTTTCAAAGAACCAGCTTTTAGTTTCATTGATCTTTTCTATGGTTTTCTTTGTTTCTATTTCATTGATTTCTGCTCTGATCTTTATGATTTCTTTTCTTCTACTAACTTTAGGTCTTGTCAGTTCTTCCCTCTCTAGCTGCTTTAGATGTAAAGTTTTTATTTGAGCTTTTTCTTGTTTTCTGAGTTAGGATTGTAGTGCTATAAACCTGGCATAGGGATTTGATGTGGGGCTTAGAATTCTCAGTCCTGTAGCTGAGTCTCTGTGATACAGTTACTTTCCAGTCTGTGGGGCTTCCCACCCAGGATGTATGGGTTTGCTTCTATCGAATAATTGCCCTTCCTACCTCTTGATGTGTTCTCCTCTTTGTCTTCTGGAGCAGAATATCTGTTTTGGAAGTTTACAGTCCATTTGGTTGAAGGTTGCTCGGCTTTTGGTTGTAGTTTTGCTATTTTTGGAGAGAAGTTGAGCTCCAGCCCTTCTATTCTGCCATCTTTATCCAATCTGTGCCAGAGCCACTGCCTCTCACTGCCTCTGGAGGTGCTGTGCCGTCCCTCTCATATCCTCTATGGCTTTTACTTCAGGAGCTTTCCGGCTTTACTTGATAGTTTATTTTTCCAATCTGGGTCTGGAAATGGCTGGAGTTTAACTGAGTCCAACTCAGTATACAGAAATTTCTGAAGGTTAACCGTATATCCTGCTACTTTGCAGAGTTTGGTGATCAATTCAAGTAATTTTGGGGTTGAGTCCTTGGAGTTTTCTATATATAGTATCATTTCATCTGCAGAGAGTGACAGTTTTACATCTTCTTTCCCATTTGGATGCCTTTTATTTATTTATTTATTTGTCTGATTTCTGTAGCTAAGGCTTCCAATACTATGTTGAATAGCAGTGGCGAGGGTTGGCATCCTTGTCTTGTTCCAGATTTTAGTGGGAAGGCTTTTAGCTTTTCTCCATTGAGTATTGTATTTGCTGTGGGTTTTTCGTAAATGGCCTTTAGTATGTTAAGGAATGTTCTCTGTATTCCCATTTTGGTAAGAGTTTTGATCATGAATGGATGTTGGACTTTGTCAAATGTTTTTTTCTGCATCTATTGAGATGATCGTGTGGTTTTTGACTTTTCTTTTGTTAATGTGGTGTATGACGTTGATTTATTTGCACAAATTGAACTATCCTTGCACGCTTGGGATGAATTCCACCTGATTGTTGTGTATAATATTTTTTATATGTTGTTGGATTCAGTAGGCTAAAATTCCATTGAGAATTTTGTCATCTATATTCATCAAAGACATTGGCCTATAGTTTTCTTTTTTGGTGGTATCTTTGTCTGGTTTTGGAATTAAGGTGATACGGCACCTTGAGAGTGTTCCTTTTTCTTCAAGGGTTTGAAAAAGTTTAAGGAGGATGGGTGTGTGTTCTTCTTTGTATGTTTGGTAGGATTCACCTGTGAAGCCATATGGTCCTGGGCTTTCATTTGTAGGGAGTGATTTTATGACATACTCAATTTCATTCCTAGTGAGTGGTCTACTCAGTTGCTCTCTTTGTTCTTAATTCAGTTTTGGCGGGGTATAAGTCTCTAAAAAGTTGTCCATTTCTCCTAGGTTGTCAAATTTGTTGGCATACAATTGTTCATAGTATTCTTTCATGTTTTATTTTTTGTATTTCTGTAATCTCCATTGTGACTTCTCCTTTTTCATTTCTTATTTTGTTTATTTGGGTTTTTTTCTCTCCTCTTCTTGGTGAGTCTTGCCAGAGGTTTGTCAATTTTGTTTACCTTTTCAAAGAACCAGCTCTTGGCTTTGTTGATTTTTTTCTATTGTTTTTTGAATCTCTATTTTATCGATTTCCTCTCTGATCTTTATGATTTCCTTCCTTCGGCTGACTTTAGGGCATTTTTTTTCCTTATTTTTCTAACTCCTTTAGGTGATGGGTTAAGTTGTCAATTTGAGACTTTTCTTCTTTTTTGAGGAAGGTCTGTATTGCTATGAATTTCCCTCTGAGCACTGCTTTTGCAGCATCCCATAGATTTGGAGTGGTTGTGTCTTCATTATCAATTGTCTCAAGGTATTTTTTAATTTCCTTCTTGATTTCCTCATTGACCCAATCGTTTTTTAGTAGCATGTTGTTTAGTCTCCATGTAGTATGTTTTTTTCTCATTTCCTTTCCTGTGGTTGATTTCTAGTTTCTTGCTTTTGCGGTCAGAGAAGATACTTGAGATAATTTCTATACTCTTAAATTTGTTGAGGTTAGCTTTGTGCCCCAGTATGTGATCTGTCCTTGAGATTGTTCCACGTGCACTTAAGAAGAATGTATATTCTAATTTTTTTGGATATAATGTCCTGAAAATGTCAGTTAGGTCTAACTTTTCTATTGTGTCATTTAGTATCTCAGTTGCCTTACTGATTTTCTGCCTAGTGGATCTGTCCATTGATGTGAATGGAGTGTTAAATATTATTGTATTCCCATCTATTTCTCCTTTTATATTAGATAGTACTTGTTGTAGGTACTTGGGTGCTCCTATATGAGATATATATATATTGATGAGTATAATATCCTTTTCTTGAGTGGACCCTTTAGCCATTAAGTAGTGTCCTTCTTTGTCTTTCATTGTGGCCTTCATCTTAAAGTCTATTTTGTCTGATATGAGTATTGCCATTCCTGCTTTCATTTCTTGTCCTTTGGCATGAAATATCTTTTCCCATCCCCTCACTCTCAATCTGTACGTGTTCTTTGCCATAAGGTGAGTCTCTTGTAGGCAGCAGATTGTAGGTTTTTGCTTTTTTAACCAGTCTGTTCCTCTCTGTCTTTTGATTGATGCATTCATTCCATTGAAATTTAAGGTGATTAGTGATAGATTTGTATTTGTTGCCATTTTAGACCTTGTTTTCCATTTGATTCTATGTTTCTCTTTTCTTTTTTTGATTGGTTAGTTTCCATTTGTTTTATGCTTAAGTCCTTTCCTTTTAAGTATTTGTGGACATGATGTTCCATTTTGATTTGTGGTTGCCCTGTTTTTAAGTGTGTTAACACCTTCTTATATCTGCTTCCTATAGCCTGATAGTCATATAAGCTCAAACACATCATTAAAAATTTTTTAAAGGTTAAAAAGAGTCTATATTTTCTTATTTTCCCTCCCCATAATGTATGACTTTTTGTCTTTTTTATTTTTTATTTTTTTAGCATCTTCATGTTTAGATCTGTATGCTTGCTTATTTGAATGATTGCTTTCTATTTGTGGTTTCCTCTGTTCTATTTCTTACTGTTTACTTTTTTATAGAAACCCTTTCAGTATTTCTTTTAGAAAGGGTTTTGTATTGCTGTACTCTTTTAGCTTTTGTTTGTTGGAGAAATTCTTTATTTCCCCTGCTATTTTAAATGATATTCTTGCTGGGTAGAGTATTCTAGGTTGCAATTTTTTCCTTTCCACACTTTAAATATATCTTACCACTCCCTTCTGGCCTATAATGTTTCTGTAGAGAAATCAGCTGGTAACCTTATGGAGGATCCCTTACAATTAATGCTTTATTTTTCTCTTGCTGCCTTTAGGATTCTTTCTTTATCTTTAATTTTTGCCATTTTGAATATAATATGCCTTGCTGTGGGTCTCTTTGGTTTCAACTTGTTTGGGGCCCTCTGTGCTTCCTCTATCTTAATGTCATATTCTTCAGATTTGGAAAATTTTCAGACAAAATTTCTTCAAATATATTTTCAATCCCCTTTGTTTTTTCTTCTCTTCTGGAATTCCTTTTACGCATAGATTGGGCTGCTTTATATTATCCCAAAGATCGCTTATATTGCTTTCATTGTTTTCATTTGGTTTCCTGTCTGCCATCCTGATTGGGTGATTTCCATTATTCATTCTATCTTCCACATCACTAATTTTTCCTCTGCATTATTCAAACTGTTCTTTATTGCCTTTAGTTCAGTTTGCATCTCTGCAAATGATTTTTTTAGCTTTTCTTGGCTCCTTCTTATATTTTCTAGGTCCTTTCTAAGGGAATCTGCATTGCTGTTTGTGTCTTCTCTTAATTTCTTTATGTTCAGACTTAATTCTTCAAGTATTTCACTACCTCCCTTCTGAACTCCATTTATGTCAGACTGCAGAGGTCTGTTTCATTGCTGACTCCTTTAGATGACTTCCCCTGTTCCTTTAACTGGGAATGTTTTCTGAGCTTCTTCATCTTGTTTAAGGTTTTCTTTTTCTGTGAGTTTGGGGAAGCCACAGTGTAGTTTTGTAAGGCTACTTCTAGGCAATAGCACCTCTTTGTATTTTTTTTTGATGGGGTTATTATTTATTTTTGGTGTGGGAGTTTGAATATTTGGTGTCTCTTTCTTTGGTGTGAGTAGGCTGTGATCTCCCTGGTGCTCCATATGTTTTCAGGGAGAAAGAAGCAATGGATAGGGCCAGCAGTTGGTGCCTGGTCTCTAGGCTCTCAAAAGCACCAAGGACTTGCAGGAAGGCGGCACTGGCTACTCCTAGTTGCAGGGCCCTGGGAAGTGCTAATGAGCTCTAGGCAGATCTGCCAGGTGTCCAGAGCAATTGGCAGTAGCAGCAGCAGGATACGTGAGTTCCCAGGACAGTGAGAGCCACAACGGCTAGTGTTTGATTTCACTGCCCTCCTCTGAGGCGACTGGAACCACAGGTGGTACCTGTTCAGGGATTTCTAGTGGTTGCGGGCCATGATCGTCTCTAGAGCCAGTGATAACTGTGGTGGTTTGCCCCTGCCACCTGTAGACCATGCATGAAGCAACCCATCTCACTTAGCCCACATAGGAGGTGCTGTACAGTTTGTTCCTAGTTGTAGGGTCCTGGAAAGTGATAGAGATCAGGCATATGAGTACTGCCCAGAGCACTTAGCAGTGGTAGCAGCAGGGTTGGTGTGTTCCCGGGAGTGCAAGAGCACCCGCAAGTGGTGTTCAGTCCCAATGGCCACCTCTGTAGTGCCCTTGAGGTGACTGGGGCTGCACGTTGTGCCTATTCATGGACCCCTAGTGTGTCATTCCCATCTCTGGAGCCAGAGATAACTGCTATGGTTTGCCTCTGCCTCCTGTAGACCATATAGGAAGTACCTCGTCCTGCTTAGCCCCTACAGGATGTACTGCACAGGGTGCTCTTAGTTACAGGTTCCTGGGAAGGGACAAGCGTCTGGGCACTGCCCAGAATGTTTGGCAGTGTCAGGTGTGCTCCCAGGGGAGTGAGAGCAACAGCAGATGGTGTTCCATCGTAATGTCCTTTTCTGTGGTGCCCTCTGAGGTGGATGGGGCTGCAAGTGATTTTTGTTTAGGTGTCCCCTGTGGCATGGGCCACACCCTCCTCTGGAGTCAGGGATAACTGTGGTGGTTTGCTCCCATCCCCTGCAGGCCACCAGAAGCACCCTGTCCCACTTAGACCTCAAAGGAGATGCTGCACCAGCTTCATCTAGTTGTATGGACTTGGTTGGGGACAGAGAAAAAGTGTCTGGGCCCTGCACTGGCAGATGCAGGGTGGGTGTGTCCTCAGGAGAGTGACAGCAACAATGATAGCAACAGTCTCTGGTGCTTGGTAGGACCCATGTCACACTTAGCCCCCTGATGCCCTTGGCCCACACTAGAGGTGCCTGGTCACAGTTAGCCTGCACAAGAAGTGACCAATCTCTGGTATAGGAGCAAATGGTTGTGTCGGAGATGCCGGACCACTTCATACAAGCAAGCAACCTCCATGTTATGGGCAGTCTGCACTCCAGGAAGCCTGGTGCGCCCTAGTCTAGCAAGCTGCTTCCCATCGCGGATGAGCTGTGCCCAGAAATGCCTGATCCACATCAGGTTAGAAAGGGCCTTCTGGTCACGCAGCCCAGGCGACATGTATCCAGACGATGCTGGGGCAACAGCGGTCTAGCAAGTGGCCTCTGGCCACCCGGCTGCTGCAGTTTGCACTTGCGTCACCCCACCCTTTGCAAGCTCCCCTCCGGTTGCTGAAGGTTTGCACTTTATCGGACCTACTCTCTGCACTTGAGTCACCCCACCCTTTGTGAGCTATCCTCCAACTGCTGGAGGTTTGCACTTAATTCACCCTACCCTCCGCGCTGGTTCAGTTGTTTCCTGTGGCGGTCAGCCCCTCCTCCTCTCCTTCTCCCCAATAATGGAGCCTTGCCTCTCCTGCAGGCCCAGACCTTCTCCCAGGTTCCCTCTGACCTGGTGTTCCACTCACCAGCCCATATAGTATTGCTCTCCCTGCCACCATGGTGCACTGCTCCCTAGTCCACTAGGCTGTCTCTACACCTCCAATCCCAGCCCTCTCCCAGGGACTGACCTCTGGAACCTAAGTCTCAGCTCCCAGCCCCCACTAGAGCATCTCAGGCTGTGGTGTCTGTGCCTGTGTTCAGATGACCTGTGAAGCTCTCACTTCGCTTTGCCACTCTCAGTCTAGCTGCTGCGTTTTTCTCAGGCTTTGAGATTCCTCAGGCTCGGCTGATCTTTCCGTTGGTTAGGTGGCTTCCCAGGGTGTGGGTTCCTTTTCTCCTTCACAGGCCCCTCCCTGGAGTGCTGGTGCCATCCTGATTCCCTTTTTCTCTTTCTCTCTCTCTCTCTTTTTCTTTTTTTGTTGTTCTACCCAGTTATGTCAAGAGTTTCTTGCCCTTTCTGGATTTTTTGGAGGTTTAAATTCTTCTGCCAGCATTCAGTTGATGTTTTGTGCAAGCTGTTTTACATTTAGATGTGTTTTTTTGATGTGTTCGTGGGAGAGGGTGAGTGTGACCTCTTACTCCTCCACCATCTTGCCGCAACCCCCAAATATTGATTTTTATATACTGACTTTGCATTTAAAAATCTCTCTTTCAGTTGGAGAGTTTAGGCCATTTACATATCATGTAATCATTGTTTGGATTTCAAGCTAGTACTGACTTGGATATTCAGTCAAAGAACATGAAAACACTAATAATTGTGTTTGGATTTCATTCTAGTACTGTCTTTTGGTTATTTAGTCAAAGAACACAAAAACACTAGTGCAAAAAAGTTATGTATCCCTACGTTAATTGCAGCATTATTAATAATAATCAAGATATGGAAATAAGCTGTGTCCATCAATCAGTGAATAAATAAAGATGTGGTAATTGTGACAACATGAACAAACCTTAAATGTATTATGCTAAGTGAAATAAGTCAGATGGAGAAAGACAAGTGCTGTATGATTTTACTCATATGTGAAATCTAAGAATAAAAAACAAAAAACAAAAAACAAATGAACAAAAAAAATTAAAATCTAAACCGAAGTCATAGATACAAGGAACCAGGTTAGTTGTTACCAGAGGAGAGTGTGTAAAATGGGTGAAGGGGGTCATTTGTGTGATTAATGGTAAATAGACTTGTGGTCGTGATCACTTCATAGTGTGTACAGATGTTGATTTTAATGCTGTATAGAAAACACACATACACAAAATCCAACCCAAGTATTTGTTTATAAATAAGAATGTGTAATGAATGGGGGAAGGGGATAAATTGCGGCTGTTTTGAATCACTTTTCACCACAGTTTTCTCTGCCAAGAATGACGCTTCCTTTTGGGTTTCACTTTTTTCAGTAATACTTGGCTCACGGGAAACCTTTAAAAGTTACACAATCATCTGTTTGTAATGCAGTTACTAATGCTGTCTTTCCTCTGTTTACCCCACCTCACCTCCAATAATCTCTCTCAGCACTAAGTATAGAGACCATAGAACTCACTGTTCAAATTATCATTAACTCTATAGTGAAAAAAGATTTTCTATTTATAATTACACTAAGGTAGTAGGCACAATGCAGGCATACCAGTTTATTAAGACACCTCGTTTGTAAGCCTGGGTTATAAACAATAAAAGTGACATGTACCTTCTGGAGCTCTACTTGCTTAGCTTTCCTGCTGTGGAGAATGGAGCAGGACAGGGACAGGCCGCACCGCCTCCCTCCGGCCCCGTTCTCTTTGGTTTGCCTACATGCGTAGTCCTCATTTTTGTTTCTATCAATGAATTCTTTATTGACCTTTCACAACTGGGTCATTAGCATGTTGACGGAATTCTATATCCTGCCTAATTTCTAGGAAGGTTACATGTAGCCCTTAGTGGATTTTCACATTTGGGGCCAGGTTTCAAAGCTTATGGCAGAGTTCATGGTTTATGTTTAATAGCCTATGGTCTGTAATTTTGTGTATTTACTACTTATCACTATGGGGATATACTTTCTTTTCATTTTCATGTTTTTAAAGTTAGTTTTGATGGGCTTGGAGGGATAGAATAGAATTTTCCCACTTAATTATCTTTAACTGAAAGACCACTATTTTGGCATGGAGATATGTCCTTGATATATAGTCAAAAATAAGAAAGCAGATTATATATTAAGTATGATATATTCCTTTGTGGTAAAAAACATACTTTATATTCATGCTATGTTACTAAGCGTATTTATTCCAGTGGTACCTGAAGTTATTTTATGGAGAGGGAAGAATATAATATGTATGATTATGAAAATTTCACAATGTGGATGATTTGCTTTTATAAATCAGTAAGGAAATCAATGAAGATCATTCCATATTGGAGAAACATAAAAAGACTTAAGTCTCTGGCCCTTCCTGCATTATAAGGTTAAGGAGTCATGATACTAACAAGGAGTCCTGTGGTTAAGAGAGAAATGCCCTTTTATTTTGATCCAATAGCCTTTCATCAAAATTTTCTCATTGCAGACCTTACAGGGAATTACCTTCCTTAGCTCAAGAAAACATGAGAGTGGCCAGGCAGGGAGCATTTTGATATGGAAGGTTAAAGGCTTCGAGGATAGGATTTGATTAACCACAGTAACAATAAAAAGAGTCCCTTCCTTTGTAGGATGGTAGATGCCTGGGTTTCTGGGTCTGCAGTTGGCCTGTTCCCTGACTTATTTAACAAATATTTCCCTAGCTTGTATTACTATTTCCCTGGCCATTGTCCTCTGTCATCTTTGATGTCCTGGGATGCAGCATCAATATTTTAGCAATGATGGCATATGCCTTACTATATCCAGAATGGAGGAAACAAGTAGTACATAAGAGTGATAAACCTGTGCTACTGGAGCTTGCTTGGAGGGCTTTACTGCGCACAACAAGAAATAGATGCCTGAAATTTAGTTTGGTGGAGTGGAAAGAAAAACACAGAAAAAAAATAGAGTGATGGCACATAGCTGTCACACTCATGTCAGAAATCTAGAAAGGTAAGCATCAGTGGCTCACAAAGACCTTCCAGGGAAGACTAGGGCTGCTGTAGTGTGTCAAGCACATGACACAGGAATGAGTTTGACAAGTTACTTTAATGCTGGTCTGGAAAACTCCACATTGTTCCAAAAGGCCAAAAATTCAAATCAATTCTGAGAAGAGAGCTAAGGGAATGAGCAAAAGTACGTCAGTCAGGGATAGTAACTGCCCCTGCCCCCACTCCTGCTCATAAGCAGGAGCCCAGCAAGGATAGCTGTCTGATTTGCTCAGCTGACAGGCTGAGTTGTGCACAGGAGATATGGCCTGAAGAGTCAGGCAGACCTGAGATAAGACCCAGTCCTCAGACTTAGGATCTTGGGAAAGAGATTTCTCTCTGCTCACAGGGAAATTCTCAGCTAGTCCTGTTCAATGGCACTAATTCTAAGTTTGGGTTTATCTGCAATGTGCAGATAATACTATCCTCTCTGTGATATCATTTGAATATTCAGTGGAATAGCACCTATGAAGTGCTCATCCACAGAAAGCGTTTAGTAAATGCTCCTTACGAATTTTCTGGAGTCTGTCCTCTGTCCCAAAGCTCTGGGAAGTAGAGAACTCTGGCATCTTATCCTAACCTCCTGCCTCATCCAGTTTCCTCTCTTCCTCCTTCTTCTTTTTCTGTTCTGAAACCCTAAACTGCCAGATAAATTGGGCTCCAGCTTGGGTGAAGCAGAGAGAATATTTGATGGATTTGTCCTGTACCTGAGAATGCAAGCTGCATTTGTGCTCCTAGTTTCCATTACTGAGCCGATCATATTTTATCCTCCCTCAAGTGGCAGCTAGATCCCGCCTGGTCAGGTCAACACAGACTCCAACTACAGGTACTAAAGCTGGTCAGAGGTATCCCTTTTATTTATCTTATCATACTCTGCTGCCTGAAAGAGGCACTAAGATCTTCAAACCTGAGCTCGGGAGTTGCAGTTCTCCTTTTGTCATATCCTTCAGGTTTGGAGCCTGTTTTCACTCAGATGAATTATGCTGCCAGAAGTGTTTCTGTGCACAGCCTTCATCATGGTACCCATTTCTCAAAGCCATCATTAACTCCTGTTGCCCATGAAATAAATCCCTAATCTCCTTACCTTGGCATCTAGCACCCTCTCCATTCTGAGTCCATGTTATTTTCCATTTTATTTACCACCATACTGAAGCACAAAGCAATCTAAACCCAAACTATTCAGCCTTTTCCTTCATACTCCCTGCGTCTCTTCATTTTCCTGCCTCTCCACCTTTTTGACATTGTGTCTGTGTCTGGAATACTTCTTTTTTCTTCTCCATATTTCCATGGTCAAATCATACCTATTCTGCAAAGCCTAGCCCAAATGTCAGCCCCTCCCATACAGCTTTATTTGTACACCTTCCAGCTGGAGGCACTCTTGCCCTTCCTCAAAACTCCTTTGGCTTTCTAAGAGCAGAGTACCTATGTCTGATGCTTAGAATTATCTCTTCTGCAGTTCAAGGCTTTTTGAATCTTAATCTTCTTCCCTAATAGAACGTTAGCCCCTTGAAGGTAAGATTTATTGCTTGACCCCAATCTCTTTTCCCCACATTGTCGAATAGACATTAGGTGAATAGATGAATGAATTTGAAGGCAGTAGTTGAGCTGTTTTATGTATATATAATCGATGATGATGTACAATTTGATATAACTGGTATGGCAAATTCCTGTCATGCATGCCCTCATTGCTCCTTCTGGTGCCCGTGACAAAATTCTACTCATGTGTCAACCCCAATCAACAAGTGACTGTCTAGAGAAGTAGGTTGAGAAGGATTCTAAGGTTGTGTCTTGTGCCAATAGAATGGAGTACTTGATTGATTAGTGCTGTCTCCCATTACCTTGTATCATTTTTTTTTCTTTTTAGGGCCGCACCTGTGGCATATGGAGGTTCCCAGGCTAGGGTACTAATTGGAGCTGTTGCTGCTGGCCTACGCCAGATCCACAGCAATGCCAGATTTGAGCTGCGTCTGCAACCTACACCAGAGCTCATGGCAATGCCGGATCATTAACCCTCTGAGCGATGCCAGGGATTGAACCCACAACCTCATGGTTTCTAGTTGGATTTGTTAACCGCTGTGCCAGGATGGGAACTCCAGCCCTGTATCACAATTGATAGAAAGGTGGAAACTTTATGTTACATTACATCCAATGTTTCCATATAGGTAGAAAGTTGTAATAAAGGCATGGATATACTTACAGTGAGAACTGACTCTCTTAAAATTATAATCACATCAGTATATGAAGAAGTTACAAAAATAACACAGAACTGAAGTCACCAGTCCTACCACTTTGGCCTCTTCCACTTGGGAGCTAGTAGAAAATTACTTAAGTGCCATTTATATATGCATACAATGAGTCACTAACTCCCAATTTATGTACCTCACAGCTAATGAAGAGGATATTTTTCCTGGTTATGAGGACAAAAGTATATGTACATATAATTACATATAAAAGTATATGTATTTATTTATACAAATTATATTTGTACATTTGTATTCATATATGTATACATCTATTATTTATGGGTTATGGTTAAAATTCATGAATAAATTTTATTATTTCTCCCTTTGAAAGCCTTGCATGTTCTTCAAATTTAAAAAAATACAGAAAAGTAGAAAGAAACCCACTAATTCTTCTTGAATAGAGACAACTGCTAGTAAGAACTTGGTGTACATCCTTCCAGATTCTTTTCAATGATATTTATAGTCCTTAAAATTCTTTTGAGATTTCTTTTTTTTTTAATCAATCCAGAGTGAACGATATTGGATGTCACTGAATATTCTTCTATAACATTGTTTGCCTGTTAAATAGTATTTTATTGTGTTTTAATAGCATGTTGTCCACTGTGAAGTACAACACAAATGCAATGTTTATTTGATATTTATGTGATGAACACAAGCAGAAGGGACCCTAGAAAGTGACAAATTAAAAATCGTTGCCTTAAAAAAGTTTGCTTGTAATAGTAGGTTTTCAGGTAGTGCTGTAGTCTATTATCCAGGAATCTTTATGGCAGTGGTAATTTTCAGGTATGTTGATCTGTAGTGAAGGTTAGTACATTGGATTTGACGGGGCTCAAAGGACAAATAAAGAATGAGGCTGAACCTTCCTTAAGCAGTGTTTATGTGCTCATTGGATGTTAGTCAGTTTTGCAAATGTTCTTATAGAAATAGATTCATTTTTGAAAAGCTGTAATCATCAAGAAACAAAGGGCAAGGATGATCTTGGCCTCAAATTTATGTAGGGCTCTTTGTGCCCCTTTTGTTAAAAAGAAAAGAAAAGAAGCAGAAATTGTATAAATTGAGAGAAGTACAACAAGCAGGATGCTTATTTGTACTGACTTAAAAGAAATAACTTCTTTCTTGAATGCAGGTGTTTTTTTTACTCTGAAGTACAAGACTAGGTTTCCGAAAACCTTAGAAATGTGAGGAAGTTTCTCAATTTAAATTCTGTAGTATTATTGTAGAACATATGTCACTCTTAATGGCTGCTCCACAGGATGTATTTTTTTAGAGCTTTTTTAGAATTCTAGGGACTTGTGTTTGTAGTTGGGTGTAGTAAAGACACTAGTCTTTGGAAATGTGAAAGAGCTGACAAATTTTTTTTTCCTGCCATTTACTAGCTGTATGATCTTGAACAAATTACCCAGCCTCCTTCATCTCCAGCTAACTTGGCAAAATTGAGTTGACAATATTGTATCGCAGGTATTGAGAGTCAGATGAAATCTTTTCTTTTGTATTTCTTGGCTTAGTGTAGGTACCACTACATCTTGGTCACCCACCTGGACAGTAGTTTCCATACAGGTCATGGAGGTAGATGAGTTGGTTCACTCTCTCTCCTCAGGAACCTGGTGGCTGAGCCGGCAGAACATTTTATTTTCTTGGCTACACAAAGTATTTGTTATAGCATATGTAAAGAACTGATAATTCCAGTCTGTTGGAAGGCTCTAAAAAATTAGGTAATTGATTAAAGAATGAAAGGAAAGAACTTAAGCATTTTAAGATGTCCTTGTTTGCATTCTAATATTTTATCATACTATCTGTTTATTTTATCTTAATTCTAATTACTTTCCTTTTGGTCAAAAGATTTCCAGATTCTCCCGGTCGAGCCATGCCCATGTTCATCTCCTTTTGTAACATCTCATTTCAGGCCCAGCTTTAAGTCATCTGGGATAAGAGCCTTCAGCTGCAGTTAATCCTGTCTTACCATGTGTGGCCAGAGAGGTAAGGGTAGATACAAGTATGTCTTATCCTACTTGTTTTAATACCCAATCTATTTGCTTTGGCTTTTTTTTTTTTTTAACCCAGTTAAAGAGGAAGTGGCTTATGAGGAGCGAGAAAAGTCCTCAGTTCTGCATTATTTCTTGCCTCTATATTACTCTTCAACCTATTACCCAAAAAAGGTGTTCCTAAAAAGGACCAACTTTTCTCTTAGATATCACAACATCTCTCAATATAAGTGAAATTTATTTTAAAAAGTAACATTAAATTATGGACATTTTCACTTCATACAGTTTCCAGCACTGATATGTTTTTAAATTCTGTGTGCTATACAATTTCCCACATTGGTACATTTTTAAATTTTATGTGCTAAAGAAGCTCTATGGGAACACACCATATATATCCAATTGGTTCATCATATTTATTTATTTTCCAACTCTTTTTTAAAATTTTTCCATTATAGCTGGTTTACAGATTTCTGTCAATTTTTCAGCTGCATAGCGTGGTGACCTGGTTACACATACATATATAGATTCGTCACAAGTGATTAGACATAGTTCCCAGTGCTATACAGTGGGATCTCCTTGCTTTTCCATCCCAGAGGCAATGGTCTACAACTATTAACCCCAGACTCCCATACCATCCCACTCCCTCCCCCACCCCGTTGGCAACCACAAGTCTGTTCTCCAAGTTCGTGATTTTCTTTTCCGTAGAAAGGTTCATCTGTGCAGTATATTAGATTCCAGATATTAGTGATATCATATGGTATCTGTCTTTCTCCTTCTGATTTGTTTCACTCAATATGATGGTCTCTAATTCCATCCATGTTGCTGTAAATGATATTATTTTATTCTATTTTATGGCTGAATAGTATTCCATTGTGTATATAGACCACATCTTCCTAATCCAATCATCTGTCAATGGACATTTGGGTTGTTTCCATGTCTTGGTTATTGTGAATAGTGCTGCAATGAACATGCATGTGCAGGTGTCTTTTTCAAGAAAATTTTTGTCCAGATATATGCCCAAGAGTGGGATTGCTGGGTCATATGGTAGTTCTATGTACAGTTTTCTAAGGTACCTCCACACTGTTTTCCATAGTGGTTGTACCAGCTTACATTCCCACCAACAGTGCAGGAGGGTTCCCTTTTCTCCACACCCACTCCAGCTTTTGTTGTTTGTGGACTTATATGATGGCCATTATGACTTGTGTGAGGTGGTATCTTGTGGCAGTTTTGATTTGCATTTCTCTAATCATCAGTGATGTTGAGCATTTTTTCATTTGCTTGTTGCCATCTGCATCTCTTCTTTGGAGAAATGTCTATTGAGGTCCTTTGTACATTTTTCAGTTGGGTTGCTGGCCTTTTTGCTGTTGAATTGTGTATGTGGTTTACATATTTTAGAGATTAAGCCCTTGTCAGTTGCATCATTTGACAGTATTTTCTCCCATTCTGTAAGTTGTCTTTTAGTTTTCTTTTTGCTTTCCTTTTCTGTGCAAAACCTTGTCAGCTTTATTAGGTCCCATGGGTTTATTTTTGGTTTTATTTCTGTTGCTTTGGGAGACTGACCTGAGAAAACATTTGTAAGGCTGATGTCAGAGAATGTTTTGCCAATGTTTTCTTCCAGGAGTTTACTGGTGTCTTGTCTTATATTTAAGTCTTTAAGCCATTTTGAGTTTATTTTTGTGCATGGTGTGAGAGTGTGTTCTAGTTTCATTGATTTGCATGCAGCTGTCCAGGTTTCCCAGCAATACTTACTGAAAAGATGATCTTTTTCCCATTTTATGTTCTTGCCTCCTTAGTCAAAGACACCCGTAGGTCTCTGGGTTTATTTCTGGATTCTCTGTTCTTTTCCATAGGTCTGTATGTCTGTTTTGGTACCAGTACCACACTGTCTTGATTACTGTGGCCCTGTGATATGGCCTGAAATCTGGGAGAGTTAGGCCTCCTGTTTGATTTTTGTTCCTCAGAATTGCTTTGGCGATTCTGTGTTTTTTGTTGTTCCATATAAATTTTTGGGTTGTTTGTTCTAGTTCTGTGAAGACTGTCATGGGTAATTTGATAGGGATTGCAGTGAATCTGTAGATTGCTTTGGGTAGTATCGCCATTTTTATGATATTGATTTTTCCGGCCCATGAGCATGGAATATCTTTCCATTTTTTTGTATTTTCTTTGATCTCCTTGACTAATGTTTTGTAGTTCTTGGCATATAAGTCTTTCACCTCCTTAATCAGGTTTATTCCCAGGTATCTGATTTTTTGGGGTGCTATTTTATTTTATTTTATTTTATTTATTTATTTATTTTTTTTTTTTGCCTTTTGTCATTTTATGGCCGCATCCGCGGCATGTGGAGGTTCCCAGGCTAGGGGTCTAATCGGAGCTGTAGCCACTGGCCTGCGCCGCAGCCACAGCAACGCAGGATCCGAGCCGCATCTGTGACCTACACCACAGCTCACGGCAACGCCGGATCGTTAACCCACTGAGCAAGGGCAGGGATCGAACCCGCAACCTCATGGTTCCTAGTCGGATTCGTTAACCACTGCGCCACAACGGGAACTCCAGTTTTAAAAGGTAAAGTATTTTGGTATTCCTTTTCTAATATTTCATCCTTAGTATACAGAAATTTCTGAAGGTTAACCTTGTATCCTGCTACTTTGCTGAATTTGTTGATCAGTTCAAGTAATTTTGGGGTTGAGTCCTGGGGTTTTCTATATATAGCATCATGTCATCTGCATACAGTGACAGTTTTACCTCTTCTCTTCCTATTTGGATACCTTTTATTTTTTTGTTTGTCTGATTGCTGTAGCTAGGACTTCCAATACTATGTTGAATAACAGTGGTGAGGGTGGGCATCCTTGTCTTGTTCCAGATTTTAGTGGGAAGGCTTTCAGCTTTTCTCCATTGAGTATTATATTTGATGTGGGTTTTTCATAAATGGCCTTTGTTATGTTAAGGAATGCTCCCTGTATTCCCACTTGGGAAAGAGTTTTGATCATGAATGAATTTTGGACTTTTTCAAATTCTTTTTCTGCATCTATTGAGATGATCATGTGGTTTTGACTTTTCTTTTGTTAATGTGTTATATGACATTGATTGATTTGCATATGTTGAACCATCCTTGTGCACCTGGGATGAATTCCACCTGGTCATGGTGTATGATCTTTTTGATACGTTGTTGGATTCAGTTGGCTAAAATTTTGTTGAGAATTTTTGCATCTATATTCATCAAAGATACTGGCCTATAGTTCTCGTTTTTGGTGGTATCTTTGTCTGGTTTTAGAATTTAGGTGATGTTGGCATCATAGAATGTCTTTGAGAGTGTTCCTTCTTCTTCAACCTTTTGGAAAAGCTTAAGGAGGATGGGTATGTGTTCCTCTTTGTATGTTTGGTAAAATTCACATGTGAAGCCATCTGGTCCTGGAATTTATTTGTAGGGAGTGTTTTTATGACATACTCAATTTCATTTCTAGTGAGCGGTCTATTCAGTTGATCTCTTTGTTCTTGATTCAGTTTTGGCAGGGTGTAAGTCTCTAAAAAGTTGTCCATTTCTCCTAGGTTGTCAAATTCGTTGGCATACAATTGTTCATAGTATTCTGTCATGGATTTTTGTATTTCTGTAATATCCATTGTGACCTATCCTTTTTCATTTCTTATTTTGTTTATTTGGGTTTTTTCTCTCCTCTTCTTGGTGAGTCTAGCCAGAGGTTTGTCAATTTTGTTTACCTTTTCAAACAACCAGCTCTTGGCTTTATTGATTTTTTCTGTTGTTTTTTGAATCTCTATTTTATTGATTTCCTCTCTGATCTTAATGATTTACTTCTTTCTGTTGACTTTAGGGCATTTTTGTTCTTCTTTTTCTAATTCCTTTAGGTGATGGGTTAAGTTGTTGATTTGAGATTTTTCTTCTTTTTTGAAGAAGGCCTGTAATGCTATGAACTTCCCTCTGAGCACTGCTTTTGCAGCATCCCATAGATTTGGGGTTGTTGTGTCTTGATAATCATTTGTCTCAAGGTATTTTTTAATTTCCTTCTTAATTTCCTCTTTGACCCATTCACTTTTTAGTAGCATGTTGTTTAGTCTCTATGTAGTATGTTTTTTTCTCATTTCCTTTCCTGTGGTTGATTTCTAGTTTCATGCCTTTGTGGTCAGAGAAGATACTTGAGATAATCTCTATACTCTTAAATTTGTTGAGGTTAGCTTTGTGCCCCAGTATGTGATCTGTCCTTGAGATTGTTCCACGTGCACTTAAGAAGAATGTATATTCTGATTTTTTTGGATATAATGTCCTGAAAATGTCAGTTAGGTCTAACTTTTCTATTGTGTCATTTAGTATCTCAGTTGCCTTACTGATTTTCTGCCTAGTGGATCTGTCCATTGATGTGAGTGGAGTGTTAAAGTCTCCTATAATTATTGTATTGCCATCTATTTCTCCTTTTATGGTTCATCATATTCATTTCACTCTCTCCTTTAAGGCCTTAGAGATAACTCATAAGTGGTAACTATTTTAAATATTAAACCTCTTTTATTGAACCAGTGTCAGCCGCTGAAACTTTAAGTGAAAGTCAGAGAACTAAAAATGTCCCCAACATTTAAAATTTCATTATAATTGTGCAAATAGCCAAGGAGTAGACCTGTAGGCATTGAGCTCTCATTAAATGAAATATCACGAGGCTTTCCTTATCTAGACTGGGAAATAACTTCAGTCTTTGGTCCTGAGGCTGAAATGGACTCCATACATTAAATCAAAAGATTGGAGTTCTGAAAAATCTCCTATCTTCTACCCAACTTCAAGGCCATAGAAGAAAATAAAACAGCAAAAGAAAGAACTTCATGATAATAACAAGAATGCTAACAAACATTAGTTACCTAAGATATTAAACCAAGGAAATCTGCATGGGGAAACCACACCTCAGACTCAAGAGAAAATTCCAGAGGCACTGGCTTTCCCAGTTATTTAAAGCCTGGGCCATTTTTACCAGCCAGGTGGTATGCCTCATGCTGCTATGCAGAGAGATTTGGTTGGCATTAAAGGCTTCTGACAGACATTTGTTACCATCAGAACAAATGTTAGGATAGTTTCTGGCCTGAAAAAATTACTTGTTTGGCTGCTTTAGTGATTATAATATTGACGTGTTTCTCATGTCACACTTGTTACATCTGTGTTAGCATCCATGAGTAAACAATATAGTTGTGATCTGTAACCTGT
>PVHT021183699.1:42227796-42275347 GCA_004024745.2 Catagonus wagneri
AAGAAATTGCTATACAACATGGTTAAGAAATGTTTCTGTGATTATAAAATCATAAAAGAATAATTGGACAGAGAAACTGCCTGATTCTCCTGGGGGACTTGAATGACATTTTAGAGAGCTGAGAAGGCCCTCGACCTGAATCTCAGAAACTTTCTGCAGTTTTTTTCCTCCTTTCTCTCCAGCTCAGTGGGTTCCTGGCCAAGCCTCAGAACCAGAAACTGGAAGAGAGGCTAGGCCTCAGCTCACTCTCAAGATAAGCGAAATGCCAGACATGCTGAAACTCCTGTGTGAAATCTACAGCTTAAAAATTTTAGACCTGTCTCCTTTATCAACAGGATTCTAAATTAACTATTTCAGGGTAGCTTCTAACCAACTCTTCAGTCCTTTTGTCTCATGATATAGTTGAGAAATCCACTTCCAGCCCTTGTGGGTCTAGTTGGGAAGGTACATGAGGGAAGGAAGACATATTTCAACTGCAAAGCTGAAAATCTGCACAGCATGTTAAAGAGGGAACCGTTGTTCACCAGAAAAATGTCTTCAATAGTCTTAACTAAAATATTTACATTTCAGTTGGATTTTTGGTGGTAATTGCTCTGTTGCACCAATACGCAATGTCCAGCTTGGCTAGCACTTAGAACACCTGTCCTAAAAGCTTAAGAATAACTAACAAAAACTGGATGGCCTGAAATTTGGAGGAAGGTCAGACATTCGAAAGAAAAGAGGCACTGATGGTAGAACAGCTCTTTTTTCCCTGCTTTGGTACTGTTTTTCGCTCTTTGGCTTTTTAATGGAGGTACTGAAACAACCAGCATTCCAGCATCACATCAGTTATGTGAGAGCCTCCCATGCCTTATGCCACTCCATCCTGACTGCTTACCTGTTTATACCTGTCAGTTATAGATAAGGAATCGGAATTTCTGGAAGGCTCGGGGGTTTGCTCAAGGGAACTCACTTTGTAGGAGGTCAAAATGCAAATGCTAGTGTACAATTTCTGAGCACCTCTCATAGAGTTCTTGATTCTGATTGTATATACATCAGTATCTTCTGTGGAGTTTTTTTTTTAAATGCAGATTTATGAGTTTTACGCCAAAACCTCCAGGTAAGTGGTTGGGAAACCCTGGCTCTTGCTTGTTACTTTGTATGTAAAGCTCTCTGGAAATGTTGGAGGTACAGCATTTGAGAGCCATGCTCCAGCCCAGAATGAATAGGTTGTGCCTGGTGGTGGGCTGTGACTGTAGGAGAATGCCAGGGAATCAGCAAAAGAACCCCTCCCCCCACCCCATCTAACACTTTGAGGGGAAATGGGGTAGTACACAGGTACCTGGTCAGCTCTGTCACCTCGCCATAACAAGGACACTCAAGAGCCCTTCTTCTTTGCTTTCCATGGATCTGATTTTAAAACTCTTCCCCCTGTTTCTAGCCCCTGGCCTAATTTCTCATATAGAGTAGATATGCTAACGTGTTTGTGAAATGACCACATTCATGGTTCATTCTTGCCTCAGGGCAGAACACAGCCTGGCATGGTTTGGTGCAGGTAAGGGGTGGAGCTTGAGAAATAGAGCAAGAAGGCATGATGTCCGGGTGACAGGACTCTAGTTCATGGAAAATGGAGAAGGAACAGCATGCTTGAATACCTTGGATTCAAATGCCTAAGGCCCTTGTGTAAGTCATTTTGTTACTCTTTGTAACTTTCATCCAAAGTAAATTTTATTATACCTCCTGAACAGATGAGAAACCAAACTTCAGAAAATTTAAGTATCCTGCTCATGGTCATATGCCAGGAAGGTCAGAATTCTAGCCTTTCCATCTGACTCAAAACTTATGCCATTTTTACATTATCCTGTGTCTCCTCACTAGAGAAGAGTTTTGGTTTAGAACTGCACTGTTCAATGGAAATGTAAGACAGGCTACAGATATGAGCCATATATGTCATTTAAATTTTTCTAATACCCACATTTAAATTCATTTTATTTATTTATTTATTGTTGTTACTTTTAATTTTTTTAGTTTTTTATTTTTGCATTATAGCTGGTTTACAGATTTTTATCAAATTTTCCACCTGCACCACGTGTTGACCCAGTTACATGTACACATATGGATTTGTCACATGTGATTATACATAGTTCCCTATACTATACAGCTGTATCTCCTTGCTTTTCCATCACAGAAGCACTAGTTAACCCCATTCCCTCCCACCCCCTCCCCCACCCCCTTGGCAACCACAAATCATGTGTTTTATTTAACCTAATGCATCTTAAATATTATTGTTTTAACATGGAATAAATGAAAAATCTCAGTGAGATACTTTACATTTTTTTTCTTCATACTAAGTTTTCACAATCTGTTGTGTGTTTTATACCTAGAACACATCTCTATTAGGACTAGCCATATTTCAATTGCTCATTATCCACATGTGTTTGATGAACAGAGCAGGTATGTGCTATGAAGACACTTAGGTGAGTTGATGTGGAAGACTTCAGTGTTGGGAAATCCAGGAGGAAGTGATCCTCTCAAGGGTAACTAGGTCAGACAACTTGGCATAGGAAGGGTATTATTCATTCCTTCATCCAACATGTATTAGTGAGTACCTGCATCACATACTGTTCTAGGCCCTAGACTAGACAGGTAAATGAGACTAAGTTCTTTCACTAGTAGATCTACACTCTAGGAGGTGAAATGGACAATAAGCCAATAAGCACATAATGAAGTGATGTGAAGAGAATACATACATGTACAGTTACTGGTTAAAAAAAATTAGCACAAGAGGTATGAAATAGACTCTAAAGGTGTGAAGGTTCCTCTCTTAGGCACACACCCAGATCTTGAAATCTTACCACTAGAGATGAGAACACTCACTGAATAGAATGTGAGCCTCTATTGGGAATCCAATACCCATTGACTTTTGACTTTCTGTTGGGAATCCAGTAGACTGGAGTCCTACCTTATATACAGCCATGTCCCAAGAGATTGACTCTGGCATCTAATAAGTGCTCAATATTTGTTGCATTAATGCATCTGTTCATTTAGTGACTCCATCTAAAGAACATCTTTGTTGTGCAGTGGGATACAGCAGGAAGGAGACCTAGCCATTACTTTGTGCATTTACAGCCCACCATCAGAAACAGAAACTCATTTCTCCCTCATGATAAATTATTTGGGAAGGAAGGGCAGTCCACTTTGGAAACATACTTGAGGGTTCCCAAATCCAGTACAAGGGAGCATGGGGTGCCATTGGGCTTAGACTGGGGATGTATACATTTATAAACAGTAAAATACACTCTGTTCGTGGGCTTGCTGGCAGTATTCAAGGTCACTTGAATGCAGAACTGTATTTTCAGAATAAAAGTCTGTAGTTAGCTGGCAAATTTAAATAGTGATAAAGCCTCATTAATATGTATGACCTCCACTTTTCTAAATTTGGTAGAATGAAAGGTGCAGTATATGATAATTTTTAAAAAAGTACATTCATTCCATTCACTTGGCTAATCCAGCATATAATACCTGATTATCATAATTTTACCTAAATAATGAATAAACTAGACAAGGGAAAAATTAAAATCTTTCACATTAGACACAATTATAATATTTTGCAGTAATATTCATAGTTAAATTCTTAATTAGGTCTGCACGCCTTCTTTACAAAAAGGTATTTTGTAGATATAGCTAATTTTTTTCAGCATTAATGAGAGGAAAGAATAGCAATGATAATTTCCCAAAACTAAAGCTTAAAATCTCTCTCCACTGGGCTATGTGATAAAGTCAATCCTGTGCATTGCTTGATACGTCCCTTCCTAATGATGCTCTTTGTGGGATAATATTAACATACGTTTGCTTTTCCTGAAAAGAAAAAAAAATGGCTGATATAAATCAGGGAAGAGAATATGGCGGGGGCTAAGTGTTGGGGAAGTCTGTTTGAGATTGGCATTTTCCCAATGCCAGTAGGTATGTGGATAACTGACTAGTCCATACGTGGTAAATTGAAAGAAAAGATGTTTCTTTTCTCCCTTCCTTTCCTCCCTCCCTCCATTTCTCCCTTCTCCAATCTCAATTCATTTATTTTATTTTCAGAAATATTCAGTCTCAGCAATAACATACAAATCCATTCAAGTTCAGGTAAAACCCTAACAATAAACCCGGGGAAGCTGCTTATCAACATGATCATTTCCATGCGAGCTAAATACTTCTGCTCATTTCTAGCCTAAGACCCTCTAGGCACATGATCTTAAACTTGAAGGGGATGTACTATGCATATGTTGATGCTCCTACTGTGCGTAGGCTGATACCCAATACAGTATTTTTTGAAAAGTTGCAAAGAATTCAGCAAGCATCTTTAGTTGTGGTAGGGCATTTTCCAGTATTTGTTGCTGTCATCATTATAAAGATTACAAACGATGTTCCTGCTGCTCTGGGTATATCTTCTAGAATCAGACATCAAAGCAAAGATGGCAGAAATGCTTTCGGAGTCCCACTTTATGAATTTACTTTGCTTATTGCATTTCTTTTTGTGGAAATGTAATTGCTTTGGAATTACTGGGATCATGGAGAAAAGCATGCCATCAAGAGAGTAAGCTATAGAGTGGGGAAATGTGATAAAGTCATTTTAAGTTTAACAGAAATTCTGGGGTTTTTTGATCCACAACTTCTAGGTAACTACTTCAACCTTTGCAAAGTCAGAGAAAGTATTTTTATACACTTTTGTTGTTACTGAACACACACAAAAACGGGCAAAGCTGGCATGCTATCAGAAGCTTGATAATAGTTTGGAATAATATGCCATCTCTAAAAAATATGTAATAATCCAACTGGTTGTGAAAAAAAGAGAAGCAGAACAATGAAACCATGTATTAAATACTAAATGGACATGAGATTAAGCCAAACATCTTGTACATTTCAGCAAGAGCAATCTTAAAATTTTATTAGCATATTATTTTTAATAATTATACAAGATAGAATGTTTTAGAAGTAAAAAATGCAAAGGATTTTCTCTTAGACCTGTGTTATAAACTTTTAAGAGTGAGAGAATGTTCCTGTGCATACATGTGCACACACACACACACACACACACACACTCATACACTGGAATTCTTATCATGCATTCTTTGCATGCCAATGTACGTGCAAAGACACAGACTTAACTGGCTCCAAGTTGTGTTTTTTTGGGCTGCAGTTAGCCAAAATGGATTTTGGATAATTTAACCAAGCAGATATTTGTTGGAAGGGACGTTATTAATTATAGAATTGGTGGGAAGCTAAAGAAGAAGCTTGGAAATGGACATGAACTAAGGCAGTCAAATTAGCAGGAATTGTTTCATATCACCAGAGTAGTGAGGCTCACTGAATGAACCCCATCCGTTTTTTCCATTCTATTCTCTTTTTATACAATAAATAAAAACCATATACTGGCAGGTTGTACTTTATTTGAGAAATATGTCCCTGGAGTTCTTGAATAATTCAAAATTCATCTATTTCAAGGCTAATACCAACAAAAGGTAAGAGAGAGCTTTGTTTACCAGATACAATGAGTGTCCCCATTTGGTCCAAGCATAAACTCAGTTTACAGTTCATTTGCCTACTTCAGTTCTGAGATTAAATTATGTGATTGTTGAAAAACTTTTAATTTAGGGAAGGGTTAGAGTTTCATTATTTAAAATTTTACATTAAACTGAATTCACATAATTCACATCTGCACTTATGTGGTGGCTCTGTAATTTGGTGCCCACACTTCCTATAATGTACGTTTGATTTAAATTAGTAACACATCCATTGTCAAACATATCGTGTTTTGCTAATGCATAAGGAGGAGCCCAGTGAAGCTAGGATACTTTAGCATACCTTTCGTCTTGACCCATCTATGGAAAATTCTGATTTTAAGAAACTTGGGCACTTGTGTCTGATGACTTTGTCTTGCTTTCACCTGGGCCAACTTTTGGGAATTGAATGAAGACTTTCTGTTTTCATGCTAGGCCCATTTCTCAATTGTGAAACAAGTTTCACTGGTTTTGGTGAGGGGTGAGTGATACAGGTCAAGGGGGTGGACCTCACCCCATCAAGATACACGTTTACTTGTTAGTTTTGTGGGAAGTTTGTACTGTGGGAAGCAAAGGGCTGATGGAGAAACACTGGAACCATGAGTCAGAATTCAGGGTACCCAGATTAAACCTATGAATTCCTCATGCTCCCATTTACCATTTATCAGATTTGGAAACTGACCCCCAGGAAGTCCACTCACCTTCCCAAAGTCACTTAGCTGTGAAGTGGTAAGGCCAGGCTGACCTGCAGAGCTGAGTTCTCACCCACAAACAACTGCTTCCTTTGAAGGCAAGCCTTTAAAGGATTTTGTAAAGGAGCCCCTGAAACTCCACCCCTTGTTTTTTATGATTCTCTTTTCCTACTGATATCCTTTAATCTTACTTTCTAAAAATAGTTTTGAGAGCTTTACCTACAAAATTCATTTTTTGGCGGGGAAGGAAATGATTAGGTATTTTGTCAAACAAGCAAACTCATAGGCCTTTGTATGAGGTGTAGCAAAGCAATATATTTCAAAAAGAGGTGGCTACACACAATAAATTATAACTTGAAAAAAAGAACAATAGGGAAATTCTTAGATGAACATACAGCTCTCAAGTGGAACACTTGCTAGTATGAAATTATGTGACCATGGCATAGATGAATTATGGAGTCATTTCCTAGATTCCCCCACCTGTATCTTTGGTTCTGGTTGGAAGTTCTCCTCCAAATTTGTTCACCTTTATTCTTTTTCTACATGTGTATGGGTTTTAGCATGACCTCATTAGTGTGGCACTAGGGACTTAATAAATGAAACTACTGCTTCTTATTTCTTGATCATTAATGATATTGCGTGCCTAGGTCTTATTAGTTGTTAAAATAAAAACAATCTCTTAGAATGGTCTGAAGGCTCACAGTCTGCAAAGCACTTTCTGCCTATCTGATTTCACTCAGTCCTCACAGTAGCCTTCTGACTTAAACAGGATGAATAGCATCTCCTTTTTATGGCTAAGTAGCTTGAACTGCAAGCTGTTTTGCAGCTCTCTAGGGCAGGAGAGCTGGAATCCGTCCCAAGTCACTTGATTCTCTGCTCTCTGTTCTTTACCATTGTCGGCATGGCTTCTCCCTAGGGTTACTCCTCAGGCGCTGTCCGCTTCTCTCTGGGGCTGTACCCTGAGCCTTGCGAGTCCACATAGGGATGTGATCTGTAGTAGCATTCTAGTAATCACCACCACAGGCAGCAACCCTAATGGTATAATGATGCCTTGGTTTCCTTCTCCAGCCCAAGCCTCATGTCCAAATGGCGATTCGTTTAAATCTAGACCTCTACTGCAGTCAGTAGGATGGACACTGCCTTGCCATCCTGCTACCCCCTCTTTCAACTTGTTAACTCGCCTCCTCACCGGAATCACCAACTGCCAACAACACACACAAGCTCTGCTGTAATTAAGTATTGATTTCATGTAATGTGTATATATGGAGGAAGCTCATCTCATTTGTAGGCTGCTGTTATCTGTCAGTAAAACAAAATGATTATCAGTGGATATCCTATGGCTATGGCGAAACCTCAAATCTGCTATCTGTAGTGACATTATGGTACGTTATGCAAGAGTGGATTGTTTGTTTTAACATGACCTATGTTGCTATTGGCCTGCTTTTTTGTCTAGAAATAGGTGCGCAGATTCTTCATTGCAACTCCTTGTTGGTTCCAATTTGGTCCTACCGGAATGGAGGCCAGCAAAATCCATTTACTCTGGTGTAACATGGCTGTGATTTCAAATAAATGGAGCCCCAGGGATTATTTGTTTTCTGCTTTTTCTGTAGCAGTCACACCTCTTGGCATTTTTTGGGGAGGGGTAACCTTGCTATTCTCAGGAGAACAAAACTAGAAATTTTGGATGGAAACAAAGTTCACATAATTAACATATTCAGGAAGTGCTGGTGGGTCTTGAGCCCCCCATTACCTTTCTGGGGCATTCACAGATCCCAGGCAGAGTTGAGATCACTGCACTTTGTAGGTTTGATGAGGCAGGTATAGTGGGGGGAGAATGCCCTACGCCCACTGCAGGAATGAGAGCCTGAAGAGCTGGGATCTGAGTCTGTTTCATTGTTTGCCTTCTCTTTGCACTTGACAGCTTCATCTCCACTGAGCCACCGGCTGTCTTGATTGGGAATTTTCTCCCAACAGTGGAATGGAAGTTTCTAAATAAAGATACGAGCTATTTGTGTGGGTATTCTTTGACTGTTTGGAGTTTTCCATCATGGGGTGGAAGGTTGGATGGAATAGCTTATGTAGGTGGTTTGTTTTTTCCCCTTGCTCAAAATATTGGCCTAGAGTATCAGAGATGAACCATTAAATACCTCTGTTTCTAGCACCGGTCCTGCCTCCTTTGACACAGACGTTGTTAGCTCTTGCCTACTGCAACCTAAAGTTACTTCCATTCGGTGTTTCTTTGCTGCTGCTCTATAAAGAAAATGTTAATAGAAGTGTAGACAGATTGGTGTTATAGGGGAAATTTTCCAAGCCTGTGCACCATTTTGGGTTCTGCCTTCAAAGCTCACACTGAGTTCCTCAAACTCCACTTTAAGCGTCACAGCCCATTCACCTGGGTGAATTAAGAGTACTGAGCTAGGGAATGCATATAATTGCCAGTCACACTCTAGATGTGTCTCAACCGCATCTTAAATATGTCACTCAGGAATCTGGTGAATGAGCCAGCAACAGAAGAGTAAAATACAGTAATTTTCCTTGAATATTCTTCTTGCGTACATTTCAGCATTCGGGGAAACACATTGACAATAATATTGCACAGATCATGAATGCTTCTTTTAGTAATTTTAGGAGGGGAATGGAGAAGTTTTGGGCTTTGGGGTCAGAGGGATCTGGTTCTGATTTCTCAGCTTCTTCATACTGAACAAATAACATACTCATCCCCTCAGAGCTTCAGTCTTCTCATCTAAATAATGTAGGCATGACAAGGATCTTGCAGGTCATGAAGACTGAGTAGGCAATATTGTAAAGTCTGCTAGCTCAGTGTCAGACCCATAGTAGACTGACTCTGACTCTATAGAGCTTTTCCTGTATTTAGTTGTGTTTCTTTTATATAGCCATTTGAACTGTCTACATAGTGTTTTAAGTCACCGCCTATACCACACCAGGAGTATTAGAAAACATCCCAAGTGATAGTTCAAAAGAACCTATCCATAGATGAGTGATGAGGCTGGTATGCTTATGAATTATCTGAGCATATGCTAAACGTGGATAGATTCTAAGGCCTCACTCTACAGATTCTGACTAGTTTCCATGATTAATGTACTCCTCAGATGATGATAAAGTTTGGAACATGTTTCAAGAAATGCGTCTGCAAACATGTCAGCAGAAGAATCACTGGACTTCTGAGATTGTTGACTGGCAAAGGGCCACTCATGGGGGATAAGACAGTGGCGTTCCAATTGTCTGATATGTGTTATGGACATGATGTCATTTGTTCTGGAGTCCCAAGGGTCACAGCAGAGCCTAATGAGTAGAAATTCCAGGGAAGAAAATTTTGACTTAATGTAGGTATTTTCCAAAAACTGAAACTATCTACAGGTGGGATATACTGCTTCCTGAGGTTGTGAGCCCTCCAGCTCAGGAGGAATTCACGTTTGTCTATCTGAGTGGCCTCTGGGAATTTTACATAGGAAAACAGCTCATGTTCTTATTCCCTATGGTACTTAATTTGTTTTATTGTAATTGTTGACCTGTGGGTCCAGTGAATTCAACTCTCACAAGTGTTTATTAACCATCCACCTAGTGCCTGATTCTGTGAAGGTGAAGCCCGGAAGTGCTGCATGCATCCAGGCAAAGGTGCAATCTTAGAAGCTATTGTCAGAGAAGGAGAAAGAACTTACTTCCATTCCTATATTGCAGAAGGTAATAGGCATCTGGCAATGAGAAGAGATGAGGGGCTACCCAGTAGGGACAGGGAGGAGGGGTAGATTCATTTCATTTTGAGAAGAAAGGTTCTTTCACACCAGCATTTAACAGATTAATTAAGTGAAGCTTTCATTTTCTTCCAAATGCATATCCATTTTTCTACCTTTCTCTTCAGAACTATGAAGTTCCATTTGTCTCTTGGAGATAAAATTATTTGTTAAACACTTGTTTTTCGTGGCTCCACATGCATCTTTCCTTCTCCCTTTGAAAGTGTGGTTATCAGTAATGTATATGAGATGTATGCCCCCTTTTTTTGCAGAAACTGCTCAATGTCCCCTTGCTTATACTCCTCCAAGGGGAGAAAACAACGGTCATCAATGGCAAATGGCATCTGTGGTGAAGCAGTACCGAGAACCGGTTTCACACTCAGGAGAGAAACTGCCCCTCCTTCTTGGGGAAGATGTTCCCTTTTTATTTTTATACAGAATTTTCTGAGGAATTCTTTGACTCGAGGAGGAGACACTGAATAATTTCTCTCCACCTTGGATTTCAAAATAATAGCATATTCTAGAGTCTAAACTCATTTTCTGTTTTAAAACTAGAAGCCATCTATTAACACCAAGATGGCATGAGATGATTTTACAGTTGGGTCATCCAGGTGACATTTTGTTAAAAGAGAACATGGGCCCATTGTTAGATCTAAGAGGTTTATAGTTAACTGACCTTAGAAACCTTGTTAAACCACATGTGCAGGTTCATGGGAAGTGATGACTTAACTTGATCATTCTTTGCTGTACCTCCTCTCCTCTCCCCACTTCCTTAAGAGCTGCTATTTATTTGGTGTTAAAAGTTTTTTCTTCTTATTCAGAGTTTCTTTAAATCCTACTGCAGAATGAGACTGTCTAAAAATTTTAGTTTTAGAAGTTGCCATCGGCAGCAGATTTTGCTGAATAGTACTCTCTGTGTTTAATAATAAGGTTTTTTTTTTTTTGGAAACTATTTCTTGTGAAACTATTCTCTGTGATGCTGAGGTTACAGAAAAATGTCATTTTTCTGTCACTGTTGATGTTCTTCTGGCCCTCACTTTAAAATGGATGTGCTTTTGGAAACCTAGGTGGTTACCCACATCAGAAAAACACCTTATCCTGGGCCCCGCCGGGTGACTTGGACAAAGCAATGCAATTTAGAGGGGGGAAATGGTATGTATTACGTTTTATAAGAGCCAGCTTCCAATAATAACCATCTGACCCTTGTGATCCTGTTTTCAATTTTCCTTTTAAAGAATGCAACAAGCAGTGCCACCAAAGCATATTTTTCTGTCAAGAGTTCACTGATTTGTGAGTTGTTGGGCAGATTTTCCATCTTCAGTGTTAGAAGACATGAACTTCAAACATTTTTCTCTTAAAGTAACTTCTCATGTAACTGTTTCATGGCATATGCTAAACTCTGGGTTTGTATTTGAAAAGGAAGTTCCTATATTTGAGTACCAAGAAAAACAGGCATGATTTTAACCTTAGTTTTAAGTTTTTGTCTTTGTTTAGCCTTTTTGATTTGGATAGAAGTTCAGTGTCTGCTAATTAAAAGAATAAAAGTAGCAGCCCATGCTAATGCCAAAATTCATTTACTGAGTGCCTACCTTGTGTATATTCCTTTGCTAGGCTTCATTCTGTGACATTGTCTTATTTAAAGCCTGATTAATAAAGTAGTATGGGAATCCCTGGTGGGTGGTAGTTGCGATATTCAGTATAGCTTACCCAGCTGCCCTGCATGGCATCAGACTGATGATGTCTATGTAGGGAGATAAGTAATTTAAAAAAGCATTTCTGGGAGTTCCTGTTGTGTCTCAGTGGGTTACAAACCCAACTAGTATCCACAGGCATGAGGGTTTGATCCTTTGCCTCACTTAGTGGGTAAAGGATCTGGAGTTGCTGTGAGCTGTGGTGTAGGTCACAGCTGTAGCTCCAATTTGACCCCTAGCCTGGGAACTTCCATATGCTCTGGGTGTGGCCCTAAAAAAACCTCATTTCCCAGAAATGCCCTATATCTTTGTGTAATTTCCTGGCCTGGAAAGAAGTCCAGCTAACTTAAATGTCACTTGGCTTGGTAAAGATGTTGAAGTAAATCATGATTGATATTCCTGCTTTTTTTGTCTTTATAAATCAAAGAACAGTTTAATATTAGAAGTATTAATTTTCCATGGCTGCATAACAAGTTACCCCCCCCCCAAATTCAGCAGCTTAAAACAACCAACATTTATTATCTCCCTGTTTCTGAGTCCGGAAATTCAGAAGTGGCGGGGCTTGGTAGTCCTGGCTCAGGCTGTGGTTATGGTTAGGAGGGCAGTAGGGCTGCAGTGATCCAAAGGCCTGCAACTGGAAAGACTGAAAGACTTCAAAAGATCTTACAGACTAGGACTGGGAGAAGCACTTCCGTGAAGGCTCACTCACTTGGCTCTTGCCAGGAAGCCTCAGTTCCTTTCTGTATGAGCCATTCCACAGTGCTTTTAGGATGTGGCAACTGGCTTTCCCCAGAATGAGTGATCTGAGAGAGAGAAAGAGTGAGAGGAAGCGGTGAGGGAGAGTGGGGGAGGAGAGGGGAGAGAGGGATAATAAAGAGAGAAGCCAAACAAGAGACCGCAGTGGCTTTTATGAACTAGTGCCCAAAGTCTTTCCACTGTCACTTTCTCTTTATTCTGTTTGTTAGAAGCAAGTCACTAATTCCATCCCACATTCAAGGGGAGAAGAATTAGCCTACAAGAAGGACTGAAGAATTTGGGAATGTGCATTAAAACTAACATAGTTGTACTTGTCATTTAAAGTTTGCAAAGAGTTTCCAAACATGGTTTCTTCAAAGAGTTTTCAATGGCTGTAGTGCCTTTCTCTCCTAACTCTAAGGGGCAGGGCCTCTTGTTCTAAAAGAACTAGGTTATAACCAGGCTTTTGTATAGATCTCTACTTCTGACTGCTATATGTGGCATTCTTGGTAGAATTTGCGTTAGCCAGGGGAGAAATGATAATGTGCTGAGACATTTTGCTGTACTCCAATGGAGTACTTCCCTGTAGTTTTTGAGAATTTCCATCATCCTCTTTTCATTATCCTGAGGATGATATCACTGAAAAGCAAGTATGAATGTACTGTGATGTGTTTTGTAAGCACTGAGGAAGGAGAGGAGTATCTCTCTAGGTTTGTGGTTCTCTTTAGTAAGACAAATGTAAACAAATCACATGTCCATGAAAAAAGTTTAGACAAGAGCATCAGAACATACTAGAGTAGACATTTTATTTATTAATAGTAATAAAGCATTTTTTTGTTTTGTTTGTTTGTTTGTTTGTTTGTTGTCTTTTTGCCTCATTTGGGCCGCACCCATGGCATGTGGAGGTTCCCAGGCTAGGGGTCTAACAGGAGTTGTAGCTGCCGGCCTTCGCCACAACCACAGCAACGCAGGATCCGAGCCGCGTCTGCAACCTACACCACAGCTCACGGCAATGCCGGATCCTTAACCCACTGAGCAAGGCCAGGGATCAAACCCGCAACCTCATGGTTCCTAGTCGGATTCGTTAACCACTGAGCCACGATGGGAATTCCATAAAGACATTTTTATATTAACCTCTTGAGAAATAATAATTCTTTATAAGATCTTAGGGAGCTGTTAACTTAGGGACCTGTTAGTGAGAAAGGTAATGGTTTGGAAAGGGTTTTAAAAAAATCTTTTATATTAACATTAAATGAAAAAAACAGTTTTGGTACCCAGATCTATGGATTATAGCACACATATAAATTCCTAGAACCACAACCACAACCACAATCAAAATACCTCACAATTCCATTACCCACAAAATTTCATTCTTGCTGTACCTTCATGGTTATAACTCTCCCACTAGAAACTCATTTCAATCTCTGATCTTTTCTTCATCATTGTAGTTGTGCCACATAAATGGATTTGTACAGTATCTAATCTTTTGAAACTAAGTTCTTTCATTCAGCACAGTGCTTTTGAGATTCATCCAAGGTGCTATTTCAGTAGTTTATTTGTTGTTAAGTAGTATCCCATTGTATGGATGTACAACCATTTGTTTAGACATTCATCTGCTGAAGGACATTTGAATTATTTCTGGTTTTTGGCAATTTTGAATATGTACTTATGTGTAAATGTTTTAGTGAATGTAAATTTTCATTTTTCTAAGATAAATATGTAGGAGAGGGATTAGTGAGTCACCCGAATGTATACTTTGATAAAAACTGTTAGACTGTTTTTGAGCTGTACCATTTTGAGCTGTAGCTGTACCATTTTGCATTCCCACCAGCAATGTAGGAGAATTCCAGTACTGTCACATGATTAGCATGACTTGAAATTATGAGAATTTTTATTTTAGGCATTTTGTTAACTGTGCTGTGATTTCTCATTATGTTTATACTCTGCATATCCTCTTCGATAAAGTGCCTGTTCAAGTTTTGTTTATTTTTAAATGGGTTATTTTCTTGCTCTTGAATTTTGTGAGTTCTTTTTGTATTGTGCTCTTGTCATGTCTATGAACTCTTCGCCTAAATCCAGGTCAAGAATAGTTTTCCTGTGCTTTCTTTTTAAAATTTTATATTTTATGTTTAGAACTCTGATCCATTTTGGTTAAACTGTGCAATATGTGTGAGGTTTAGATTGGAAATTATCTCTGTCTATATGTCTGTCTATCTATCTATCTATCTATCTATCTATCTATCTATCTATCTACTTAACTATCTACTGTAGGTATAATTAATTGTCTCAGTGCCATTTGTTGAAAAGACTATGCTTTCTCCAGTAAATTGTCTGCATCTTTGCCAAAAATCAACTATCTGTATTCATGTTGGTCTGTTTTTGGACCTTCTGGTCTGTTGAGATTTTTCTTATTCTTCCTATGCTGAGTAATATTGTATCATATCCTGGGCATTTTGAATCTAACGTTATGAGACTGAGGATCTTATGTAAATTCCATGAAGAACATCAATGGGTTTTATTCTAACAGGCTTTTATTTTTTTATTTATTATTTTTTGTCTTTTTTTGTCATTTCAGGGCTACACTGGCAGCATATGGAGGCTCCCAGGCTAGGTGTCTAATTGGAGCTGTAGCTGCTGGCCTACACCACAGCCACAGCAATGCCAGATTCGAGCTATGTCTGCAACCTACACCACAGCTCATGGCAACGCCATATCTTTAACTCACTGAGCAAGTCCAGGGATCAGACCCACAACCTCGTGGTTCCTAGTTGGATTTGTTTCAACTGCGCCTTGATGGGAACTCCGTATTCTAACAGGCTTTTAAACAGTTAGATTCAGGTCACTCATTTCAACCAGGCTTCTAGAGGCTGTGGTTTTTAATTGAATAGTACCACCCAGCAGACCTGTGTGGTTGACTGTGGTATGCTGTTTAGTGTCTGATCTATGCATGAACTGCTTGCGGGTAAGTCCAGAATTCAAAATCAGCTTGATAAGTTTTCCTCCCAAGCTCCTTTTCTCCATGTTCTCCCAGTGTTTTCTGGTTCCCTATGGCTCCCCATTTTCCATCTCTCAGAAGACTGGGATTATACTTATCCTACTTATCCTACTCTGTTGCATATTTTGTATGAATGCACCCCTTGTCTGGGGCCATGTAACAGAAAGACAGAGAGAAACACACACGCGCACATACACACACCAGTAATCAGGGGTTGACCACAGCTCCTTTGATCTGTGAAGAAACACCCGTTTTCCCAGGGTTTTAGGCACCTGTGGACCAACACAGCCTGTGTATGAGAATAGAGAATGGGGAGAAAGAAAAAAAGAAGAAAAGTGGGTTGTCCCCTGCACTCTGTTTAGCCCCTAACAATCTCCTTTCCCACTCCTCATACTAGCATTAGCAAACTTCTTCCAGAGCTCTTTCTGTGCCCTGTCCCCTTTCTCAATTCCAGGCTTCCCTGAGTTTGGGCAGGGAATACTGGAGGAAAAAAATGGTAAACTTATTCCCATTCCCTGAGAACTGGTCAGAGAAAAAGTCTTCCAGTTTCAAAGAGAAGGGAGACAGACTGCCATCTGATGTCATGGCTCTGAAAATTAAATATTTTTAATTTCGTGGCATATGGAGGTTCCCAGGCTAGGGGTCAAATCGGAGCTATGGCTGCCAGCCTACATATCAGCCACAGCAACACTGGATCCTGAACCCACTGAGTGAGGCCAGGGATCGAACCCAGAACATCATGGTTCCTAGTCAGATTAATTTCCACTATACCACAACGGGAACGCTGAGTTTTTCTTTTTTTAAAAGAATCATTATGATCTTGTGGATTTAAACATGATTGATCTGTTTAGATCCATTGCAATTATTAACCTTATTGATGAGTGAAAATTTAGTAGAGGACATTTATTACCCTTTGCCTGCCTTGACAAACCTTGGTTTTGGCCAACTCACTTGCCAGAAATATAGTGGGAACAGATGACAATAAATGAGTAAGACTCCCAGAAGACTGATCTTTTCCTTAAGGGCCCATTGCCATTACTGGCCAGCAGGTGTTCAGGAGTGCAATGTCACCTCTTCACTCATTAAAAAAAAAATGTATTATAGTTGATTTACAGTGTTCTGTCAGTTTCTGCTGTACAGCAAAGTGACCCAGTTATAAATAAATATATACACACACACACACACACACACACACACACACACACACACACACATACATTCTTTCTCTCACATTATCCTCCACTCATTGAACCAGCAAACCTTTATTGAATACCTGCCATGTACCATCCTCTGTATTAGGCATGGGGATCTGAATAGCAAATAGAAATAGGCATATTCCCTGCCCTCAGGGAGATTACATTCTAGTCAAGGAAATAAAGATATAGGTAAAATATTTGCACAAACACATGTTAAATTTTAATGGGACAGGAACTAAAAAAGACAACTTTGAGGATGAGGTTTGGATGGGAGCACAAGAGTTGGTCCCTTTTGGGTGGCCAGAGAAGCCCCCACTAGAGAAGATAACTTACCTGACATCTGAGGGAAGAGAAGAGGCTGACCAAGCCAAAGGGGGAGAGGTTGACAGTAAATGCAATATTACATTATTATTATAACATTTCCCTGCTGCTCCTGTTTGTATATTATAATCTGGCCCCATGCAGACTCTAATCCTCCCAAGCCTAGATTGAAAAAAATATTCTGAAGTCTTCTGTTGCTGTTTGAGAAAGAGGTCCTTCACTTCCATTTCCTTTCCCCAACAAATGACACTAACCTTTTCCGGTTATTAAGTTTAGCATACAAAACAGTCTGTACAAATAAATAAACCTAGGCTTTCTTTTATCCCTTACAAAACAAAAGCCCATCCAGGGTGTCTTATAAAGATCCCTTATCTTTACCCTGCTTTTTCCTTGGGAAACTGTTGATTTCCTTCAAGAAGAGTTCAGGAGCACTTAATTGTCTTTGGGGCAAATTTAATCATGTCTTTAAGCTCAGTTTTGATTCTCCCTGAGCCCACTAAGCAGTGGTCCCCCACGGAGTTTGCTCCAGCATCTTGCATCTGCCTTGGTAACTCCTGGTAACCAGGCCTTGAGGCAAAGGAAGAGAAAGCTTAGATGGTGGCTAAATAAAGAAATTGCCAGATACCTGGATCTTTATCCTAGGAATCAACCCCTTAGAGGTAGACCTGACCTTTACAGTGAGTGGGCAGGCTTGACACACAGAGAGAGCAGTGGGGAGCAAAAGAATGGATGAGCACTGTGGCCTTCTACTTTAAATTAGGAGGTTTGGTCCTGTCAAGTGCTCTAGGCACCCCTCTATTGCTCACAACAGTGAAGTATATTCTGAGAGTGCTGGACAGCCAGCACTGCAGTATTTTTATTTTATTCTTCGTTTCCCAGGCTTGCCTTTTGGCAGCTGTTTACAGGTGCAGGGGTTCCTGCCCTGGTATGACTGTGCTCTTAGCTGGAGTGGCAAGTTGCTCTTCTGTAGATGCTGACGGCTTCCTACAGGAAAAGAGCCTAATTAGGAGCAGAGCCCTCCCTCTGATTCGAGGACCCTCCTGCCCGGATTAGGCACTGTTGGTCCCTCAGTATCAACTACCAAAAAACTTTGGTTTGCTGCCCAAGGCTGTTATGTCACATTAAAGATCTGCACATGTCCATAGAGTCTTGGCCAGAAAGCTCTGGCTAGCATTACAATTTCAAAAAAAATATTTCATTGGTGACTCTTTTTCCAAATTCAAGCCAGCAAAAGCCAAAGAGGATTTTATGGCACTTACAACTGATTATTCCCTGGGTAGATATGGCTTCAGGCATAACATGATTCAAATGATGTCAGGAACCCTGGACGTCCTTCCTAAGCTATAAAATATCGGGGTTCTGTTACCAAAAGAATAAAAAATCTTGTTGGATTGCAGTAAAGTAGTAAATGTCTACTTCAGTTAGTTTAACATTTTTAGTATACTCAGATAGGATTAATTTTTCTTCTCTCTCCTTCCTCATTCTGGAGCCTGGCACTTCTCATGGATAAAGAAATGCAGGGGAATGTTTGTAATGCAACTCTAAGAAAAGATGACAATATTAAGATATTCAAGATAGTCTACCAGGAAGTTAACCTTTACAGGACAAGATAGCAAGTTGTTTCTTTATAGTAGTCTACCCAGACTGAGTCGCTATAGAGGTGTCTACTCCCTTCACTGTCTCTAAATTCTGCCTTAAGATTTGAAGCTCCCTTCTTCTTAGGAGTAGAACTGGGTGGAAAAGACAATTACTACCAATTCACAAAGAGGTGGTGGTAACCAGGTGGAGGAAAGAAAGAGATGGAAGGAAAGAGGGGGGTTCTGAGATGGGCAGAGAATGTGAAAGAGAGGATCTGTAGCTAAAGTGCTGGTCCTGTGGGGAGTGCTCTACAAATCTCTAGTGAGGCTAAAAGCCATCTACAAAATGCACAGAGACAAGGTACGGTGCGGCCCAAGCATGATTATCTTTTAAACTCAGGAAAGGTAGACGTAAAGAATTTACGAAATACACTTTGGGTTTATGGTGTACGTGATTGTGTGTGTTTGTGTGTGTACTGACCTGATTAAAGGAGGAAGGTACCAACAGGTACCTACAGCTCCCCTCATGGAAGTTGAGAGGTGGGACTAGCTCACAGGATGGACCACCTAGCTAACGAGTTTCTTTTTTCTTTGTAAGTGATTGTCCTGCTCATTCTTCTTCAATATCCAAGTTATATACACAGCTACTCAGTGGCTTTCTTGCTAAGGGCTAAAGTCTGTATTGAGAGGTGATATACTTGAAGGGTTATACCTTTATCTTTGGGGTCAGACAGTCTAGGACTGAGTTGCTTCTCCACTGTGTGCTACCCATGTGACCTTGTACTATCTGTGTGACCTTGAGCATGTTATTTCCCCTCACATTTAGTAAGCTCTCAGTGGTGATGCAGATCCCTATTATCTTACTGAATTTGCCTGTGTGGGATTTGGGGACTTGAGCCTAAGGGTCAGATTGGCAAAAAAAAAAAAAAAAAAAAACTTACAGAAATAGAGCCTTACACGTTTGGAATGAGAGTCCTAACTTTGCAGTTGCCTGAGTACCAGACCACAGGAGCCACTTCCCTGGGCTGGGCTCTGCTTTCTGTATCTGCACAGTGTATTTGTATGTGGAAGGAGAAGTGATCAGAATAAGTGATGTTCCCCATCTCACATTGTGTTGGAACTTGGGTTGGATCTTGCTTTGTAAATTTCTTGCTGGGAAAAATGGAAGGAGTAGGGGCCAGAGGACAGTGTGGCGTGGGAGAAAGGAGAAGGGGAGGTGGCTCCAACTACTAGGTGTTGAGAAGAGCATCACCTGTCCCTCTCCTCGGGATGAGAGGTGAGGTAGCTCGTGCTGTGAAGACCATTTCAACCTCCCCGTGTGGGACATCTTTCCTGGTTTCCATGTTTTCCCTCGGAGGCTGAGACCTGCCAGAACAGTCAGCTTCCCTCCTCAGCCCAACTCAGAACTTGATGCAAGCCAATGTATTTAAATTCATCCATTCCAACTCTGAGCAGTGAAAAATTGTTTTATGTGTTCAGAGCTGAGAGGGAAGAAAAACTTCATATATTGTTTTCTTGCAATCTAGGGAGTCATGGGATGGCTTCTGTAATTCTAGAAATTATGACAAGGCATCCATAAAGATGAGGCCAAATCCCCATGCAGCAGTTCCAGTAGCTTAAAGGAACATTATTTACTACCCATTCGTGGCAGTGTGGCAGCAAGAAAGGACTTCATTTAAATCCTTCATCATAGTTAGAAAATGAGCAGGCGGCAGGCTGAGCACCTCCTCAGATGGAGGCTCAGCGATCTGGGGCTGTTTGGGCTTTTTCCACAGTTATTTTGTACACTTCTAAAAGTGATGAAGTCTGTTAATTTACATTTAAAGCTCTTTCACCTTAAAGCCAGGTTCTATCAAAAATGTTCTGTGTTAATTCCATTCCTTTCAAATTAATTCAGCATTTGTGGAGCAACTAGTTGCCCCCATGCTAGACTTGTGGGGATATAAACAGAACTGGGCCAGGCCTCGGCTTCACCAAAGCTAAGTGGATGTTCTCAGTTGCTGCTTAAAGGCCCATAAACCATAGAATGAAGGCAGTATTGGAAATTGTACACAGTTCAGGTTTCCCACTGACCAGATTCGGCCAGTTCTTTTTCATTTTCCATCTTTTAATCCTCATTTGCTTCCTTTACCTAAGAACAAACACACTTATTAATTCAGCAAATATTAAAGACCTAATTGCATGCCCGGCAGAGAGGCAGTGTGGGAGGGAAACTGATTGCTCTCATTCGTTTGTGAGCTTATTTGATAGCATCAGGAAACTAAGCTAGAGAGCTAGATGGCCGGGTCGTGAGCAAGGGCAAGTTGACCACATCTCTGAGCTCCAGTTCCTCCTGTGCTCATGGAGATGACAGTAACATGTACCCTCATGGCTGTGAGAACTAAAGGAGCTAATGTGTATAAAAAATTAATCATATTTCCTAGCACAAAGTAGATGCACAATAACTGCTTTCTATCATCTTCATCATCATCATCATCATTGCCATTTTGGAACAGAAATTCCTAGAGGTCACTGACAAGTACATTTTCAACAATTACATTTTATGGATGACAACCTCCAACACCTGTTAACGAGTGATATGTATTAATAATAAATTAATAAAATACTAAAAGTTAAGTGGTTTCTTCTGTAAGGAAGACTGTACAGGTTTAGCTTCAATAATATCATCCTTTGCAGCCCTGAATCTGGGGCTGGTAAATAGGAAAGTGAAGGAAGTGAGAGGCTTAGTGGAGTTACATGATGTGGAGCTGAGACAGTGCCAGCATGGAGAGAGACCAGGTGGGTTTTGCAGACCTGGTTTGCATAAGAACGTTAAGGAAACCTTGAAAGGGAGAGGACAAAGACTTGGGAATAAATCCTTTCTGGTTGAGAGAAAGAGAGAGAAAGAAAGAGAGATGGATGATTGAATGGATGGACGAAAGAAAAGCCCTTAAGGCAGCTCAGGCCTCCACAGATCTCAGAAAGACTCCACACTTGGTTTAATGCTCTACTGTCACCCTCTGGAAGTTTTTAATAATTTGAGAAAAAGGGGCCCCACATTTTCATCTCATTCCAGTGTCTGCAAATTATGTAGCTGGTCCTGCCTTAGGAAAATATTTGTGAAAGTTTCCCTGTGTGAAATGAATGGAATCCCTCTTTAGTGTTTTCTTGAGATCTAACCAGCCATGGGTTATTGGGGGTGGGGTGGGCTAGTTGTAGTTCCTTTGAGTAAAACTCCAGACTGGGCTGGGCCTCAAGCCGGTTCTGGTTCCACTTCACCGGGATTCCACAGCAGAAGAGCACCCCTCCCTCGGTTCTTGGGCGGGCATCCTGCTGCACCCTTCCCAACCCCATTCATTTGCAAAGTCACTGGGAAGTCTGCAGGCAGCCTCCAGTGTGTATTCCTTCAGTCAGCCTCTGGGGGAACCCATCCTGCACTTTACCCTCCATTCCATTATCCTTGCAAAATGCTGAAAGAAAAGGCTGGAGGCTTTCCTCCAGCGGATAAGATAAAGGAGCATGCTGTGTAGGACACAGGGATGTTCTCTCCATAGGAGCTCAAAATTGGGCAGGTATGTACCGCTGCTTCTGGGAAGATTTTGAGCAAACTCACTTTCTTGTCTTGCATTACATTTCAGCAGAAGGCCCCGTGTAGAGAGGATGAGGTACTGTGAATTCAGCCCATTATCTAATGGCTTCCAGGGTCATTTTGATCTTGTCAGGATCAGCAGGCCTCCTTTCAGCTGACTGAGAAAGCTTGACAGAAACAATAAATGGATAATTTTGAAACTCTTTGTCTCAGTTATGCTTTGGGGGCAAACTCTGCCGTAAATACTGCTTTCCAGTCCCCCTCTCCATTTACCAGCCCACCATTTTCAGATATGATTGCCCCCATCCCTCATGACCACCTGGTCATCAGCTCATCTGACCAACGCCGTGTCTGTTAGTGATTTGCTGTGGCTTCTGTCTGCTCCACAGAACTTACACCCCAGAGAACACACCATGATATATACCTTTGAGCAGGCTTTTGTCTGTAATTTAGTGCCTGCATAGCTGTAGTAGCCATGTTGAACTGAAGCTGAGAAAAAGCATCCTTACCACCCTCTATTTTTAGGGAGTCTGTAAGAGGATAGAGAATTACCCTATTGATCACTAGTCAGAAACCATTACCTCTCACCCCCTTCTACCTCATCAATAAATGGCACCAAATTTCAATTACAGGAAACACATTCAAAACAGGAGTATCTAGAGCTGTGTATAGAATTATCAATATGGTGGAATCTAAAGGAAAGCATTTCAACTCAGGAGACAGATTATAGGGTATGCCATACCCTGTAAAGGATTTAGACTTCTAAGAGTATTAACATTTCTTCTATAACAGATTGTTCCACTCATGGAAATTACAATTACTGTCATTTTTGATACTGACAATGAAAATTACATATATTTTCTTCAGACACGGTATTTTAACTAAGTAGTGAAATAAGGCTGTAAGTAGTTCTAAATTGATGTCAAAGAATGTGTTGCCTGAACAGTGTAGCTCTGTTATGTCTTTATGAAAAGTTTCTCAGTGCCTTGTTTAAACGCCCCAACTATAGAGCTGAGCCAGATCTAGATGGCCTGAAATACCATCGGGTCCCTAATAATGAGATCAATTTGGTATGAAAAACTGGTGGTTGAGAGCACTTTAGAAAACAGTAAAGCTCTCTACTCCAGGCGTTATGGTCAGACCAACAAATGTCAAATTAAATTTGAGGGGTGAGGCATGAAAACCCAAGAAAGGCTAAAGCTTCTCGTTGGAACTGAAGACCTTAGTGTGAGCCAGGGTTTCTGCATTTGCTAGAACGGTGGCTTCACAGAATCTTAACAGGAATTGCATTAAAAATAAAAAGACTTAACGGGAGTTCCCACTGTGGCACAGTGGAAATGAATCCAACTAGTATTCATGAGGATATGTATTCAATCCCTGGCTTCACTCAGTGGGTTAAGGATCCAGCGTTGCAGACATGGCTCGGATCCTGCATTGTTGTGGCTGTGGCATAGGCCGGCAGCAACAGCTCTGATTTGAACCCTAGCTTGGGAACTTTCATATGCCGTGAGTGCAGCCCTAAAAAGCAAAATAAATAAATAAAGGAATACGAGTTCCCAGGGTGGTTCAGCAGTTAACGAACACAACTAGCATCCGTGAGGATGTGGGTTCGATACCTGGCCTTGCTCAGTGGGTTAAGGATGTGGTGTTGCTTTGAGCTGTGGTGTAGTTTGCAGACATGGCTCGGATCTGGTGTTGCTATGGCTGTGGTGTAGGCCGGTGGCTACAGCTCTGATTTGACTCCTAGGCTGGAACTTCCATATGCCACCAGTGCAACCCTAAAAAGACAAAAAGACAAAGAAAAAAATGAATAAATAAAAACGAAAAGAGCTGTATAGTAAGACAGACTTAAGACTCTCTGAACTAAACAAAGCCAAAAGGCTTTTCTTACTATAGGAATTCTCATTGCATTCAATTTGCTAAACTGCCTTGTGAATGAGCCAGGGTGGAGGGTCACAGGGGACAGAACACTACCCAAACTTCTTGGAACTTAGAAAGTTTTTCTGAGGAATATTGCAAGGGATCAACGTTCTGGGACCCCTTTGCGAAAGCTTCTGTCTTGGTCCTGGGGGCACATCTAGAGGGAAGGGTGCCCGCTGGGCAGTGTGTGGGCCGCCGCTTTGGAACACTCAGAGGTCTAGTGTCCTGTGGCTACCTGGGCTGGCACCTGAGGAAATCACTACTTTCCCTTGTTCTCACAGGGCCCCTTCATGAAGTTCAGAGAACAATCCACAGTAATTTGACAGGAGGCAGCCCAGGCTCAAAGCTTTAAAATATCAGGTTCATTTGCTTGTGTTCTTTGAAGTCTGAAATCTTTGAAGTTCAGTTTTCCCTTGAGATTTGACGATCAGAAAACAAAGGCCAAATGTCTTTATACACCATGAAAAGAAACTACAATTAAGAACCAGGCCCAGCCCCCCAGATGGCTCAGCCAGAGTGCTGGAGTTCAGTGTTCACAAACTGACTCTGCTGGGGTTTTAATGGGGTAATAGCCCCCCAGGATCCAGGAATGCTGGAATCCTGCCTTGCCAGTCACTTTTCCACTGCTATCCACCCCCCCTCCCCCCAGTGAAGTTCTGAAGAGTGTTATATACCTAAGGAACAAGGATATGCTTGAAGCTGTCACTTTATTTACAGCTCCTTGACAATTAAGCCCTGTAAATACTTGAGATCTACATGGGGTCTTCTGGTTCCATTTTTTTTTCACAGATCTAAATGCCAGGATCTACCATTGTCCAGCCACCAGGAGTTGAGGAGGGAGGGGCCACGTGGTAGCTCAGTGTGTTCGCCAGCTGCCAACTTGGAGAAGCTGGAAAGGCAAGAGGGAAGGTTGACAGGTCAGCATAAAGCCAGAAAGAAATAGGCCCTAATGATAAGCCCCATTCCATCTGACGTAATAACTAAGAGGAGGATTGTCTTAGTCCAGTCTGGCTGCTTTAACACAGTACCACATGTTGTGTAGCTTTAAACAATAAAAATGTATGTCTCATAGTTCTTAGTGCTGGGAGTCCGAGATCAGGGCCAGTATGGTTGGGTTCTTGTGAGAACTCTCTTCCAGATCACAGATATCTGACTTCTGACTATGTCCTCAGTTGGTAGCAGGAGCAAGGGAGCTCTCTTGGGCCTCTTTTGTAGGAGAATTAATCTCATTCCTGAGAGCCCTGCCCTCATGACCTAATTACCTCCCAAAGACCTATCTCCTAATAAGATCATACTGGGCATTAGAATTTCAATATATGAACTTGGAAGCAACACAAACATTAAGAACATGGCAGAGATTGGTCTCTGATGATGAATTGTAGAGATCTAAGAATCAGCTGGAGTTCCCATTGTGGCTCAGTGGGTTAAGAACCACATAGTCTCCATGAGGATGTAGATTCAATCATTGGCCTCCCTCAGTGGGTTAAGGATCCAGTGGGTTGCTACAGGCTGCAGTGTAGGTCACACATGCAGCTTGGATTTTCTGTGGTTGTGGTGCAGGTCAGCAGCTGCAGCTCTGATTTGACCCGTGGCCTAGGAACTTCCATATGTCTCAGATATAGCCTTAAAAAAAAAGAATAAAATGAGTCAGCAGATTTAGCCCCAGTCATAACCAGCTTGATTAGATGATTACTGAGTCATGATTCCTCGCCCGGCTTCTTTCTTTCATAAAAGCACCTGAAGCCGACATCCCTGTGGTAACCATAAACATCACATCAATTACCAGGTCCCATCCATCTGTAGGAAGGGCCTCTGTACTATCAAATCATCTTGCCCTGGAATCAAGACTGGGAGATGTACAGATACAGGATTGGGGCCACTTCTACCTCCTTTGCCTATTAAATGAACCCACATAGATATGCTCTCATCATTTAAAGGAGTTGAGTGGACAATTTGGCCCCAGTATATGGATCAGAAAAGACCTGAATGTGCCATTTCCATTACTTCTTTCCTTCTCTGAGTCACTCAAATCCCATCTGAGTTTCCTTTTCTGAGCCTGGCTTGATTCTGATCCTGGCCCTGGGATCACAGACTCTGTACTCAATAGCATTCTGAAAGGTCAGCTGGCCTACTTATACACCTTCAGTGTGCCCCAGAGATACAGAACTCTCCTGTTTTTTTAACGATTCTTTTTCTTATTAAGAAATGTTTCCTTATATGTGACCTCATGCTTTTGTACTGCTCTTTGTGGAAGGAGCAAACAGCTGGATATTAACTGTGGCTGAATCTTCTGTATGCTTAAAGATTCTTGGTCTTACTTTCCTCGGTTGAAAAAATCCAGTCTTAATCTCTTTTTTCTAAGTCTTATTTTCCTTCTTTTTCATCATATTGTGAGTCTTCCTAGAAAAAGCCTCTTTAAATTTATTAATTATGGATTTCACATTGTGGTTAAGAAGGTTAAGGGTCTGTCATTGTCTTTATGAGGATGTGGGTTTGATCCCTGGCCTCACTCGGTGGGTTATATATCCAGTATTGCTTCAGTCTGCAGCATAGGTAGCAGATGCAGTGTAGATCCAGTGTTGCTGGGGCTGTGGCATAGGCCTGCAGCTGCAGCTCTGATTCAACCCCTGCCTGGGGAACTTTCATATATGCTGCAGGCATAGCTGTAGAAAGGGGGAAAAAAAAGGGAATCATTAGAATCATCTGGAGACCTTTCTAAACATAGCAAAAATTACACATCTTTCTCTAGACTACCTGTGTAAGAATTTTAGGAGCAGGAATAGTTTGGAGATTGGGCAGAAATTACCATTCTTAAATAGGACAAATAAATTATTGAGACCTTTTTGAAGCGTGTGCCCAGCTAACAGTTCTCCCTTTCTCAGGGAGTGGCACCCGTTCTTCAGAGGTGGGTCCCTGGCATCCAGGTTGGAACTAGCTCATAGATGGGAGAACATTGTTTGCAAACAGGCCAAATACTCTTTTCCCCAGAATCTAGAAATGGTACTTAGAGACAGGAGGTCAGTCTCTGAGGTGCCTAGAAGTATGAAATGAAAAAATATGGAGACACCAAATTGTGCTGTGAAGATAGAGATCGGAGAAAGCCTGCAGGTAGAAGTAGAAGGTAGCAGCTCTCTGAGATACTCAGGAGAAGAAAGCAAAGCATTACAATGGCTCTGGACTCTAGTTCCAGTCTCTGCATTCTTGCCCTGGGGTTCCATGAGACAGTCTCCATCCTACGCGGTAGATGATCCCTTCTTGCCTAACCTATCTCAAGGAGATTTTCATTAGCAGCCACCAAAAGGGGCCTAACCAAATAGAGACCTAACGGCTCCACTGGGATCGGTGAAAAGCTCACAGCCTATGTCTCTGTCCCTGTTGACTGTGGAACTCTCTACTTTGCTTTCCTGAGTGGTCACCCACCTCCTTGACTTTAAAGGAATGTGCCATTGACATTATCTGACCAGACTATATTAATACTCCCCACACTTGGAATGAGTACTGGATGGTCTATCATTGAAAAATTTTCAAAGTTTTTCTAATAGAACAAAACTCCACTGATGTTCACTAGTGATGCTTTCACCTCAAATCTGTAAAGTCAATATTGTTATTTACATGTGAGGAAACTTGACGCATAGATGGTACATAACTTTCCTAGGTCACATAGCTGATAAATGGTGGGTCAAAGACTTGATCCCAGATGTTACTATAGACTCTAAAATTTTCCATCACTTTTCTACACTTGGGTTTCAACTGAAATTCAATTGAGAGAAAAGCTCTTGATGCTCCCTGAGAAGTAATATGCAAATACTCATTTCTGTACGAAGAGAGCAGTCCAGTTTGGATTCTATAGGAAGAAGCAAACCAGGTGAGTTAGACAGCTTGAGTAGTTTTCATAGATGAGTCAGACCTTGAATTGAGGGCAGAGAGAGGTAGGGATGAAAGGTGTTGCCATCTAAACACCCATTTCCTCCTTTAAACGGAGCTCTGATTTATTTAGATATCCATCACTTCTCCAAGTGGCCCACATACTAGGATAGGCTGTCCTCAAGGAAAATACCTCATTTGTCTAAGGGTAAACTCATACTCCTTGCCAGGAATTAAGCATGTAACCTAATTAGGCCAAAGAGACACAGGGAGAAGTTTTCTCAGGAGCTTATGAGATAATTTTGTCTGACTCTTTTGGGAAAAATTTCTGAAGAGATTCTCTCTTCTGCTCTGGATGTTATTCTCTCAGTTAATGATTGCTACAAAAAAAATGTGCATAGCAAAACCCCATTCAGCTTCAGCACCACAGCGCAATATGCATCTATTTAGTGTTCTAGGCCTTTGCTTGTTGGAGCAATTCAGTTCTCCTGACATGAGCTGGGCTCACTAAGTAGAGTTTGGGGATCAGCTGAGCCAGCTTGGGTTTGACACCAAAGTCTCCCATTCCATCCCAGGGCCAGTAAGCTAGCCCTCACATATTCTTCTCAAGACACTGTCACAGGTATAAGAGCACCTGTGGAGATAAACAAGTGTATCTCAAGACTAGGCTCTATCACATTTACCAACGTCACACTGGCTAAAGAAAGTCATATGCCTAAACTAAGTATCAAGCCCACCCTTCCTGGGAGTGGTGGGGAGGGTGTTAAATATTTTTGAGAAAATATAATCTACCACAGGGCCTTACATGGTATGAGACCAAGGACAATGACAGCCCACCTCCCTTTCAGCCTGCAGATAAAGCCAACACACATGGAGAAGGGTATCTGAGAGAACCCTAGGAAAACAGAGCTGGAACCACTAGATCAAATCCCCTGAAATTCTAGTTCACATCTGGACTTTCGGTAATGTTGGCCAGGTTTGACGGTATTTGAGCAAGTTTGAGGTACATTTTCTATTGTTTGAAGCTAAAACTCTCCCAATTTAGAATTTTTCTTGGAAAATTTCAGAACAATGGCCCCAGAGATATAAATAAACACAGCACATTGGGAAAAAAGGAATGCAAACAGCCTAGAGATCTCTCTCTCTCTCTCTCTCTCTGTCTCTCTCTCTTACACACACAAACACACACACACACACACACACACACACACACACACACACACACACACAAATGCGCACACACCGAGTGATTTGTCCTTGGAAACCCAACTCCAACTGTCCCTTTCTGTTATCACCCACACCTTGAAGCAGATCTATTCCTTCTTGATTTTGTATAATTTGATTCATTCTCAGATGTTTATTCATCTGACCTTCCAGTTGGTATGGTACCAGTCTGACTGAACTGTGGCATTTATTATTCACCATGAGCTCTCGCCAAGTTAGTAAGAATCAGGTTTTCCTCCTTTCAAGCCATCCAAGGGACTGCATCATTAAGGAGATAAGGTGGTCCTATAGCTCTACTGAGGCTGATGTTTGAAATTCTACTGTTAAAACTCTGCTAGTTCCCTCTGCTCACACTGACAGAGGTGCTTCCTTCTTTTCTGTAGAGCTCTTGTTTCCTAGCTATGGAAGGCAACATCCGTTTCCAGTTTCCACTCTCATCATGTTACAGTAATAACAGAGCGCAAATTGAGTGGGAATTTATTCAAAGGATTTTTAAAAATTACATTAAAAAATACTGGTTAAGAGCAAAAGGTAATATCTCAGAATAAGAATCAATCATTTAAAATAATAATCAAGGCTTATTGTGTGCTTATAACTCAGATGATTTTGTGATACCTTAGAGGGTAAAATAGTGATAAAGAACATGGCTAATATTCGCTGGAGACCTGCTATGTACTGGACACTCTGTGGGGCTTACTATGTACATTATTTGTTCAATCTTCACAATAATCCTGGGAAATGACTATGTTTTTCCCATTTTTGGAAGAAAATGATTAGCTTTTCCAAAATCTCACAGTTAGCATGTGGAGGAGTCAGGATTTTAATTTGGACCTGGGAGTCCATTTTATTTATACTACACTATACTTGCTTGAACAAAAGACATAGCACAGTGGTTATGGGTATAGACCTGCTTATGAGACTAGTAAAATCTGACCCTGCTGCCTGCTAGTTCTATGACTTTGGCCAAATTACTTAACCTTTCTGAACCTCAGTTTCCTCATTTGCAGAATGGGGTTAACCCAATTATTGCCCTCTGAGTGAACTAAATGAGATAATATGCATAAAACACTTAGCACAATGCCTAATGCATAGTAAACTCTGAAATGAAGAGTATTTTTGATTATCTAGTGAATGCCTGGAACAGTGCTGTCCATTAGAAGGTTCTGTGGTGATGGACGTGTTCTATATCTGCATTGTCAGATGCTGTAGCCTCTAGTCCTATGTGACTATTGACAGCTTAACATGTGGTTAGTGCAAATGAGGAACTGAATTTTTATTTCATCTCATTTTAATTAATAACAATTTGAATAGCCACATACACCTAGTGGCTACCATATCGGACAGCTCAGGGCTAGTACATGCCAGATACAATATGTACACAAAAGAATTAGATGCAGTTCTCATTCATGAGAAGCTTATAGTTTAATGGAGGGGTAGGCTGACAAGTGCATGAGTAGTAGACATGGTGATAGGTATTATAGTGCAGCTAATAGATATAATACTCAAAGAGCAACAGGCTGATTGTGCCTGGGGATCAGGAAGAGCTTTTTAGAGACTATGACAATTGAGCTAGGCCTTGAAGAGTGAGTCCAGATTCAGTTTGTTCATTCAACAGATACATGTTGAATGCTTTCTCTGGGTCAGATACCAAGTTTGAGAGACAATATGACTCAAATGAGAGATAAGGGTAAGGGTTCAGAGGGTATTGATTGGACTGGTTCGGAAGGCCTTGTAAAAGGCAGAACTTGAATTGACCCTTGAATCTCAGGTAGAATTTGGGTGATGCTGGGAACTGAGGGGAGAACATCCCAGGTAAAGAGAGCAGCTTGAGTAAAAAGGTGAAGGTGAGAAGAATGGTCAATCATGAGACCACCTTGACTGAAGTAGAGAATACAATTTAAGGACAGCTATGGTGCAGTCCTGCTTGGGGTGAGAATGCAGTGGGGGAGGGCATGACCCAGACTTTTAACAGTGGTTAATGGAGTTCAGCTTTATAACACTGGAGATGCTGTAGCCACATGTTATAAGCTGGATAATATAGTCTGACAGATGTGCTAAAAGTGCATTTGAAAAACAGGCAGAAGGTTCATTTGGAAAGAATGCCCCATGCAGGAAAAGTTCAATGTTTAAAACACTTTCCTGGTATTTTTCCACAATGCACTGCCTTCCCATAGCCTTCTTCCTCTTGCCTATAACCCAAGAAGAAAGAATTGAATGTCCAGTCCTTGTGATCTCTCTAGTGTCTACTCTCACTGCACTGCCACTGGACTCAAATATTTGGTGCCAGGGAGGGGACAGTTGGAAGTTAGAGTGTCACTGTTGCAGTGTTGGCATGAGCAGGAGCAGGGGCAGCATGTGTCCTTCCCAGACTGTGGCAGCATGACTGTGGCCCTGGTCATCAGTCTCCTTTGGTGCCTGCCTATAATCAGAGGCTGACCCACCTCCTCCTGTAATTCTGATACACTTGCATGAACTCTCTTTTCACTTAAGATCATCAGAGTCAATTTCTCTTGCTTACAGTTAAGAACCCTGGCTGATACATTTGAAAATAATAGGTCTGGGCATGAAAATGCTTGGTAATGGCCCTAACTCTGCTCTAACCTGTCATCTCAGGGAAGTCTTCCACTCCATGAGCATCGTTTTTCTTGTCTCTCTACCAAGATATCTGTGCTGTGATTTCTAAGGGAGCAAACATCCAACCACACCCTAGGCTCCGGGCCATTGCTTGATTTGAGTGCAAGGCACTGGAAACAAGGAATCGGTGATTGTAGGAAATATTTTACAAATACATAAGATATAATGGCTGACTGCATAGGAAGGCAAAGAAGAAGAGCAAGTAAAAGATGGTTCAGAGCTTTGGGAACCATCCGGTTCCTTTAGGGGACCACAAGGAAAGGAATATTTGTTTTAAAATCACCCAAAGCTACATTTGCCATTCTGTTAGTTGTTGTCTCCATTTGACCAAATAATCAGGTTTACAAATATCCCTTAAACCATTCTCCTTTATTATTCCCTTCCGAGCAAGCATGGTTCATAACCATCTAAATCTATCAGAAGATTTATACTTCACTGGTAATAGAGTCATTACTGTAATCTGGACTTTTAAAGCTGAAGGAAAAGGCATCTGGTGACAAACAGTCCCTGCAGGGCTTGGAAATGTGTTCTGATGGATGCAACAAGTGACCATCCACTCCAGATGGATATGTCTGCTACTTTTCTGTTCCTCACATACAGCAAACACTGGCTCAGCTGGTTTCCCCTCTTGCAAGGACTTCTAGGCTACTCTCCTGCAAGAAAAGTCTAATCCATCCTTCAAACATAAGTTCACACTGTTCGCTGAGTAAATGTGTATTGAGCCAGCTCTGTGCTAGGAACCAGCAGAGCAAAGGTGGAAGGACACCATCCCTAGTCTCAAGAACCTCCAGTCAGCTGGGCCTGGGGTATTGACCCTAAGCTCTCAACTTGTCATTCATTTTGCCTGTAGATGCACTGTGGCCCAATTCCTGCACACAGATGTTCTTTGTGCATTATTCACCATGTCTGTGTCCAGAGCAGGTGTTCAGATGAATTCTCTTAGAATACCACTTTGCTTTGTTTGGAGTAAAAGATTTATTGCATAGTAGCTAGGAGAGCGGGCTATGCAATAAATATGCGGGCTATGGGGTAATATAGATTGTATTCAAATCTTGCCTCCAAACCTAGCTCTGGACTTGTTAAGAGGGGGAGTGGGGCAAGCTCTTTATCTCAATGGGCCTCAGTTTTCTCATCTGTAAAATGGAGGCTAGGTAGTAACAGCATCTATTACTTGGAGTCTAAGCGTTATGTTGCATTTGGCATATAAAGTGGTCTCATTATATGTGGCTGCTCTGTTGTTTTAATGATTAGAGAGCTTCAGGGATGCCATGTGTAATTCAGAATGATAGGGCCAGCAGCCTGCCTGCCTCCTTTCTTTCCCCTGTTCATTCCTTTATCTGTTCTTCCTCACTCTTCCTTTCTTTCATTTTTTTTCTTTGTTTCTAATATCTCCCTATGCCTGTCTCTCTCCCATTCTTTCTCCCTCCATCTCTATCAGAATAAGAGAAATTATTAGTTATAAATTATATTTAAATGCAAAAAATATTAAGCAGACTGGTTCACTGAATAAAATCCAGACTGCATCCCGTTTCCTAAGAAGACAGACCTTATTTTTTTCTCCTCATGATGATGAGCCCCCAAGCATCTCTTGTGCAGCCAACTTACTCAAAAATTCCCTACCACTACATATCCCCTTCGGAAAAGACCCAAAAGCAGAGGAAAGATTGCAAAGCACAAATATGTATTTTTTTTCTTTCTTTCTTCCTTTTTTTTTTTTTTTTTTGCTTTCTAGGGCCACACTCTCATCATATGGAGGTTCCAAATCAGTGCTACAGTTGTCGGCCTACACCACAGCCAAAGCAGCGCAGGATCTGAACCACATCTGGGACTTACACCATAGCTCATGACAACGCCAGATCCCTGACCCACTGAATGAGGCCAGGGATTGAATCTGCATCCTCATGGATACTAGTCAGATTTCTGCTGCATGACCGCAGGAACTCCTGATATATAGTTTTTTCTTTTCTCCAGGATTGCTGACTGATTTTCTGTCACTAGTATGTTGGATCTCCAGAAATGGAGGTGGGGGGACAAGTACTTGCCAATTTCTATGGTGTAATTACCCCCACCATGGTTAAATTCAAGCTACCAGCATAAAACTATAGAACATGGAGTTGGAAGAGGGGTGTACAGTCAGCTCTCAAGAGCTGTTCTCGTATGTGCCGTCTCCCATTCACCCCCAGACCCTGCACCCCTTTCTTCACCCTTTCCTGGGGCTACTCCAGGCCTGTCATGTTAGCGCACACCCTGTGACACCTGCACATCTCTGTTCATGTCTAATAGACTGCCTGCAGTACCATTCCTAGAGTACCCATCCATGCTCATTTGTCTGCCTAGTGAACCCCAGTCTTCCCCTAAGACCTCGCTCAAATGCCTTGTCCCTAGTAGCTCTTCTGACCCTCTATTATACTCTCAATGGCATCATTCACTCTCTTATCTGGGTCTCTGTGGCTCATTTCTCTCATATTCTGTGGGAAGACTTATCTCCACATCCTAGGATAGTAAGGAGACCATGGGTCAAGGACTGATCATTCTTTCATTCATTTATTCATGTATGCATTTAACAAATAGTTACGGGTACCAGTAATGTGCCGATCATTGAACTGGGTAGGAATGGGAGTAGAATGGAGGATAAGACACACCCTTCTCTTCTCTGGTGGAGTTCATAGTGTTCTGAGGAGTATAAGCATTGAACGTCCAGACAGAAATAAATAAATACTTGAAAATTTGTTCAAAGAAGGAAAAGAACAGGTTGGTATAAGAGAAAGTCCCACCAGTAAAAAGTTTTTATGTTTTTAAGAAACCTGGAATATAACCTTTTAAGGGGCAGGGGCCTCACTTGGGGAACTGAACAGTGACATGGGTTGTACCATGTGGCCAGTGCCTGCCTTACCAGCATCTAAATGAGAGCAAGAATCATGTGGTGTGTGCATGTGTGGCACGCTGGACTGCATTTCCAAGCCAACTCTGGCACAAGGGGCTTGGGCTGAGAGACACAAAAGATGGGAAGGCAAAACAAAGATACAGAACACAGGTCTCTTACAGAAAAAAACTGAAAAAGCAGAGAGAAATGCATGAGAGAGCTAGGCAAGTGGAGAACAAGCTCATCACTTGTGTAATGCTCCAACTTTGTCCTTCCTCTCCCGAGATGGTCGGGAGAAGATGGCATGAGGTGTACAGAGGGGGCTTAGATAAAGACTGCTATTTATTGAAACTGATAAGTGAGGGAAGATGGTTGGGCTCTGTATTATATCATTGTCTCTCAATTGTTTTTTTCTCAGTGACAGAAGATTCAAATAAAGTAGACAAGGGAATAAAAAGGCTGTATGAATTGGTTCACATAATTAAAAAATCCATAGCTCCACCCAATGCCCAGATTTTTGTTTCTAATATCATGCTCTAATAAAAGGAAGTAGAGCTTCTTGAAGAAAGAGCTAATTCTAGAAGTGAGGCAGAGAATATATAATAATGAGCCTGGGGCATCTTATGGTACCAGAAAGTAAGAAAGTGCTCAGAACACCAGACACACAGAGCTACACATGTTCAAGGATGAGGTGTATCAAAGGGACAACAGAGCCAACTGAAAGAGGCATGATGTTCAAAGCTGGAACAGTGCAAGCAGCAATAATAAAAAAAGCATTGAATTAAAAACCAAAGCATGGAATGAGCCCCTACTAACAGAAACACATGACTGAATAAATAAATAAATGAGAGGGAATAGACAGATTTCTTATACAAAATAATTCCAAATAATGTATGTATATACTTTGTACACAAGAGGTGGAACATGCCATCTCATGCATTATGTGTGGGCTGCACAAAATGACTTTCTTCCAAAGAGTACAGTTTAGAAAGGAAAAAAAAAAGAGTAATTTTATAGTGAAGAAATCTAAAAATACTACTTCAGTAAGATGATTAAGATTAGCATCAACACTGATCAGTCAACAATGATAAAGTGATAGCACGTACTCTTTGTATGATGTGTTGAACTGGCACTTTACCATGTGGTCTTCCTCCCTAAAGCCCACACTCCGGTCTAGTCATGAGCTAAATGTCAGAAACCCTAAGTGTGGAAAATTCTCCAAATATCTGACCAGTACTCCTAAGAACTGTCAAAGTGAGGAAAAGCAAGGTAAGTCTGAGAAAGAGGTATAGTGCAGAGGAACATAAAGAGACATGCTGACTAAATTAAATGTAGTGTGGTCTCCTGGATAGGATGCTGGAACAGATGAAAGCAACATTAAGTTGAAAACTAAGGAAATCTGGATAAAGCATAGGCTAATAACCTATTAATATTAGCTTATTATGGTTTTTTAAATGATTTTTATTTTTTTCCATTATAGCTGGTTTACAGTGCTCTACTGTACATCAAGGTGATCCAGTCACACATACACATATACATTCTTTCTTCTCACATTGTCATGTTCCATCATAAGTGACTAGATATAGTTCCAAGTGCTATACAGTAGGATCTCATTTCTTATTCATTCCAAAGGCAATAGTTTGCATCTGTTAACCCCACGGTTCTAGTCCATCCCACTCCCTCCCGCTCCTGCTTGGCAACCACAAGTCTGTTCTCCAAGTCCATGATTGTCTTTTCTGTGGAAAGGTTCATTTGTGCTGCATATTAGATTCCAGTTATGTGATATCATATGGTTATTTGCCTTTCTCTTTCTGACTTACTTCACTTAGTATGAGAGTCTCTAGTTCTATCCATGTTGCTGCAAATGGCAATATTTTGTTCTTCTTTATGGCTAAGTAGTATTCCATTGTATACACATATCACTTCTTCTTAATCCAATCATCTGTTGATGGACATTTAGGTTGTTTCCATGTCTTGGCTATTGTGAATAGTGCTGCAATGAACATACTGGTGCATGTGTCTTTTTCAAAAAAAGTTTTGTCCGGATTATGCTCAAGAGTGGGATTGCTGGGTCATGTGATAGTTCTATATTTAGTTTCCTGAGGTAACTCCATACTGTTTTTCATAGTGGTTGTACCAATTTACATTCCCACCAACAGTGCAGGAGGGTTCCCTTTTCTCCACACCGTCTCCAGCATTTGTTATTTGTGGACTTAGTAGTGATGACCATTCGGACTTGTGTGAGGTGGCACCTCATAGTAGTTTTGATTTGAATTTCTCTAATAATCAGTGATGTTGAGCACTTTTTCATGTGCTTGTTGTCCATCTGTATATCTTCTTTGGAGGAATGTTTATTCAGATCTTTTCCCCATTTTTCAATTGGGTTGTTGGCTTTTTTGCTGTTGAGTTGTATAAGTTGTTTGTATATTTTAGAGATTAAGTCCTTGTCAGTTTCATCATTTGAAACTATTTTCTCCCATTCTGTAAGTTGTCTTTTTGTTTGTTTTTCAATGGTTTGCCGTGATGTGCAAAAGCTTGTCAGTTTGATTAAGTCCCATCGGTTTATTTTTGCTTTGATTTCTGTTGCCTTGGGATACTGACCTCAGAAAACATTTGTAAGGTTGATGTCAGAGAATGTTCTGCCTATGTTCTCTTCTAGGAGTTTGATGGTGTCTTGTCTTATATTTAAATCTTTAAGCCATTTTGAGTTTATTTTTGTGCATGGTATGAGGGTGTGTTCCAGTTTCACTGATTTATATACAGCTGTCCAGCTTTCCCACCACACACTTACCAAAAAGACTTTTTCCCATTTTATATTCTTGCCTCCTTTGTCAAATATTAATTGACCATAGGTATCTGGGTTTATTTCTGGGTTCTCTATTCTGTTTCATTGGTCTGTATGTCTGTTTTGGCCAGTACCACACTGTCTCGATTACTGTGACTTTGTAATATTGAATATTGGCTTATTAGTGTACCGTGTTATACTACTGTGAGATGTTAACAATAGGAGAAACTGGCTGTGGGGTATAAAGGAACACTCTATATAATCTTTGCAACATCTATAAATCTAAGACTATTGTAAAATTAAAAGTTTCTTTAAAAATGTTTAAAGTCCACATTGAACAAGCTTCAGATATGGTTAGATCAAGGGTCTCAAGTGATATCAACTGAAATCCCTCTCTCCATCTTTCACCTGTGTTGTTTAGTGCTCAGGCATGCTTTCTTCACTCACTGAAACCCTAACAACTCTGGATTTACATGATCCTATTGGGAGAGAGATTATTTTCCTAATAGTTCTAACCAAAGGCTCAGACTTGGGTCATGTGCCCATCCAGGAGCAATCTGTGTGACTGGAGGGACCTAGGACTCCTACTGGCCAGGACTAGCTCACATGCTCAACTCTGGAGCTAGGATACAGTGAGCCTGATCCCCTCACCAACCCCCTCCCCGCAAAAAAAAGGCTGAGAGTGAAGAAGGGTTGTAACTTAACAAAATAGGTATTGTCTGATACTCTGGTGCTGAGGGGACCAGCTGCTTCATCTCTCCTCACCAGCCACTCTCCAAGCCTCTAAGAATTTTCCAGGTTCTTTTTTCTACTGAAAAATGAGACAGCCTCTTGGCTAATGGGAAGATCCCTTGGTAGGACAACATCTTAATGACCTCTGACTGGGATGTAAATGGGTAACCTTGGGTCAGTGGACACCTCTGCTTCAGTTCTCAGAGGTTGGTAATGCTTACCCAAAGAGTAGCCTGTGGTTAGGGTAGTTCCAGCAAGAGAGGTTAGTTGAGGTAGACAAATGCTGGGATTTTTGGAAAGTTCTAGATATTGCCTCACATGAATTTTTCCCATGTATTCTAATCTGCGTCTACTTTAGGAACATTTAATCCATCTCATCATTTCATTCGAATGATAATGACATTGTCCTTCCATTAACCTGGTACACAAGTGTTACCTTAGCTTGTTACTGCTCTCCATGAGTTCTCACGTTCACTTTTAGGCTCCACATACTTTAACCAAAATATATCTAAGGTAGGGCACAAAAGCCTTCTTTTGCAAAGCATTGTCACAGCATTTCAGTGCAGTGTTAAACTGGCTCCAGGCAGAAGATGGAAATAGACTGTTTCCATCAATAAAGACTAGAAGTATACATTAAAACTTCCCATTATTAATCTCTTCGTAAAATATTTTTTCAAGAAGTTATGCATTGCAAAATACAATATAACATTCATAACAAGAAATATAGGGATTGCTTTAAGCAAAACTCATTGTACTCTATAATGAATACTGCCATAAAATCATTTCCTGATCACAAATCACAGCAATTTAAGCTGTCTTCCCCATAGCTCTAGTATTTGGAGGGGGAAACCTGTGTGTGAGCCCCTTCCCTCTTGAACAGACATGCATTCTCTGGAAGAAAACCTCTCTGCCTCCAGATTCCAAGGAGCTCATTTACCTCCAAGGCTTTCTCATCAGAGCTCTGGGGGTGGTGGCAAGGCCATTACTTGAGACACAACTACAAAGGAAGCACTACAGTGATCATAGCACAGTAAGAAATTAGTCTGTTTTTTTAAATGTGAGTCTGTCCAAGTTCTCTTGAAACATTTTACCCTAAGTACATCATTTTAGCCTTGAGTTGTTAGGGTAGAGAAGTACAAGTTATTCGGGTTGTTTTGATCTTCTTGAGTGGAGAAAGCCCATTCTTTGGTTGCTGCTGAAACTATTTCAATAACATGATGGTGAGTTTCAAATAAGAGGGTTTCTGAGGTCATGTCAGAATTAGGGGAGCAATGAGGAAGCCTGAATCTTTTTCACCAAGGGAGCAGTTAAATGCCAGAGGCTTCCATCTGTGACCACTATGCCTTCTGGCCATGACCTCTGAGGATATGAGAGGTGTTTAAAGCATGTCTTCCTGATCACCCAAGATTCCCATTCACCTGGTATCCTAGGAGATCTGCCCCCTATTTTTCCCTTTCCAGACCTGTGAGGAATAATGCTAAGCAGGTGATGCACATTTGCTCTGTGGCTCCTCCTTGAAGCTTTAGCAGGGGGCCTGGCACATAGTTGGTGCTCATAAATGTGTGCTGATGGGGTGAATGAGTACCCTATGAGGTTAGGACTACTCCTTCTTTGCTTTGCAGAGGAGTGAACAGACCCACAAGGACGTGTCCTGGGAGTCGTTTTCAGGGTGAGACTCAGGCTTTGAAGTGATTCAGAACACACTGAATTTCCTAACAACTATTGCCCCATTACTGGGGTTGTGAGCAGTGCAAGGCTCTGAGTTGAAATTCAAACTGAGGAGCGAGTTTTCTGAGGGTCATAGTATATGCCCAGAATACCTGTTTGCCAGGAGAGTTACGATGTTTGCTCTACGGGGAACCAAGAGGTGAATTAGGTGTGAACTGGCATGCTTGCTCCAATTTGTCCCCAAAATGACCTCTAGAATTGTTTAGAAAATGTGGGTCTTTGCCTGTAAGTGACTTCCTGTTGTCTACAGTGTAAACAGCAAATTGTAAAGCATGGCCAAGGCGTATTCTAGAATGAACTGTATGGTCAGCCTTTCTCTGTCCATGCCTTTTCTTCCCCTTTGTGTAGCAGCAACATGGTCTACAAAGACTGGCCATCCAGTTTCAAAGGTGGCTATGATTAGTCTAAGCCAAAAGGATGACCCCATACATACCTAGTGTCACAGTGATTTGTTGAGATGTTCCAGAACCAAGGTAATTGGCCATGTCCTTCTCTAGCCAGAGACTGCTTTCAGGTAAACCAGTCACCATAAAGCCCAAGACTCTTACTGGATAGTCTCAGAAGCAGGCTTTCTTTCTTTCCTAGATTTTGCTTGGGAAGCATGTAACCTTTGTATTGGAAGCCATTCTATGTCCATGAGGGGCATCCAGTGTTAGGATGAAGAAGTTAACTATAAAAGAGAGAGGAGAAGAAATGTAAAGAATTATTGATATGATTGCATCACATTCCCTGCATATATCAGTAATTTAGCTTATAAACATTACTGTTTATTCTCTGTGAATTTTCACATAGGGCCACATCTGCCCTCACTATCTCTCTGTGTTTTAAAATCCCACTGATACTACAAAGTCCACTTCAGTGTCACCTCCTCTGAAAATCTACCTCTTTCAGTTCATCCCAGAAGGAATTAATGGCTCCCTTTGAGTATTTCTCAAGCATCACTTACATAGCTGTATTAGAGCAATTTAAACACATTTACCAATAATAATTTAGCAGTTAATATGGATTTTTCTGTCAGGCAGTGTGCTTTGTAGGTATTATCTTGTTTAGCCTTTATAGTTGTCGTATATTATATTAATACCCTAATTTTAAATATAAAGAAACAATTTAGAGAGGTAAAAGAATTTATCAAAGGGTCCAGAGCACTTAAGAGCAAGGAGCTAAGACTTAAGCAGTTTAATTCCAGAATATGGGCTCTTAAGCTTTCTGCAGTGTTCTCCTCCCTGCTGATGAATTCTTTGAAGCCAAACACTGTCTTTCACTAATGGGCGCCTGAATGTTTTAGGCACTCAGGAAACGCTAGCAGGATAAGTGAGTGGATAGATGGGTGGATGGATGGATGGATGGATGGATGGATGGATGGATGGATGGAAGCTTGGATGCCTTTATTCTTTTCACATCACATATGAGGAAACCAGGTCTCAGGCAGTGTTGAGTGGGCATGTGTGATAGGTTTAAGCATAGATGATCATTGGACTTTTTCCACATCTTATCATCTTTGGAAGAAAATTACATTTCCTCTAAAAGAAACTCCTCAAAGCAAGAGGGTAAAAATAAAATCCAAAGATGCTCAGACTTCTCTCTCACCCTGGAATGAGTGTATGTTCCTCTTAGTTGAGTCCCGAAAGAAGCAGCCTTCCTGAGCCCTTTTACCAGAATCCAGGTTGTATCTTCTTTTGTTAACTCTCTTTAAATTGTTATTGACACCTAAACTGATTTAAGGTGAAAAGAGAATAGAGCCAAATTGTGTTCCAGTTCCAGGCTTGGGAGGCCTATTTATAACTATGTAAACATCGGGTTCTGAAAGAGGACAAGGGGTTTTAGCACAATTTTTTTAAAAATAAAAATAAGAAATAGAATCACACATCATCCTAATTATCCAGGAGTGGAACAAAAATTCTGCACTTCTGTGATGTTGCACCATGCAAGAGCAAACTATGACATTAACTTAATTACATACATTTATGACATGAAAGGAATAACTTTTATAATCATTCAAACAAAATTCCTATTCAGATTGCTATGCAATATCTTTAAATATTTTTGAATTTTTTTACTTTCATCGACTTACATTGTTCTGTCATTTTTTGCTGTACAGCAAGGTGACCCAGGCCTACATCTATACACACTCTCTTTCTCATGTTATCTATTTAAGTATTTATTAAGGTGATTCATTTATCCAAAACCCTCATACTTACCTTATTTTAATGTAAGGTGCACATTAAATTTCCCTTCTCTGATTTCTTTAAATGGCTGTACTCATCAGACGCCCAGGTTCCACAAGCTGTCAGCCTATGGACATTGAACATCTGCTCTCAACACTTAATCTGTACCATTGGATCACTGAGAGAAAGAAGAGCAGAAAAGTCCTCCAGAAGAAAGTAGTTCTCTAGGGGTTGCCTCACATCCTGAGTAATGATAACTCTTCTTCACCCTCATCATAGCTACTACTTAGTAACTAGCTACTCAGTCCCAGCATTGCACTTACAAGGCAGTTTCCATCACCATCTGCAAGCCTCCTGGACTGGATAGGAACGACCCCGTGCCTGCCCTGCTCACACCTCTTTCTAAGGGAAACCACGTTGCTCCCAGCCCCACTGCCCAGGGGGCCATGTTTGAGGTCACAGGACCTGGTTTCACGCTTTTCCCCCCATCATAGTTGATCAAACCCAAGGCTGAGAGCCTGACCTAAGGACAACTAGTCCATGGAGTGGCCAGAGACTGGGATTTGTGTGACCTAATTAAAAATGTTGAATTAGCCATTAACATCCTCTTCAGAACATAAGCACACAATGGCACCACCTATTTCAGTGGGAACTGAAGCAAAAAGATTACATCGAACTGAGACTCTTAGCTCAAGGTTCATGAGCTCATTAAATTATATGTGAAATTTTGGATTTTTTTATGTACATGGTACCAACTGCTTCCAAAATTTGTTTTTTTTTTTTTGGATATGGTAAAAATTGACTGTTTTTGATATAAGCCTTCCCATTCATCCAATAACACGCTGTAGATAGTTGCCATTTATATTCTCCACTTAGCTTTTTTCATGTTTTTCTTTTGTGTATCTCTAGTTATTTTAATGTCGCTGTAGGTTAGCAATGCCATTTCTTTTACTTTAATTACTTAATGAATTTTATTACATTTATAGTTGTACAACAGTCATCACAAATAAATTTTATAGTATTTCAATCTTAAACCCTCAGTGCATCCCCCCACCCCCAACCTGTCTCATTTGGAAACCATAAGTTTTTCAAAGTCTGTGAGTAAGAATTTGTTCTGCAAAAAAGTTCATTGTGTCCTTTTTTTAGATTCCACATGTAAGTGAGAGCATTTGATGTTGGTGTCTCATTGTCTGACTGACTTCACTTAGCATGATAATTTCTAGGTCCAAGTTGCTGCAAATGCCGTTATTTCTTTCCTTTTAATGACGGAGTAATATTCCATTGTGTATATGTACTGCATCTTCTTTATCCACTCCTCTGTCAATGGACATTTAGGTTGTTTCCATGCCTTGGCTATTGCACATAGTGCTACAATGAACATTGGAGTACATGTGTCTTTTTGAGTCATGGTCATCTCTGGATAGAGGCCCAGGAGTAGGATTGCTGGGTCAAATGGTAATTCTATTTTTAGTTTTCTGAGGAATCTCCATACTGTTTTCCACAGTGGTTGCACCAATTACATTCCCACCAACAGTGTAATGGGGTTCCTTTTTCTCCACACCCTCTCCAGCACTTATTGTTTGTAGACATTTTGATGATGGTCACTCTGGCCAGTGTAAAGTGGTACCTCATGGTGGTTTTGATTTGAGTTTCTCTAATAATGAGTGATGTTGAACATCTTTTCATGTGTTTTTTGGCCATCTGTATGTCTTGTTTGGAGAATTGTCTGTTTAGATCTGCCCATTTTGTGATGGTGTTTTTCCTTTTTTGTTATTGAGCTGTAGGAGGTGCTTATAAATTTTGGATATTAATCCCTTATCAGTCACTTCATTTGCAAATATTTTCTCCGTTTCTGTGGTTGTCTTTCATTTTGTTTAGGGTTTCCTTTGCTGTGCAGAAAATTTTAAGTCCCATTTGTTTATTTTTGTTTTTATTTTCATCACTCGAAGAGGTAGATCTGAGAAGGTATTGCTGTCGTTTATGTTGGAGTGTTTGGCCTGTGTTTTCCTCTAAGAGTTTTATAGTATCTGGTCTTATATCTAGATCTTTAATCCTTTTTGAGTTTATTTTTCGTATGGTGTTAGGAAGTGTTCTGATTTAATTCTTTTTATGTTGCTGTCCAGTTTTCCCATCACCACTTATTGAAGAGGCTGTCTTTTTTCCAATGTATGTTCTTGCCTCCTTTGTCATATTAGTTGACTGTAGGTGCGTCCATTTAATTCTGAGCTTTAATCCTGTTCTACTGGTCTATATTTCTGTCTTTGTGTCAGTACCATATGGTTTTGATGACTATAGCTTTGTAGTGTAGTCTGAAGTTAGGAAGCCTGATTCTTCCAGCTCCATTTTTCTTTCTCAGCATGTCTTTGGCTATTCTGGGTCTTTTGTGCTTCCAAACAAACTTTAAAATATTTTGTTCTAGTTCTGTGAAAAGTGTCCTTGGGAATTTGATAGGGATTGCATTGAATCTGTAGATTGCCTTGGCTACTATAGTCATTTTGATAATATTGACTCTTCCAATCCAAGAGCATGATATGTCTTTCCATCTATTGGTGTCATCTTTAATTTCTTTCATCAGCATCTTACAGTTTTCTGAGTACAGGTGTTTTGTCTCTTTAGGTAGGTTTATTCCTAAGTATTTGATTCTTTTTGATGTGATGGTAAACGGGTTTGCTTCCTAATTTCTCCTTCTGATCTTTCATTGTTATTATATAGAAATGCAGTTGATTTCTGTGTATTAATTTTGTTTCCTGCAACTTTGCCAAATTCACTGATGAGCTCTAACAGTTTTCTGGTAGAGTCTTCAGGATTCTCTAGGTATAGTATCATGTCATCTGCAAAAAGTGATAGTTTGACTTCTTCCTTTCCAATTTGGATCCCTTTTATTTCTTTTACTTCTCTAATTGCTGTGGCTAGGACTTCCAAAACTATGTTGATTAGCTGTGGAGAGTGGACATCCTTGTCTTGTTCCTTCTCTCATCAGGAATTCTTTCAACTTTTCAGCATTGAGAATGATGTTAGCTCTGGGTTTGTCATATATGGCCTTTATTATGTTGAGGTGGGTTCCCTCTATGCCTACTTTCTGAAGGGTTTTTTATCAGAAACGGGTGTTGGATTTTGTCAAAGCTTTTTCTGCATCTATTGAGAGTATCATATGGTTTTTATTCTTCAGCTTGTTGAACTGGTGTACTGTCCTGATTGATTTGTCGATATTGAAGAATCCTTGCATCCTTGGGATAAATCCCACTTGATCATGATGTACAATCCTTTTAATGCATTGTTGGATTTGGTTTGCTAGTATTTTGTTGAGGATTGTTTCATCTCTGTTCATCAGTGAAATTGGACTGTAATTTCCTTTGTGTGGTATCTTTGGTTTTAGTATCAGGTGATGGTGACTTCATAGAAGGAGTTTGGGAGTGTTCCTTACTCTGCAATTTTTTGGATAGTTTCAGAAGGATAGGTGTTAGCTTTTCTCTAAATGTTTGATAGAATTCATCTGTGAAGCCATTTGGTCCTGGACTTTTGTTTGTTGGATGTTTTTTAATCAATGTTTCAATTTCAGTACTTGCAGTTGGTCCATTCATTTTTTCTATTTCATCTTGGTTTACTCTTGGAATATTGCACTTTTCTAAGAATTTGTCCATTTCTTCTAGATTTTCCATTTTATTGGCCTATGGTTACATATAGTATTCTCTTATGATCCTTTATATTATTATAATGTGCATTGTTACTTCTCCGTTTTCATTTCTACTTTTATTGATTTGAGTCCTCTCTCTCTTTTTCTTGATAAGTCTGGCTAAGGGTTTATCAATTTTGTTGATCTTTTCAAAGAACCAGCTTTTAGTTTCACTGATCTTTTCTACGGTTTTCTTCATTTCTATTTCATTGATTTCTGCTGTGATTTTTATGATTTCTTTCCTTCTACTAACTTTAGGTCTTGTCTGTTCTTCCCTCTATAGACTTTTCTTGCTTCCTGGGTAGGCTTGTGTTCCTGTAAAATTCCCTTTTAGAACTGCTTTTGCTGCATCCCACAGGTTTTGGGGTGTTGTATCTTTGTTGTCATTTGCTTCAAGGTATTTTTTAATTTCCACTTTGATTTCTTCAGTGATCCATTGGTTGTTTAGTAGCGTGTTGTTTATTAGTCTCCACGTTTTTGTATTTTTTGCCATTTTTTTCTTGTTGTTGATTTCCAGTCGTATAGCATTGTGGTCAGAGAAGATGCTTCGTATGATTTCAATTTTCTTAAAGTTACCGAGGTTTGATTTGTAGCCCAGGATATGATCAATCTTAGAGAATGTTCCATGTGACTTGAGAAGAATGTGTATTCTGCTGCTTTTGGATAGAATGTGCTATAAATATCTATTAAGTCCATCTTGACTAATGCTTCATTTAGGGCCTATGTTTCCTTATTGATTTTCTGTCTGGGTGATCTGTATATTGCTATAAGTGGGGTGTTAAAGTCCCCCACTATTATTGTGTTATTTTCAGTTTCTCCTTTTAAGGTTCTTTAGCAGTTACCTTATATACTGTGATGATCCTATATTGGTTGCATAAATATTTAAAACTGTTGTATCTTCTTGAATTGATCCTTTGATCATTATGTAGTCTCCTTCCTTGTCTCTTAAAATATTATTCATATTAAGGTCTACTTTATCTGATAGGAGTATTGCTACTCCAGCTTTCTTTTGATCCCCATTTGCATGGAATATTTTCTTCCATCATCTCACTTTCAGTTTGTATGTGTCCCTAGAAGTGAAGTGGGTCTCTTGAAGACATATATATGGGTCTTGTTTTTCTATCCATTCAGCCAATCTATGTCCTCTTTTTTAATTAATTAATTTATTTATTTTTTGCTCTATAGCTGGTTTACAGATTTCTGTCAGATTTTCCAACTGCACCGCGTGGTGACCCGGTTACATGTACATATATGGATTTGTCACATGTAGTTAGATATAGTTCCCCGTGCAATACACTTGAAGCTCCTTGCTATTCCATCATTAAAGCACTAGTTATCCCCATTCCCTCCCACCCCTCCCCCACCACTCCCCTGCCCACTTGGCAACAACAAGTCTGTTCCCCAAGTTCGTGATTTTTTCTGTTATGTTCATTTGTGCAGTGTTTTAGACTCCATTTATAAACGATTTCATATGACATCTGTCTTCCTCCTTCTGACTTGCTTCACTCAGTATGAGGGTTTCTAATTCCATCCATGTTGCTGCGAATGACATTATTTTATCCTTTTTTATGGCTGAATAGTATTCCATCATGTATATATACCACATCTTCCTAACCCAGTCATCTGTTGATGGACATTTGGGTTGTTTCCATGTCTTGGCTATTGTGAATAGTGCTGCAGTGAACATGCATGTGCAAGTGTCTTTCTCAAGGAGATTTTTGTCTGGATATATGCCCAAGAGTGGGATTGCTGGGTCATATGGTAATTCTATGTAGAGTTTTCTAAGGTACCTCCACACTGTCTTCCATAGTGGCTGCACCAGCCTACATTCCCACCAACAGTGCAGGAGGGTTCCCTTTTCTCCACACCCCCTCCAGCATTTGTTGTTTGTGGACTTGTTAATGATGG
>PVHT021183699.1:42281243-42395208 GCA_004024745.2 Catagonus wagneri
GAGCTGTGGCCACTGGCCTGCGCCGCAGCCACAGCAACGCAGGATCCGAGCCGCGTCTGCAACCTACACCACAGCTCACGGCAACGCCGGACCGTTAACCCACTGAGCAAGGGCAGGGATCGAACCCGCAACCTCATGGTTCCTAGTCGGATTCGTTAACCACTGCGCCACGACGGGAACTCCCTCAGCATTTCTTTTAGAAAGGGTTTAGTATTGCTGTATTCTTTTAGCTTTTGTTTGTTGGGGAAATTTTTTATTTCCCCTTCTATTTTAATGATATTCTTGCTGGATAGAGTATTCTAGGTTGCAGGCCATTTCCTTTTAGGACTTTAAATATATCTTGCCATTCCCTTCCAGCCTGTAAGGTTTCTGTAGAGAAATCAGCTGACAGCCTTATGGGGGATCCCTTATACTTAATGCTTTGCTTTTCTCTTGCTGCCTTTAGGATCCTCTCTTTATCTTTAATTCTTGCCATTTTTAATCTAATATGCCTTGGTGTGGGTCTGTTTGGGTTTAGCTTGTTTGGGGCCCTCTGTGCATCCTGTAGCTTGATGTCAGATTCCTTCAGATTTGGAAAGTTTTCAGACATAATTTCTTCAAATATTTTTTCAATGCCCTTTTCTTTTTCTGCTCCTTCTGGAATTCCTATTATGCGTAAATTGGGCCTCTTTATATTATCCCATAGATCTCTTATATTGCTTTCATGTTTTTTAATTTTATTTTCAGTCTGCTGTCCTGATTGTGTGATTTCCATTATTCTATCTTCTACATCACTAATTCGTTTCTCTGCATTATTCAAACTGCTCTTTATTGCCTTTAGCTCAGTTTGCATCTCTGCAAATGAGTTTTCTAGCTTTTCTTGCCTCCTCCTTATGATTTCTAGCTCCTTTCTAAAGGACTCTGCATTGCTGAGCAGGCTGTTATCTCAGTGGTACTCCAAGTGTTCTCTGTGAGAGTGTAGGAATGGCTAAAGTCGACAGTGGGAGCCTAGTCTCCACACTCTCAATTGCAGGAAGGTGGTGCTGTCCACTCCTAGTTGCCCAGCCCTGGGAAGTGGTCGTGAGCTCTAGGCAGATCTACCAGGTGTCTTAAGCATTTGGAAATAGCAGCAGCAGGAAATATGTTTTCCCCCAGTAGTGAGAGCCACAGGAAACTAGTGTTTGATTGCAAAGTCCTCTTTGAGGTGACTGGAACCACAAGCGGTACCCGTCAGAGGCTGGCTCAGCAGGCTGGCATTTGTTCCGCCCTTCTGCTGATGCTTTCTCGCCAGTTGGGGGGGTTTCCTGGCTGCTGCGGCTGGTGCTGGTCCCACTCCTCTTTGAAAGCTAGCTCCGTGTGGTCGTGTACTGCTCCGCCCACCAGAGCTACCAACTCTGTGGGCTGACGCAGTCGCCTTGGTCCGTGGACCAGCCCAGGGCCCCACCACCCCTGCCGATGCTGGCTGGTGCAGGCGCCTGGGTCCACAACCTGGCACAGTGCTCCGCCCACGGACTTCAAGGCACGGGCTCCACCCCCGCTGCCACAGCTGCAGCCTCCACTGGCTCCTCCCCACTTCTGCTCTCTTTAGCAGGTCTCCATCCTCCCGCCCTGTGCACTAGTTCAAGTTGCTTCCTATGGCGGTCAGCCCCTCCTCCTCTCCACCTCCCTAACAATGGAGGCTTTTCTCCCCTGTGGGACCAGACTTCCTTGGTTCCCTCAGTCCTGGTTTTGCTCTCCACAAATCATAGAATATCGCTGTTCCTTGTCCTATTCCCACAACTGCCGCGGCCACTGACCTCTGGCCTCTCGCAGGGACTAACCTTAGGAACCTGTGTCTTAGCTCCCAGGCACCTCCCGGCAACTCAGGCTGTAGTGTCTGGCTGGTATTTAGGTCGTCTGTCTGAGTCTCTAACTCCGATTTTCCTATCTCAATCCAGCTGCTGCGTTTTTTTCAGGCTTTGATGTCCCTCTAGTTCTGCTGGTCGTTGATCCGTTGATCGTTGTTTAGGTTTCTTCCTAGGAAACTTTTCTTTTTCACAGCTCCCTCCCTGGGGTGCTGGCTGCCGTCCTAATTGCTTTTCTCTCTCTCACCTTTTTTGTTTTTCTTCTGTTGTTCTACCCAGTTATTTCAAGGGTTTCTTGCAGTTTTTGGAGGTTTAAATTAATCAGCATTCAGATGATGATTTGTCCAAGTTGTTTTATATTTAGATGCGTTTTTTGATGTATTTGTGGGAGAGGGTGAGCGTGACCTCTTACTCATCCGCCATCTTGCCCACAATCCTCCAGTCTATGTCTTTTGGTTGGGGCATTTAGTCTGTTAACATTTAAGGTAATTATTGGTATGTATGTTCTTATTGCCATTTTATTAACTGTTTTGGATTTGGTTTTGTTGCTCTTTTCTCTTCTTCTCTTGTGGTTTCATGACTATCTTTAGTGTTGTATTTGAGTTGATTTTTCTTATTTGTTTACATATCAATTGTAGATTTTTTGTTTGCAGTTGCCCTGAAGTTTTGATATAGGAATATATACATAATTGCTTTAGGTTGTTAGTCTCTTAATTGCAAGTGCATCTCCAATGTCCTGCATTTGTACCCTCCTCTTCTCACAATTTCTGATTTTGGTAGCATAATTGTACACGTATGATTTCATATCTTTCCTGTATATATGCTTTTACTGGTGAACCTTCTAATTTGTGGTATTTTTGTTTCTGCTTGTGGCCTTTTCTTTTCTGCCTAGAGAAGCTCATTTAGTATTTGTTGTAAAGCTATTTTAGTGTTTCTGAATTCTCTTACCTTTTGTTTGTCTGTAAAGATTATTATATTTCCTTCAAATCTGAATGAGAGCCTTTCTGGGTAAGGTAATCTTGGTTGGAGGTTTTTTCCTTTCATCATGTTAAAGTATATTGTGCCACTCCCTTTTGGCCTGCAGAGTTTCCACTGAAAAATCTGCTGATAACCTTATGGGGGTTCCCTTGTATGTTATTCATTGCTTTTCCCTAGCTGCTTTCAGTATTTTCTTTTCATCTTTAATTTTAGTCAGTTTAATTAATATGTGCCTCAGGGTATCCCTCCTTGGGTTTATTTTATATAGTACTCATGTTTCTGATATTTCAATGAGTGATTTGTTTCCCATGTTAGGGAAGTTTTTGGCTATCATCTCTTCAAATATTTTTTCTGTCCCTTTCTCTCTCTCTTCTCCTTCTGGCACCCCTATAATACAGATGTTGTTGCATTTAATGTTGTCCCAGAGTTCTCTGAGACTCTTCATTTCCTTTCAATCTTTTTTCTCTTTTCTCTTCTGCATCAGTGATTTCTGCTAGTCTGTCCTCCATCTCACTTATTTGTTCTTCTCCTTTTCTATTCTGCTGTTGGTTATTTCTAATGAATCTTTCATTTCAGTTATTGTATTTTGCCTCTCTGCCTGCTTAAGTTTTAAATCTTGTATTTCTGTTCTCAGTGTTTCCTATAAATTATAAATCTTTGTCTCCAGTTTATTTCCAATGTCTGGTATCATCCTCAGCATCACCAGTCTAAAGTCTTTTTTTTGGAGGCAGGCTGATAATCTCCAAATCACTTAGCTGTTTTTCTGTTTTTTTTTTCTTTCTCCCTTATCTGAGTTATAGTTCTCTGTCTTTTCATTTTTATAGGTTTTTAGTGTGGTGACCTTTTTTCAGACCATAGGGTTGTAGCCTCTCTTACTTCTGGTGCCTGCCCCTCTTTTGGCTGAAGCTGGGATGGGTGCTTGCTATAGACTTCCTTATGGGAGGGACTGGTGCCTACCCACTGGTGGGTGGGGCTGATTCCTATCCCTATGGTAGGTGGGGCTTTGTGTCTGGGTGAGATTAGAGGTGGCTGTGTGCCTGAGAGGTCTTTAGGCAGCCTCTTTACTGTTGGGTGGGATTATTGTTTGTCTTAGGCTTCTCAGCCCTGATGGGTGGGACCAGATTTTCCCAAAATGGCCACCTCTATAGGAACACATGCTGATGAATATTCCAGATACCTTTGCCTCCAATGTCCTAATCCCACAACGAGCCATTGTCACCCCCAGATTCCTATGGAGGCTTTGCTTTGCCCTGGTACCCAGTGCACATGAAAGTCTGTGTGTGCCTTTCAAAAATGGGGTCGCCATTTGCCCCAGTCCCACGGAGTTCCTACACACAAGCCCCACTGGCCTTCAATGCCAGATGCTCTGGTGGCTCCTTCTCCCAATGCTAGATCCCCAGGCATGGGGATTTGACTTGGGGCACAGAACTCTCACTCCTCTAGGTGAGTCTCTGTGATACAGTAATTTTCCAGTCTGTGGGCTTCCCACCCAGGAGGTATGGGGTTTCTTATATCACATAATCACCTTTCCTCCCTTTTTATGTGGCCTCCTCTTTGTCTTCTGGAGTATGATATCTTTTTTAAAGTTTCCAATCCATTTAGTTGAAGGTTGCTCAGCATTTGGTTGTAATTTTGTTGTTTTTATGAGAGAAGTTGAGCTCCAGTCCTTCTATTCCGCCATATTAATCCTGTCTCCTAGCAGTGCTATTTCTTTTTCTTTCTTTCTGGATTTGTCTCCTTCCTTGAGGAGTCTATCTAAGACCTTCACCCTGGATGTCTTCTTTCAAGTGGACTTACCTGACAGCTCTGTATTTTTCAAATGTCTTATTTCTTTATCAAGTGAATAAAAGCCAGATTCTAGAGAAAAGTCCAAGGCCAGCTGGTTGGATGGTGGAGTATAAAAGGTAATGTGAGTTGGGTTCACATATGACAAGATGCCAGATCACTCAGTGTGTTTCAGCAGTGGTACTGAATCTAAAAAGTCACATTATCTTGCATCCACCTTATTCATCAGTGTTTTACTACATTGATTTAATAGCAGCCCATTTTTTATTTTGCAGAAGGTATTTACTGAGCAAAGAAAAGTTACACAAAACCAAATAGGTGTCATCTGCAGTAAAAGAAAAGATTTCCTCAGCAATCCTAGGTTACATGTTGCTTTCCAAATCTGAGGTGCATAATTATTTACTGATTAATTGCTCTGTTATTCACATACCTCTTAAGCTGAAGTTTCACTGTTACCTTCCTAAGGTTGCCTAACCCCCAGAAGTAATTCAAGGTCCTTGAGATTCCCTTAAAGGGAAATATTTAAGGGTGATTATTTTCTTTAAAAGCCAGCTTATAAAGATTTAAGGCTTTGAAGCCACAGAGTCTCTGATGCAACTCCTCAAATATCCATAGACAAAACACAAACAACAGTGTAGCCATATTCTAATAAAATTCTTTTCAAAAACTGTGGCAGATGAGCTTTGGCTCACAGGCCTAAAGATGCTGACCCTGGGTCTATAGCTCACTGGGGATAGTATTTATATGAGTGCATGTAACAATTCATTGAACCATACACTTATATTTTAGCTACTTTATTGTATTTTAGCTTCAATTATTGCTCAGTATTAAAAAAAAGAGAAGAAATACATAAAAAGAATCCATTAAAAGACCACACACACACACACACACACACACACACACACACGAATTCCATGGATTCTGGATAGATTGGTCCTGGAATGATCCAGAATCTGGGATCCAGGACCCATCAGAGCTTTGCTTTTTAGCACTAGGAGGCTCTACATGTATCTTCATGTCACCCTGTGGCCCTCTCCTGACAAGAGCCAGCTGCAGTGGCCTCTGTTCCTTGCTACAGGGACCCTTCCCAGGAAACCCCATCACTGTCTATTGGCCAGACCTACCCACTTCCCTTGAAGTGAACAAAGAGCCTCACAGCTGTGCCAGGTATCATGCCTCAGTCCTTCAAACCTGAAAACAAGGTATATCAAGTCTCTATTCCCCTGGGCAGTTATAATAGAGCTGTGTTTCCCAGGACTCCATTCAGCCCCACCTCTGAGTTAGCTCCTTGCTGCCTGCCCTTTCCATTCTCATGTTCCAGCTCATCAGCAATTGTTTGTTCCTCTGACCCAGCTTGACAGGAGATGGAGAAAAGCACACAGTCAAGGTCAGAGAGCAGCAGACTCTCTCCTCCATGAAGTCTGTTTTCATCTTTAAACAGCACATGACCAAAAAATCATCTCCACCTTTTCTCTGAGCAGCTGGCCAGCCGAGGGAGTGTGGCCTGTGAGCCTTATCCTCCTCTGCTTATAATCCTTGGCCTCCAATTTCCCAGGCCCCAGAGGGAATACATGGGAGAGAAAAGGGATTCCAGCATTAGCTATAATCCTGAGAATTTTCCAAAAGCTGGCTTCCAGGCACAGTGAAAGAATAAGAGAAACTTTTCCTGGGTACTTTAGATCTTAAGAACGCGACCAACTTGAATCAGATGCAGGGTTTTGTTGTTCTGGTTTTGTGTTAAATTGTCACTATAATTTAGAGGGCTCAAACTGCATCAGCAAAGTATTTTCCCCTAATTCTTGAGAAAGGCCCACAAGTGACGGAGAGGATGCTTGAGAGCAGTGCATGCCTGAGTCTTTCTGTGCGACTCAGCCAGCAGAGTGAGCCCTGCAGATTGCCATCTGCCCAGACAGGACATTTTCAGCTCCCTGCCTCATCTCACTTCGTGCATGCTTCCTATTACCACTAACTCAGTGGCTTAAACAATAGAAATTCATTTTCACAGTCTTAGAATATAGCACTGGTCTCCCTGGGCTGGGCTAACTTCGCAGATGCTGTCACAGCTACATTCTTTTCTGGGGAATCTGTGTCCTTATACTTTCTGGTTTCTGGAGGCTACCTGGCTTCCTTGGCTTGTGGCTCCTTCATCCACCTCCAAAGTCAGCAATGTTGCACCTCTCTGTATTTTTCTTTCACAGTCATTTTCCTCTGACTCTCTTGCCTCCCTCTTCCAATTTTATGGATCCTATGATTACCATGGCCCCATCTGGATAATGTAGGATAATAAGGTTATTCGGTTCATAATTTTAATTCCATTTGCAACCTGATTCCCTTGGCCATGTAGCCTAACATCATCACAGGTTCCAAGGATTAGGACCAGGATACCTTTGGAGGCCATTATTCTGCCTTTCCTCATCCACATAACCCACCCACCCCATGAGTAGGTACCCAGCCTGTGCAGGACATACTCATTTTCCCTGAACAAATGCACCAGGGCCCATGGTCATGAGTTTCTTTCCTATTTCAGAATCAAGAATGACCAAGACATTTGCTTGTTATCATTCAACGAATAAAACTCTGCCAGTGTTTAAGGGACTCAGTATTACCTCATTGCTTTATTATAGCAAGCCAACTATTTCCTTTGCCTGGGGTCCTTCTCCCAGTATGGTCCTGCTCCTCATCCAGAACTGTGGTTTTACCTACCACAGACTGTCCCCAAACACATTTAGGAATTTGTTTAAATCCTATATCTAAGTGTATGGTTTACTAGGGGGAAATTTGCAGAGCCCATATGAAAGATCAAAGTTGCTTACCAAATCAATGAATATGGCATATTCTGTGCAAATAACAGGTTAGATTACTTGCAGTTATCTCTAATGGCTGTTGGAGAATTTGGAAAACAATGATGCAGCAAGCAGAGCACTACAGCACAGGACTTTGAGCCCCTGCATCTCTGTGACTTTGGTCAAACGGTTATAACCCCTCAGTCTCCTCTTCTCTCAAATGGGATAGGACCCAACTCAAAGGAGTTTTGTGAAGATTAGAGTGAGGTTGAATGAAAGCTCCCTGTACATTGGATTGTTCTTTCTCTCCCCATTGATCACGTCCAGCTGGTTTCCAGACATTGCTGAAGAAATAGCTCTTTGCTGCTGCTTCACACCCTGGAAGACAGCTGGGAATGTGAAGCAGCTCTATGGGAAAACCACCTCCTCTGATGCTCTAGACCTGAGCTTTCTCCTATGGTAACCCCCCAGCCACTTGTGGCTATAAAAAAATTAAATTTAGAGTACACTTCCTCAGTCACACTAACCATTTTTCCACGGCTCACAGCTACTTGTGGCTGCTGGCTATTGTATTGCTCAGTGCAAATATAGAACATGTCTGTTCATCTAGGAAGTTCTATTTAACAGCACGCCGAAGTTCCTCCATCTCTTTGAAGCATTCCAGGAATCCCTAAAGTGAATTTTGAGGATGCCACAGTGCCCACAGAGCATATGTTTTGTTAGACCACCCCAAATACACCCTTCAGATTTACTAGTAATAAAAGGACATAGAAATGGATGTTGTTGCTATGAAAATAGTTATTAGAATCACAGAGACTATTTACCTGGGAGATATACATTAATTATGCTATACATACCCTTTCTGGGACAATCCTCAGGAATTTGTTATGGGGAGTTAATGTTATAGAAAATTATTAGATTTAAAGCAGAGATCCTCCAAAAAATAAGATGTAACTTTTGGAGGAGTTAAAAAAAAAAAAAACATGGAGTTCCTTTCATAGCACAGCAGTTAAGGAATCTGGACTAGGAACCATGAGGTTGTGGTTTCGATCCCTGGCCTTGTTCAGTGGGTTAACAACCCGGCATTGCCATGAGCTGTGGTGTAGGTTGCAGATGTGGCTCAGATCTGGCGTTGCTGTGGCTCTGGTATAGACCAGTGGCTACAACTCCGATTCGACCCCTAGCTTGGGAACCTCCATATGCCACAGGTGCAGCCCTAAAAAGCAAAAAAAAAAAAAAGAGTCAACCAACATTCTAGAAGCTGACGTTAGGGAGAAGGTAATTGACCAACTCTTAGAGAAGTTATCAGCAGATAATGGATTTGCTCCTGTCTGTCTGCTTAACTCTAAGACCCCAGGAGGAACTGGGCAATTACTGTGTGTCACCACAGAGCCTCCTTGAGGAGAAAAGGGCAGGCATCACGTCAGATGCAATAACCAGCATTACTTGCCCTGGTAAATTCTGTTTGAAATGACTCCCTGGCGAGTGTGCTTCTCTACTCCCCCTATATGTAGTTATTATGTTATTGTTCTTGCTTGTACTAGTATACAGATGGTACTGGAGAAAAATGGAAGTAGTCAGTCTTCTTTGATGTAACACTGTTAAAAAGATCAACTCAGTCCCCTGTGATAAGCTCTGGCTCTGAGTATGGCATGTGCCTAAACACTTATGAAAATGTTGGCTTGAATAACAAATAGTATACATATTACTAGTAGTCGGCATTAATACTTCTTAGCACTTTTCATAAATAGTAGCAGTAGTAATGCTATTAACTATCAGTTAAAACATTATTAGTATTTAAAAAATAATTTCACAGGTATTTATTTTACACCTACTTGGTATCAAACTCTGTTCTAAGCCTTCGGGCAAATCTCAGGAAATTTACCTTTGAGTGAGGGAAGACTGCCTAGTATGATAATTACAGGTGGTGATATAGGCTTAGAAGAGTGAGTGAGGGGAGCTCTCGCAGGCTACTTCCTCAGGGTGACTGGGGAAGGACTTTCTGAGGAAGGGACAGGTGTCCTGACCCCTCCGTGATGAGAAGGAGCCATGACATGCTCTGAAGTGATATCAATTAGAATGCATTGGACAACAAGTAGCAAAAAACTTTGATTTGAATCATTGAAGCAGTAAAAACATGTATTGTTTCATGTAACAACAGGTTCTGCGGTAGGAAAGATATAGGGCTGGCTAACTCAGGACTCAGCCATAGCACAAAGACCCAGGTCCTTCCATCTGCAAGTGTTGACTTGCTCCTCAGACTGGCTCCCCTCATGGCTACCTCAGTTCCCAGCACCATATATGAAACAACATCCAGAGGAAGAAGTGAGCATTTCCAGAAATGGCCCCAGCAGAATTCTTCTTGCATCTCAGTGATCAGAAATGGGCCAAATGCTCACCCTTAAATTCATTCCCCAGAAAGGGAACAGCATCACTATGCTGGGTGAACTTTTTCAGTAAAGAGTTAAGCAATATTTTAGGCTGTGGTTCAAGAGGTAAAACTGGGGATGTTATGTAGGTACTTAATATAACAAGATAAAACAAATTTCCACAAAATTATTATGGATTGATGAAATTCAAGATGGAATAATATATAGTCTATTTTTAAAATATATGTCTAATGAGAAGAATGGACTTCTTTTGGGGGAGAGATAATACCATTCGATTATTTGAGGGTCAAGAATAGTGTTCCCTATTGCCAAAATAAAATTGCAAATGTTCATCTGTGAGTGTTGATAGGAGAGTTTACATATTTCATCTTGGAAGATGTCTTTACCTGGATAGCTGATACATTGCTTTCATGTTGTAACTCTGTCACTGTGATATGTGACAGTTTTGCTGTTATTGTCTGAAAGCAGCTACACACAGAAAGTAAATAAATGGACTTACCTGTGTTCCAATAAAACTTTACTTATAGTCACTCAAATTTGTACTTTTCTTATGTAATCAAGTATCATTCTTATACTGTTTTCAATTATTTAAAAGTATAAAAACAATTCTTAGCTTGTGGGCTGTGCAAAAACAATGTGGCCTACAGGCTATAGTTTTCTTCCTCCTGCTCTAGACTAGTGAGGATTTCCTATGAGGAAGGAAGGGAGTCAGCCTGCAGGGATCAAGGTGGAAACCACACCTGGGTAGGGATACAACAATGTTCACTTCAGGGGCAAACTTTCCAGGTTGAGGGAACAATACGTGCAAAGATCCAGCTGCAGCAAAGCCCTGTGTATACGTTCCTCACCCAGGAGCAGAGAGGAAGAGGGGGCCCAAGATGAGGATGAGAGGGTTAGGCAACTTCCAGAATGGTGGTGATGAGCTTCATGGACCCTCTCCCCAAGCAAAACAACTATAACTGGTGAGAATTAAAAAAAAAAATCTAAACTCCCTAAAAACTGCCCTATTGTCTTAAGGTCACACAGCAAGTAAAGAAATGTTTACCTATTAAACCTTGGTAAGAGCAGTGAGTCCGTAGCACACAAAAGAGTCAGCTTTCATTCTCTTCTTCCTCTCCTCCACAGTTGCATGACGCAGAGGCTAAATTCCAAGTGAGTGTTGATGAGATGTTGGGGCTGCCGTCCTCCATTCAGCCCCGACTCAGAGGGTGGAGGTGCGGAAGGCTGAGAACACTCAAGCCCATTCATCTTTGCCCAGCTTGCTCATAGGGTGGGGGTTCCACAATAGGAAGGCAAACCAGGGAGGTAAGAGATGCTGCCCTGGCCCAGCACCTGGTGTATAAAGCAGAGGTGTCACTCTGAAAGAAGCAGACGTCTACCCCTGACCCCAGCTCCAGGGAAGGGACTCAGAGATTTTGTCTAAGAGAAGAGATAGGCCTAAGAAGAGGACTTAGCTTTAACCAACAAGAGAGATGGTAGCTAATGTAAGTGAGGATTCATATACTGCTCTGTGAGTGTAAAATGGTGCAGCCATCTTGGAGAGCAGTTGGCATTTTCTTGATGGCATCCTTGAGCACAATTGTTTTTTTTTGTCTTTTTAGGGCCTTACCTGCAGGATATGGAAGTTCCCAGGCTAGGTGTGGAATTGGAGCTGTAGCTGCTGGCCTACATCATAGCCACAATGATTCAGGTTTGGAGTTGTGTCTGTGACCTACACCACAGCTCACAGCACCCACTGCCACATCCTTAACCCACTGAGATCAAACCCGCATCCTCATGGATCCTAGTCAGGTTCATAACCTGCTGAGCCACATGGGACTCCACATTTTTTATTTTGATGCATCCCAAGTTATTTGTACATATGCATTTTGGAAGTCCCAGAGGAAAAGAGAGAGAAAAAGAGGCAGAAGTAATATATGAAATAATAAAGGATGAAAATTTCCCCAAACTGATGAAAAGTTTAAACATTGAATTGTCATATGATGAAGGAAATCCACTCCTAGGGTCATACCTAAGAGAAATGAAAACAGATGTCTGCAGATAACCTTATTCACAGATGTTCACAGCAGTATTATTCATAATGCCAAACATAGAAACAATCCAAATGTCATCAACTTTTGAGTAATAAAACATAGCACGTTCTTACAAGGAATGTTATTCAGCCACAAAGAAAAATGCAATATTGATATATACTACAACCTTGGTGAAATTTTTTAAATCAGTGGATTTTATTATATTTATAGTTGTACAATTATCATCACAACCCAATTTTATAGTATTTCTATCCCAAATGCCAAGCACAACCCCCAACCCCCCAACCTGTCTCCTTTGTAAACCTTTTCAAAGTCTGTTAGCCAGAATCTCTTCTGCAGAGAAGTTCATTGTATCCTTTTCTTAGATTCCACATATAAGTGATAGCATATGATGTTGATGTCTCACGGTATGACTAACTTCACTTAGCATTATAATTTCTCGGTCCACCCATGTTGCTGCAAATGCCATTATTTCTTTCCTTTTAATGGTTGATTAATATTCCATTGTGTATATGTACCACATCTTCTTTATCCACTCCTCTGTCAATGGACATTTAGGTTGTTTCCATGTCTTGGCTATTGTATAGAGTGCTGCAATGAACATTGGAGTACATGTATCTTTTCCACTCATGTTTTTCTCTGGACAGATGCCCAGGAGTGGGATTGCTGGATCAAATGATAATTCTATTTTTAGTTTTTTGAGGTATCTCCATACTGATTTCCATAGTGGTTGCACCAATTTACATTCCCACCAATAGTGTAAGAGGGTTCCCTTTTCTCTACACCCTCTCCAGCATTTATTGTTTGAAGACTTTTTGATGATGGCCACTCTGGCTGATATAAAGTGGTACCTCATAGTAGTTTTGATTTGAATTTCTCTAATAATTAGTGATGTTGAAATCTTTTCATGTGTTTTTGGCCATCTGTATGTCTTCTTTGGAGAATTGTCTGTATAGATGTTCTGCCCATTTTTTGATAGGGTTGTTTATTTTTTGACTTAGCTGCAGGAAGTGTTTATAAATTTTGGAGATTAATCCCTTGTTAGTCACTTCATTTGCAAACATTTTCTCCTGTTCTGTGGTTGTCTTTTCATTTTGTTTAGGGTTTCCTTTGCTGTGCAAAAATTTTTCAGTTTAATTAGGTCTAATTCATTTAATTTAGTTTTTGTTGTCATTATGAGGTGGATCCGAGAAGATATTGCTGTGGTTTATGTCAGAGAGTGTTCAGCCTATATTTCCCCCTAATAGTTTTATAGTATTCAGTCTTATATTTAGGTCTCTAATCAATTTTGAGTTTATTTTCAAGTATGGTATTAGGAAGTGTTCTAATTTCATTCTTTTACATGTGGCTGTCCAGTTTTCCCAGCATCATTTATTGAAGAGACTGCCTTTTCTCCATTGTATTTTCTTGCCTTCTTTGTCATAGATTAGTTGACTGTAGGTGTGTGGGTTTAATTCTGGGCTTTCTCTCCTTTTCCACTGGTCTATATTTCTGTTTTTGTGCCAGGATCATATGATTTTGATGACTGTAGATTTGCAGTATAGTCTGAAGTCAGGGAGCCTGTTTCCTCCAGCTCCATTTTTATTGCTCAGGATAGCTTTGGCTATTCTGGTTCTTTTGTGTTTCCAACAAACTTTAAAATATTTTGTTCTAGTTCTGTGAAAAATGTCCTTGTATTTTGATAGGGATTGCATTGAATCCATAGATTGCCTTGGGTAGTATAGCCGTTTTGATAATATTGATTCTTCCAATCCAAGAGTATGGTGTGTCTTGCCATCTGTTTGTGTCATCTTTTATTTCTTTCATCAGCATCTTATAGTTTTCGAAGTATAGGTCTTTTCTCTCTTTAGGTAGGTTTATTCCTAAATATTGTATTCTTTTTGATGTGATGGTAAATGGGATTCCTTCCCTAATTTCTCTTTCTGAATTTTTGTTGTTCACATATAGAAATGCTGATTTCTGTGTATTAATTTTGTATCCTGCAACTTTACCAAAGTCACTGATGAGCTCTTAATGGTTTTTTGGTAGCATCTTTACGGTTTTCTAGGTATAGTACCATGTCACCTGCAAACAGTGATAGTTTTACTTCTTCCTTTCCAATTTGGATTCCTTTTATTTCTTTTACTTCTCTGATTGCTGTGGCTAGGACTTCCAAAACTATGTTGATTAGCTGTGGAGAGTGGACATCCTTGTCTTGTTCCTGATCTTAGTGGGAATTCTTTCAGCTTTTCACCATTGAAAATGATGTTAGCTGTGGGTTTGCCCTATATGGCCTTCATTATGTTGATGTAGGTTCCCTCTATGCCTACTTTCTGAAGGGTTTTTATCAGAAATGGGTGTTGGATTTTGTCAAAGGCTTTTTCTGCATCTATTGAGAGGATTGTGTGCTTTTTATTTTTCAGTTTGTTGATTTGGTGTATTGTCCTGATTGATTTGCTGATACTGAAAAATCCTTGCATCTCTGGGATAAATCCCACTTGATCATGTTATATAATCTTTTCAATAGGTTCATTTTGCTAGTATTTTGTTGAGGATTTTTACATCTATGTTCATCAGTGATATTGTCCTGTAACTTTCTGTGCATGTGTGTGTGTGGTATCTTTGCCTGGTTTTGGTATTAGTGTGCTGATGGCCTCATAGAATGACTTTGGGAGTGTTCTTACCTCTGCAATATTTTTGGAATAGTTTCAGAAGGATAGGTGTTAGCTCTTCTCTAAATGTTTGATAGAATTCACCTTTGAAGCCGTCTGGTCCTGGGCTTTTATTTGTTGGAAGTTTTTTAGTCACAGTTCTATTTCAGTACTAGTGATTGGTCCATTCATCTTTTCTATTTCTTCCTGGTTTAGTCTTAGAAGGTCATACCTTTCTAAGAATTTGTCCATTTCTTCTATGCTGTCCAATTTATTGGCATGTAGTTACTTGTAGTCATCTCTTATGACCCTTTGTATTTCTGTGATGTCCATTGTAACTTCTCCTTTTTCATTTCTAATTTTGTTGATTTGAGTCTTCTCTCTTTTTTCTTGATGATTCTGTCTAAGGGTTTATCAATTTTATTGATCTTTTCAAAGAATCAGCTTTTAGTTTCATTGATATTTTTTATGATTTTCTTCATTTCTATTTCATTTATTTCTGCTTTGATCTTTATGGTTTCTTTCCTTCTGCTAACTTTAGGTCTTATCTGTTCTCTCTCTCTTGTTTTTTTAGGTGTAAAGTTAGATTGTTTACTTGAGCTTTTTCTAGTTTCCTGAGGTAGGCTTGTATTGCTCTAAACTTCCCTCTTAGAACTGCTTTTGCTGCATTCCGCAGATTTTGTATTGTTGTGTCTTTGTTGTCATTTGCTTCTAGGTATTTTTAAATTTCCTCTTTGATTTCTTCAGTGATTCATTGGTTGTTTAGTAGCATGTTGTTTAGTCTACACGTGTTTGTGTTTTTTTGAAGTTATTTTTCTTGTGGTTGATTCCCAGTCTTGTAGCATCGTGGTCATAAGATATGATTTCAATTTTCTTAAATTTACTGAGGCTTGGTTTGTGGCCCAGGATGTGATAAATCTTAGAGAATTTTCCATGTGTACTTGAGAAGAGTGTATTCTGCTGCTTTTAGTTGGAATGTTCTATAAATATCTGTTAGGTTCTTCTGGTCTAATGCTTCATTTAGGGCTTGTGTTTCCTTGCTGATTTTCTGTCAAGGTGGTCTGTCCATTGCTGTAAGTGGGTTGTTAAGATCCCCTGCTGTTATTGTGTTCTTCTTAATTTCTCCTTTTAAGGTTGTTAACGGTTGCATTATATATTGAGGTGATCCTATTTTGGGTGCATATGTATTTACAATTGTTATATCTTCTTCTTAGTTTGATCCTTTGATCACTATGTAATATCCTTCTTTGTCTCTTATAATATTCTGTATTTTGAGGCCTATTTTGTTTGATATGACCATTGCTACTACAGCTTTCTTTTTCTTCCTGTTTGCATGGAATATTTTCTTCCATCCTCTCACTTTCAATTTGTATGTGTCCCTAGAACTGAAGTGCATCTCTTGAAGACAGCATACATATATTTGGGTTTGGGGCATTAGGTCCATTTACATTTAATTACATTTAAGGTAATTATTGATATTGATTTTATGATCTTATTGTCATTTTATTAACTGTTTTGGATTTGTCTTTGACTTTTTTCTCTTCTCTTGTTCTCTTCTTTGTGGTTTGATGACTATCTTTAGTGTTGTATTTGGTTTGCCTTTTCTTATTTGTTTGTGTTTCTATTGTAGATTTTTGATTTGCAATTACCCTGAAGTTTTGATATAGAGTCTGATATATACATATATAGACATAAGTTGTTCTTCTCTTATTTGCATCTCCAGTGTCCTGCATTTGTATCCTCCTCTTCTCACAATTTCTGATTTTGGTAGCATATTTGTGTTGGATAATTTCCTACCTTTACTATAAATATGCCTTTACTGGTGAGCCTTGTTATTTGTAATGTTTTTGTTTCTAGTTATGGCCTTTTCTTTTCCACCTAGAGAAGTCCCTTTAGTATTTGTTTTAAAGCTGGTTTAGAGGTGCTGAATTCTCTTGTCTGTAAAGATTTTAATTCCTTATAAAGACTGTCTGTAAAGCTTTTCACTTCTCCTTCAAATCTGAATGAGAGCCTTGCTAGGTAGAGTAATCTTGGTTGGAGGTTTTTTCCTTTCATCACTTCAAGTATATTGTGCCACTCCCTTCTGGCCTGCAGAGTTGCTGCTGAAAAATCTGTCAATAACTTTATCAGGGTTCCCTTGTATGTCACTTGTTGCTTTTCTCTAGCTGCTTTCAATATTTTCTCTTTGTCTTCAATTTTGGTCAGTTTGATTAATATGTATCTTGAGGTATGCCTCATTGGGCTTATTTTATATGGTATTTGTGTTTCCTGGATTTCAGTGAGGGATTCCTTTCCCATGTTAGGGAAGTTTTTCCCTATTATCTCTTCAAATATTTTTCTTTAGCCTTTTCTCTCTCTCTTCTCCTTCTGGAACCCCTGTAATTTGGATTTTGGTACATTTAACATTGTCCCAGAGTTCTCTTAGACTCTCTTCACTTATTTTCAATCTTTTTTTCTTTTTTTTTTTGCTCCAGATAAGTGATTTCCATTAGTCTGTCTTCCACCTCACTTATTCATTCTTCTGCCTCCTGTATTCTGCTGTTGGTTGCTTCTAATGAATTTTTAATTTCAGTTATTGTATTTTGCATCTCTGCTTGCTTAATTCTTTAATCTATTTCTTTGCTCAATGTTTCTTGTAATTTATCAATCTTTACCTCTAGTTTATTTCCAAGATCTTGAATCATCTTCACCATCATCAGTCTAAAGTCGTTTTCATGGAGGTCAATAATCTCTATATCATTTAGCTGTTTTTCTGGTTTTTTTTCTTGATCCCTTATCTGAGTCATAATTCTATGCTTTTTCATTTTGTATAGATTTTTGGTGTGGTCTCCTTTTTGCAGGCAATATGAGTTTTAGCCTCTCTTGCTTCTGATGTCTGACCCTCTTGTGACTGAAGTTGGTATAGGGGCTTGCTGTAGACTTCCTGATGGGAGGAACTGGTACCTGCTCACTGGTAGGTGGAACTGATTCTTAACCCTCTGGTGGGTGGGGCTTTGTCTCTCGGTGAGATTAGAGGTGGCTGTGTGCCTGGGGGGTCTTTAGGCAGTCTGTTTGTTGATGGGTAGGGCTATGAACCCACCCAGATTATTGTTTGGCCTGAGGCTTCTCAGCCCTGATGGGTGGGGCCAGATTTTTACAAAATGGCCACCTCTGTAGGAGCACATGCTGATGATTATTCCAGAGAACTTTGCCTCCAACATCCTTCTCCCACAATGAGCCAGAGTCAGCCCCTATTTCCCAGGAGATCCTCCAAGAACTGCAGTCAGGTCCAAGCCAGGTTCCTATGGAAGCTTTTCTTTGCCCTGGGACCCAGCACACTTGAAAGCCTGTTTTGGCTTTTCAAGAATGGGGTCTCTTTTTTCCTGCAGTCCCATGGAGCTCTTTTGCACATGCCCTACTGACCCTCAATGCCAAATGCTCCAGGGGCTCCTTCTCCGATTTCCAGATCCCCAGGCCTGGGGATTTGACATGGGGATCAGAACTCTCACTCCTGTAGGTGAGTTTCCTTGATACAGTTACTTTCCAGTCTCAGGGCCACCCCCCCTGGTGGGTATGGGGTTGCTTATATTGTGTAATCGCCTCTCCTACTGTCTTGATGTGGCCTCTTTTTTTTTCTTCTGGAGTAGGATATCTTTTTTGATAGTTTTCAGTCTATTTGGATGAAGGTTGTTCAGCAGTTGGTTGTCATTTTGTTGCTTTGATGAGCGAAGATGAGCTCCAGTCCTTCTATTCTACCATATTCAACCTTGGTGAATCTTAAAGGCATCATGCTAAATGAAAGACTCCAAATAAAAGACTCCAGTCACACAAGACCAATATTGTCCATTTATATGAAATGTTCACAGTAGGGAAATATAGGGGCAGGAAGTAGATTAGTGGTCATCAGAGGCTGTGAGGTCAGGAGAAATGAGGAGTGACTACTGATAGTTATGGTGTTATTTATTTATTTATTTTTGTCTTTTGCCATTTTTTAGGGCTGCACCTGTGGCATGTGGAGGCTCCCAGGCTAGGGGTCTAATAGGAGCTACAGCTGCCGTTCTAGGCCCCAGCCACAGCAATGCAGGATCCGAGCCACATCTGCAACCTACACCACAGCTCACAGCAATGCTGGGTCCTTAACCCACTGAGCAAGGCCAGGGACTGAACCCACAACCTCATGGTTCCTAGTTGGATTCATTTCCACTGTGCCACAATGGGAACTCCGTGTTATTTTTTAACATCATAGAAAGAGTCTAAAATTATGATGATGTTTGCATACATCTGTGAACATACCGAAGACCGTTGAATTGTATACTTTAAATGATGATTGGATGGAACGTGAATTATATCTCAATAAAATAAGAAAAAAGAGAGATTGGGGATGTGGGCAGGGAAGGGCCAGCCAGGTTGTGCAGGGACTTGTGAGCTTCATGAAAAATTTGGTTTTTCTTCAGGTGAAGAGAACCACTGGAGGTTTCAAAGCAGGAAAGTGATAGGATCTGACTTATATTTTTAAAATATTGCTTTTTACTCCTTACTCATATTAAAATATTATTACCGTTGTCACTATCTTCTTGATTCTGTGGTTTGGGTGAAGTGAGCTCATTATATGCCTGCTATGTAGCTTCCAGGACACCAGTGCCAATTAAGCACTTACCCCTTGAAAGTCCAGTGGGTATGTAAGGCTACAGAAGATCCAGAACAAATGTGGGACTTATCAGGCTGGCTGAATGGTGGGCTCAGATTGGCTGAACCCTCTGCTCAACTTGAATGAAGTTTTAGGAGCAATGTAGAGAAAATCACATAGTAGGGGTGTCCATCTTGGACCCCTGCCAGCCTGACCCTGCCATGGTGTCTCTGTCTGACCATGATAATGGAAGAGAAAACCTTGTACCCCCCTGAACCATTCCTCAAGTCAGGTTGCTCCACAAATGCAGAGTGTCTCCTCCAGTAATCTCACATCAGCATGTCCTTGAAGACTCCTGGGTCTTCGATAATGAATGTCATCAACAATGCTCAAAATGAATGACTACTTATAAAGGAACATTTCATGTGTATATGTGTAAACAGTGTCTCAAATAACTTTTATATGTGAGGTCTGGCAGCTACAAACAAGGAAGGAAGCAAACATCTCGTTTTGCAGTTCAGTTGTCTCATTACATCATTTGTTGGCAGCCTTGTATGACATTAGTTTTGGGAACTGGCCATATGTTTTTGAAAAGATAAGGACTCTTCTTTTAGGTATGTTGATGGCAATGAGATCATGACATCAGAAGCTGGGGTTGTAATAGTAAAGCCAATTATGAAAAATTTCTACCAGGGAGTTCCCATCAAGGCTCAGTGGGTTAAGGTCCTGAAGTAGTCTCCATGAGGATGTGGCTTCAGTCCCTGGCCCTGCTCAGTGGTTTAAGGATCTGCATTACCACAAGCTACAGCATAGGTCGTAGATACTGCTTGGATTCGGTATTGCCATGGCTGAGGTATAGTCCCCAGTTGCAGCTCTGATTTGACCCCTAGCGTGGAAACTTCCATATGCTGCAGGTGAAGCCTTAAAAAGAAAAAAAATTTAGACCGGAAGTCAATACTTGAGTCAGGGTCAGAATGATAATATAATTGTGTATAGCTACTTTCTATAGAGAGCAGAGAGCTATAGTTACCTGAGAGGTCGTGGGTCAAAAATGTTCAGATTTTAAAGCAATTAGGTAGTATAATAATTAAATCTAACCCAACTGTTGAACCCACTGGCCTCTAATTTGAAGTTATGAGATGGGTTTACTGAATCATTTTTAATCTTGAGACTTTTTTTTTCAGAATGTTAAAATCTAAGTCGTCTCTACCATTCAGAGGAAACCTAGGCAGTTGCCTCAGATAGGATTTCCTCTACGGATTTTGACTTATTTTATTATTGGTAAGAAAATCCTCATGATAAGGTCTTTAATTGTGACAGGAGATGATAATTGTGATGATCCTGAGTGTTCTCCGTACACCAGGTACTGGGCTAAGAGCCTTATTTAAGTTAATCTCATGTTTACTTCATTTGATTCTCATGAAATAAAGACTAATAGAGCCTTGAATTAAACTGAGGTGGTAACCCAAAGGTCAGAGAAGGTAAGAAACTTGTCTAAAATCACATGGCTCCATAGCTTTCAAAACTGTCCAAAGAAACTCATTTTTTGTTAAGATTTTAATTTTTTCCATTATAGTTGATTACAGTGTTAGATCAATTTCTACCATCAGCAGAGTGACTCAATAATATATATATGCTTTTATTATATATATATATATATATATATATATATATATATATATATATATATATTCTTTTTTAACAGCATCCTCCACCATGTTCCATTACAAGTGACAGGAAATAGTTCTCTGTGCTATATACCAGGATCTCATTGATTATCCACTCCAAATGCAATAGTTTGCATCTTTTAACCCGAAACTCCCAGTCTATCCCACTCCCTCCCCCTCCTGCTTGACAACCACAAGTCTGTTCTCCAAGTCCATGAGTTTCTTTTCTGTAGAAAGGTTCATTTGTGCTGTATATTAGGTTCCAGATATAAGTGATATCATATGGTATTTGTCTTTCTCTTTTCTGACTTACTTCGCTTAGTATGAGATTCTCTAGTTCTGTTCATGTTGCTGTAAATGGAATCAGTTTCTTCTTTTTCATGGCTGAGTAGTATTCCATTGTTTATATATACCACATCTTCATAATCCATTCATCTTTCAATGGACATTTAAGTGGTTTCCATGTCTTGGCTATTGTGAATACTGCTGTAATGAATATATGGGTGCATGTATCTTTTTAAGTGAAGGTTTTATCCAGATATATGCCCAAGGGTGGTATTGCTGAGTCATATGGTAGTTCTATATTTAGTTTTCTGAGGTACCTCCATACTGTTTTCCATAATGGTTGTACCCATTTACATCGTACCAATAGTGCAGGAGAGTACCCTTTTCTCCATATCCTCTCTAGCATTTGTTATTTGTTGACATGTTAATGATGGCCTTTCTGACCTGTGTGAGGTGGTAACTCATTGTAGTTTTGATTTGCATTTCTCTAATAACTAGTGATATTGAGCATTTTTTCATTTTCCTGTTGGCCATTTGTATATCTTTGGAGAAATGACTATTCAGTTCATTTGCCCATTTTTCAATTGGGTTGTTGGCTTTTTTTGCTGTTGAGTTGTATAAGTTGTTTGAATATTTTAGAGATTAAGCCCTTGTCAGTAGCATCATTTCAAACTATTTTTTCTCATTCCATAGGTTGTCTTTTTGGTTTTTTATGGTTTCCTTTCCTATGCAAAAGCTTGTCAGTTTGAATAGGTCCCATTGGTTTATTTTTGCTTTTATTTCTGTTACATTGGGAGAATTACTGGAAAAAACATTTGTAAGGTTGATATCAGAGGATGTTTTGCCTATGTTCTCTTCCAGGAGTTTGATGCTGTCTTTTCTTACATTTAAGTCTTTAAGCCATTTTGAGTTTATTTTTGTGCATGGTATGAGGGTGTGTTCCAGTTTCATTGATTTATATACAGCTGTCATTTTCCCAGCACCACTTGCTGAAAAGACTTGTCATTTACCCTTTTTTATATTCTTGCCTTTTTTGTCGAAGATTAATTGACTTTAGGTATCTGGGTTTATTTCTGATTTCTCTGTTCTGTTCCATTGTCTGTTTTGGTACCAGTACCACACTGTCTTGATTGCTGTGGCTTTGTAATATTGTCTGAAGTCTGGAAGAGTTATACCTCCTGCTTGGTTTCTGTTCCTCTGGATTGCTTTGGCAATTCTGGGTCTTTTATGGTTCCATGTGAACTTTTGCATTGTTTTTACTAGTTCTTTGAAAAGTGTCATTGGTAATTTGATAGGGATTGTATTGAATCTGTAGATTGCTTTGGGTAATATGGCCATTTTAACAATATTAATTCTTCCAGTCCAGGAGCATGGAATATCTTTGCATTTCTTTGAATCCACTTTAATTTCTTTGATTAATGTTTTATAATTCTCAGCATATAACTCTTTCACCTCCTTGATCAGGCTTATCCCTAGGTGTTTAATTTTTCAGGGTGCTGTTTTAAGAGGTATTGTATTTTCATATTCCTTTTACAATATTTCATTGTTAGTATATAGAAATGTAACTGATTTCTGAATGTTAATTTTGTATCCCACTACTTTGCTGAATTTGTTGATCAGTTTGAATAGTTTTTGTGTGGAGTCTTTAGGGTTTTCTATATATAGTATCATGTCATCTGCACAGAGTGACGATTTTGCCTCTTCTCTTCCAATTTGGATACCTTTTATTTCTTTTGCTTGTCTGATTGCTGTGGCTGGGACTTCCAATACTATGCTGAATAAAACTGGTGAGAGTGGTCATCCTTGTCTTCGTTCCAGATTTTAGTGAGAAGGCTTTCAACTTTTGTCCAATGAATATTATATTTATTGTGGGTTTGTCATAAATGGCTTTCATTATGTTATGTTCCCTCAATACCCACAGTGGTGAGAGTTTTTATCATGAATGGATGTTGAACTTTGTCAAATTCTTTTTCTGCATCTATTGAGATGATCATGTGGTTTTATCTTTTCTTTTGTCAATGTGGTGTATGATATTGACTGATTTGCATATGCTGAACTATCTTTGTGAACCTGATATGAATCCCACTTGGTCGTGGTGTATGATCTTTTTTGTATGTTGTTGGATTTAAGGAAATCATAAAGATCAGAGAGGAAATCAATAAAATAGAGATTCAAAAAATATAGAAAAAAATCAATAAAACCAAGAGCTTGTTCTTTGAAAGGGTAAACAAAATTGACAAATCTCTGGCCAGACTCACCTAGCAGAGGAGAGAAAGAACTCAGGTCAACAAAATAAGAAATGAAAAGGGAGAAATCTCAATGGATACTGCAGAAATACAAAAAACATAAAAGAATATCATGAACCAATTATATGCCAACAAATTTAACAACAAAGAAGAAATGGACAACTTTCTAGAGGCAGCCCCCCAAAACTGAATCAAAAAGAAATAGATAAACTGAATACACCAATCAGTAGAAATTAAATTGAATATGTAATAAAAGCACTCCCTACAAACAAGTCTAGGACACAAGACTTCACAGGTGAATTCTACCAAACATACAAAGAATAACTTATACCCATCCTTCTTAAACTTTTCCAAAAGTTCGAAGAAGGAACACTCCCAAAGACATTCTATGAAGCCACCATCACCCTAATACTAAAACCAGACAAAGATACAAAAAAGAAAATCTTTGAGAAATATAGACACAAAAATTCTGAACAAATTTTTAGCTGATGGAATCTAACAATATATAAGAAATTCATTATTTATCACAACACCTGGTCCTTTTAGTATTAACTTATTTTATGGGTTTCAGAATATGTTCCAAGAATTTACATGAGTTTCAATTTAAATTTTACAGGCATGCCCATTTATAAAAATACTCACTGAAACAGGCTTTTAAGGACAGTAGGTTCATGAATGTCTGTAAAAGACCATAAAATACAGGGCAGGATAGGGATCTCACTAGAACTAAACCTGACTGTAGATATTTGTCTAGACCAGGAATTATCCAACTACAGCATGGGATAAATTCTGTCTGCCACCTGCTTTCATAAATAAAGTTTTATGGGAACAGTCTCTCATTATGTGTTGTCTGTGGCTGTGTCTGCCCTACAATCACAGAGTTGAGAAGTTGTGACCAATTGTATATTCTACAAAATCAAAATATTTACTATCTGGCCCTTCATAGAAAAACTTTGTAGACCTTTGGTATAAAGAAAAACAAACGAACAAACAAAAAACCCTAAAAAAAACTAATAGAATAAACAGTACATATCGTTCTCACAAATTCTATAATTCCTTCTGCTGTGTTGCTCCAGGCTTTGGCAATGAAGCAAACCACCAGGGAAAGTAAATGCCTTGATGAAATTCCTGACTCACCTCCTGAAATAGGTAGAGTCCTTTCTCTCTTCTTTCTTTTGGGAAGAGTGAACAAGCATTAGAGGGGCCAAACCTCTTGCCCAGGTCCCATAGTGGGTGGGGTACAGCCTGAGTAATAATGGTATCAGTGATAATGAACTTACCCATCTTTATTGAGTCCTTGAGCACTGTGCTCTGTGCTTTGAGGGCAGCATCTCCCTGAACCTCTGTAAAGACCTGCTGGGGTAATTACTACTATTAACTCCATCTGATAGATGAAGCAAAGGGGGCCTCAACTTGGAAATTGCCCAAGATCATGCAACTTCCTGCTGTCTCTAAAGAAGGTGCTTTGATGATGATTTACTATCAAAGTATATTGAGCTAGTGTTCTGCCAGAAGGCCCTCCTCAGGGACTTAGTGGAGCCAGAAACAACAGGTGTGGTGGCCTATGTTACTAAACCCAAGCTTTCCACTTGCCACTGGACCAGCCAGTAAGTTGAGGGACAGGGTATTGGGGCAGGAAAAAGCAATTTTATTTGGAAAGCCAGCAAACTAAGAAGATGACAGACTAAGGTCTTAAGAACCATCTTAATTTGGGGTAGGATTCAAGCTTCTTTTATGCCAGGAAAGGGGTTAATATCAGGAAGTGACGACCACAGCAGACATCTGGGCACCAGCAAGGGTTGGAGGAAGGTTGTGAAAATGCTTTATTTTTGATCATGACTCTGGTTGATGTTGTATTTGGTCATGAATTTCCTATAAATCTTGACAAGACAATCATTATTTTATATACTTCCTTATCTTCCTAGGGGAGGCACGTTTCAGGTAAAGGGCTGTTTGCAAAATTATTAAACTGTGAGAAGAATTCCTTCAGTGATTAACAAGCCTACATGCATGGCGAAGCAGAGGCTTATGACTCAGGCTAAAGCAGCAGGAGAGACGGATACAGTATGGAGTCCGAGATGCCACGCTTCTTCCTCTCTGTTGTGAGGAAATGAACCTTTTGTACCCACAAAAGAAGCACAAGTACGGGGGTTTCAGAGTCCCTGGATACAGCATGATCTGGCAGGGCAAGGGTCTCTCTAAAACCATTTGTACCTCCTTTGCTCCTAGCCCACTTGGGCCAGTAGAGCGTCTCAGACCATCTGCTCCCAATTCACTGAACCCAGGTGAAGTCACTTTACAACAGCAGCACATCAGAACGATATTCCCAATTGAAACGTGCCCCAACGCATTCTTGTGGGCCACTCACACACCTTTTTGGCCTGTGAGCCACTCTGTAAGTGCTGGGAAGAACATCTCCCCAAGTCGAAAGCTCGGTAGCCACAGAACCGTCTTCCTGGCCATCCTTTGAAGAGTGGGAACGTGGTGAGTAGCCACGTTTTGTTTCAGAGTAGAGAGGGAAGTGTAAGGAAGGAGGTGGGTAAGGAAAGCGAGGAAGGAGACAGTCAGGTTTTAATCTTTTCTTCCCCTTTTAGCATCGGCCCATCTGGTAGGAGCACTGCTCTTACATCATAGCTCAATAATGTTCACCACATCCCCCCAAAAGATGTAGTAATATGTTACCTTACATGGGAACATTGATTTTGTAGATGTGATTAAGGTGAGGGATCTTGATATGGTGAAGTTACCCTGGATTAGCTGGGTGCAGCCTAAGTACTCAGATAAACCCTTTAAAAGTATAAAACGTTTCCTGGCTAAATTTGGAGCACCAGATTAGGCAAAAAAAGGAGCACCAGAAGAGGCAGGAGAGATTTGAAGCATGAAAGAGCCTCAGCCCTCTGTTGCTGGCTTTAGGAAGTAGAAAGGGACATGAGTTAAGAAATGTAGGTGACTCCCGGCACCAGGAACAGCTCTCAGCCTCCAGGCAGAGGAAAACCCCAGCCTCATTTCTTAGACTGCAAGGGACCAAATTCTCCAACTACCTGAAGGAACAAGGAAACAGGTTAAACCCTAGAGCTTCCAGAAAGTGATACAGACAGCCCTGCCCACACCTTGATTTTGCCTTAGCCTACATTTCGCTTCTAAACCACAGAACTTTAAAATTATCAACTTGAATTGTTCTAGCCACTAAGTTTGTGGCAGTTTGATAGTTTGGCAAGAGAAAATAAAAGTAAGTTGTGCTGGTTGTCGGTAGAAAGTGGTTTAGGTTGGAGAAATCACAGGAGAAAGAAAATGTAAGAGACACCCAATTTCAAGTCACTTGTGAATATATATCTATTATCTAATCTCATGACAAACACTCTAATATACCCTAATTTTTTTATTATAGTTGATTTACAGTGTTGTCAGATTCTGCTGTGGAGATGTTTCCTATTAAAATATTTTCCAAGGTAAGCCCTATCTAACCCCTGAAAGGGGGAAAACGGGAAGAAAACTGAGAACACTGTGAGGGAAGATTGCCTTGACTTCCCCTCAGAATGTTTAAGGAAAAGGGAATTGGTGTTGGAATTCAGAACTTTCTTCTAGTTTTTAGCATCAAAAATTTCAGCTATAGTCATGCCAGACTAGGAACAGGTAGTGAACTCTTAGCTGTTTCGTATGATCTAGGAATTTATATCTCACAATATAGAACAAAAGCCTCTAAGTGCACCCTCTGTTCATCGGTCCCACAGCCCAGAAATTCTGCAGCAGTGCCAGAGGGAGGGCATCCAGGTGACTTGCTTTGTGCCTGGGATTCCTCTTTACTGTCTCCAGTCCTCCTCTTGAGCTAATCTTAAAATTACTGCCTTTGTTTCCTCTCTACACTGTGTTTACCATGCAGTGTTCTTTTTGCAAGAAGGGAAATACATGTGTTGTTTAATTTATGGGGATATAATAAAATAATAGCATATTCCTCTGCCTGAAACGTATTCTTAAGTATTACCTTCATCTGTAGTTTAATTGAATTGGATAGAGAAAGAGAGCGCACTGCCATTGTTAAGGTTAATGACCCAATGATTTACGAGACAAGGCACATTTACTGGCAAATAGATTTTAGTAATTGTTCTGCTTCACAGCGATAATAGCAGTTTGTGCATTGATTCCTCATGACCAGGTTTGTGCATTGATTGGTCATGTTTTTTAAAACCAGGACTTGGGGCTCATCTAGAGTAGACAGAATATCCGGGTCATGAAAACCATGGAGGAGGAGGCTACTGAGGATCGATGAGATTAGCAGGCCCTATAAACCCCACCTGCTAAGAGGACTTGGGCTCAGGGAAGGCCTCAGTTGCCAGCAGGTGGAGGGAATGATGTTTCCAATGTGAGGATGGCTCCGGAGTGCTTCAGGTAACAGAATTAAAACACACACAACACACATACAACTAAGCCAAATTTGTTTTTATTCTAATTTAAGGAATATGAGCTGTACCTGATACTCTAGGTGTTTCCACTGGGGATTCAATTTGGCATTTCTAAAGGGAAGAGAAAAGTGAAATAGAGGGAAAATACCTGCTAGGGTGGTTTGACCTCTTTAAAAAAAAATCTTTGTTTTAGGACCAGTATAGATGTCCAATTTTCTTTTTTCCCCCTTTTTTTGTCATTTTAGGGCCGCACCCACGGCATATGGAGATTCCTAAGCTAGGGGTCAAATCGGAGCTGTAGTTGCTGCCCTACACCACACCCACAGCAATGTGGGATCCGAGCCACATCTGCGACTTTCACCAGAGCTCATGGTGATGCTGGATTCTTAACCCACCGAGCGAGGCCCGGAATCGAACCTGCACCCTCATGAATACCAGCCAGATTGGTTTCCACTGAGCCACGATGGGAACTCCAACGTCACATTTTCAAGTCGACTGTTGTTGCTTTTTTGACACCCTTGCCTCACTGTGGTTTGGGAGATATAGAATCATCTGGGAAACCTGGCCACTCTAAACATACCTCAATTAAGTCTGCCCTTTTTTATTTTTTTAAATGGCACCAAGAATATTCACAAGAGACCAGGAGTTCTGTTTCAAGAGTGCAGCCAATTACCTTGCCATTAACTGTGGGAAAAACTCAGATGGGGGAATCAAAGCAGGATTGGACTGAGGGTGTGGAGAGCTTGTGAGAAGAGAGGGGCTGGATTCCTCAATGCCACAACCCCCAGGGGGGGTTCTCTAAACACAAGAACAACAATCCTTAATATATTGTTTTTTTCCAAGGTTGTTATTTATATAATACATGTAATATGCAATCTAGAAATTATGTAGGACAGGATAGAAGAGAAGCCAAGTTGTAGAGCAAAGACTGAGAGAATGGTCCTACCTGAGAGATGTCCTTATTAAAAAGCAAATGAAAGGCAGTACTTCTGGATCAATGAAATGTCACGCATATGCTCAGTATTTTTTCTTTTTATTTTGAGAAACCCTTTAAATCATGAAATCCCATACTCTAAAATCAGGCTATCCAATGCATATTTACAATTTAAGTTAAAGGAAAATAAGCACCTGTGGACCTCACGTGTCAAGCAATGAGCCCCTACCGATGTCTTTTGCTGGAGATTCCCTCCCCAGCTGTGCCACCTCCCCCCCTCAGAGAGAGGCTGCCCTCTGAATTTTGTGGTGTGATTTCTTTTTTAAGAGATACTTAACCTGCCATATCAGTGATACTGTTTTGGTGTAGGTAGCTTCAGTTCCTTGTTTTTAAACTTTCTGTATAGCTTTTCACAATTGATTTAACCACTCTGGAGTGGATGGAGAGTTGGGCCATTTCTGTTTTTTTGGTATTATAGATGAGGCTGTTAAAAGCATTGCTATGCATGTCTCTTGTCACACACATGGTAGACTTTTCTCAGGCAGATATCTTGTCAGTTGGCAAACTCACTCCTAGGTATGTGTGGGTTGTGATGTACTGCCTAATACCAAATTATTTTCTATAGTGGTGGTACCAACTTTTACTCCCACTAGCAGTGAATGAGACTTTCCATTGTTCCACACTTTTTCCATTATTAGATATTGTTAGAGTTCTTAGGTTTTGCTATTATGATGGCATAAAAGGTATTTCATTGTAGTTTTAGCTTGTAATTAATTTGAATTGTTCATAAGGTTGAGCATCTTATGTTGGCTCTTTACATTTCTTCTGTGAAAAATCTCTTCATGACCTTTTTCATTTTTGTTTTAAAGTTTTGTTCTTTGTTATTAACTTGTAGGAACTTTTTATATATTCTAGATCAGTGCTGCCCAATAGAAATATAATGCAAGCCACATAATTTAGTATTTTATGGAGGTCACAATAAAAAAGTAAAAACTGATAAAATTGGTTTTAATAATTTATTACTTCATTTAACTTAATTTATATTATCTGAGAATATCTAAAATATTAGCAGATGAAATTTTAATAAAGACAAATTTGTGTATTTTTTTATTGAAGTATAGTTAATTTACAATGTTGTATTAATTTGAGGTGTGTATTTTATCCTTGGGGCAAATCTCAATTCATTTGTCACATTTCTATTCCTCAAAAGCCACATGTGTGTCACAGCTACTGTAGAACAATGCATGGCTGGAAGTTGATCCTTCATCAATCAGATTTGCTTTCCAAACTGTAATTCTTTTAACTTTGTCGTTAACTTTTTAAAAATTTTTATGGCTGCACCCATGGCATACGGAAGTTCCCTGGCCAGGAACTGAATCCAAGCCACAGCTGTGGAAATGCTGGATTCTTTAACCCACAGAACTCACATCGCCATAACAATCTGAGTGACTGAAGTCAGATTATTAACCCACTGCTCCACAGTAGGAACTCCTGATCAGTCTTTTTTTTTTTTTTTAGTGCTATTTTGCATCTTGTTAAAGAAATCCTTCTCTATGGGGAAGTGATAAGTGGTTATTTTTTTATTTACTTAGTCTAAAAGTTTTCAAGTTGTGTCCTTCATATTTAAGGTCTTGATGCATATGGACTCATTGTTTCTTTTTTGAGATAGAGATTCTATTTCATTTCTCCATGTAATCAACTCTTCATTTCAATAGTCCCCATTGTCCCACTGCGCTGCATGTCAGCCCTGTCAGGGAATGCTGAGGTTTCCATCAGGCCTGGGGATGTTTCTGTCTTCTCTCTTCTCTTCCATTCATCTGTTTGTCTGCCTCGTTTCAAATACCACACTGTTTTAATTACAATAGTTTTAAAAGAAGCCTTATAATCTGATGGGACAAGTTGCTTTGCCTGTTTTTTTCTTAGGAGTTTTCATGGTATATTTGGCCCTTTGCTTTCAGGTATAAATTTTAAAATCACTTTGTCATGATCTGTGAAATTAGTCCTTCGGTGGACAAGATGTATGAACTTGGATAAGTCACTTGACATATCTGGCCTGTCTTTTCATCTGTAAAATGGAAGCAATGCGGTTCATGTTTACAGAACTGGATTGAAGATTAAAATAATGCACATTTAGTCCATAGCTCAGTGCCCAGAACGTGGGGAATTTCTAATAAGTGAATGAGTAGTTTTACTGTTGTTAGAGCTGACACATGACCCCCTGATTTTGGAGAAGCCTGGGAGGAAGGCTGGTTTTTAATTGAACAGGATTGTAGTTCAGGAATTGCAGACTTCATGCCACCTTTTTAGCACATTTTGATGAAGGCTTTCATGCTTAATGTTAATAATGCACATGTACTGTACTTTACACTTCTTAGAGTATTTTACCTTGCTCAGTCACATTTGGATTGATCAGGAATGCTGAGAGGCCAGTAAGCAAATGGCCATATTTGGAAATACCTGAGCCTAGAGCTTCTGCTGAGTTTTAGGGGGTCTATAAAGGCATTGCTGTGAGAGGTAAAGAGGATTAGAATCTTCTCCTCAGCTACCTACATGCCAACTATGAACCAAGATGAAAATATATGTAGCTGGAGGTGAGAGTAGGATTTCCAGAGAAACTATAGAATGCATCCAGCTAAGTTTGAATTTTGAATAAACAATGAATGCTTTTTTAGTAGAGGTATGCCCCAAATAATGCACAAGACATACTTATAGTAAAATTAATCTACTCATCTGAAATTCAAATTTAACTGGGTATCCTATGTTTCTCTTTGCTAAATCTGGTAGTCCTAATTGGGAGATGTTGTTGTTACTACTTCAAATTGGAATTTGGTCTGGTGATGATGGAGTGCATCAGTTGCCCCAGGGGGCACGCAGTCTAACCCTTCCTTTTGGTAAATGTGGGAATTGAGATCCAGAGGCTTAGAGTTGGTTAACTGTAAAAATGAAATGCTTCCTAACTCTGTATTCTTTCCAATGCTTCTAAATTTGCAAAACTACACAGTCAGATTTCCATTATCCTTCAAATCCTAGAAAGGTAGGGACTTCTACCACATTGACCATAAACCTTTGGTCATGTGTGGGTTCTGTAGCAGATCCTAGTCTCCGAGGCCAGAATCTGGTCACCCGGGGTGTTATGCCAGGTCTGAAATGGTCTAGATTCTAGAAAGTATCAAGCTGGATGGAGCTGAAGTCCTTAAGGATAAGCAGCTGGCCTTTGAAGTGACATCCTTGTCAAAGACTTCAGTTACTGTGGTGATAGGGATCAGAGATGCAGATAAAAGCAAAGAAATCTTAAGATATTAAAAGAGAAATGATGAGGGGGAAGGGCAGAGCAACTGGTGAGGAAAGATACTCCCTCTTCCTAGCTTCTGGAAGGGATGAAGGACATAATGGCAGAGAAAAGGGGGCTCCATTGGGAGAGGCAAGTGCTACCACAAGATTTAGAATATTCTTTTTTAAAATGAAAACTCTTAGACCGAGAAAGGGCTCCCACAGTTCTCTTAGACTGATGAAGAGTCCCATTGCTAGTCATTTAAAACCAGAACTGAACAAGGCAAGGAAAAGTGAACTGCAAGAATACTCTAGCTGGATATCTTTTGGGATGGACTTGATAATCTGCTGGGTGTCTTCCTTCGTTCAATTCCTGTGAATCACTGGCTCATTTGGAAATGCAGTGGTCAAAATTCTCAGGGAACCAGAAATTGAGAATTTAATTGAAAGTAATTTTCATACGAGTGAAGCGTGGTCTAGAAACTGGGTATGTGCCTGTATAACATTTTTTTATTTTTAATTTCAGGATAAGGTGAGAAACTACTCACAATATCCTTCCTAGGCCAACGCCTTCCCCCCCACCCCCAAACTTGATGAGCTGTTACTATTCCTAACTTCTAGTTTCAAAATTACTTCTATGTGACACTTGGTTGATTATGTCTATTTGACTTCATTTTTCTACCTAAATAGTCTTTTCAGGAAACATCTCACAAGTTATTTCCAAGCTCTAAATAAACATCCAGAGTGTCTATGTGCTATAAAATCACCTCCATGATGCTGATTCAAGGCATGAAAATTGCCCTCCTGGTGCTAGATGCCAAGCCTGGTTGACCTTCCCAATTTTTCTGTCGCAAATCTGAAAAGCAAACCCAGCTGTTATAGAGAAACATCAGGAGTAGACAGTCATTAGATAAACATTCCTGTTTTCCTTTCATCGCAAACGGCCTCACAGGAGATGAATTACCTATAAATTCTAGCTGGTAGCAAGCCTTGATTGCTATCATGTTATTTTCCTACCTCAGTTCTAATATTCCTGGTAATAGATGTTTTTAAAGGCAGTTTTGGTGGGAGCTTTTTATCTTTTGCTTCATATCCTGCTTGCCCTCTATGAAATGAATTACTGATACCACTCTTTCTCCTCCAACTCTTCCCCATGTCCCTACCTCTGCAGCCCCCATGTCACAGCCTAAAGGCTTCTGATCTGCTCTGCTCTCCACTCTACAGCTGTGTCTACATTAAGCTTCCCAAAGCGGAGCCTCTAACTTATCTCTCTGCTGCTCAAAACCTGTCAATAACTCCCACTGTTTTCCAAACAGTCATTCCTGTACCACCTCTGTTATTTTTGCTGTTTTCCCTTCTATCTGTGTTGTTGTTTACTTCATATTTATCTTTAAATGGACTTTAAAAAAACTTAAATATATCCTGAAAGGAAACTTTATCTCTAAGTAAATGGAAAACCGGGATCATCCATCATAAATAGAAGCTGACAGTAAATACAAGGAAAGCAAAACAACACAAAAGTAGAACCTCCTGGTTTAGGTAGTACTGCCTGAAGCTGTAAGCCTGAGGTCTGTTCTCTCCGTGTTTACAGAAGTGAGTGAGTGTAGATTTGCCTTTCACTTGCTCTTCCAGATCCATGTTCATCCCTTCTCCTTGCTCTCTGCCCCAGGAGGCTGAGCCCTTGGAACTAATCTGGGAGCTCAGTTATTTTCTTCCAGTTGGGTTCAGCTTATGGGAGCCCAGCAGGGTCTCAGAAGGAGGGAAGTGGTAGATCCAAGACTGTGTTCCTTGCCTCCCCCTTGGCAGGGTTCCCTACACCTGCCTGGTGCTGCCCCAATCAAAGGTTACTGCTTCTTTTAAGGTAGCTTGTTTTCCATGGCTCTCCCCTCCTGGGTTACTGTAAACTCTCCGTGCTCTTGTCCCTTTACAGCCAGAGATAGGGACAGCTGGTGCCAGCTCTGGGTTGTTACCTTGTGGTCCCCTATCTCCATGTGTGGTTAGTAGTCCTTCTGTTACCCCTCCTTGATTCTCCTAGTTTTGACAGGAGAATCATATCTCTCCTGATACCTTGACTAATACAGTTGTCATGGATTGGACGTTCAAGATGTGCATCGATGGAGACTTTCTCCTTGGCTTCATCAAAGATGGGAGGGGGCTAAAGGATGTACTGCCTACCTGACACTGTGTGTGCACCAGTGACACATGCATTCTCTCACTCTGGACGTACCATTCTGTGGAACAAACCACTGCATTCTTTGTGCAGGATTCAAGCTGCACTGGAGCACCACTCATTCTTCCACATCCTTTGTTACAGAAAATGAACTTGATGCTGCTCCTTGTTCTCACCAAAGATTGTCTACTTTGGGTTTAAATTGTGGCTGTTTCTCCTGCCTAAGGAACACCTTCCTCATCTGCACGGTGAATCTGGTTCTAGTTCCAATGCTGCCTTCCCCACCAAGGCCTCTAGCTTCTTCTCTGAATGCTGGGTAGCTCTCAATACTGTCTGAACTTCCCCAAAAGCCTGTGTCATTTCTTCCTGTCTCTCATGGGGCACCCGGGCCCTGGATGCCCAAGTCCTTGCTTTCTTCTGTCTCACACTGCCTCTCAAGGCATTGCATTTATGGTACTTGGTTAGGCTTATCTGAGTATCTGTGAGTCTCTGATAGCTTATTACCTGGAATTCTGTCTCCATTGCCTCTTTGGTGCAATGACTGATGTTCTTAGGGTGACCCAGGCCCTTGTGTGTATCCTAAAGAGTAACCTGAAACATTAGAGAGACAAGATGGCTGAGCAAAGTCTGCAAAGACAAGAACTCTGAGTCTGCTCCCTGCACTCTTCTACTGTCCCTGTTTGTCTTTTGGTTTGTTATGGTCCCTCCAGACCATAACCTCCACAAGACAGGGACCATAACTGTGATGTCCAGATCTTTATTCCTGGTGCCCAGCAACAAATACCTGTTAACTGAATGAATTTGATCTGAACTGGTCATCCAGAGTGTAACACAGAGGATTTAACTCTGTTTACCAGAATTTTTCAGCAAAAGAGTTAGGTCCTTTCTGACACCCTGTGTCACAATTTGTAAAATGTATTCATGGAGTTCTTAGTTGACTGATAAATTCCTATGGGGCATAGTCGCTTTGTGCACTGTGGAATCCACCACCATTAAGTGTTCATAAGAAGTGACTTTGAAAAAATCTTGTTTGAGGCTATGCTGATGATGAATTTCTGAACAGTTATGTCAGTTTCTCTTTATCTCAGAACGTGCAGTATGGGATAATGGCATCTCTTGGTATAAGGACACTTACTGATTTAGAATTATAAGATGGGAGATAGCAGAGCAGAGAGAGATCAGAAACCTCCACTCCCTGAAGTACATACACATCACACACCCATGAGGTAGATTCCTGGGGTGACTTCTGACACACATGTGACATTGGTACACTGCTTGTGATGATAGAATGATCTATGAACAGGGGCCCCCACATCTGTTGTAGGTGGGAAATTCAGCCCTGTGTTTGCCACTGCCATGAAACCTGAGGCACTTTGCTGTTTGTTTTCATCCCTGATAAAATTGAGACAAACACACACACACTAGTGGAGAAGTCAGTCTGTCTGTTAGCTTGCAGCCACCACATTTGCTGGCCTCTCCCCACTCACAGCCAGTGGGGAACAGGAAAAGGGCCTCTGAAGAGTGTACATTCCACGGGTTTCTTTGACTTTTGCCAACTGACTTTGCAAGTGTTCCCAAAAGTCACTTATTACCTCTGCGGGTGTGAAAATACACTGTGCAGTTCAAGGGTTTGTGAAATGACGTGAAACAGGATTGAAAGCTCTTCTGGCAAAGCAATTGCTGTTGGAATTAGCTATGTCACCAAGCCACATCCTGGCTTTAAATGATATTATATATTTCCAACTGCACTCAACAACTCCCAAAGCCCTCTGCAGAGCGCCAAACTCTCCCCACAGCATTGATGCTCAGCTCCTGCTTTGTGTGAGGACAAAAAGGGTTGCTTTTCTAAACCTCTGTGTGTGAGCCCATTTAATACAGAAAAAAAAAGGTCCCCAGTATTGAAGTGGATAAAATCACTGGGGTTTCTGCACATGTTTCACAAACTCAGAAGGCTGTGTATTAGGAGGCAGAAAGAGGAGAGATCATTGCATTCTGATGCCTTTTAAGCGTGCCTCTCTCTGGAAAGCAGAAACAAAGGTGTATACAGCAATAAATAGCATTACTAAGGCTCAGTGTTTTTGATCATAAATTGGGGAGAAGAACAGCACTTACTTCCTAGGCTTGGTGAAGGACCCATGAGAAGCTGCACAGAGCTTTTAGCACAGCCCCTGGCAGGTAATGAGCTAGCACCACATAGTCACCACGGCCCAAGGTTATCAAGGAGGCGGTGCAAGGTGTGCACACGCGCATGTTCAGGATACTGTATGTGGTCACTTTCTGTGCTCAGACGGGCACTGGGTGCTCTGGATCCAAACCAAAGTCCCTTCATCTGGGCATAATTCCATGCAATGTATTAATCCCATGTAATGCATTTTCCTCAGGAGCCTCAAAGATTCCACATGGCCTCTTTAACTAGAGACTGAAACTGCAGCACTTGCATCTTGATGCCTCAATCTGCTGTTAGAGGATCTGTGTTTTCTATTGGGAAGTGAGGTGGTGGTAGCTCTAGTATGTTAGTGTTTTCAATCTGACATCATTTTAGGGAAGCAAAGCAAATAAAAATACCCATTTCTCACCCCCAAAATAGGAGTAGTTTGCCTTCTGGGTAGTGAACCACATTGCTTTCTGAATTTGTCAGGCATTTTGACAGCAACCCTGTACTGGAAGACTGTAGGGCTCACTGGTGAGACACCAGCAGCCACAGTTGAGCAGAATCACTGCCTTAATGATTCTAAAATTTGCTCCTCCAGTCCCCTAGTGCTGAAGAGGGTAAAAATTATTGCTGAGGGTCTAGGACAGTCGCCAGAGCAGTCTGCCAAGTGCAAATCTGTTTGGAAGGGTCAGTATTTGGCTAAAAAAAATTCATGCAAAGTTTTCATTTTATCCTATGTTTATTCTAATATTGACATTATAATTGTTTAAATTATTGCATCCAACACACAAAAAGTTTTAAGTAAAATTAAGGCTGTAGGAAGCTCTCTATTAAGTCTACAGTTTGACTCCCCGTGTAAGCATTTACTGACTTCATGATTTTAAGATAGGAAATTTGAAACTGTAAGACAAACTCTTAATCCCCTTTTTATTCTATATTCAAATTAAACTGGGTCTATCTAAGGGTAGGTGGAAGAGAAACTTAGGTATGATTTTTAGACAAATTTGGGAGTGTGTCTCTGCAGTCCTGATAAAGTATATCATGTTCCATGTCTGCTGTAACATCCTGGGGGAGAGCCCTGTGTTAGGTTAAAACAGAAACAGATCCAGCCTTAGTTATGATGCCCTTATTTAAAGACAGCCACTGCCTCCTAGTCTCACTTAGGCTCTGACCATGAAAAATATTAGACAAGATGCTTCAGACAGTAAAGATTTCAGTGACCTTTATGAGGGCAACTTGGCTTAGATTAGGTAAGTAAAGACTAGGTAAGTAGGGAATCTTCAGTGTTCAGAGGGTAATTTTCCAGCCCTCCTCTAATGTACGGGAGGAAATAGCCTCAATTTTGCCTAAAATAACTTTATTCATTGGAAAAAATAATATATATATAACATATAATACAACTTACATACATATACTATATGAAAGTATACCCTATATTGGGTATGAGGATAGCAAGTTACCAGTGAAATATCAACAGATTATGCAGTCAGGGCCTCTGCTCTGATTGAACTCATATTCTAGGATAGGGAGAACAATGATAAACGAGTAAACACATAAATAAAATTTCGAGAACTGCTATGTTCAACAAATGAAAGTCCCAAAGATGTAACTAACTTTACTCTTTTTTTTTTTAATTGCTTTTTAGGCCACACCTGTGGCATGTGGATGTTCTCAGGGTAGGAGTAGAAACAGAGCTGCAGCTACTGGCCTACGCCACAGCAACACAGGATCCGAGCCACATCTGTTATCTACACCACAGCTGATGGCAACGCCAGATCCTTAACCTATTGATGGAGTCCAGGAATCAAACCCACCTTCTCATGGATACTAGTTAAATTAGTTTCTGTTGTGCCATAGGAACTCCCCTAAATTTGCTTTTGATTGAAAGGTTAGGAGAAGTATCTTTTAGAGGAATTATTTAAACAATGATCTTAATAATAAGGAGATATACTGACTATCAAGGAGAAAAGATGTCTGGGTAAAAGGCACCATTGGTGCATAGGTCCTGAGGCATAACTGCCTTTTATGTTGTTCTTGTTGTTTGTTGTTTTTTTTTTTTGTATTTTTTTTTTTTTAGGAGCCCAGAGAAGGCCACTCTCCCTTTAAAGGGAAGATTGTGGCATGAGATACAGTGGGAGACGTAGTCAAGGGCAGATCAGGCTGTATGTTGTTGCCATGGAAACATATTTAGCTTTTGTTCTAACAGCAATCTAAAGCCCTTGAAGAGAAAGACGAGGTAAAGGGTTTGAGAAGATCACACTAGTAGACCTTCAGGACCAGCTAGAAGACTCTTGTATTTGTCCAGGTGTGAGCAATGATAGCTTGGATGAAGATGGCCAGCTGAGGAGGTAAAGAAGTAACTGGTGAAAGGATATGGAAATGGAGCCAATCAGACTCACTGATGGATTGGAAAGTGAAGGACTAATAGAGCAGCGCTGTCCAGTAGAAGTAGAATGCAGGTCACGTATATAATTTCAGGTTTTCAAGTTGTCACTTTAAAAATTGGGAAACAGATCAGCTGAAAACATTTTAGGTGTGTTGGCTTAGTAGTTACTGTTGTGGTTTAGCACTAATGAACCTGACCAGTATCCATGTGAACACGGGTTCAATCCCTGGCCTCATTCAGTGGGTTAAGAATCTGGTGTTGCTCTGAGCTGTGGCATAGCTCACAGACGTGGCTCAGATCTGGCATTACTGTGACTGTGATGTAGGCTGGCAGCTGCATCTCTGATTCGACCCCTAGCCTGGTAACTTCCATATGCCTCAGATGCAGCCCTAAAAAAGACCAAAAAAAAAAAAAAAGACGTGCCTTAAATAAAACATTTCAATATGCAGTCAATATAAAATTTGTTACTGAGAATACTACATTTTTAATATTCAGTCTTTGAAATATAGCATATGTTTTTTCCTTATAACACTTTTCAAATCAAACTGGCTCCATTTCAAGTGCTCAATGGCCAGTGTATTGCACAGTAGATCTAGTTAGTGGGCCTTGTATCTGAGCATATTGCAACATAGCATGGTGCTCTGACAGAGTCTTCATTCCTTTTGGCAGCAGTTTGCTGCTTCCTCATAGGAAGGCTGTTATTTATACCCCATAGGGATGAATAATGAAAACTCCTATTTCACCTCTGTCATCTTCCTAAATAGGTTTATGAATATTTACTGCATGGGATAATCGCCATGACACAGGGACAGGACTTTCCGGCTCGGAAAGGCATTTGGAAGATTAAGTCTTGGGGTCTCCCTTGCTATACACTCTGGAGAATCTCCAGGTTTCTGTGTCTCCTCTTGCCACAGAACCAGTAGTGGACAACTAGTATCAGTAGAAAAAGGAACAGAAAAAGACTTGACATTAAGTGTGTGTTTGACTCAAGTGAAGGCAAGTAATTACACAGAATTTTGTAAACAAAAATTTGATATAAACCCACCAAATCCACAAGAATATACAAGAGGGTAATACAGATTCACATAGTAAATGTCAGTTTCATTTAACACATTTCATTACTTTAATGTTAATTTTAATAAAGTTTCGCAATTTGTTCATGTCTAATTTAAGGGTGTGCTTTTTGTTTATATCAGAGCTGTGATCATTCTTAGATTTCCGCATAACCTAAATATCGAAGACGAATTTGGGGTCAACTTAAAAGTTTTTCTTTTTAAAAGTGGTCTTTAAATTCACCAGTTCCACTAAACACTGTTCAAAGTGGTAAACAGCTTGCAGAAGCTGAGTGGGTATGTGCCCATGAAATCAGCAAACATTGCTTGACCTGGGGCCCATAAGCTGTGCCTTCAGTTATAACTAAAATATCAAATGTTTGACTTAAGCAATTAACAAGGGACCTCTGGAAGGCTTCACTTCTTAATCTGGGTACACTGATAATTACTTGGGTATTATTTTGCCTTTGATGCCATGTTCGCTTTTATTTCTCTAATATTATATCAAAAAAGAAAAATGCTTTTAACCTAAAACAATACAAATTAAAATACTATATTTCACCTAACATCAAGGATTTTGGAAATGTTCCTGGAAATCTAACCATCCTTTAGAGAAAGTATTTCTGGAGTTCCTGCTGTAGCATACCAGATACAGTGTTGTCTCTGAGTGGGTTGGATCCCCATTCCAGCACAATGGATTTAAGTATCTGGCATTGCTGCAACTGTGGCATAGGTCACAGCTGCAGCCTGGATTTGATCCCTGGCCCAGAAACTTCCATATGCCATTGTACCCTCTGAAACAAAAAAGGAGTATTGCTATGGAAAAGCATTGCTAAGTTCTAAATTAGGGGTTTTAAAACTAAAACTTAGAATTACTTAAAATAAGAACCTTCTAAAAGACAAAATAATTTGCAGAATGTCTAAACTTCATGTGCGTATCTTGTATACTTTCTATAAGCCATTAGAAAAGAATATATGGCTTAAAATAATTTCAGCACTGAAGATAGTCAAGCCATGGTCTCCATATCCTAACCCAGTGGTTCTTCTCCTTTAAATGCATAAGGCCCTGGTTGAACTCACTAAAAACTAAAATTTCAAATTTGACTTTTTTGGAAGTCTGTGGCTAACTCCCTTCCCAGATGAAAAACAGTGCTACACCTAGTGGATGACACTGCATGTTGGGATTGGACCAGCTGCTTGCTCTGTGTCAGAATGCCTGGCCCTTCTGAATAAGAACAGCCATCATTGCTCAACTTCTACTTCGAGGCAAATGCTTCTCTCCATTAACTGGATCCTCGCAAGCTCATTAAGTAACCAGTGAGTGTTTCATGCATGTTGCAGATCAGGCTCAGATGAAGGCTCAAGTCTTTTTTTTTTTTTAATTATTTCGTTTTAATTTTATTTCAATTATTAGGTGTACAAAGATGATCACAAGTCAGTGTGATAGATTTTGTGTCCCAAACCAGCAGTGCATCCCCCCACACCCCAGATTGTCTTATTTGGAAACCAAAGGTTTTCCAAAGTCTATGAGTCATTGTTCTTCAAAGAAGTTCATTGTGTCTCTTTAGTTTCCACATGTAAGCAGTAGCATTGGGTGTTGCTGTCCAACTGTCTGACTGGTTTCACTTCACATGATAATTTCTAGGTCCATCCATGTTGCTGTAAATGTTGTTACTTCGTTCCTTTTAATGGCTGAGTAATATTCCATGGTGTGTATGCACCATATCTTCCCTATCCACTCCTCTGTCGATGGGCATTTTGGTTGTTTCCATGACCTGGCTTCTTCCCTCTTTAGCTGTTTTAGATGTAAAGTTAGGTTTTTCTTGTGTCCTGAGGTAGACTTGTTTTGCTATATACTTTCCTCTTAGAACTGCTTTTGCTGCATCCCAGAGGTTTTGGAGTGTCGTGTCTTTGTTGTCATTTGCTTCTAGGTATTTTTTAATTTCCTCTTTGATTTCTTCAGTGATCCATTGGTTGTCTAGTAGCGTGTTGTTTAGTCTCCACGTGTTTGTATTTTTTGCCATTTTTTTCTTGTTGTTGATTTCCAGTCGTATAGCATTGTGGTCAGAGAAGATGCTTGATATGATTTCAATTTTCTTAGTTACTGAGGCTTGATTTGTAGCCCAGGATGTGATCAATCTTAGAGAATGTTCCGTGTGCACTTGAGAAGAATGTGTATTCTGTTGCTTTTGGATGGAATGTCCTATAAATATTTCTTAAGTCCATCTGATCTAATGCTTCATTCAAGGCCTGTGTTTCCTTATTGATTTTCTGCCTGGATGATCTGTCCATTGCTGTAAGTGGGGTGTTAAATTCCCCCACTATGATGGTGTTATTGTTGATTTCTCCTTTTAAGGTTGGTAGCAGTTGCCTTATATATTGTAGTGATCCTATGTTGGGTGCATAGATATTTTAAATTATTATATCATCTTCTTGGATTGATCCTTTGATCATGATGTAGTGCCCTTCCGTGTCTCTTAAAATGTTCATCTTAAAGTCTATTTTGTCTGATAGGAGTATTGCTCCTCTGGCTTTCTTTTGATGCCCGTTTGGATGGAATATTTTCTTCCATCCTCTCACTTTGAATTTGCGTGTGTCCCTAGAAGTGAAGTGGGTCTCTTGAAGACAGCATATATATGGTTCTTGTTTTTGTATCCATTCGGCTAATCTATGTCTTTTGGTTGGGGCATTCGGTCCATTAACATTTAAGGTAATTATTGATATATATGTTCTTATTGCCATTGTATTAACTGTTTGCAGTTTTTGTTGCTCTTTTTTTTTTTAACCCTGAAGTTTTGATATAGGAGTCTATATACAAATGAGATTGTTTTAAGTTGTTGGTTTCTTAATTGCACGTGCATCTCGAGTGACCTTCATTTGTGCTCTCTTCCCACGATTTCTGATTTTGGTAGAATAATTGTGCATGGATGATTTAGTATCTTTACTGTATATATGCCTTTCCTGGTGAGCCTTGTCATTTGTGGTGTTTTTGTTTTTGGTTGTGGCCTTTTCTTTTGTGCCTAGAGAAGTTCCTTTAAGATTTGTTGTAAAGCTGGTTTAGTGTTGCAGAAATCTCTTAGCTTTTGCTTATCTGTAAAGGTTTTGATCTCTTCTTCAAATCTGAAAGAGAGCCTTGCTGGGTAAAGCAATCTTGGTTGGAAGTTTTTTGCTTTCTTCACATTAAGTATATCATGCCACTCCCTTCTGGCCTGCCAAGTTTCAGCTGAAAAAATCTGCTGATAACCTTATTGGGGTTCCCTTGTATGTCATTTGTTTCTTTTCCCTAGCTGCTTTTGAAATTTTCCCTGCCTTTAATTTTGGTCATTTTGATTAATATGTGTCTCGGGGTGTTCCTCCTTGGGTTTATTTTATATGGTACTTGTTGTGCTTTCTGAATTTGACTGAGTGGTTCCTTTCCCATATTAGGGAAGTTTTCGGCTATTATATATTCAGATATTTTTTCTGTCCCCTTCTCCCTCTCTTCTCCCTCTGGCACCCCAATAATATGGGAATTGGTGCATTTAACATTATCCCAGAGTTCTCTGAGACTCAGCTCATTTCCTTTCAATCTTCTATCTCTTTTCTCTTCTGCATTAGTGATTTCCACTAATCTGTCCTCCACCTCACTGATTCGTTCTTCTGCCTCCTGTATTCTACTGTTGGCTACTTCTAATGAATTTTTGATTTCAGTTATTGTATTTTGGATCTCTTCTTGTTTAAATTTTACATCTTGTATTTCTTTGCTCAGTGTTTCCTGTAAATTATCAGTCTTTGCCTCCAGTCTATTTCCAATGTCTTACATCATCTTCAGCAGCAATAGTCTTAAGTCTCTTTCTGGGAGGCTGAAAATCTCATCACTGAGCTGTTTTTCTGGGCTTTTCTCTTTCTCCCTTATCTGAGTTAGAGTTTTCTGTCTTTTCATTTTTATAGGTTTTTGGTGTGGTGACCTTTTTGCCAACAATAGAGTTGTAGCCTCTCTTAGTTCTGGTGTTTGCCTCCCCTGTGGCTAAAGTTGGTATGGGCGGGGCTTGCTGTAGGCTTCCTGATGGGAGCGACTGATGCCTGCCCACTGGTAGGTGGGTTTGATTCTTATCCCTCTGATGGGTGGGACTTTGTCTCTGGATGAGATTAGAGGCTGGCTGTGTGCCTGAGGGGTCTTTAGGCAGCCTGTTTACTGATGGGTTTGGCTGAGATTCCACCTGGATTATTGTTTGGCCCGGGGCTTCTCAGTAATGATGGGAGGGACCAGATTTTCCCAGAAATGGCCACCTCCAGAGAAATGCAGGCTGATGAATATTCCTGAGAGCTTCACCTCCAACGCCCTTCCCCCACAACAAGGCACAGTCACCCCTGTTTTCCCAGGAGATCCTCCAAGAATTGCAGTCAGGTTCCACCCTGATTCCTATGGAGACTGCTTTGCCCTGGGACCCAGTGCACGTGAAAGTCTGTGTGTGCCTTTCAAGAATGGGGTCTCTGTTTCCCCTAGTCCTGTGGAGCTCCTGCACACAAGCCCCGCTGGCCTTCAATGCCATATGCTCCGGGGGCTCTTTCTCCCTGTGCCTGATCCCCAGGCATGGTGTTTTGATGTGGGGCTCAGAACTCTCAGTCCTGTAGCTGAGTCTCTGTGAAACAGTTACTTTTCAGTCTGTGAGGCTTCCCACCCAGGAGGTATGGGGTTGCTTCTATTGCGTAATCACCCCTCCTACCTCTTGACGTGTTCTTCTCTTTGTCTTCTGGAGTAGAGTATCTTTTTTGGAAGTTTACAGTCCATTTGGTTGAAGGTTGCTCAGCATTTGGTTGTAGTTTTGTTGATTTTTGGGAGAGAAGTTGAGCTCCAGTCCTTCTATTCCGCCATCTTAATCCAGTCTCCAAAGGCTCAAGTCTTTATCCATTGTTAAACAACTAGTGGTGGACAGATGCTGTCTCCTAGATGGCTCCCCTATCAGATTGCTTGCTAGGTAGTCACACTAGGACCTTATATTCCTGCTGAGACAACTGAGATAACCTAAGGTGCTCTTTGGTTGCACATTATACTTTATTCCCAAACCTGTAAGTGGGGCCTGGCCACACAAATGAAGACACTGTTTGGTTCTGGCTTCACAATCAGCCCCTTTCCATTCTCTTCCACCTCGGTCATCCATTACCATTCCTCTATGGCCTCTATCATACTTGTCCTTCAGTCTGAAGTCTCTGCCCTCCATCGATGTTGATGTGAGTGAATGTGACAAATGTATTCATTTGAGAAGGCAAGCTGCCTCCCGGTGTATGTTTTAATGTTAGCTCCATAGAGTGGCCCTATTGGGTTACGTGCTTGTCATCAATGTTTTGAGCTGATGATGGTCTTAGTCATTGTCCTGTTTAGGCTCTGACGGATTAAAATGACAGATTCAAGAATAGGAGACTCCACCCACACCCCCACCACTCCAGAGTAAAGGGCTGTCCACAAGGATTGGAAAGCAGGGACAGGCTGTGTGAGCTATATGTATGGATACATTGCTCTTGCTTTTGAGATTTCTCCTATTAAAACAGACCAAGAAGGAACTCTAACTAGACATTAATCTGATGCTGCTAGTAGTTGTGTTATCTGACCTGTTGGCAACTTAGTTTGTATAGTGGATAAATGGATCCCTTTGCCTCTGGAGGCTTCCTGATGGGTCGTGAGGGATCTGTAAACAAACTGAAAATTCAATCGCAAATAGAGCCATGACTATCTAGAGGCTAATTTATAAAATAAAAACTCATCTATAATTAAAACAGTGACAAGACAATATTGAGATATATCCCTGTTACTTGGAAAATTGGTTATCTAAGCCTCACTTTCCTCCTGCAGAGGAAAATTTTTTTTGGGGGGGGGATTGCATGATTATTTTGATATCCTCATAAATGATTTGGCTTTGAAAGGTGAGTTTGAGTAGAGAGTCAAGATAAATCATATCAGCATGGAGGGAAGGTCTTGATGCAGCAATAGGAGCTTGAGAATCTACCACTAACCAGCCACCCGCCCCCACCCCACCCCCTGCCAGTGAAAAAAGAGAGAGAGAGAATGCATGAGGATGAATAGCTATGATGGGAACAAAACTCTAACAATACAGGAGTTGGCTTTGTTTACCTTTTTTTATTTTTAGTTTTTAACCATTCTCCAGCCCTTTGAAGGAGCTCTTATGCATGCTGGTTTCCCCTCTCCTAAATTTTCAAGGAGAGTTACTTTTGCTGATCCAGTTTATAGGCATTTGTGAATGTACCACTTTGGGATTGACGTGTGTGTATGTGTAATATGTAAAAACACATATGTATGTATGTATGGAGAGATGCACTTATGTACGCTTGCCTAATATATGTAAGAATCATAGATACACACATAGATACAAATACATATGTGTGTTTCTATGTAGATATTTCTGTCTGACTCTTCCTCAGGGTCATGTAGCCTAGAGAGTAAAGAGAATTTCTGTGAAAACTTGAGAATAAAGGATTTGGAGAGGTTCTGGAGTTGTTTTGGAGTTTCAGTTGAAGATAAAAGGAAAGAGGATGTTAAGAATCATTCTGGGTTGTCAATTAGGGTTTCAGCAGTGCTCTTTAAGAACTGCAAGACTTTGCAGACTCTTTGGCTGATGGGCCCGGGTCTGTTAGACTGTGACACAGGACTGGAACTGAATCACATGGCACCCCACATTGTGTTGGATCTGCACAAACATGGGTTTCTGTCTCCTGCCCCTGACACACACTTCCACTTCCCAGTTAAGGTGGTTGGTGGGTAAGACTTCAGGAAAGGGAAAAAAAATTTTCTGTAGGACTAAAACAAGAGTAAGTTTATCTTCCTGAAAGATAAATGTGTTGGCATTCCCAAAGATTCAATCAAATGGAGTTACTATTAGAGAAAAAGAGACAGGAAAATGAAATGACTTGTCCAGTCAGCTCCCTATGAGAATAGTTTTCTTTCCTATATGTACCCCTTTTCAAAGGAAGGGGCCAAAGAAAAATAAGCTGTGAAACTCAGCATTTGTGAGAATGAGGATTCCAGATCAGGAAATACTTTTGTATGGGTTGTCATTTTGATTTTGTCTCTGATTTGAATATATTCCATTTAAAAAAAAGCATGTGGGGTGTGTGTGTGTGTGTGTGTGTGTGCACTCATGTGCACATGTGTACATCATTTTTTTCTGTATCTCTCTCCCTGTAACTAGGATGATACTGGTTTTTCTCCACTAACGAGGATAAGAACTGGTCATAGGCTAAGGATTGAGAGCTTTGTTGAATCACTAAGCTAAATTTTATGAACCCTCAGAAGTCGTGTATAAAAGAACTCGATGGTGGGTTAGAAATCATGGCACCTTCTTGTTTAAAGTAGACTCTCTCAGTTCAGAGGAAAATAGCTGTTGGTTAATTATATCATTAGATTTTTCCCCCTCCCCCCCAGCTTAGATATTCTAAGCTTCATATTTACCTATGTAGAAGTTTGCTTTGTGAGGATACAATATAAATAGTTGACAAACTGGAAAATAAAAATATTGAAGCTCCTTTGTATGTTAGAAAAAAGAAAGCCCCCATATGCATGTGCATATGTGAAATCTCAATTAAATTAACTGCTTTTAGAGAACTGTTTCTCTAAATATTTCAGGCAGGAACAAACTCTAACAGCAGGGAGAAAAAACCCAATTGAGGGGTGCATGGCACCATCTTAAAAGGGTAAGAAATCACCCTGTCAAATGAGAGGATTGAAATTAAACAACGTATCAAAATTACATACTCCCTGAAAGAGTGGTTTATGCTAGGAAATTGACTACGGGTTGGGGGTTATGAAAGTAAACTGCTGTCTGTGTAATTTCATCCTGTCACCAGGTAACTATAGCTGTAGTCAACATACTAATACAACAAAGGAGCCTGTCTGCTGTGTGCTCAGAGGGACCCAGCTGACGAGCCATCTGGGTTCTGCAGGAAAGAATCAAGATCCTTTCCCTGCTCTTAGACCAGACCTAGCATTCTGAAGGACAGCTATGAACTTCTTTGTACCCACCAGTATCAGTGATACACATACATATTCCCTGTAAAACATAGCATAATGAAACTATCCCACATATGATGATGCTTAGAAAAAATTGCAGGGTAGGTAAAGTGTTGTAATAGGAGTCCATAGTTGTCTCAACTGTTAGTGACACATCCACCACAGGACCCTGTCCACAGGGCCATTGCAGAGAGAAGCCAAAGGTATTTCCTGCAGCTACTGAGTCTCCTCTCTTTTTTACTTCGCTTAAGGAAGTTTATTAGCTGTCTCTCACAGGGATGATCTGTTACTCCAGTATTTCAAATTGGAATATTCTGCATTCTCACCATCCTTAGTACTGATGACTTGAGATACACCTCCTGGCTGGCTGGGACCCAGCCGACTGTGGCCACCTCGCCACTGAGAATCACTTTTCAAGATGGGGGGAAATCATTCCTTATGAAGCTTCTGTGAGCCATCCCCCAATGTAAGCTTTGAGACTCTTGTGGGATGTAGATGGAGGAGATGCATAAGAGCTTACACATAGACGGAGAAGACTCAGATGTTTGTATTTCTGGCTGGAAAGATTCAGGATACATTGCAATTCTGCCTTTTTTTGTTGGCTTTTTACAAATGATTTGCAGAAGTTTAGAATGTCCAGGTGACTTGCCCAAAGATGCCCAGTGGTTCAGAAGATGAGCCAGATCTGTTACTTTCAGCTCAAAGGCTGAAACCCAAGGTTAATCCTGGTGCTGACATGACTGATTTGGGCCCTGAAGTTAAACTCTCAGTGGTCAGATCCTGTCCTGTAGTAATACTGACTAAAACACCTGTATCACACAACAAATCTGTTGTACGATCAGGCTGATTAATGCTAGCTGCTATATTAAACAAATCTCCCCAAAATTTAATAACCCAAGATTATGTCTTGTTCATATAAGGTCAACTGTAGTTTTGTGGCTCCCACAGCTCTGCCATCAAGCATATTTGACCTGCAGGGTCTTGAGTGCAGGCGTAGAGACAGATGAGTAAGACACATTGTCCAAAGTCCATTGGTAAACTTTCTGACTGGCCCTAACATCAGCATGGAGGGAGAGGATCTATGGGGAGAGAAACTGGGGATGGAAATACGGAGGGTTGCATGAATGTCTGGTAAGAATCCACCTCCAAGTCAAGCATCTCTTAGACATTGCCCCGTAAAATTTCTGAGGTTTGGATGTGCTGGCTTTTGGTTTAGTGGGCTAAGAACTAAAAAACAAAACAAAACAAAGCTGTTTGTCTTCCCTTACTCATCAGTATCCATGGCAGACAGGATGCTTACAACGAGAACACATATTAAGATTCCAGGGAGTTCTCATTGTGGCTTAGTGGACTGCAAACCTGACTAGTATCCATGAGGATGCTGAGCCCTGGCCTGGCTTGGTAGGTTAAGGAACCTGTGTTGGTTTGATCTGTGGTATAGGTTGCAGACAGGGCTCAGATCCTGTGTTGCTGTGGTGTAGGCTGGTAGCTGCAGCTCTGATTTGACCCTAGCCTGGGAATATCCATATGCCACAGGTATGGCTCTAAAGCGCAAAAAAAAAAAAAAAAAAAAAAAGGATTCCAGATAACTACCTGTTATTTGGAAAGGGAATGGATGGAGTCCTCAGTAATCTGAAATCTACTGTACATTGGAAGGCATCCTCTCTTCCTAGGCTGGGAGGGGGTTTCCTTGATTAGGCTCTTGTGAGCAGAGTTGCCTTGCCTGGTGTTCTCCACTGGCCTTTGGAGACCTACTGGGGAGTCCTTTTTTTCTGTCTTTGACCTCTACTGAAGTATACATGGGCGAGCCACGCAACCTCCTAGGTCAACTTCCTTTTGGGGCAGATTGGAGGCGTACAAATCTGAGAGTCCTTTTAAGTCTCAGAGAAATCCCAGTTTCCAGTTTCTTTTGGTAATACATTTCACTTGAAAGTTGAGTATGGCTTCTGATAATTGCTTCTAGTATGGTCCATGAGTCTGTAACTATACTCAACTTTTTTTTTTTTGAGACAAAATTCTTAAATCTACTTCGTGTTTGCTTCCTCATTCGATTTTTTTTTTTCTCCCTCTCTTTCCCCCAGATTAATGACTGCTACCTTGAGGCTACAGGGAACAAAAAGTAAAAAAGTAGGAAAGCCACAACCCCTGCGTGTGTTTTTCCAGAATAAGGGCCTAAAGTTTTTAGTAAATAGTTCCATGAATCGAGAAGACAAAGATGCATAACAGTAGAAACAAAATAAAGTATAGAATGAGCCATTTCACAACAAATAATGTAATTGACCAATGAATATAAAAAATCACAAATTTTTAAAAAATAAATAAAATGACATATTTTCTACTGTTACCTTGGTACAGATTTAAAGTTTTATATATTTTTAAAATGAAAATTATATATATTCTGTGCATCAAATAACCATGTTGCTTTGATGCACAGAAAAACAGTAAAATGATGACTACAACCAAGTCAGTTAATGTCATCTCACAGAGTTACTGTACACTTTTGTGATGAGAGCACCGGAACTCTATTCACTTGGCATGTTTCCAACATTCAGTACAATATTTATTATTATTATTATTATTTTTGTCTTTTTGTCTTTTTTTATGGTCACATCCACGGCATATGGAGCTTCCCAGGCTAGGGGTCTAATGCCAGCTTACGCCACAGCAACGCCAGATCCGAGCTGCTTCTGCAATCTACACCACAGCTCATGGCAACGCCGGATCCTTAACCCCACTGAGTGAGGCCAGGGATCGAACCCCGCAACCTTATGGTGCCTAGTCAGATTTGTTAACCACTGAGCCACAGTGGGAGCTCCTTTTTTTTTTTAGTCATAGTCATCATGCTCATACCTTAGATCTTTTTATTTATCCTGCTATACCTTCATTTGAGTCTTTCCTCTAAATCATTTCATCCAATTGAGGTGTTTAATTCGATATCTGAGATTCAAGGCCCTGAATTTTGAGATACCATGTATCTCCTTGTATTTATTTTGGTAAACTGACCAGTTTTTCTCTCGGCTTATCTTCCTAGCAGCATCCTGCCCTTAGCAACCGGTGGCAAGCCACACACAAGTCATCTATTTTCAGTACCGTAGACAAGGCATCTGCCTGCTAAGCACAGACATGGAGCCACTAAATTTGTTCCCCCACAGAATGGGAACTACCATCATTCTATCTTCCGCTGTCCAGTTCCTTGCTGCCTGCTGCCCAGCAGCTACCCTAGTGCTTACATACATCGTTACTGTTAGGACAGCACCCTGCTTTTGGGTTCTGATATCTGCATAAGACAAGTTAATCACAAAATTTCAGTTTAACACAGTAAAGACCAAACAGCCCTGCTCCATTTAGGAGCTATACCATCTGACATGTGTGGTCTCTCTGCTTTTTATAGCACATGTCTCAGGCTAGAAGTGTCATAGGTCATTTCCACTTATAGTCCATTTGGCAGAACCAGACACAGAGAACAAGTCAAACAGCAAGGAAGCAGGGAAGCCTAAGATACTGGCAAGTCTGCCACATGCTCTTAGACACTAAAGCAGCCGCTGCTGTATGGAGCTTCCCTATGAACCACTACGTGAAAATGTAGGCACAACACCTGAAGTCCTGTTTTTCCAGACAACCCAGTACTATTCCCCCTGTGTCTTGTCCCCAGACTCCCATCTGCCCCTCTATGGAGCTGGCGATGTAAAGGAGAGTGGTCTAGGTTGGCAGTGTCAGGCAGGGGTCTTCCTAGAGGTTCTGCTTCCTCTTCAGCCTCACTTTTGGAGTGGTACCTGGTATTCCGCGGCTTCCTGCCTCTTGCCCTCCTCTCTTTTATTTAAAGAAGCTCCTCAGTTATCACTTGCTCTTCTTTCCTCCAGCCCATGCAGCTTGGTTTTCAGATCAAAAATACTCCAGTGAAGGAGCTTTAGGGTTTCACCTTATTTAATTTTTATTTTTATTTTTATTTTTTTTTCATTTCTTTCATTGAAGTATAAGTGCTGTACAATATAATTTGATTACAGGTAGATGATGTAGTGATTCACAATTTTTAAAGGTTATCCTCCACTTATAGTTATTAGATAATATTGGCTATATTCCCTGTGTTGTACAATATAGCTTGTGGCTTACTTTCTCCCTAATAGTTGGTATCTCTTAGTCTCCTATCTAATTTTTAAAAATAAGACATTTTTTTCTATTTCTGACTTTAAGAGGAATGCATGTTGAGGTAAACTTGGAACATCATTAGTGTATAAATAAGAAATCAAATCACCCACTATTTTATAACCTAAGGATGACCACTATTAGCATTTGTATTATTTCCTTCCTGTCTTTTTTTGAGGACTATCTCTTTAATATGTAATTAAAATTTTCTGTTGTACTGTATCCTGCTTTGCTTAACAGTGAATTGTGAGCATGACATTGTATTATTGGGTTTTTTCTATAAGCATAATTGTTTGAGGGGAAATAGTTAATAATTGTATGATATAATTATTTTAAAGTGTATAGTTCAGTGGCGTATGGCACATTTACAGTGTTGTGCAACTATTATTTCTGTTGGACAACTATTATTTTGGTCTTGTTCCAAAACACTTTCCTCACCCGGAAGGAAATCACACTCCTTGAGAAGTCATTCCCCATTCCCCTAATTTTCCCAGCTCTTGGAAACTAGCATTCTGTTGTATTTGCTTATTCTGGTTATTTCATAAAAATAGAATCATAGGACATAGGACTTTCTGTGTTATTTTTGTTACTTTGTATAATGTTTTCATAGTTCATCCACGTTACCATGTTACATCATTTATCAGTACTTTATTCCTTTTTATGGCTGAAAATACTCTGTTGTGTGGATATAACGCACTTTGTTTATCCAGATGGACATTTGAGTTGTTTCCACCTTTTGGCTAAAATGAATAGTGCCGCTGTGGCAACAGTGTACAATTTCTGTTTGAGTGCCTGCTTTCAATTATTTTGGGTGTATGCCTAGGAGTAGAATTTTTTTAAGGAGCCACCAAGCTGCTTTCCATTTGAAGCTGTATCATTTTAAATTGACATCAATGTACAAAAGTTCCAATTTGTGACATCCTTATCACTATTTCTTTATTCTGTTTCTTACATTATAACCATCCCAGTGTGTGTGAAGTTGCATCTCATTGTGGTTTTGACTTAGATTTAACTAATGATGTTGAGGATCTTTTCATGTGCTTGTTGGCCATTTGCATAACTACTTTGAAGAAATGTCTATTCATGTCCTTTGCTCTTTGAGTTTGTCTTTTTTTGTTAAGATTTAAGAGTTATTATGTATTCTGGCTATTAGATGCTTAATAGATCATTTGAAAATATTTTCTCACATTCTGTAAGCTCTTTATCATTTTCTTGCTAGTATCCTTTGAAGCATAAAAGTTTTAGATTTTTATGAAGTCCAGTTTATCTTTTCTGTGCTTTTTGTGTTATGTGTAAGAATCCATTTTCTAAATCTAAGCTCATCAAAAATTTATGTTTTCTTCTAAAGTTTTTTAGTTTTAGCTCTTACATTTAGATATTTAATCCATTTTGAGTTAATCATTTTAATGGCATGAGGCAGGGATTCAAATTGATTCTTTTGCACACTTATATCTAGTTGTCCTATAAGACGTGTATGGGAGATTATTCTTTCTCCTATTGAATCGTCTTGGTACCTTGTTGAAATCAACTGACCATGGGTATATGGGGTTATTTCAAGACTCTCAACTCTATTCTCTTAATTAATCTGTATGGCTCTCATTCTGGCAGCATCTGCTATTTTATTTATAGCAAATTTTTAAGTTGGGATATGTGAGTCCTCCTACTTTTTCTCCTAATATTACATATAGTTTTCAGTGTCTCCATGACATTGTGTTATATGGACATACCCCAACTCATTTTCCAAGTCTCTTAAGTTTGATAGGTATAATCCTCCAATCAGTTATCAAGTATTCCTTGTGGACCACTACCAGCCAACATTTAAAAAATACAGCTCAGGGAGTTCTCATCATGCACAGTGGAAATTAATCCGACTAGGAAACATGAGGTTGAGTGTTCGATCCCTGGCCTCACTCAGTAGGTTAAGGCATTGCTGTGAGCTGTGTTGTAGGTCACAGACATGGCTCGGATCTGGCATTGCTGTGGCTGTGGCATAGGCTGGCAGCTACATCTCTGATTAGGCCCCTAGCCTGGGAACCTCCATATGCCACAGGGTGCATCCCTAAAAAGATGAAAGAAAAAAAAAATACAGCTCAGGGCAGGATAGCAATGCTTGCCACTAAAATTAAAAACGAAGACCTTAGTATACAAAAATACATTAGTAGAGTGGTATGCAAATAAAATATTAAAAATCAAAACCAGAAAGTTAGAGTACAGGTAGAGAACACTTCTATTTTTTTCTGTCTAGTTGTATGGAAAACTACCCTCAGTATACCACATGTCCATGCAGACATTTTCTATATTTGGTGTATGTCACATAATCATTTTCCACAAGGATCCCAGACTTCAGCGTTTCACTGAGATCTTTATTGCCTTCCATCTATCTGATAAAGATCAAAGAAGAGAAAAAAGCTCTTAACATTCTGTCTTATTGACAATCCAAATTCTGGTACTCTGGATGCCTATACCTGTGTGAACTCTTGATTTGTATATATATCAAGAGTGATAATGATTTATTTTTATTGCAGTTCCTAAAAATTGAGGGTGGCATGCAACAATGGCATTCATTTATAAATAAAGAAAAGCACTTTTCTTAGACTTCTGCTTAGAAGACATAAAACATATAAAACCCTTTGAACAGTACCTGGTACATAGTGGTTAACAATGTTAGTTGTGTTCCAGAAAGTTCCCAATCACTAATCTGCCAGCCCCACCCCCCAATCTATGTTCCTTCACCAGTGTGAACTAGTTTAGCCAGGGGTCAGGAATAAGGAAGTGCTATTAAGAAGACCACATTAATTCTGACTCCAGATATGTTTTTTTTTTTTTTTTTTACCTACCACAGTTTGTAGTTCTGGGCTCAAACTGTCTGAGAACTTCGAATGCTTTCTGATAATGAACAGGTCCAATAATTTTAACATCCAGGTTTGTGATCTGTGTACAATATGTCTAAAAACATTAAAAATGATATTACACAGGACCATTCTTTATAAGTATTCCAGTTTAAGGGTAGCAGAATATGCCATCTAGGTTATGCTACTTTAACATACGGATTATTTGGAATGGAAGGCTAGTGAGAAAGAGCAGATACAAGAAAAGCTCTCTGCTCTTCCGCCTTTGCTTAAAAGCTGCATACATTTATACAGGTGTATTCTTCTCTCTCTACATATAGGACAGAAATTAATCATGAGAGAGAACTCTAGACCTTTATCAGTCCAGAGGTGGCATGAGAGAATCCACATGGCAAACCTTGTTAAAACTGGCACTTACCTCCCACTTGATTCCCTATATATTTTCCTGTCCACAATTTGCTGCCCCTGGAAGTTCAATGTCCTTTTCCTTTGTCTTTTTGAATCTCTAAAAAATTTTTGTTCTGTTCAGATGCTATATAAACCCAAATTCTAACCATACCTTTTTGAGTTACCACTGGGTATTCCTGTGTGTGTGTGTGTGTGTACAGTGCACATGTTGCTAAAATTCTATTTGCTTTTCTCTTGTTAATCTCTTTTTTGTTAGTCTAATTTTTTATTAGGGCCACTGTCAATGTCTTTGTCTCAGCAGAAGGTATTCTGTGGTGTTTTCTGACCAACTATCAATTCTGCCCCAACTGTTGAGTGTCCTACAAGTCAAGTCAATTCTGACACTGTGCACCTGGGGTTAGGGTTCGATCCCACAGGGGAGGGCTCGGTCCCACCAGACTGATCCCTGCTTTAGATGCCAGTTGAGAAGTTTCTGACTGGCTCTAAATTCAGGGGATCCCACACCCCCGCCTCAGTTTCAATAATTTGCTAGAATGACCCACAGAACCCAGGAAAATACTCTACTTGCTCTTACCACTTTATTATAAAGGATGCAACATGCAACGAAGGAACGGGGTATGAACACAGAGCTTCCATGCCCTCTCCTGGTGTAGCATCCTCCCAGCGCCTTGATGCACTCACCGAGAAGCTCTCTGGACCCTGCCATTTAGGCGTTTTTAATGGACATGTCATTACTTAGACAGGAATGATTAAGTTGCTGGTTATGGGTGATATGACTCAATATCCAGCCCCTGTCTTCTCCCCAGAGGTTAGGGGTTGGAAGTTAAAGCTGCTACCCTCTGATCATGTCTGGTCTTCTGCTGATCAGACCCAGCCTAATGCTCTCTAGGGGCCCCTACATACCAGTCATTGCATTAGCCCATAAAAGACGTGTAGCACTGCAGAAATGCCAAGGGTTTTAGAAGCTCTGTGCCAGGAACCAGGGTTAATATCACACTTTCTTCCCTACCCCCCCACCCCGGAATATTTGTGGTTCAAGTTACTGAAAAAGGTGGCAAGAGAGCAACCAACTTTAGTTACTTGCTTTCTCCTCATCCCTCACCTGGCTTCATTGCACACTTGGAAATAAAGTTGGAGAAGAAACCAAACCAGAATTGTTTTAGTTCATCTTAATGCCCTGATTTTATGATCAAAAGCAGAGATCCTATATCAAAACCATTTGAATGTGAAAAATCTTTCTATTGAAGGCAAAATTGAGAATGGTTGAGAGAAAAATCACTAGGGGTGAGAAAGTACTACAAAGTTTTAAAAAGTTTTTGAGTTACAGCTTGCTGTATTTCTCTGCCCAGGGTACTTCAAAGATTATGAAAACTTGCAATGGTGCCCTTTGACTGCACAATGCTTTACAGCGGCAGTGGCCTTATGTTTGAAACTAAAGCAAATATAGTGGTTAAAAGCATTTCTCTGAGTTCTTTACATATCTCCTCTTTTAATGCATATTTTCTTGGTACCTGTAGTCCATCAATTTTTATCATGACCTTTTATTATATTCTTTGTGTTATTCATCCTTTCTAATTGTTGCCCTGTCTCAGCTCTCCTGTTGCCATGCAATGATCCAGTGCTATTTGCTAGTATGTTCTTTTATTTTTTACAAGTTTTTAACTCTTTCCTTTACGCTTCTCAAAATCCACACTATCTATCATGAATAAGACAATAAGAACACCACCATAGGCAGGCATCTCTACCCTGTATCCCTCCAAAACCAGGTTTGTAATCACGATGTTCATTTTGATTTCTTAAGGCTTTATTCTGATAAATTAATTTTTTTCTTATTGGGCTGCTTTTAATAAAAAATAGACCATTTTAGTTCTAGGTTAACAGGAAAATGGAGCAGAAAGTACAGAGTTCCTCTATATCCAGTCAAAGCTCCCCCTAGTTATTAACATCTTGGATTAGTGTATTATATGTGTTACAATTGATGAGCCAATATCAATACATTATTATTAAAGTCCATTGTTTACAGTAGGGTCCAATCTTTGTATTCTACAGTCTGTGTATTTTTACAAATGAATAACGTCATGTACCCACCATTATAGTGTACAGAATTGTTTTACTGTCCTCAACATCTTCTGTGTTCCAGCTATTCGGACTTCCTCTACAGGAACCCAGCAAACACTGGTCTTTTCAGACTGGCTTCTTTGACTTAGCAATAGGCATTCAAACTTCCTCCTTGTCTTTTTATGGCTCGATAGCCCATTTCTTTTTATTGCTGAATAACAGTCCATTGAATGGATATACCACAGCATGTGTATTCATTAGGGCCTCTTAATTGCAAAATCTGCAATTCTGGCTTTCTTTAGTCCATCCAGGAGATTTATTATTCTAGGTTACAACTGACACTATTTATCTTGATGCCTTTGGGAAACCCTGCATTCATAATGCGGAATTCTGTAAGAAACAAATGAGAACTATATTTCCATCTCCATTCTCCATCTGGACTCACTTGAGAATTTTGTGTGAACATCAACAATATATTAGACATCCATGAGAACAGTCTGAATTCTAAGCCAAGATCCTCATTTGGAAAATAAGAGAACATTCCTTCATAGTTTTCCTTTGGTAAATTGTCATCATTCTCATTAAGAAAAAAAAAAAATGTCCAGGACCTAATAGATGCTGGAAATTGTGCAAGGTGGGTTAGGAAATGGATGAATCAGAAAAGGAATTCCAGCCTCAAAAGAGTTTACAGTTTGAGGTGGACTGACTTTTTCACTGTAAGTAGAACGAATAAAAGAGGTAAAGGAGTTCATGGAGACTTCTGCATGGGAATATCGTATAGCAAAAGGACCATGAAGGGAGAACTAAGCAAAGATTGTGAACCCTTGAGAAGTGGAAATTATGTAGGCAAGAAGGTGGGCAGCTCTTCCCCTCTTGTCAAGCATATCTGAGTGTTAACTATCATCTCTGCCCTGTTTGCTACCGCACCCCACTAAGATTTTCTCTCACTGATTCTTTTCTCATGCCTCTAATGTCCTTTTCTTTCTTTTCTCTGAGTCTCTTTAAATTGGTCACTGTGTATTCAGGATTCATTATGGATACATTTTTATGTGGCTTCTTTCTACTTTTGGAAGGTATATTCCTACTTTTTGAAAGTATGTGAAGTAGTGTGTATGTCTCACAATTTGAGTTTTGTATAATGAATATGGAAAGTTACTCTGCTCAGATCTTTGAGGTAAGAGTGAATCCAACTAGGAACCAAGACGTTGTGGGTTTGATCCCTGGCCTCGCTCAGTGGGTTGGGGATCCGGCGTTGCTGTGAGCTGTGGTGTGGGTTGCAAATGCGGCTCAGATCTGACATTGCTGTGGCTGTGGTGTAGGCTGGCAGCTGTAGCTCCAATTTGACCCCTAGCCTGGGAACTTCCATATGCTGCCTAAAAAAAAATGTAAATAAATAAATAATAAAAAAAAAGTTTTCAGGAGTTTCCATCATAGCTCAGCAGAAACGAATCTGACTAGTATCCATGAGGATGCGGGTTCGATCCGTGGCCTCGTTCAGTGGGTTAAAGATCCTGCGCTGCTGTGGCTGTGGTGTGGGCTGGCAGCTGCAGCTCCAGTTTGACCCCTAGCCTGGGAACCTCCATGTGCCATGGGTGCAGGCCTAAAAAGATAAAAAATTAGAAAGAAGGAAAGAAAGAAAAAAAGAAAGGAAGGAAGGAAGGAAAAGTTTACAGACCAGAACACCTGGAGTTTGTATTTATTATCTCTGTGGCAATGAAAATTTTGCCTAATCACTTTTAAATATGTCTCCTCATTTAAAACATAGGCTAAATAATTGGAGTTCCCACTGTGGCTACATTGGGTTAAGATTCTGACTATAGCGACTTAGGTCACAGCAGAGGTATGGATTCAGTCCCTTGACAGGAATGGTGGGTTAAAGGTCAGGCATTGCCACAGCTGTGGCATAGGTCACAGCTGCAGTTTGGATTCAGTCCCTGGCCTGGGAACTTCCATATGCTGCAGGTTGGCTATAGAGTAAAAATATAATAATGTTTTATAACTATAAAATATTTTAATTGTATATTTTGGTATTTGTTTGCATGACAATCGAGAGCTCTCAAAAGAATCAAATTCCCCAGGCCTAAAAAAGGCCCTATCTGGCCTTTCCGGTTAACTGGGTTTGATATATTTTTGAAATTTTTTCAAGCTGTCTAATTCCATGTTTCAGGGCCATCTCATAACACCAAGTGTAAGATACGTCTCTTGTGAATCATTCACTTGGGCCAATATTTCCTAATCTTTTCCCTTTCTTCTTCCCCTACCACTGTGTACCTTAATGTATGTTAGGGAAAGGTAAAGTTTTTGCCTTTGTAATCTGACATAGAGAGCAAGGCCCTACGGCCTTAGTTGTTAAGTGGGTCATTTCTGCACACATAGTTCAGTGTTGCATAAAGAATACCTGAAAAATTTTCAGATTTCAGCCTAGTAGCAGAACTATGCCCCATGTACATTAGGATCATCTGCAAAGTGAATCTAAATGTCATCATCTTTGTAAGGGATGCATGTAAGATGCAGCATGTCAATAAAATGTACACCCATGAGTCAGTTTCTTCCAAACCCAAGGCTGTAGGGAGCGGGCCTCTGGATGTCCTCTTGACAGGCCTGTATGGATTATAAATTGCTTCTGAATAAAAGATGCTGAGAGAAGAGGAAGACAAAGGGAAACTTGACGTATTGTATAATATCTGGCCCTTAAAGTGTCTGAGAGAGGAGTAGATAAGAGGTGTGGAGTTTTGGCCCACTCACCGCCCCTGGGCATGTCCACACAAACCTCCATACTGCACCTAAACGAAACAGCACTGTAAATGCACAGATTGCTTTCGCGTGAAGTGGTCACCCAGGAATAAGTGTGAAAGTGAAGGGGAACTCATATGCTTAGTTATTTCCCTCATTTACTCTGCAATGTGCATTTTCACAGTCTATCTCATAGGCCTGTTTTGGGTCGTGAAGGTGACTCTTCTTTGGACCAAAGCACTGCCTTCATGGTGCAATGGAAATATCCTGCGATAGCACACGTTAGCCGTTCTGTCACCAACAGGATCATGGACTGCACTTTCCCTAAGTCAGCAGTTATCTTTTTCTTTTGAGAGTAACTGTTGTCAGGGGTGGTGCTCTCACATCTCTTAAGGGAGCTCTTCAGTTATAGCAAAGATACTTCTGGATAAGGATCCAACTCAAAATCTAGGAGTGAAATATGAATAACTTATTCCAAACTCCCAGCTGGTTAATGTCAAGGTGGCATTTGATAATTGCTGCCTTATAGAATGAGCACCCAGCAGGCACATTTCATAAGGGAAGTAAAAGCACCTGCAAGTGAGCAGGGGTGGGTACAATGAGTGTAGGGAGGAAGAAATTGTCCTCTCCCTTTCTAGGTTCTGGTTGCTCTTTAAGAATTAAATGGACATGATGGGAGTTCCTGTCGTGGCTCAGTGGTTAACGAATCCGAATAGGAACCATGAGGTTGCGGGTTCGATTCCTGACCTTGCTCAGTGGGTTAAGGATCCGGCGTTGCCGTGAGCTTTGGTGTAGGTTGCAGATGTGGCTTGGAGCCCGCTTTGCTGTGGCTGAGGAGTAGGCCGGTGGCTACAGCTCCTATTCGACCCCTGGCCTGGGAACCTCCATATGCCACGGGTGCAGCCCTAGAAAAGGCAAAAAGACCAAAAAAAAAAAAAAAGAATTAAATGGACATGAGACAGATTAATAGGTGAAAAATCAAAATTTAATAACATGTATGCATGGGAGAGACCTAGGAAAACTAACTTGCAAAAAGGGCTGAAACCTTCACATTAAATACTCTCTTAGGCTAAAGACAAAAGAGGATGTTTGGGGGTAGTAATCTGGGATTTCAAAGGGGAGGGAGGCAATTCACATGGAGATGGAGAGCCAAGTTTTTGGTAAGTAAGTGTTTGTTGGACCAGGCCGAGACAATGAACACAGACACAAGGTGGACTTCTAATTCCCCCTCAGTCCACATACTTTGCAGATGTCCTGGTGACAGCTCTATTCCTAGAACAGGCCTTGAGGCAGCTAAGGTGGAAGTAAAAAGACTTCCTGACTCTCCTGTTTCTTAAAAATAATCAGCCTAAATTCCAAGGAGACACATTTGGGAGGGGAAATTTTGGTCCCCTATATTGAGTTGCCAAATATTTTATTTATTTCCAGATTTTTCTGTTTATTTTAATAGAGTTCTGATTGAATTTGAAGTTCAGATAAATGATGAATAGTTTTTTAGTTTGAGAATGTCCCAAACATGCCCAATTAAATTTGAACTGCAGATATAGGAATAATTTTTATAGTATATATTTATCCCAAGCATGCCCAGCTATATTGGAATTTCTAAAACCATGACTTTTTTTGTCATAAGTATGCCTCATGTAATATTTGGCCAAGGGGATCAAGTTAGAAGGAGAGAAAGGAGGCACATATCTGACCACCTATCTGTGTGAGATGGAATTCTGGGAGAGTTCCCAATGGAATCAGAAGAAAGTGTGTGGAAGAGTGTTGACATAGAGAAACACCACCCCTATCAAAAAGGAAACACAATTATCACAGTCATTAAGATAGTTTAAGTTAGACTCAAGAGTTGAAAAATAAATCATTATTATAATCCCTAAAGGTTTTGATTGTACATTTAATCTCTAGCATTTTTCTCATAATTTGTTTACCACAAGTGCTTTACTTTAACACAAGTAAATTCTACTATGTACTCCAGAATTTCTTACTTGGAAAATCTGTCCAAGGAACATATTCTCATCCAGGTTCATTTAATTTACCTTCTTTCCTCTTCTAAAACCTATTTGCACCTACTAAAAAAAATGTTCACTATTTCTGCCCCATAACCAGAACAAAGCAAATATTTATTCATTTAATGTCGTTCTCTCCCTGATATCTCAGAGGGGAATCTGGACATTTTGAATAGAAATACAGGGCAACACGTTCTCCTTGCCCACCTTGGATTTGGCTTCATCCTAGTTTATGCCTTTCATCTCAGAATTAGTTTATTGCCAAGTTCTGCCCTCTGTTTTCATCACCAAATGTGAACCTTCCCCCTCATGTTTTTCCTCCAGTGAGAGGGTGAAAGGTCTCTGTGTAATAGCTTGTGAGCAGGCGTGGCACCTGAGTAGCAACCCCATGTTCGCTGCCTACAGCTTCAGTGGGAAAGGATCAATCTGGCATATAAAAGAAGGCACAGATAAATTGCTAAACACAGTAGTACAATGATGGCATACATCTCTGAAATGAGAGTCTTGAAAGTCAATAAGAATTGAAATTGAAAAAGGAAGAATTGTAGCTGTCAAAATATAGGATGTCGGCAGGATATCTGAGTCGAGGTCCACGCTGGCATCTCTGGTGCTCAGGAGAATCATCTGTTAAGAAAAGTTGTCTCCCGGGTGACCTTAATCATGTCTCTTTGAAAAACATTGGGACTCATCCCAGGGAGTGGATTCTTCCCTCAACCATAATTGATGTACATATCACTGACAGTGTTGGGGGCGTTTCCTCAGCAAGGGAGGGGTGTCTGCGGAAAGATGTGAAGGCAGGTTTCAGAGGTCATGCGGGTAATGGGGTCTGGATATAGTAAGGCCTATTTGAAACACACATGATGATTTAAAACAAAAATCTGTTGTCTGGAAGCTTCTAGGAGTATAAGTAGTCATAGAGCATGTGGAGGAAAGGAGTTACCATAAAAACTCTGGAACCAGAGACTGTTCCTGTCTCTGCTACAAGACGACATTCAAAATACTTGGCTCTGTCTTTTTTATACTTTCTTTTTACTAGATCTTCATTTTAAAAATTTTCTATTTAAGGAGTTCCCATTGTGGCTCAGCAGGTTAAGAACCTGACTAGTATCCACGAGGATGTGGGTTTGATCCCTGGCCTCGCTCAGTGGTTTAAGGATCCAGTGTTGCCACAAGCTACAGTGTAGGGTACAGATTTAGCTGGAATCTTGTGTTACTGTGGCTGTGGTGTAGGCTGGCAGCTGCAGCTTCAATTCAGTCCCTAGCCTGGGAACTTCCATCTACTGCAGGTACGGCCCTAAAAGGCAGTAAACAGAAAAAGCAATACAAATTTTTATTCTAAAAAAGGTACCAATTTATATTAACACAAAAAGTTTCTATTGCTCTCCATTCTTGCCAGCCCTTGGTAATGTCAGTTATTTGTGTTGGTTTGTTCATTTATTTTCCTATTATCGTTCTAATGGTTGAGTAGCAGTGGTTTGGCATAGTGACTTTAATTTGTTTCCTTCTGATAAGATTGAGCCCCTTTGTATTTGTGTAGCACCACTTGGGTCCTTCATCTGTGAATTGTCAAATTGTCAAGTTTTTTGCCCATTTCAGATACTGGGTTTTCAATTTTTTTCTTACTGATTCATAGTTCTTTATATCTTCCAAATACTTTAACAGTTATATTAATTACAAATGTCAATTCCCATTCTACGTATTTCATTTTTGTGTTTTTTTTTGTCTTTTTCCCTTTTTATGTAGAGCCGCACCTGCGGCACATGGAGGTTCCCAGGCTAGGGGTCTAACAGGAGCTGTAGCTGCCGGCCTTCGCCACAGCCACAGCCACATCGATGCAGGATCCGAGCCACGTCTGCAACCTTCACCACAGCTCACGGCAACGCCGGATCCTTAACCCACTAAGCAAGGCCAGGGATCGAACCCGCAACCTCATAGTTCTTAGTCGGATTCGTTAACCACTGAGCCACGAAGGGAACTCCCATTTTTGTGTTTTGATAAGCATTTTTTAATTTTGGTGTAGCACAATTTTTTTGTAGTTTATGCTTTTTGAAGTTCTGTTTGGATCTTTATTTTTCTACCCATTATTTTTTTAAGAAAGGTTATGCTAAAGGATAACTGTGCATTGACTACCTCCAGCTGTAACTAATTAGCATATCTGCTCAGGAGCACAATTTTGCTTTTGCAAAGTAAATCAAATAGCATAATTCACAGACCAACCAATACTGTCAATTCCTCTAGCAAACTGTGCTTTGAAAATGTACATATTATCATTGGCTTGAAGATAGAAGGATGAAAGCCCATACGCATATTTTTTTCATTAGCTCCATGTTTTCTTTCACCTCCAAGTTTCCATGGGTAATAGCCTCCAAAGCAGCACTTCTCAAACATCAATGTGCCTACCTGTCTCCTGGGGATCTAGTTAAAACGCAGCTCCTGAATCAGTAGGTCTGAAGTGGGACCTGAGACCCTGCATTTCTCCTGGGCGATGTCCATGCAGCTGATGAGAGAATCAGGCTTGGAGGAGCCAGGCTCTAGGGTAGCGCAGGGCAGATTTTGCTACCATGAAGAATACATAAGAAACATGATTTATGTACTAGGTGCCACTGCAGTAAGATTTTAGAGAGATGAAACTGCTCCCTTTGCTTCCTCCTCCCCTCTCCAAGACGTATTTAAATGAATTATGCAAATCTATATTCCTGATTTTTCTCAAACTAGATTTAAAGTCGGCAATTGCTAATTTCCATTTAAAACATCTAAAAAGTTTGGAAGTGTTGGCTCAGCTTGCCTAGCTTATACCTGACATAGGAGTTCCAAGGCTGAGTTCAATAAGGTTGAAACCAACCAGTAGTCCAACATAGATGAGTATCTTATAGGAAAGAAATTTCTTTTTTTTTTTTTTGTCTTTTTGCCTTTTTTATCTAGAGCCGCACCCTCAGCATATGGAGGTTTCCAGGCTAGGGGTCTAACAGGAGCTGTAGCCGCCGGCCTTCACCACAGCCACAGCAACAGGGGATCCGAGCCGTGTCTGCGACCTACACCACGGCTCACGGCAACGCCGGATCCTTAACCCACTGAGCAAGGCCAGGGATCGAACCCGCAACCTCATGGTTCTTAGTCGGATTTGTTAACCATTGAGCCACGAAGGGAACTCCAGGAAAGAAATTTCTTACTGTAGAAGAACACTTTAATGTGAAATAAGTTTATGTTCCTTTTTTTAAACGTATCCAAATGCTGTCCAACTGCCTGCTTAGCTTTTCTCAGCCTATTTTAAAGAAGACAGCCTACTAATGGCACTTTAGCGTCTTGAGCAATAAACACACTGTTCAGAAATACTCCCTGAATCTGATACTACATTGATGCTACATCTTAGGCTTTGCTGCTTAAAAATAAAGGGGTGGGTGGTTAGAGAGGGAAAACCCGGTTAACACTGCTTGGTCAGGTGATCAAGGTTAGCATTGCTGGTGAAGTTACACTGACAGCAGATATTGCTTGATATGGTATATTGAAAAAGTCACTTTACTTCTATAACCTTTCTTCCTCCCAACCCATAACCCCAAGGTAATCATGAGAAAACCACCTGACCAATCTAAATTGAGGGACATTCTGCAAAATACATGACCTATATAATAGTCCTCAACCATGTGAAGATTATCACAAAGGCTGAGAAATTGTCACAAACTAGAGGAGACTAAGGAGATGGGCTGATGAAATGCAGTGTTGTTCCCTGGATTGAATCTCCAACAGAAAGAACACGAATGGAAAAACTGGTGAGATCTGAATCAAGTCTAGAGTTTAGCTTAGTTAAGAGTAATATATCTGTGTTGGTTTCCTGATTAACACGTGTACCACAGTAACATGCAAACTTTAGCAGAAATTCAGATGGGTGAGGGTCATATGGAAACTCATGTACTTTGGCAATGTTTCTGTAAATCTAAAATTATCCCCAAACAGTTTATTAACAGTGGCATTGAGGATTTCCCTGGTGGCCTTGTGGTTAAGGACTTGGTGTTGTCACTACTGTAGCTCGGGTTACTGCTGTGGCTTGGGTTTAATCCCTAGCTCAGGAACTTCCACATGCCACAGCAAAAAAAAAAAAAAAAAAAAAAAAAATGGTATTGAAAGCAGATGGGAGGGAGTAGCATTTAATAACTCCTGGAAAATACCCTTTTTGAGAGCATACTTCATGGAAATTTTTTTTCTTATAGTGTGTGCATGTTGAAGGGGGATTGTGCAAGAGAATGTATTTCACTAGTGATATAGTGAGAAAATTAAGTAATATATTAGAAAATCAAAGACTGCCACTGTTTCACAAAAAAGCAAAAGGACACTTCAGTGTTTTTTAAAAAGTCCTTAGTCATGAAAGTAAGCGTAGTTGCTCAGCTGACATTCACCAAATTGCTTTGAAAGAAAACAAAGTCTAGAGGAATTGCTGAAAAATCTGTCACGTGACCAAGCCCAAGTTGGATCCCAATGAAGGAAATTGGAGCGATCCATTAGACAGACGAGGCTGTCCATTTCCTTGGGATTATCGACCGTGGCCGTGCCCTTGCTCTGCGCGCATGTGCTGCCGGAGACCTCCCCGACGGAATTGAGTTAAGTGGAAACATCGCAATCAATAAAAGACACTCTATTTTCCATTTGCTCATTGTTTTTTAAGGGCTTATTTTGTAACAGCACAAAAAGGATTCAATTCAATATTAATTCACCTTCTGGGTGGGGAGAGGACTCCAGATATTGACTTTTAGTGTCTGATAAAGTTTGTGGCAAGGCTTAGTTTGCTAACGTTCTGACCAAATGGCAACCTCAGCTATGGAGGACCCAGGATAAGTAGATTTCAGCATCATTCCACGATACTGGAACCCCTTTTAGGGAGCAACAAAGTCAGCAGATGTCACTTGAGCACTTACTAGCTGCTGAACCATGCTGGTCAGACACCTTTCAGATAGTTCTCAGTTACAATGGGTTTCTCTAGTTTGCGTTTTCTTTTTTCCATGTTAAAAACAGAATTTAAATTATTTGCCTTCCGGCTACTCATACCATCCTTTTGCTTTCATATCCAAGTGTGGCTCAAATGATTCTGTTTAAAGCAATGTTGGAACTTTAGATTGACGTTCTGTATTTTTTTTTTTTTTTTAATTTTGGTTTTGGAGTTGGTGATGGCCACGTGTTCAACTCTACTTGGAAATATTCTTTACATTATTTTCCCAGTCCTGCCCCTGACCGAAGTGAAAAATAGTGGGATTATCCAGGGATGTGGTTTTGTATAGATTGAATATATGTCATGGATAATTTTCAAAGAAGGCTGTGATCATTCCTCGTATTCATGTATGCATACACACCACTGCAGCTGACATTGCTGCTCTTCCCACCAAGAAGGGAAATCTATTTCTGCACCCCTAGGATCTGGTTTGTGACTTGCTTTGGCCAATGGGTATTAGCCACAGTGACACAAAAGACTTGAAAATGTGTGCTTGGGGCTTGCTTTCTCTTGTCGGGAATTCTTTTGCCCTCATATGAACAAGCCAGGGTTAGCATCTTAGAGCATAAGAGCCCACAAAGATAGAATCCCTGGCTGACTCAGCCATCCCAGAAAAGGCCCCAGATACGGGAGTGAGGTCCTGCTAGGTGATCTGGCCCCAGCCAGGTCAACTCATCCCAGGAGAACTGCTGAATTACAGGAAGTAATAAATGTTTTAAGCTACCACGTTTTGGAGTGGTTTGTTACATAGCAAAAACTAACTCATACAGTACATATTCTTTGTTAGACTTATTTACTCCAACTTTTCCCCCTCATTTAACTTAAATCTTCAGAGTCTCAAATCTTAATTCATACTGAGGTCCAGACCAAATATCTTGTCCTCAGGGAACCTGCCTCTTTCTGTGAGACAGAATTGTTCTTGATAATTCCATGCCACTGTATTAAATTTCACGTGTGACCCTTATGCTATACTTCATTATACCTTTATTGTCCACATCTCTTTTTCCCTCTTTAAACCCTAAATGGTAAGATCAGTATATTTTTGGGCATAGCCCTGTCTTCAGTGTGGTAGATGCTGAAATATTTGCTGAAATGAAGTATGTAATAGTTCTAGGAATTGTTTTCTTATTAACTAACTTGCTTGTGCTGGGATCTTAATGTATGACAACGATATATAATAATACCACCTTGACTTTTGACCAACCTAAGAAGCAAGGAGTTGGCAAATGTAGACTATAGTATCTTTTACTGATAAAGCAAGGTTAGAAGACATGGCTCATCTCTAATCCAACATGCTTCCTAATTCTCCATTCCAGAATCAAGCAAATAGACCCACCCAAATGTAATCTGTCTTATGCTAGACTGTGGTTGAATGGAGTTGAGGGACAGATGGCTGTGCCTTCTCATTAGCATTCACGCTACTCTCTCCATGTCCCCAGTGTACATTTCTCATATGTTTGCTTTGGTGTTCACAGCTCTTCTGACAGTCTCAGTAAATTACTTATAAAATACAGGTCTGTCTACCCTCCCCCTTACACCCACGATTCTAATTCTTTTGGGTCAGGGCTTGGCATCTTACTTATTTCTTTATCCCTTTGTGCCTGGTAAAATTCTAGGCACTGAGTTAGTTCTTAGTAAATATTTGTTGAAAGATTAAGCTCTTCAATTCTGTGATTCTGGAGATAGTTTGACATCAGTTTTCTCACTTGATTGGAATTGAAATCATCACAATTATTACATGACAGCTTCTTTGTGACACATAATAGTGTATGGGCAGGAGTGGAAACTGAAACTGTATGGGATGCTGATTTTAATAGGTACATGTTTGCTTAAGAAGAACAGTTGGCATTTACCACAGTAATAAGGGGTGGTTATGACAAGTTTACTGCTTATATGGTAACTCAACTACCTCTCATATTTGCAGTGTTCTTAAAAGCCTTTAAAAATAACGTGAACATGACATATTCTGAATACTGAATAGCGTTATAGCTGACTTTGTGGTCTTCATATTTTCAGGAACTGTTAAAGGCGAAATGCCTTTGAAGATGCTTCTGTAGGGAATATTGTTCTGAGATTCTAGTGGGGTATGTGGTGCCTGATAAAACTGTGGATTCCTAGTATGCATCCCCAGTGTCTTCTGATACAGAAAGTCTAGATGGAGACCAGTGTTATGTTTATCCACCACCCAGGTGACTTTGATTTGGGTAGCCTATTGGCCATCTTATCAGTAAGGGATCTTCTAGTTGAAAGGAACAGAGACCCGCTCAACTAGTTCAAGTTGAAAGGTCATCTTTCTTTTGTAAGGATACAGAGATCTCCCAGGAATCTAGGGAATGTTATGCAACCTGACTTCTATAAGGTCCAGTACCAAGACACCTCCAGGGACTAACCTGACTTTCACCTATGTCTCTCTTGCTTTCTCTTATTTTTTTTCTGCATACTGCTCTCTTCTTACTCTCATCCAGTTGCCTTGAAGTCTTAAAACCTTGGGACTTAGGCATGTGCTATCACTCACTGCATCTCAACTTTTCCGAAGTTCTCACCACTGCCTGGGAACTTACCTGTGTCTTTTGTTTCGAACTCCTGAGAGAGAATCTAATTGGTGCCATACATCCTCTGGAGTCCTGGTATATACATCAAAGGTCAGGGACAGCGTCTGGAGAACCATTCCTGGTTGGAAATCCATTCCTCATCCAGGCAGTTTGGGGGCTGGCAGCAGAGGGGAGTTTCTGTAGAAGATAATGGCTGGGAGGCTGAGGGGCACTGGAGAAAAGTTCATTATTGATTATTGCCACTTGTACCTTCTCACCATTTCAACATCAGGCTTTGTGCCAAGTGACCAAATAGAGTTGTTTCATCTTAACAAAAGACATTTACCATGAAGTATGTTTGATACAGGTAGACAACATGTGACAATCCTGTGGACCATGATGTTTTAATAGTACAAATACTCAAAGGGTGATATTCTACAGTGTTTACATATTGAGAAGCTGTTAGAAACCAAAGGCTAGCAGATAAATGATACTCAATTAGGAAAGAGCTTCTAATCAGTTGAAACGAACATCAAGTGCTCCTTATGTCTGAGTTCTGGAATTAGTTGCATTAGACCCCATCTTAGCCAGCTAGAATTTTCCATGTTACTTTTTGGGTTGTTGTGTTTTTTATTTATCAGAGTCAGTCTGAGTGTGATTTACATGATGGAACTTGACCTAGATCAACTCACTTAACATGTTAGAAGCAAAAAAACCACTCATACTCTGAATTGATTTCCATAATAATTAGAGTTTCCTGTATATTTGTGCATTAAGAAAAAGTAAAAATTTTAGAATCAAAAAACAGAAAACTTGTAAACTGTCCCTAGGTAGGAAAGATTTCATTTTGGACAATGCAGTGAAGCTTAAGTAATTATCTATGTTGTGTGTCTGCATGTTTGACAGCAAGACCTTCAAAACATTTTGATATGCAACCTTTCTTCTCTCCCTTTGTGTAGTCAGACAACACACCAGCTGTGAGATGGAGAAAAGTGGGAAGCTTTGGCACTGCTCTTCCCCCACCTTTACCATGCAGTCTCTATAAATAGCATAATAGGGCAAATCTGCTGCAGAGGGAGAGCAGCAGGTGGCACTGCTTATATCAAGAAATGAAGGTGTAAGTGAATTTCAGTGTCTTCATGATAGCAACAACAAGTTTACAGAGAATGAAGCTTTTGTTACCAGAGAGCCCAATAGTTGAAGAAGAAAGATAATGATGGTGATACTTTTCACTATCATGCAGCTTACCCTTTTGTAAGAGGTTTCAAAGAAGAAAGGGCCCAGTTTTCAGAAGAGCCAATTTCCCTCTTAGCTCTCTGAAGAGTCTCTCTAAACTCCCTCTTTTCAGAAAGGGGAGCGATACTGATCTGAGCCAGGTGGTAGGTGTAGGGAATTAAGTGTATCATTGAAATGTTATTATAAAATACATTTTGCCCTAATTACCAAAGAAGGAAGCCACTGTGGCCATCATCTTGAATGTTCTTAGTTGTCACCTTACTTCTCAGCTTGTCGTTGCTTGACCATTTCTTGCCATTTCAAATTTGTCACAACTTCTAATGCCCACCTTAATTTCTTTCTCCTTTTCCCTCTGCCCTGAGTGCTCCATAGTGAAGGAGCTTGCTTCTGACCACCTATAGCACTAGCTGAAACACAGTATGTCACATGATTCATCCTGTGTATTGTCCTTTAGCTATTTCCCAGACCTCATGGTTTTAACCAACCGCTTGAGAACACGGAAGGTGACTTGGCCTCCAAATGAACTCTTATGGTGTCCAGCACATATCTAGCTTCATAATGTACACTTTGTGCAGTAATCACAGTCAACCCAACCAGGGAACATCAAACCATCACCCAAGAGGGACAGATGATTACAGAAGTTGTGGACCCTCTGCCTGCACTATCTTTTCTTAGCTTCTGCCAGTGTCTCTTTCTCCTCAGCTCCCAGTTCTGGCTCTTCTCTCAATCCAGGCACCACACTTACCCCTCAGGCTGGGTTGCACGTTCAGCTACCTCATTTTGGTCAGTTCCGCTCTTCCACTAGCTGTAGCTTTGTGAGTCCCTTGACTCCTCATCCCGCTGGATACTGTTCTACTGAGCCAGCCTCCAGTCACAGCTGTGCATAATCTGACCACCTCTATTTCCCCAGCCATTTTTTTTGTGCTTCTCTTCCTTAATCTCATTCTGGCCTTTATGTCCCTTGAAACTTGAGGGGACCTTTCGATCTTATCCCCGCTGCCCAGGATACTTCGTCTGTCACTGATCATACGACTGGTTCTTGCTTTTCTTTTCAGGTCACACTTAAAATGGTCACCCTTTGTAAACTTGGGCCTAGCCTATCGCTTTCAACTTGTATTTACTATCTTCATAGAGTACATCACCATCTATAATTACCTTGTTTGTTTGTTAATTTGTTTACCATCTGTCTCTTGCCATGAGGAGACTAGATGCTCTACCGAGAGCAGGGGCTTTATCTTGTCCATCACTGAGAAGGTATTGAGCATACAACATGCTTAATCCTGGTTGAATGGTTGCATGTATGTGGAAGGAGTGAGAACATAGAAAAATTAAGTTCTTTATTGATTTCTGCTCTTTTTTCTTTTACTCCAGGGACCATACCTTTTCTGTTGCTATGTATAGTTTGGCACTTTATTGAGAACTAAATTGCGAATGTCAGAGATGCTAAGTTGTCTTGTTAAATGTGGCTGGAGATCCATGTAAAGCCTTGATTAATTACCTGCCCTTCCTCACATTTAAATCCAGAGTGGCATCAATTATAGTTTAGCATTTGCTGAATCTACCACCTGGATAAGACAGTGGTGCCACATCTACTCAGTTTGTGGGGACTGAACTCCACCAACAACTCTATTTGCCCTGCCTATTGAATGTTCTGCCCAGTTGTCCTGGTTGATAAAAACAACAACACAAACACTTGGGAAGATCAGGTTCTGTCAATGACCCGCATTGCACAGACAAGCAGTTCAAGGCTCAGTCACAAAGCTGTTAAAAAGAAAAATAAGAAGTGGACATACATTCTGGTTGTGAAAGCCGATTATATACAATTATCTTCAGACCATTGTCTTTCTCTTGGTGCTCTGCCATATTTTTCCAGTTTCTTCTGTTTCTCATTAATCAGTCTACCCAAATGACATTTTCACAACCTCCTATGACAGCGTAATCCATGGGGTCCTTTGTGACTTCCTTTAGTAAACGTGGAGGCAGTCTCCTTTCTTAACTCTAGGGTAAGGTCTGCAAACATTTTTTGTTAAAGAGCCAGATGGAAATTTTAGACTTTATAGGCCAAGAAGCAAAATCGAGGATATTATGTTGATACTTACATGACAAGAGATGAGAAAAATTTCTGCATTTTTTTCAATAATTGAAAAGTGTAAAATTTATTCTTTGCTCCCAGAGAATAAGAAAACAACCTGATTGGGCTTGTGCTATAGTTTGGTGAATTCTACTCTGAGGGAAGAGCAGAAATACTAGCCCAGGATTCTTAAACCAAATACTATGTTGAGTTTAATATAACAAATAAAATATAGACGATGTAGAATACATATTTAGTATAATATACATACATTTTATATATACACGTACACTCTGAGATTTGTCTCTTTTTTATTTTCTTGTCTTTTTAGGGCCTCATCTGTGGCATATGGGGGTTCCTAGGCCAGGGGTCTAATTGGAGCTGTTCCTGCCGGCCTACACCAGAGCCACAGCAACACCAGATCCAAGCCGCGTCTGCAACCTATACCACAGCTCACGGCAATGCCAGATCGTTAACCCACTGAGCGATGCCAGAGATGGAACCTGCAACCTCACGGTTCGTAGTCGGATTAATTTCCACTACGCCACGACGGGAACTCCTAAAGGGCCTCATTTTGAACTGAAAGGCAAAGTAGTGATGATTGAGGTCCAAGAACCTCCCCACTTTTTGTGGCTGAATTTTTGGGTCATGCCTTAAACCATATTTTGATTGTAACACATTGGGTTTGTTCTATGGAAAGGTCTTCCATCTATGTTTCAAGAGGATGTTGAACACCATCCAGAGTTAGAGACAAAGCCACAGGAATCTCCCCACCCAAAGCTAGAAGAGCTGCATACTAGTCATTAGACCTGGTTCAGGTATTGCGTATCCTTGCCTTCTTCTCTGTTAACACTGCCTGCTCTCTTGCAGTGAGATGAGGTCTTTGACTTGCTTTGGATGAGTAAATGTAGCAGGGAGTGACATATGTCTATTCTGGGTGGAAATACCTAGTTGCCAGAGCAAAACACTGAAGTACTTATTTTCCCTTAGCTTTAGGGAACATGGAAGCATGATTGAGATGGAATCTCCATCAGCCTGGGGCCTTGAGTAACTACGAGAAGCAGAGTTCCCCCATCAAACCATATAGAATATGTAGTATGAGGCAGAAACAGACCTCTGTGGTTCTAAGTCTCTGAAATTTGAGATCATTGTTTGTGCAGCATAACCTAGCCCATCCTGAAGGCTATTATCTGGTTAGCCCAAATGCATGAGAATTGAATAAGAAAAAAATATCTGTTAAGCTGCTTGTTTGGAAGAATCACTGTTAATAGTGGTTTCTGGCTATACTATTTCTAGAGACAATTGTGCTCTGTTCCGTGCTTATTGAACTGGATCTTGGGCAGTTGTGTGTTTTTGAGTGGAAGTCCAAAGACCAAACCTCATTCACAGAAAGGAAAAACAAAAACCGAAAATCCAGATACTGGAGTGAATGCTGTTGCATTTTACTCTGCAAACATTTATGGAGTGCCTCTATGACAACACACTGTTAGAACCTCCAATGCTTTATCAGGTGGTTTCTGAAAAAAGAACTGCAAATATCCTCTTTGATTTCTTACTTGTTCTTTTTGTAGTCAGGCAGTCATTTAGGAGGACACCTAATTAGCAGCTATTGCATCTCAATGCAGATAATTTACAAGTTTATTCTCTGAAAAGGGAGACATTAATGAGAGTAGAATCCTGTGTCTGAACCCTGGAAAGGACAACTGTCTGCCTTCATTGTGTTCACTGGGTAACTGGTTCCTTCAGTTTGCTGAACTTGATCTGAAGAAGCACCTGGCTACTCAGGTGACATAGGGTTTATTTTGACCTCCTCAGAATGAAACTTATTGCTAGTTTAGTGGGCCCTCTCTGCTAGCATGAGCAGGTAATGTGAAAAATCAAAACTGACAGCACATTTAAATCAAACCCTTAGCTCAGATAGGGTGTCTGTACATCTCATGGAACAATTTAAATCCCTAGATGGAAAAGCAAAGAATTGTACTGAAATGGCTGGAGGGTGTGTATTGAAAGTAGAATTTACTAACTGCTGAGTATCCAGGGCAGGCAGGCCAGGTTTAGGTTGCAAGTGGTTAAATTTAGCCACTGGCCACTCAGGAAACCTGGAGAAGCCAAAAAAAATATAAACTTAGATTTGCTTATTTTTGTTCTCCACATCCCTGAAGCCACTAGAGAATTTCCTGGCCTAAGCAACATCACAGAGGAATCATCTTTTGCTCCTCTTACTGCAGAATAACCATATTTATTCGATAGTATTTTTGTGTGTGTGAATTTCCACAAGGGTATCACTTTGTTAGGTGAATAAGGAAATGCCAGACTAATGAACAAATGGTCTCTTCAGCCCAGATATTTATGATAAACGCTGAGACAGGGCACTTTTTGCTTGCAGGTCTTCTGCAGTTGCATTTTGCCAGTGTACAAGATGGAAATGACGCTTTTGAATTTTTTAATCATAAGTATTTCCATGTGTGATAGGAGAGTAGAAATAGGGCAAAGGAGGCAAGTCAGAGGCTATTCTGAGGAAGAGGAAAGAGTAAAACATTTCCGCATTGGCAGAACAATCAGTATTTGCCTTTTCTGTCCAAAATCAATATTTGAACCATGATGTCAATACTTTTGATATGGGAGCCAATACTGGTTATTAGGCGTGGAGTCTCTTTTTTTGTTAATGTGAAGGGATGAGCAAGTACCTGTTCCTTTATCTAAATGAGTTCCATGATTAAGATGCCCAGAGAATGGAGTAAATACTCAATTTTGAACAATTTTGATTCATAAGTTGAGATTAGGTGAGTTTTGCTTCATGTGCAAAGTTTTGTTAGTGTCTAGTTGGTGTCTTCCAACTCATGCAGCTTGTTTCATCCAGTACTGATCAGTAAGGCTGTGGACTCAGAGTTCTGCATGATTATGGCCTCAAATTCTCCTGACTTCTGATTCTAGCATGGCTGTAGGAGCCTGTTCACATGGGCTTTGAGGAGCTTTTGCATAGGTACAGCTATACAGAATCTTGCTTAGGTGTGTATCACACACATCTTGCATTTGTTGTGCAGTTTCTCTGACAGTGTGGCACAGGGTAACTGTCAAAGCTGCTTGGTGGGTTGGCAGGTCCATCCTGGGGGCAGGGAACAGTTAATGCTCCTTAGGGCAACCCTTGGCCCATGGGAGTTGAGAGCCAAGGAATAATGCTTCCTCTTCTCACCTCCCAGGTGGACACTTTGAAGGCACATTTCAGAATGCTTCTCAGAAAGTCCTAGGGGATCAGACATCACATTGTCTACAGTTGGGAGATAGCCTATAGCATGTCTTTGTGTTGGCCTCCCCTACTTCCTGTCTTCATCTCCCAACCCTTTACTTCTGCCCCAGAATTCCATTTGCCAAAGAAACCACCTGCATACAAAGTTTGTCTCAAAGTTTGTCTTTTGAGGAAATTTGTTCTAAGATTTGTTCTATTCATAGGCCTCTCCTACTTTCTGCAGAAGTATGTAATTTTAGACTAAATTTAGTCTGACTGCTATTGGGACATTGTTAGTGAATATGAAAGATCCCACTCACTTTTCCATTTCCAATATGGTTTTAGCACCAGGGGCCAGTGGGCTGAAATGATCCCATTAAAATGGTCAATGACCTATTTTTTTTTTTCCTTTTGATATAGGAGAGATTCTTTTAATGTGGGTTTCTAGTCCACTGTACTGCTCCTTTGTGAACCTTGTTATAAAGCCTTGAGCTTCAGGAAAGAAATTAAAGTATAGGGCCATTTCATGGTACTCGCCTTTGTGCTCTGAATACCTTTTGATCTTTGTAAAGTATAAACATTCTGGGGTCAGTGCTGATGAGGCCAGCCTGGTAGCCTTGATTCCTGCATGGGCTGATTTGACTTGCATGGCGGAAAACCATCACACGGCCTGAAATGGCATTCTGAGTTCTGGTTGAATATGCTGTAAGTGTTTGCCTTTGGTCACCCAGGGTAGCAGATGACAATGCACATGTCACCTTCCCTCCTGAGCACCAAATGCAAGTGCCTGTGACAGTAATTTGGATGTGCAGTATAGCCTGTGATGAGAACACATTTATGTAGTGGGGCATTTTTAGCTGGCTGAGCAGGGCCCAGGTGAGACTCCTGTAGGCAAAGCACTTCAGGGCACAGTTATCCAGGAGCAGTGACCAGACTCTCCATTCTGCATGCCATCTCTACTGCATTCGTGCTATTGGTTCTACCTTGAGATGCACTGCCACCTAGACTCAGGTGTTTTTGTGCAGGGGGGAGGGGGTTGGCAGTAACACAGGGACAAGGCTGAGAGTCAGCCATGCTGCTGAAAGCTCCAGAAACCGTGCGCTTACAGTGCATTCACGGTGTCACTTTCTCCTTTGTCCCAGATGAGTTGACTTTGCTGCCATATTTCTAATGGCAATGAGTCATCTGGCAACTTGGGAAGTTGCTATTATCCTTGAATTGAAGAGAAGCCTGGTGGCTCCCTAAGAAGACTGCAGTTTGCCAGAGAATTTGTTAAAAGCAAAATTGGTTCTCCAGGGCAAAGCATGTTTGAATTTAACTTTGTGGTCCAGGGACTTAGGGTGTTCTTTCTTGGAGGTGAAATGCATAAGCATAAGTTAACCACTTTAAAGTGTATAAGCAGTGGCATTGGGTACATTCACAGTGCTGCAGGGCCATCATCTCTGTCTATCCCTATGGGTTTTTTGTTTGTTTGCTTGTTTGTTTTGGCTGCACCTGTGACATTCGAGACATCCTGTGGCCAGGGATCGGGCCTGAGCCACTGCAGTGACAATGTCAGAACCTTAACCTGCAGAGCCACAGGAGAACTCCCATCATCTCTATCTAGTTCTGAAATACTCTCATCATCCCCAAATGAGACCCCACAGGAAAGTGGAAATGGGGTTTTAATGCCTGACTATACAGATAATTGCCTTTTTATGAGGAGGAAGAAAAATGTAAGAGCAAATCTTATACTTATGCCTTTTAATTTCATTTCATTTTTAAATGATGTATCTTTTTTAGCTCCTTTAAATTTCTAAAGGCAATATATTTTCAGTGCAGAAGACTAAAACACTGTGAAAATCAGAAGGAAAAGAATACCAAAACAAAACAAAGATGGTTCAAGTCCAGTTCAGACAAAGTATATCAAAACCTCTGGCTGAATGTATGTGCTCTCCTCTCTCCCCCTTGTCTGGGTAACAGTGCGGACTTGTGTCCGAATATGCACTGAAAGAACTGGACTATGTAGGATTCTGCTGTCTCTTCCAGTGTGTCTGAGAACTCCTGGTTCAACAGCAGGAGTGGAGTAGAATCGGGTCAGACCTTAGGCAGAAATCTGAACCCTGCTACTTGCTAGCTGTGTGACCTTGGGCAAGATGGATAAAATTTTTCTGAAGCTTGGTTTTCTCACCTGAAAAATGGGGTTAATATCTGCTTCTGGATATTATAGAAAGGAAATAGAAAGGCTATTGTAGAAAGGAAATGCCTTGCACACAATGCTGAATAAATGACAGCTTTTTAAAAAAGAGCGAGCCAGGGAGTTTCCATTGTGGCTCAGTGGTTATGAACCTGACTAGTATCCATGAGGATGCAAGTTCAATCCCTGGCCTCGCTAAGTGGGTTAAAGATCTGGCATTGCTGTGAGCTGTGGTGCAGGTCACAGACGTCACTCAGATCCCAGCTGTTCTGGCTGTGATGTAGGCCAGCACCTGCAGCTCTTATTTGACCTCTAGCCTGGGAACTTCCATATGCCACAGGTGCAGGCTTAAAAAAAAAAAAAGGAAGAAGAAGAAATTTAAAAAAAGAGGTGAGAAGGACGCAGGCTGAGAGACAGATGGTTGGAGGTCCGCCTGGCCCAAAGCCCAGGCAAGTGTCCTTCTCAGGCATTTCATCTTCATAGCAGGTTTGATTTAAGCTCGTAACTCTGCAAACAGAGTCAAACTCCCATATACTGAAGCTGGAATGCCAGCCATATACTGCTGGGCACTGTCACTGTCGTCTAGTGCCAAAAGACTATCTCCCAATTTAAAGCAAGATGATTTTGGGTACCAACTGGTGCTGTGGCACATCAGCCACAGATGGAGCAATCAGAGACCAGGTGCTGAGCAGTTGCAGGAGGGTCGTGTGCTGTGCATCTGGCTAGCTCAGTTGCAGTGAGGGCTTTGGAGAAGTGACAGTATTTGATGGGCAGGGTCCTAGGTAGGGTGTCTAATTCATGTAGCTGAGAGGATGCTGACATGCCGTGCTCTTGAGGGCTGGTTGTGTGCAGAGTCTGGGTACCCATTTTCCATGGTCCAGCTATGGAGTAAAATTTGGAATCCCACTACCTTGGGCCAGGTGTTTTGTCCAGTCTCTTTAATTTGTAATTTACTTAGCAAATTGTTGAACCATATGTGTTGGATGCCTTTCAAGGTGTTGACATCTGGAAATAACACATGATCCTCGCCATTATGGGAGTCCCTGTCTAGGGTTTCCATTCCCTTAGGCTTCCTATGGATCTCTCATCTCTCAAGGTGTCCCGTCCATTAGAAACAAATTCCATGGCCAGACAGGTTTGGGTCAAAGTGTACAGGATATAACTCTTGGAGAGTCCTAGTACACATCAGCATTTAAAACCTCTAACATGTTCCCCAGTAAAAGCAAAAAGAAAAATTAACTTGATGTTTCCTATGTTTATTTAAACATGAAAACTTTTTACCACTTAACACTTCTTAGCATCCCCAGGAACTAATGTTCCATGCTGACCTAGAAGAAATCTGTCACAAAATAACTTTTACAGACTGAGACCCATGAACAAAACTATGCAAAGTTTATACTTCATATGTAGATGCAGTTCTGTGGAGTGCCTTCAGAACTTTTGAGTTCTGATTGCATTTCAGACACTTCCTAAAGGACAGTTTGCTAACTGTAGTGTTTCTGTCACTAGCCAGGTCCTGTACATAGAGAGACTGCCTTGGGTGGCAAGGGTCTGCACCCACTGGCAAATTGTTTGTTCATTGAGGATCTGGAAACTCACCCCCTCAGCTCCGGTTAGTCACTACTGTTTAGTGGGAATGTGGGTCAGACCATGGAGAGCTTAACTTTCTTAGAATAGGAAAACCTGTGTTTTTGTAAAAGGGAAATTTTCCAGGAGTTCCCATCGTGGCTTAGTGGTTAACGAATCCGACTAGGAACCATGAGTTTGCAGGTTCGATCCCTGGCCTCGCTCAGTGAGTTAAGGATCCGGCGTTGCCGTGAGCTGTGGTGTAGGTTGCAGACGCGGCTCAGATCCCGCGTTGCTGTGGCTGTGGCAAAGGCCGGCGGCTATAGCTCCTTTTAGACCCCTAGCCTGGGAACCTCCATATGCCGCGGGTGCAGACCTAGATAAGGCAAAAAGACAAAAAATAAAAAATAAAAAAATAAAATAAAAGGGAAATTTCCCAAGTTGAATTAGTCTTCAAACATATAAAATACCATGTTGGTCAAGAAAAAGAAAACAACAACAAAATTCTCTAGGCTAGTCCTTCCGGTAGAAGTCCTTCCTGCTAGGTTGTGACCTTCCCCTGGGCAGATGGAGTAGTGACGTGTTTTCAGATGAGTAAGAGACATAAAACCAAAGGGCCTGTGAGGCAGAGGCCATGCCCACATAAGCAGATCTTCCGTGTGCTGGTGATTGTCCACAGACATCTGTCTTGTCTGCCAATGACCTTGGCTCAGCTGGTATGTCTTCCTCCCAGACAGAGTTTCTGCAGCTAGCTTCTAGGACAGCACAACCTCTTCCATTTCCTTTGCTGTCTTTCTTTTCTCCTCAATGTTGGAGATCTTGGAAGGCACCAGGGCATAGTCCTTGACCATGAGTTCTTTATTTGCACTCACTTCCTTGGAAATCCCACATAGCCTCAGGGGGTTAAATGCCATTTCTATGCTGAGAACATGTGTATTGATATTTCCAACTGAAGTCTGCTTCCTGGATGTATATCAAAGTCTCTTGTCATCTCCAGTCTAGAAGCTCTTGACCCTGGCAGCACCGAAGCAAACATCTTGATCTCCCCAGCCCTCCAAATCTTTTCCACACACAGGGTTTCCCATCCGGTCAGGGTCCTGGCATTGGTTGCAATAGGACTACATGGTTAATTCTCTCACTTCCTTCGAATCTTGAATTAAATGTTGCCTTCTCAAGGATGCCGACCCTGACCACCCTGATTGAGATTGTTGTGTACCCCACCCTTGGTACATCTCATTTCTCTCATCCTTGCTTATCTTCTTCCATCGTGTCCATTTATCACTTGACAAATAATTCAGGAGAAATATTTATAAAAGCTCAAGTTTGTCGTAAAAGTTCAAAGGTAAATTATCCACTGATTATCTTGAACTCCAAACTGTTGGTGTGTTTTGAAGCAAAGACCATCTGAATGTCTTGGAAATGTATTTGGTAGGTTGAAAAACTATTATAGTAGGGGCAGGTTTTAAGAAGTACTATGCGTTATATATTAGTAAGTGTATATACATATATGTAATACATTTAAAAAAAATTTTCTCAATTGGAAATTTCACGTCTTGTTCTATTGACCAACTACTCTAATGGATGTCTGATTGTTTAAGCATTCTGCTAGCTTTCTGTTAGGCTTCCAGTTTTAAATTAAAAAAAAATAAAGGTACTGCAGACTTCTCCCTAAATTGAATAGTTCATTTCCCAGTGTGTTGCTAATCTCAAGTTTTGCCCCAAAGATAGTATTTTAAAAACTTTCACACTGAGTTCCTTTGTGTATCAAAGACAAAGTTATTATCAAAATTATTACTCATGTTCTTTGTCATGCAAAAAAGCATAAGTAATGTTTTTAATAATGCAAGCCATTAAAAAGTGGATGGGCTGAATTCATAGTGTCTGTTTCTAACACACTTTGGAAAATAATTTTTCTCTGCAACAAGGTGTAACCCCTTGATGCCTGCAGGAGTCTTTTCCCCTATTTTTTTGAACGTGGAGTTGAACAGGTATTTCATTTATAGACTCAGGGCCCAAACTGTGACTTTTTCAAGCCCCTTTCTTTTTAAGACAAAAAAGTTTTGAATGAGGTTCACTGTGAGGAACAACTTTCTTTGGAAATAATTACTTTGGGAGAAAATAAGCATCTGGGAAATTTTTTTAAAGTTTGACTGACACTTCTTTGCTCAAAATGGTTTAGGGGATAGTTCCACCGGACAGGTGGTATTTTAGGAGTTAAGATTCTCTTCAGGTCGAGGCCACATTATCACTGGCAAACTTGGAAGTAATCACGTGATACGAGGAGAGCAGGGCCTGGCTTCTGTGTCCCCTTCCCCCTATCTGATGCCCATTCAGACTCCTCGCTCACTGAGTCTCACAGTCTTTTCTTATTTTTTTAATTAAAAAATTTTTTTTTTTGCTTTTTAGAGCTGCACTTGCGGCATATGGAGGTTCCCAGGCAAGGGGTCGAATCGGAGCTATGACTGCTGGCCTACACACAGCCAGTCCAGATCCTAGCCGTGTCTGCAACCTATACCACAGCTCATGGCAACGCTGGGTCCTTAATGCACTGAGTGAGGCCAGAGATTGAACCCACAACCTCATGGTTCCTAGTCAGATTCATTTCTGCTGTGCCACAATGGGAACTCCTCACAGTCTTTTTAAACATGGTGGTCCATGTAGCCATCCCCAGACAGTTTGAGCAGTCATGGGAAATTACAGCAGTGGGTAAAATACAGTCAGTAAAAAATATTTTTAAAAGATGGAGAGCAATAACTAACACTCAGGACATGTGGAGCCAGTGCCAGATTTCAGGTGCCTCTGCTGCTACCTTGCTATCCTTCCTAGATACTAAAATACAGGTTCCCATACAGGCTTTTGACCAATACCTGGTGGCCCTCTCTGGGATATCTCACACCTTCAGAAAGGGCTCTGGAGCAAGAGACATGGTTATCAGAGCTTTGCCTTGGCTTAATCCCAATGCACTTTGAACATCGTGGCTGCACACAAGTATCTCTGTTCCACACTCCGTAAATTACTTGATATACAGATATGACACATTCTGAGTTTCCTTCAGAAGAACCAGGTGGCCTAGAGTTTTCATTCCTTTTTGAAACAGCAGTCTTTGTTCTAGTTAAGAAGAGTCCTGGCCTACCAAGCAGTTATGTAATGGGGGACTAGAAAAGATGGCCTGAGGAGAAGCTCCCCACAGAGAGGAAAACACATTGTAACTTTCCCAAACCCCAAACCTGTACTGCTTCTCTGCTGTTGGAAGAAATTAATGTTTATTTTTCCTTCCCATTTTCAGAGAAGACATGTGAAAGGATCAAAAGAATGGATTTGTCTGGATGTTAGTGTGGTCTGGTAAGGTTGCAATTAGCATTTTTCTCTCTTCACCAGAGAAGCAGAGACCATGTGCAGAAATTATTTAAATTCTTGTGCCTTCCAGGGAAGCTGTTTTATTTGCCACTGCATTTATTGTATCACCGGGGAGCCTGACAGTCATTCCAAACTTTTGCTGCAATAGCACTAATGTTGCCGGTGGCCATGAGGCTAACAAAAGGAAAAATTAACTTTCCTCCAGCTGAAAATTAACACCTTAGATTAATTAAGAAGCAAATGCAATCAAGGCCCCTGGATTTTTCTCCGAAGGTCATTTCTGCAGGGGCCCAGGACTGCAGGATGGGGAGGGAAGTTGAATGTTTCATCAGGATTAATTTGAAATGTAATTGGCCCTGTGTGAATGGAGTGGAAACCAACAGGAGTCTGAAGCCTCTTTTGCTCCACGCAGAAGAGATTGTCACTGCTGGGTGTTGTTTTGTTCTTTTTTTTTTTTTTTCCTTTGGTTATAATTGTTGTTTGTTATTTTTTTGAATAGAGAGAATGGAGGTAAGAACACATGGGACCGCATGATTCATTCTGGAGTTAGGCTGCCTTCTGTTTCCAACCCAGGTGATTCATTTATTGTCTGTGTGATCTTGGGCAAAGTATTTCATCTCTCAGAAACTCTACTGTCTCATCAACAAAATGGGGATACACAATAGAACTCGCAAGCTACAAAACGCTTAGTATGTTAGAGGTGCTCATGAGATGGTGGTCATTGTGAGCAGCATTTTTATGACGGAAGATGGGTGGTTAGACGTGCTTTAGTGATCATTGTCGATCTCACACACAGAATGTTGGCAGAATTATCCATTCATACTTGATCTTTGGGACTAGTACTCATATCCTAAGATACTTGTTTTAATTATGACTTTGCTGAATATAATTTCATTTGGAGGGACTTGATTTGACAAAGGGGGCATGTCAAAATCTAATAAGTTATGTACTAGCAAGTTTCCTTCTATGCTTTTTGCTTATTTTTTTCCTTTGAAGATACCTTTGTTCTTTAAAAATGTTGTGTTTCTGTTTTATTTCCTCTAAGTAAAAATATGGTTTCTTTTGTACTCTTTTGCATAGTAATTAAAACTTAACACCTGTCTTAACCCTATCAGCTTTTCCTATCTCACCCCAGAGACCACACTAAAATATACTCTAGCTACCCTGAAATTCTTGGTATTTTTCAAACCATCATGGATTTTCATATTCTCTGTTTTGCCTATAAGAGTTTTTCTGGCCTTGAAAACTTTTCTCCCATCTCAACTCTCTCTCTTCATCTTTGAAGCTTTAATCTTATGTCACATCGGTCCCATCTTCCTTTGCAGGAACAATTTCTCCTTGAATTCTACTACCTTTTAATTTTATGTATGATAATAGCGATGCCACCAAGGTGTTATTAGTTTATGGGACAAAATCATTACTTACAGTTTCTAGAATGTTACACTGTCAGGCATTGCATGAAGAGTATACTTGGCTTTGTTTCACTTGAGCTGAGCTTTACAACAGCTTAGTGAGGTGAACGCTAGGATTTTTTGCATTTGGAAAATAAGGAAACTGAGGCTCAGGTGTGCTTGCCACAGTCCCACAGCCAGTGCGTGTCAGAGGGAGGGCTAGGTCAGGGGCCAGTCTGCCTCCACCATCCATACTCCAGCACACATGCTGTCCATCCCAGCTGTGGCCAGGATGAATTCCATTTAATTATCCTTTATGCACATGTCTGCCTCTTTTTTTAAAGTGTAAGTCCTCTGAGGCCCAGGACCATAACTCATTTGTTATCCTAGTCCCATGCCCAGCAGAGAGCCCGCCACCTGGTGGGGACCCAGATTGTGTTAGAATTGGCTCATGCAGGCAGAAGCTGGCAAAGATAAGAAAGAGCTGAGGACAATAGCCCCTGACTTTCTGAAATATGACACAGTCCCATAAATGACATCAGTGTGTGTGCCCCTAAGACAAGGACAAATGATTCTTGGTCCTGTGAGCACATTAAGACACGATTATGTTCTGTTAGCTCAGCTCTCCTGCCTTGGAAATTAGAGTAGTGAGCACGGCTTTGCTGCTCAAGTCACGTTTTGCTGCAGCATATTCCATTCATCCTCCTGACACCAATTTGTGTGATATTTCAGCATTTAGCACGCAGACTGGAAAACGATGTCCCCTCTTGTGTCCTCCAGGCTGTCTGCCCCCTTGCAGCTTTAGCCCTTCGATTTGCGCTTCCCTGAGTCTAGTGGACTCTATTGAAATTCTCCTAAAATTCACTCATTAAACTCTCCCCTGATCCATCACTATGAAACTGATGATCACTGTGTTGTCTTTTACCATTATTAATCTTTGGAGACTGATGCTCTCTGATGCTTCTGAGTGACTCACATGATTTCAGCTATTAATCTTTATCTCAATCAAATTATTTACTGTTTTAACTTGGAAGGTCTTGCTGCCTCTGGGGTTGAATCTTATCAGCTCTGATGGCTTCATGGCGAGAGATGTTTTGTTTTTGTTTAAATCCAGCAAACATTTTGATTTGCAAATAAATTCTACCGCTAAGAATTCTTGGATAATATTATTTTCTTGAGCCCCTTTCTAAACTCTATATTCTCCCCCTTTTTGTCTTTCCTCCTCCATCCTGGGGTCAATTAAATGGTACCTGAGGAGCAACCTTCAAAGCCCTCCCATTAGATGTCAAATTTACAGGTGGCTACTGTGATGAACAAAACAATGCTCCTTGCAGAGTTCCCGCTGCAAAAAGTGTAACTTATTGAGGGCCCAGCTGCTGCCATTGGAAGGTCAGCGTAGGTTCCTACCAAGACCACACTTCATACAAACTGCCTCTGGCTAATAACTGAAATATGGAGGATCCTCAGGTAGACCCATTCCTGGGAGAAGAGACTTAGCTGTTTGCCAGTCTTGGCTCTAAGACTCCCTAGGACTTTGTGCCCACCAACCTTCTCTCTCTTCTAGTTCACTTGGGTCAGATGCAGTGTGATCTGATGGCTCTTCATTCTGTCCCAGCTTCCCCTCCAAGACTGAGACTAACCCAACACCCGCTCCACATCTGTCTAGATAAAGACCTGGCCACCCATGGAGAGTTTAAAGTGAAATGCTATTGGGAGGATGAGAGAAATGGGAAAATCAGAAACAAATATCCTCTCAGGGAGAAAACTGAACTAGGTACAATTACTAATGGCATGAAATGGAAATAGCTGGTTTCTAAGATTGGGGATGTGGCATTTATTATTTCAAGGACTCACACTGCCTAATTAACTTAAGATTCAATATATTCATTAGGATGTGTTTACATACTTTTCAAACAATCGGTGGTCCATGGTGGGGGAAAAAACATGACAAACAATAAAACCAGGAGGGTGCAATTATCTGTAGAAATCATCCTACAGATAATCATGTGTTTTTCATTCTGTAATTAGAATGAATGATTTTTTTAATAAAAATATGTAAACTAGTTTCAGGCTTGTGTGATACTAAAGGAGATGTAAAGAGATGGAGGTGGTAGTCCTTAAGAAGTCTTAAGTTTTGGAGACAGAAACCAAACTCAACTCACAATCACTTTAGACAACATATTTATAGGAGAGTAGATATCTTCTTTTTCTTCCCTCCCCCCCTTTTTTTTTTACAAATTAACTTAACTATAGGTGTATAAAGATGCATATTTTCAAAAATTGGGTTTGAAACTAAAAAATTATTTTTTTTAAATTGTGAGTATTGGAAAACCAGAACTAGTACTCCTGGTACTCACAGTGATGACTTAAATATATAATTCTTGGTATTTACAAAACACTTTTACACATTTGCCACATTTACCCTGCTCTGTGTGTGGTCCTATCTCTCCTAACAACTTCATGGTAGAAAATGTGGCAGTAGCTTCCCATTTCACAGATAAGGAAATTGAGGCTAAGTGGTTACAACTCACACAAAATCACACAGTTTATAGGTGGTGCTAAAGGATGCGACCTCATGATTGTGACTATTACAGTGCCCAGTGTCCCTGCTATGACCTTCCCAAGATGAAATGTGACAAGCACAGGTTGTAGATTCTGACAGATCATGGCTGTGTGATTTGGAGAAATTGGTAACTCTAGAAACCTTGGTCTCCTTGCTTTTTCTATCTTTTCCTGAGCACATGAGAATGAGAGGTGGCAGAATCACAGTAGAGAGAAATCAGAAAAGCAGATCATTTTATTGTCGTTACAAACCAATAAGAAGTTGACTTGAAATACTTAGCCTAAATTCCTTCCCAGTGAATAGATTTTATTTGTGTCTTTTAAAGAGGCACATAATATCCCTATTAAACATTCACAAATATTTATGGGCAACTTATTCATGAGAAGCATTGGGTGAGATGTTGTGGGTAAACAGATGAATTAAATGCTGCCAGTCTTCCTGGAGCTCATGGTCAGGTAAAATGTTTCTGAGACCACCTTCTTCAATCATTTGGGGGAACTAGTTAAAAATACAGATTCATGGTGCCTATCCCAATGTGACTGAATCAGAATCAGTGGGGAGTGGGGCCCAGAAATGTGTATTCTGAAAATATACAGATGCTTCTGCTCTTACAGCCACACAGTTCCAAAACACCATGCCGTCTAATCAATTTTCCCCATTTGAATGACTTACATTAATTAATTAAACAAGTTATTTGGGAATATATGGCCGTAACCTAGGAGGAGGGAACTAACTCAATATAAAAGGAAAAAAGTCACAAAGTAACAGTTTCTTCCACACAAGTAGAAGTTATGTTTTTCTCTCTCTACTCTGCTTGTTGGGAGCTGAAGGAAAGGTTGATCTGACAGAGCCCTGACTTAGGAGGAATGGGAAATAGAGCTTAGTTCCTCATCAGCCAATAAGACATGCCTGCCCTCTGGTTCTGTTTCCTGATTGGTTCAGTTGGGGGGGGTGTTCTACGTGAGGGTGACATGCCTTTCCCTAAGTTTGCTAACTTGGAAAATCTAGGAGAGAACCTAACTGTCTAGCCGTTGAAGGTTCTTGCTGATTAGTAGTATCTTTTTGTCTAGAAAGCCAAACAACAGAGAATGATTCCAGAATGCTCAAAATGAGTAAAATTCAAGATACCCACATGTTGGCCACTTTAATACATAGAAATGGAATTCAAGAAAGGGCAAAACCCCAGTTGTCTTCCAGAAGGTGTAGGTGTCATGAAATTATTTATTCAAGTGTATTTATGGAGTTTTGGTTTTATTTCAGGCATTGTGCTAGGTATCAATAGCATTGCTGGGGTGGACTCTGTGGACTCTGTTACTATTATTCTGCAGACAAGCCCAAGGCAACTGTTAGATAATAGCCTGGTATTCTTCCTCTTTGCTGTCATAGCAGAAAGAGACGGTTTGACTAAGTGGAGTAGTGGCGGAGCATCAGTCGAGCTCTTCTCTGCATGAAGTCCACACCTTCAAAGGTGGAACTCACTTCCTATTAGAGGAATGAAGTGTATATGGATCCAAACTAAAAGCTTTCTATCACGTTGCCTTTTAACATCTCTTGCTGCTTTTAGAAAAGGGAGAGAGAATCGGATTCAGTAACACCACTTCTAATGGAGTCTTTACCTTTGATGATTTTTGAAGGGAAAATCATGGTATGTGCTCTCTATGAAATGCTTTCTGTCTGGCAATATCGGTTTGCTTTTCTCCAGTCACAGACAGGGATTCATTTGTGGCTCTGTGATCCCGGAGTCTGGCACAGATGAACTGGTAGCTCCAAGGAGGTCATTTGGGGAAGCCTCTACCCATGCATTGAAATCGTTCAAAGATGGTTGCCTTCTTGTGGTGGCCTGTGTCTGAATCATGCCCTGGATTTTAAAGGGCTGGTGTCTTGCTACCTTGCTACTTTTTCCAGGCCATGCAGCCTTACAGGAAAGTCAGGCAGCAGTCCTCACTCTGATGGAGTGGACCTCTGACAGGAGCAGCTCACTGTCCTCACTAAGGATGATTCTCTCTCCAGCCAGAACCCCACCTCCCCCTTACTGAGCCCTGGGAGAGTGGTCAGATTTGCCTGTTCCCATGCTCTTTTTCAAAGTTAACATATAATACATTTATCCATACTCATTGTAAAATTATTTCAGGCTTTCTGAAAAAATTTAGAAAATATAAGAAATCACAAAGGAGATAAAACAGCATTCCCTTGTTCATTTTTCCACTGTAAATATTACATATATATATACATACACATGAAATATATATTAGAAAAATAAACATAAAACATAAGGTAAAGAAATACAAATAAATGTATTTTTTTCTGAACCAGTGGTCAATTTGCACATTATTTGCTGATATTACTTTTCACTCAACACTGTATTTGGAATATTTCCCATCCTTAAATCAGACCTTATTCATAGGATTGATGTGCCAAGTGCTATTTAACCGTAGTTTATTGTTAGATATTTGGAAGTATTTTTTTCCCCTTTTAACTTTGTCTACTTGTCTATCAGTACTATACTTGCATTCAGCTCTCTTGGAACATCTATGATATTTTTTTCCCCTCAGAATAAAAATCTTCAAAGTGGAATTACTAGGTTAACTCATTTATTTAGAAGTTTTAGGGACTTATATCATCTACCACTGATCAAAGAAGATCTTTGGATTAAAGTCACCAGCATGCTACAGGTGGAGCTGGTGGTTTATAATCTCGGTTAATTTGATATGTCAAAATGGGTATCTACTGGTTATAAAACTTTTCATTGTCTTGATAAATATGCATTTTTGAGTGTTTTCCTCTTAGGCTGATAGGACTTTTGTCTATTTCCCTTTATTATTAATTTTCTCTACTTTGTGTTTATTAGTGCTATTATTTTATGTATTGCCCACTGAAATTAAGGTATCTTTTTTATTAACTTACTTAAGAGATGGTTGAAAAGCTTTTGCCTGATTTTTATATTTTAATAGTAAAAGTTCAATTTCATTTTTATGAGGCCAGATATTTCTAAAATCTTTTCCATAGTCTTCTTTTACTCTCTGATTACCTCATGCTGAGAGTAATAGGAGGGAGGTGTAAACTACATTTAGGTATTATAGGGTTCAATTTTTTTTTAACTTGTTTAGCTCACTTGAAAATAATTTTTATGTATAGGGAAGACGGTAATTAACTTTGTGCGTGTGTTGTGTGTGTTGGGGGGACTCTAGCCACCATTTATGAAATAATCTTCTCCACTGATTTAAATGCCCCCCTCTTGGCTATATTGACTCTACATATTATAAGATTTAATTAACTTGTGTTATTTCTACCTGTCTACTCTTGGGTCCACACAATCATTTTAGTTCCTATAACATTTAAATGTATTTTATTTTATTTATTTATGTTTGTTTGTCTTTTTGCCTTTTATCTAGAGCCGTACCCGCGGCATACGGAGGCTCCCAGGCTAGGGGTCTAACAGGAGCTGTAGCTGCAGGCCTTCGCCACAGCCACAGCAACACGGGATCTGAGACGCGTCTGCAACCTACACCATAGCTCACGGTAATGCCGGATCCTTAACCCACTGAGCAGGGCCAGGGACTGAACCCTCAACCTCATGGTTCTTAGTCGGATTCATTAACCACTGAGCCAGGAAGAACTCCTAAATATATTTTAATATCTAGCATTTTGCATTTCTTGATTTTTCTCTTTCATTTGGAAATCATCTCTTACTTTCTACTTGTCTGCCTGATTTTTGATATGTGAGTTTTCCCGTTTGATTATATAGATGAAGTCTTGTTGGACATGTTCCTTGGGTATTTAAGTCGACCTTTTCAGCTAACATTCAGATTTCCCTCCATCATTGCTTTATAAAATGCTCTCATTTTAGACCACAGACTTCTTTTGAGTGCTCATTAATACCTGTTAATGCCAACACCTGTGATGGTTACTAATTGTTGCTCTTACCCTTTTAACCCTTTTATTCTTCTTTTTTTTTTTTTTTTGCCTTTTGTTATTTTAGGGCCACACCCGCGGCATGTGGAGGTTCCCAGGCTAGGGGTCTAATGGGAGCTGTAGCCACTGGCCTACACCACAGCCACAGCAATGCAGGATCTGAGCCGTGTCTGTGACCTACGCCACAGCTCATGGCAATGCCAGATCGTTAACCCACTGAGCAAGGGCAAGGATCAAACCCCCAACCTCATGGTTCGTAGTCAGATTCATTAACCACTGTGCCACGATGGGAACTCCTAACTCTTTTATTCTAACTGTATAATGATGGTCTCTCAACCTCTACCATTAAAAAGCTCAGACTCTACAGGAAGTTATTTGGTTGTTTTTGTTTTTGCTTGTATTTCTTTTTTCATTCTTTGTGATTTAGGAAGTACTTCCATGTTTTCCAACTTTCTCTAAAGACCAGAAAAAACACCAGTGTGAGTAGTAATGTCAAACTGTAACTTTCCATGCACTTCCACTTGATCTCCATGGAAAGAAAGGAACACTATTTCTCCCAAGGTTTGCTCCCCTGACAAGAGCTCATTGATCCATGCTAGAATTACCAACTCCTTGACCACAGGGGTCAAGAGTTGGAAACTGTCTTTCTTGCTTTCTTCCACAAGTTGAATGATAGCTATTCTATCAAAATCTAATGTAATACCATGTACCATAGTTGGACCCTGTTATAAGTGAGGAAGTTAGCAAACATGGTTTGCAAGTAAGTTTTCCATCCATTAGATTCTTATTGCCCTGCCACTTACTCTTTCAAGTGGCCTGAGGGGTCTATCACCATTTGGTCTTTTCTAGATACTTTGAGTCAATGTTGACATTATCTAAGAGGCAGTGTAGCATCATCGTCAAGACCAAGAGTTGGCAAACTCTTCTGTGTAAGGCAGGTAGTGCCCATCTTTGGCTTTGAGCTGTACATCTCTGCTGTGTCTACCCAACTCTGTCTTCATGGAGGACAGCATCACAGACAGAATGTAAATGAAAGAGAATGTCTGTGTTCCAGCAGAACATTATTTACAAAAATAGATGGCAAGCTATGTTGGCCTGTGGGACCTGGTTTGCTGATCCCTGGTTAAAATGATAACTTCTGGAGCTAGGTTGCTGGGGAATGATTATCTGTTCATTTCTTTCTAGGCATGTGATCTAGGGTAAGTGTCTATCTTTGCTTCTTTTCTCTCTCTCTCTCTCTCTCTCTCTCTCTCTCTCTCTCTCTCTCTCTCTCTCTCCCCCCTCTCTCTCTCTCTCCCTCCCTCTCTCTCTCTCTCTTTCTTTCTTTCTTTTTTTATGACCATACCCACAGCATATGGAAGTTCCCAAGACAGGGATTGCATCCAAGCCACAGCTGCAGCCTGTGCCGCAGTTGTGGCAATGCAGGAATCTTTAACTCACTGCGTGGAGCTGGAACTCTTCAGCAACTTGAGCTGCTGCAGTCGGATTCTTAACCCATTAACCCACTGTTCCACACCAGGAATTCCTTACAGTAAGTTTCTTAATCACCTTGTGCCACAAAATAGGATATCTATAAGGCAAGGATGATCTACTTTAAAAGGTCATTTTGGAAATCGAAAGAATTGGTATGGATAAAGCTTTCGAACTTATGTGCCTGGAACACAAGCCCTAAACAAAGTGTCAAATGTTGCCTTAGTTTGTGGCCATTATACCCTTCAGATGATTGATAAATTCATCACTGCAAGAACATCTTCAGCAAGTTTTAAATATGTTATTGATAAACCTTTTCCTTTCTCCAAATTTCTATTGTTTAGGCCTAGGGTCCTTCTCCATCACTCCCCAGTGTAACATCTTTAAGGAAATGTCAATGGAAAAGTGTATCTGCTGCAGGCTCTTTTGTTTTATTTCCTGAACCTGGAGGACAGATTAAGGTGCAACAGCAGCTTCCCAGGATACTTTGTAACACAAGATCTGCTTTGTTACAGCTGCAGAGAAGCTCATGGCTGTATTTCTTTTCACATGATTTACCAGTTACTCCATGGTTTCTTGGCTAATTATTTCTAGCATGGCATTGATTGAGCTGTTAATAAAGTGTGAAGGTGCCTTGCAGATACATTCTGAGTCTTAAAGAAGCCATCTACATCTCAAACTGCAAACTGCTCTGTCCTCCAATACCCCCAATATTCAGGCGATAGCATCTCAATTGTAAAATTAATCAAACTTCTCTCAGTGACAGAAATGTTAATTTAAAATTTTTGTCACAATTACCAGGAGTGTTATTGCAGCTTCTGACTTGTAATTAATTTCTCCTTCCCTTTCTCCATCACTGGGTTAGACTCCTTTGTAATAGTGATAAATGAAATAGCTGCCCGACCTTTTTTTTTTTTTTTAGTTAAAATAAATTACTTTACAAGAAAAAAATTACCTTTAGGTAATCAACACCTTCAGATAAACAGGGGAACATGGGACATTAGGTACTTTATTGTTTCTCTCTCTCTCTTTCTAATTTGTGTGTTTTCAGTGATTGAAATGACAAATGGAGAAAGAGTGAAGTGAGTCGACTTTTATAGCTGTGCTCTCATATGGAACTAATTTGGGTTGCAGTGTTGGTTTTTATGGGTCCAGGGGAACACCGGCAAAATCAGAGTATGATGCTGAGAAGAGACTGCAAATGGGAATAAAATAAATCCACAGGGGGGAAAAGGAAACAAGACATTACGTTAACTTGAATGATAACTAGGAAATTGAGTGCCCTCTCAGTGTGAATCAAACCCTTACTACTCCAAATGTGGGTTGCAGACCAGATGTATGGTGACACCTGGGCGCTTGCTAGAAATGCAGAGTCCAAGGCCCTGCCCCAGTCCCACTGTGTCTAAGAAGATCCTCATATAACTTGCACACATACTGGAGTTTGAAAAACACTGGAGTCCAGGCATAGAGATGGGGTGCCCCTGTGGGGGGTGTTATAAGTGAAGTTTATAAGCAAACAGCAAAGGTCATGGTGCATCACCATTCCTTGTGCAAAGAAGGAAGAATAAGACATCCAAGGAACATATTTGAATCACAGAAAGTGAATCATTTAAGGTTTTGGGATGAAAGACCTACTTACAAAAGGGAATTGCTTTTTAGTTCCCCTGCATGTAGCCTTGCTTTGGTGTGACTATCAGAATTGTCAGCTTTTGAAGGGTAAGGACCATTCGGCTCTATCACAGTACAAGGGCACCGAACAATCTAGTGGAAAGAGGGTAATGGAATTGACTAGACCAACTGTAAAAATTGAGAGCAGCTGGTATAAGGATGTAAAAAGCTTTTGTAGGGCAAGTGGGTTGGTTGGTTTGTGTGTTTAGATAGATTGTGCAAGAGGGAATACAGACTTCTTGCCTCTTGAAATAGTATAGCAGATACTGGGAGAATATTACCTTGTTGAGATGCTGGAGACTGAGAACAACATGTAGCTGCAGCAGTACTTCCTGGGGACCCACGACACCCCAGCCCCATGCTGGGCACAGGAATTGCAGCCATGAAGACAGTAGGGGCTCCACTTGGAGGGATTTAAAGAGTCTGAATATGGTGGGGAAATGACTTAGTGTTTCCCTGGGACTTGTTTTATTATTTTCTTTGGAATGAGTTACTTCTCTCATTAGTCCAGTCAGAGGCTCTGTACTTGGCTTCCATTTTTCCTCCAGATCTTATAACAGGGAACTCTAATGAACAGTGGTGACCTCTGGGACCACGCTCATGCCAGTTGGGACAGTTTGAAGACTACTTCCCAATGTACCTGGGAAGGTGCGTATTTGTCCCTGTTGTTATTAGTAATCAAGGTAATCAAAGAGGATGGTTTTTAAAACCTCCATTTTTAGCAGAGGGCCCTCTGAATAAAGATTCCACATGCAATCCTTTTCTGGGGAAAATAAGACTGGATTGGGATCTTTGTTGTGAAATCGCTATCAAAATTAATTAAGGGAATCCTGTAATTATAATTTATGCATCTAGATGGCCCCGCATGGCTTGTTTCTTAATATGGGATTAGTTTTGAAACATATGACATAGCAATGAAAAGACCCCAGCTCCCCTTTTTTAAATAAAACATAAATAAAGTAGTTAAAATGTCTTTGATTTAGCTGTATCTTAATGGCAGTAGTTAGAATGGGACTCTTCCCTTCCTTTAAACTCGCTCCTATTCAATGTAAATCCCCAGCTTAGGGGCCTAGGGATGGGAACCCATACAGAAAAACTGGTATTGTTTTTAAATCTGGTCCACAGCACAAACACAAGTATTGCAGGTGGCAAGGCTGGTAGGAAATAACTGCGAGCCCCCAGGTTCAAATGGAACCATTCGCCTCCAGATTGGGCTCCTCTGGACCTTGATAAACTGAGTTATCACCAACATGCACATGCTGCTGAATATATTGTTGCATTCACCAAGTGGAGATTTAAAATGACTTTGTAACATGCCAAATTAGGTTAATTACCTTTTAAGAGTGTTTTGGAAAAACCTCTAAATGTTCTGTAATAAGGCCTCAAGGGACTTGGTATGATCTGCCCTGTTTTATTTATTTAAGAAGTCCTGCAGTTTTTTCATTCTTGCTCTCATCATTGGTCTCTACCTCGAGGGACACCCAACAAGTGTCCCTTCAGGTAGCTTCTTTATCTGTCATCCCTGTGTCACTTTCATGGGGACCAAGGTCCTATGGGCGTGTCCCTCATTCCTTTCTCATCCACTGTGTGTGTCCAGAGACTCTTGTGTATGAGCCCTGACTGCAGTCAATTCTGGTTCTTAAAGATCCCTACTCATCTCTGGGATCTTGATATTTCTGACAGATATCTCTGTTCAACAGGGAGCTTCATGAGAGCAGAGCCACAGCTTGATTCACAGAGAACCTTAGCACCAAGCATGTACTTCAAAAGCAGGCATCCAAGGGTGTGTGTCTTACGGGTGCTGATGATGCGATCCTGTCACCAGAACATAGCTGGCACTCAGAGCTGGGGGAAAGTGTGAACTGTGTGGTGTCTCAGCTTAAAACTCCTTCAATCTCTGATTTATATGGGAGGGTCAAAACTCTCTAACATCACCTTCAAGGTCTTCCACCAGGAGGTCCATTCAGATCCCTTCTCACCCTATACTTTGGAGTTTGACTCCACTCAAATTTTAAAGACCCTGAAGTCATCACACCTCCTCTTGCAGTTGGATGCCTAAGGTGCTCCTCCCTTTCCCTGGAATAGTTTTCTCCCCTCCTTTGCCCTTCACATTGCTTTGCTGGTAGGCTTCTGTTCCTCTTTAGCTCTTGGCTTTGCTATTCCTTTCCTGGAAAACCTCTCTGAGCCCCAAATCCTTGTTCAGGCCCATATCTGTTTCCATAGCATCTTGTGCCATCCCCACACTGCCTCGTGACTCAGCAGTTTCACTTTCTGTACTGTGAACTCATTGAGGACATATGCCATACTTGTCAGTCACGGTTTGGGCCCTAGCCCCTGGCACCATGCCCTGTGTTGAGTCCCACCAAGCGGAGAAAATCCACGAACACTCAGTCAAACTGCTGGGAGTTTTATTAGCTGATTGGCGACTGCATCCCACGCAGGCATGGGAGAGGAGTGCAGCCCCGAGTCAAAGTAGGGTTAGACTTACAAAGGCTAAATCCACATGCAGATGGCGTTTTGCACAAGCAAGCAAGTGGTTACAGAAGCCATAAATTCGCAGTTAGCCCAGCAAAAACAAGAACAAGGGGAGGGGGTCAGTCTTGCAGAACTGGGCAAGGTTGGGCCTGCAAAACAGGATTAACCTGTTAGTCCTGCAGAACAATATTTTTTTTTTTGTTAGGGGTCAGGATCCCAGGCCTGAGTTAAGATGACGTCCCTTAGAATCAAAATGGCTCCACTATGGCTAAATTTAAGAGGGTCTGAGTCTCCCTCTGAACTGGATCTTAACATTCCCCACTGGTTTTAATTTCATATCAAATCATTGATAGGTGTCTATTTCTTCAGTCTGAACGGGCATGTAATGGGGGTTTGTATTTAATACCATTATTTTTACTGATTGTAGTCGATTCCGTATATATTTAGCTAGACAATTTATTATGCAGGGCCCTATGGACAACCCCAGCAATATTAGTATTATGGGCCCTATTAATGGAAGGAGATATGGCAACCATCTGTGTAAGGCAGAGAGGAAAAAATTAGGGGAGGCTGCCAGCAACTGTTTTCTAGTCTTCAGTCAGTCTTGTAAGTGTTTTATTTTATCGCTTACAATTCCTGATTTATCTGTATAAAAACAATGTTCTTCATTAAGGAAGAGGCAGAGGCCTCCTTCGTTTGCTGTCAGCAAATCTAGCCCACGTCTGTTTTGCAGTACTACAGAGGCTAAGGAGCTAAGTTGATCCTGGAGATCTAAAACTGTTTCAGCAACTTGTTGTATATCTTCAATGACCTGTTTTGATAATTTTTGGTAATAGTGCACTGAAGATCCTAGTCCTGCAAACCCTGTACCTACTCTGGTGGTTATTCCTAGCCTCACAAGCAATGGGATTGGTTGTATAGCCTTACCGGACGCGAATGTGGCCTATTAAGGGAATGGGCAAACCTTGATCACTTGGAATTATGTCTGTTTGCAGCATGAGAAAGGCTAGAGTACATTGCCCTTTCCAGTTAGGGGGTAAATAATTATGGACAGTGCTGCCGCAGAGAAAAACAGTCTCATTACTTGGTGGACACAGGATGTTGTTTGGGACTATTGTAATCGATTTACAAAATCTGTTTGATATTTCTCCCACTTCTTGTGTTCCATCTGCATATAAGCAGTTTTCTGCTGGTACAAAGAGGTCAATATGATCAGTTTTTGGTGGAGTTTTGATACAGTTAGATGGCCAGCTATTGAGGGGAGGACGTATTAAAAGATACAGGGCTTGCCTCGTATTGAAGAGGGTCTGGTTTTAAACATAGCCGGCAGTCTCGGGCCAGAGTAGGATTTGTATGGTTTAGCAGATCATGAGTTACAACTAGTAGTTGATCAATTTGGGGATCTAAGACTAAAGATCTTTCAGGTAAGGTAGGAGTATTGTCGGTTTTGGGGTTTGGGTGTGACGGGGTTGGTTTTCCTCTGGGTCCCATACCATCCACCTCCCACATAACCACCACTCCCTATTACCCATCCATTTATGGGCTTAGCGCTGTTTAGAGCTAGAAAGGTAATTATGATGTACATTTAGTCAACCTTATCTCTAAAGTGTCCCCTGGTGTCTTTTGAATGGTTCAGTTTTCCGAGTCTGGGGGTGCTTGCTTTATCTGGGAGTGGTGCATCCGATGGCTTTTACTGGCAACCTTCACAGCGGTCGGTGTGCCGAGTACTATGGTGTATGGTCCAGTCCACCTGGGTTCAAGGTTCGCAGCCCGGTGTCGCTTTACCCACATGAGTGTCCCAGGCAGCAGGGGAAGTAGACCCTCCCGGTCTGGTGGTTGGACGCTGTCAGCAACCACGGAATGAGTCCGTTGGAGGGTGGTCTGTAATGCCTGTAAAGACTGTACGAGATTATGATTAGTCAAATCTGCTAATTCAAGTCTAGGGACCAGTGGTGAGGGCCGTCCGAACATGATTTCGAAGGGGGTAAATCCTTGTCGATAAGGGGTACATCTAGCCCGGAGGAGGGCAAGAGGCAGGAGAGTTACCCAATCATGGCCAGTCTCTGTAATTAATTTAGATGAAGTTTCCTTTAGAGTTCTGTTCATTCTTTCTATCTTTCCTGAACTCTGTGGCCTATATGCACACTGTAATTTCCATTTAATTTTTAAGGCTCGAGACATTAATTGAGTTACCTGGGCCGTGAAGGCCGGGCCACTGACGGACCCCATAACCTTTGGAAGGCCAAATCAGGGGACTATTTCCTGCAATAACTTTTTAGTGGTTATCTGAGCGGTTTCGGTTTTTGTCGGGAAAGCCTTTATATACCCTGAAAAGGTGTCCACAAAAACAAGAAGGTATTTGTAGCCATACTTGCCAGGTTTGATTTCAGTAAAATCTGCTTCCCAGAATTCCCCAGGCATAGTTCCCCAGGCACAGATGCCTTCCCACTTGTTGGACTTTCTCGAGTTTACCTGTTGGCAGCTGGAACATCTGGAGACCATATCAGACACCACCTGCTTCAGATGGGGAATGAAGTAGGTTTTATGTAGAAGTGGTCCCAATTTGGTCTCTCCCAAGTGGGTGTTTTTATGTGTTTCCCGGACCAGTTGTCTTCCTAGGACCTGGGGGGATTAGGATCCGTCCATCCTGGAGGATTTTCCACCCAGAATGGAGTGTCTCCATGGAGAAGGACTTTTCTACCTCCAGGTCCTCTGTTGTATAGTTAGGTTTTTCGGGCAGTTCTGGGAAAGTGGTTATTACCAGGATTTCAAGAGGCCCCACTGGTTTTAGTGCAGCTTCCTTGGCTGCTTTATCTGCTGCTTGATTTCCTTGGGCCTCCGGAGTATTTTCCTTTTGATGTCCCGGACAGTGAATAATAGCCACTTTCTCAGGCAACCAAATAGCTTCTAATAGTGCCAGTATTTCTTTCACATTTTAATCTGTTTATCTGCTGAAGTTAATAATCCTCTTTCTTGGTAGATATTTCCATGCACGTATGCGGTGGCAAAGGCGTATCTACTATCTGTGTAAATGTTCACCTGCTTTTCTTTGTCAAACCGAAGGGCCTGGATTAATGCAATGAGTTCTTCCCTTTGTGCTGAAGTTCTGTGGTTAAGTGCCTGTGCCCAGATAATTTGGGTGGGGCTCACCACTGCTGCTCCCGCATATCAGACTCCGTTCTTTATAAAACTACTCTCATCTGTGTACAGTACCTCATCAGGCTGGGTCAGAGGAATGTCTGTCAGGTCCTTTCGGATTCCATGGATGGTCTGAATCACCTCATTGCAGTCATGCAGGGGAGTGCTGATGTCATCATCTGGTAACAGGGTGGTGGGGTTAAGGACACTCATCCGGGTGAAGTGGAGCTGCGGCTGGTCTAGCAGCTGGGCCTGGTACTGGGTGATTCGCACGCTGGATAACCAGCATTCTGGAGGGCCCTTTAGCAGAGTTTCTGCCAAGTGGGGAGCCACTATTTGTAAGTCCTGACCCATAGTTAGTTTATCAGCCTCTTTCACCAGAAGCCAGGTGGCCACTATAGCTCGGAGACAGGTTGGCCATCCAGCTGCCACTGAGTCCAGTCTCTTTGATAAACAGGCCACAGGCCTCTTCCAGGGCCCTAAGGTTTGGGTCAAAACTCCTTTTGCAATTCCCTTTTGTTCTGCCACAAACAGTTGAAATGGCTTGGTCAGATCCAGTGGGGCCAAAGCCGGGGCTGAGCTCAAGGCCTATTTTAGGTTTTCAAAAGCCTTTTGCTCTTCTTGTCCCCAAACCAAGGGGGTATCTCCCCCTGCCGTGACTGTATATAGGGGTTTTGCAATTTCTGCAAACCCGGGGATCCATAAACGATAATATCCTTTGTCCCCAAAAATTCTCTGACTTGTTTGTCTCTGGGGCAGGAATTCTCAATAAAGCCTAAATACGGTGGGTTGAGGGCATTCTTTTTCCCTCTTTTAGTTCATATCCTAGATAACTGGCCTCTGTTGTACAAATCTGGGCCTTTTTGTCTGATACCTGGTATCCAAGGTTGCACAGTTCTACCAATAAATCTTCTGTAGCCATTTTACATTCTTCTATCGTGGATGCAGCCAGAAGCAAGTCATCCACTTATTGTAGGAGAGTAACTTTGGGGTGAACTCGTCTAAAAACCAATAGGTCCTGGCTGAGGGCCTCATCAAACAGGGTAGGAGAGTTTTTAAATCCTTGAAGTAACCTGGTCCATGTCAATTGGCCTGAAAAGCCTCCTTCAGGGTCTGTCCATTCAAAGGCAAAAATGGGTTGGCTTACCTTTGCCAAAGGGAGGCTGAAGAAGGAAGGCATCTTTTAAGTCCAGGAGCGAATAAACCTGCCGCTCTGGCTGGAGGGGACTAAGGAGAGTGTGCGCGTTAGGCACAGTCGGATGAATAGTCTCAGTCCATTTATTTACTGCCCGTAGGTCCCGGACAGGCCTGTCATCATTTGTCCCTGGCTTTTTGACAGGGAGAAGTGGGGTGTTCCATGACGATTGGCAAGGGACCAAAATCCCATTTTCTCTCAGTCTTTTAATATGTACTGAGATTTCCTTTTTTGCTTCATAAGTTACTGGGTATTGCCTTATCCGGGCAGGCAGTGCCTAACTGGTTAGTTGTACTACAATTGGTGGGTGGTGGGCGGCCAGACCTGGAGGATTTGTTTCTGCCCAGACTCCGGGATTTTTGTTGATATAGTAAGATAGCATAGGGGATAAAGACGTTTTCCCCTCTGGAAGTAGCATATATTCTTCCCCTATTGGACAAGTCACCATTAGTTTTATGGGGGGGGGGGCATTCCCCAAACTCAGTTGGATGCCATCCTCCCAGAAGGAAATCTGTGCTTTTAGTTTTCTCAACAAGTCCCGACTTAAAGCGTAAGGGCAGTTTGGCACCACAAGAAATGGGTGGGAAACGGTGCCTCGTCCTAGATCAGTTATCCGGTCGTTTGTCCATGAATAGGACTGAGTTTTTCCTGTGGTCCCTTGGATACGTAACTTTTGCCTGGATAAGAGGCCTTCCGCTTTCTTGAGAACTGAGTAGGTGGCTCCAGTATCCCCTAGGAATTCCTCCTCTTGCCCCCCCACTGTGAGGGTAACCAGGGCTCAGGGGGCCTGCGGAGAGCCCTGCCCCATCATTCAGCCTCTCCCAAGTTTAGTATGGGAGGGTCTTTTTTATTTTTTCTGGACAATCATTTTTCCAGTGACCCATTTTTTTACAATAGGCACATTGGTCTCATGCCAGAGGCTTTCGTCGTCTCTGAGTATTGGTTTTTGGCCCTTCTTTGAAAAACCCTGGGCTTCCCTCAGCCTCGAGGGTGGCTACCAAGACTTTACCTAATTTCTTCTGTTGCCAGTCCTCAGGGCTGTCATGGTTATTGAACACCTTTTGCACAACCTCAGCCAGCTCAGATAATACCTTCCCTTCAAATCCCTCTATCTTTTGTAACTTTTTTCTGATATCTGGGGCCCACTGAGTTATCTATGTTAAGAGCATGCCTGTTTTCAGGGGCCTCTGGGTCTACTGGTATATAGGTCCAGTAAGCGTTCTAAGAATGCCACTGGGGACTCTTCCTGGGTCTGGACCATCTCAATCACCTTAGACAGATTAGTGGGCTTTCTGGCAGCTGCTCGCACCCCAAGCAGCAGAGTCTGGCGATAATTGGCAAGTGCCCTCCTACCGTCATCAGAGAGGTGGTCCAGGTTGGGTCGGGAGAGGGGAAAAATTCGCTCTTGGTGCCAAGGGTTATCAGTGGGGGTCCCATCTGGTCCAAAAATAAACTTCAGGGCATTCCTCCGAATCCGTTCTCGTTCTTCAGCAGTGAAGAGAGTCTGCATAAGCTGCTGACAGTCATCCCATGTTGGCTGATGGGTAAAGAAAACAGTCTTCGGCAGAGAAATTAAACCCTGGGGTTTTTCTGAGAAAGACGGATTTTGATGTTTCCAATTATAAAGGTCACTAGTTGTGAAGGGGACATAAACGAGAAAAGGGCCCTGACTGGGGTCCCCCTGTCCCATTTGTCGCAAGGGGAGCAAGGGAGCTGGGGCTGGGAGGCGACAGGCGGCTGAGTCGGGGGATCCAGTTGAATCAGCAGCTTGATAAGTGGATCCACTACGGGTATGGGGAGGGCTAAGGGAATCTGGCTCTGGGGCTGTCGGCGGGGCCAAATAGAGTGGGGGTCGCATCAGCGGGTCGTCTTCAGCAGGTTCTGGGAGGATGGGGTGGGGAGGGGGAGTCTTGGCTGCCGTGGGCTTGGTTGGAACATTCGCAGCCACCAGGACCGAAGGGGGTGTGGATCGACAATGGGATTTTAATCATTTTTTTTTAGCCAGGTTGGTTTGTCGGTAACCAAATCAGTCCAGGCCATAATGTAGGGGATCTGGTCAGGATGTCCTGGACTTCCAAATATTACCCGCTGAACCCGGTAAGCCGTAGGCAGGTCAAAGGTACCCTGTGAGGGCCGTCCTACATCAAAACGTGGCCACTCTAGTTCGCACAAAGTCCTGAGTTTGTAAGGATTTGTGGTGTAGCCGTAACTCTTGGTCTGATCCTGAAAAGAAGAAAAATTGTTAATCATGCAGTCAAGCGGGCTGTTGGTGGAGAAGGCGGGTTGGCCCATTGTCACCCTCCTGTAGGAGAATAATCAGAATTAGGGCAGGAAACACTGTATGGTCGTCAGTACTCCTATTACGCCAATAAAACAGACTGCCAAGAGGAGTCTTTGTCCTCAGTTCCATTCGGGCGAGGCGGTGGTCGCTAACCCTACACTCAGTAAGCTTGTAACAAAGACAATCAGAATAAAGAACCAACAGTCACACTTTGGGGTGTACATCAGTCAATTGACCAGAGTGATAAGACAGGAAAACGACACAACATAAAATACAGAAATAAAACACAGAACAACAGATCAGACAGGTGGCCACAGACAGCCAGAACCAGTGTCTCTCCAAATAACCTTATTTGGTAGACTCCGGGTGTGAGCGACGTCCCGTCACAGCCCGGGACTGGGGAAGTAGTGCTGGGTCCAGCCTTCCACCAAGTCCAACCCAGGCTGGCACCTGACTTACCTCTGGAGGATTTTCCAGAAACTCCTGCGAACGTTGGCCGCCAGAAGGAACCCAAAGTGAAAGTGTGCTTAGCCTCCCCATAGCTGAGGAACGTCTCTCAGCGGCTGCCTCCTGAAGAGGGTCACTCCTTTCCACAGTGGGTCTCCCTGTGGTCAAGGCCTGAGGTCGGGGTGATCTCGCTGGGGCTTTTAGCTGTCCAAATGCTTCAGTGTAGAACAGATCCTTCTTGGGAGCCACTTCGTCCCCATTCTCCATGAATCAGCCATGCTGGTTACTTACTTCTCAGACCCATTGCATCTGTGGTTGCTGCCACTCTCATTGGGTGTTCTGATGGCAATGGTGTTAGTAAATTGTCTTGAACAGAGCTGGTATGATGTATGTTATCACCAGCTATGAAAATCGGTGGAAGCATCACCAGAGTCTCTGGAAGTATTTTGTCTTGAACACTGTGGGTGTGGAATAACTCTTGGATCTTCACTATTATTAAGTACAATTCCCCAAAACTGTAAAGTAAGTTATCACATTGGACTGAGGAATCTTTTAAAAATAGTTTTAATGATGTTACATTCAAAGTGTCCCTTCTTTGGGCAAGAGCTGTTCTCCAGATCACTGAACTTGTAGGCCAAAAGTGGGTATGGCTTGGCTGAGTTTGCTATGTCAACCTATCAGCTACCTGATATACAATACTATTCTTTCTTGTCGACCTTCTTATCAAGGCTTCTTTGTGTGCAATAGACAACATTGTTTTCATTCACAAATTATTTGTTGCAGTCAACAATGTGCCAGGCATAGAGACACAGGGTAAATAAAACAGCTAAGACTCTTTGGGGAGCTAGAGAATCACCAGAGAAAAGAACCATCAAAGGTATAGCTGTGGGAGTTCCCACTGTGGCACAGTGGGATCATTGGTGTCTTAGGAGCGCTGGGACGCAAGTTTGATCCCAGGCCTGGCACAATGGGTTAAGGACCCACTAATGCTTCAGCTGTGGCCCAGGTCACAACTGTGGCTCAGATCTGATCCCTGGCCTGGGAACTCTATATGCTGTGAGGTGGCCAAAAATGGGGGGTGGGGGGAGTGAAGGTCTAGCTATGCAGTGAACTAAATGCTGTCAAGACCAAAAAGGGGGAGCAGTAATTGTGATGGGGGGGTGGACCTAAATGCCAAGGATCATTAGGGGTAGCCTCTTTGAGGAGTATTTATTTATTTACTTGTTGGCCACACCTGTGGCATATGGAGGTTCCCAGGCTAGGAGTCAAACCAGAGCTGTAGCTTCTGGCCTTATACCGTAACCACAGCAAGTGGGATCCAAGCTGTGTCTGTGACCTACACCACAGCTCACCATGGCAAGGATCATGATCAACACCAGATATTTAACCCCTTGAGTGAGTCCAGGGATCAAACCTGTGTCCTCATGGCTACTAGTTGGGTTCATTACCGCTGAGCCATAATGGGAACTCCAAGGAGCTTATATTTATGTTTAACCTGAAAGATAGAGAAAATCAAGAGGAGGGAAGTGTTCCTGGCAGAGGAAATGGGATATAAAAACTGCAAGGCATAGAAAAGTTGGGCAGTTTCTAGAAACTAAAAATGAGGCATGCTGGTTGAAGAGTGGGAAGGAGAGGTGGTTGTCATGTGAGATACTGTTGGAGAAGTAGCTGCAGGGTCTGTTATACAGGACCACATGGGTGTTGGTATATTATACAACACCCATGTATTCCTGTATTGGTAAGCCATGTGGTTCTGCACTGTTTTAGGCAGAGAAGCTGTATGATTTAATTGACAATTTAAAAAGCTTCCTCTCGCCACTCTGTCAAGATTGAATTGGACTGAAAACTACAAAATACTGCTAAAAGAAATTTTAAAAGAGACAAATAAATGGAAATGCATTCCATATTTAAGGATTGAAAGATTTGATAATGATAAGATAATATTACACAAAACAATCTCAAGATTGAATATAATTCCTATCAAAATCCTGATGACTTTTTTTTTAAATGGAAAAAATTGATCTAAAATTCATATGAATCTTAAACACCAAATGGTCAGGTGACCCTGAGTAATAACCAAATCAATGGTAAGAAAAACAAAGTTCCTGATTTCAAAGTGTTCACAAAGCTACAGTAAATGAAACAGTATGATACTCACATAAGGACTGACATATAAACCAATGGAGTAAAATAAAGAGCTCCGAGGAATAAACCCTAGCAGAGTTCCCATTGTGACTAAGCTGGTAAGAACCTGACATAGTGTCCATGAGGATGTGGGTTTGATCCCTGGCCTTGTTCAGTGGGTTAAGGATTCAGTGTTTCCACAAGCTGCATTGTAGGTCACAGATGCAACTTGAATCTGGTGTGGCAGTGGTGTAGGCCAGCAGCTGGAGCTCCAATTTGACCACTAGCCCAGGAACTTCCACATGCTGCAAGTGCAGCAGTAAAAAGAAAGGAAAAGAAAAGTAAACTCTGATGTATGTGATTAAATGATTTTAAGCAAGTTTGCCAAGACAGTTCAATAGGAAAAGTACCATCTTTTCAACTAATGGTGGCTGGGAAAGTGGATATCCACATGCATAAGTATGAAGTCGGAACCTTGCCTTATACCATGTAAAACATTAACTTAAAATGGATCAAAAACCTAAACGTAAGAACTAAAGCTATAAAAATCTAGAGGAAAACAGAGGGAAAGCTTCATGACATTGGCATCATATTTGGCAATGATTTCTTGAATATGACACTAAAATCACAGGTAGTAAAAGAAAAATAGATAAATTAGATTTTTATTATTCAGCCTTAAAAAGAGAAATTCTGATACATACTACAACATGGATGAACCTTGAAAACATGCTGAGGCAAATAACCATATGCAAAATATTGTATGATTCCAATTCTATGAAATAGATATAATAGGCACATTTATGGAGATAGAAAGTAGAATAAGTGTTGCCAGGGGCTGAGAGTTGTTGTTTAATGAGTACAAAGTTTCATTTCAAGGTGATAAAAGTTCTGGACATGGATAGTAGTAATGGTTGCACAGCATTGTAATTGTGCTTAATGACATTGGATCATACACATAAAATAGTAAAACGGTAAGCTGTGTTAGGTATACTTTATCACAATTAAAAAAAATTAGAATACATTGGATTGGAAGAAGGGAAAGAGTATGAACCGTCATACCAATGAGAAAGAATTTTGTGCAGGGACTGATTTAAGAAAAGATGATGTCTTGGATTGGGGCTAGCTGAAATAAAGAAAGGGGTTTTTCTGTCTGTGTGTTATTTATAGGGATAGCATATCACCCATTAGATGTATTTTTTGGTTTGTTTGTTTAACCTTAAGCCAAAATAAGAGTACCTCTTACTGAACAGTATTTTACTTTGGGAAAATTCTGTCATTACCATGTCCTCAGGTACCTGTCTATGGTTGCCGAGTTTGAGTAAAAAGTTCATTAGGTATCAAGTTATTCTTATTTATTTTTGACATTATATATGTTCATGCCTCAGTTAGCCCTTACATCTTAGGTTTATCCATCTGGTTCTAGAAAAATCAGCGTTAGTAGTAAGGGGTCTTACCTGTACATAAATTCCTGCTCAAACTTTCAGCAAGAAATTTATTTTTGAAAAAGCAAGGTAGCGTTTAAAATATTGCTTTCTGTATAGCAAATTATCTCTTTGGAACAAGTGATTTTTTTGGCCTCATCAAAAGATGACAATAGTTTCATTCCTTACTGCAGCATCTCCCTGAGGCCCACATACAAAGGTTCCATCAACTAGTCACAGTTTCCTAAAGTGATCGCTTTTCACCCTGCGCCAAGAGGAGAGTACAGTGGGTATTGTGGAGTTTCATTTTTGAGAGTGTACTGCTTTAGATGCTTGCTTATCCAAGCAAATAGAAATACCGTAATGGCTCCTTGTGTAGATCAGACCCTGCTTGCTAGAACAGAATAGCTGTGTTGGTTTTAGAGTGGGTGACAAAGCATTGCTTAGGCCTATGATGAACTGATTCGAGAATGGAGGGCTAAGGGGATGGGGTATCCCCTAGAGGACTGAAGGCTGATCTTACAGGGAATTATAACACATGCTCAACATGAGAAAGGGGACCAAGGGGTTGGTAGGGACTCCAGTCCATAGAGAGTTAATAACAAGTAAGGAAAGCAATCTCCTTTAGAAGGTAATGAGGGAACAGATTTTATAGTCATTTTCCTCTTCACTTTTATTTTTTTTGGTCTTCTAAACTTGAATTTATGGAGAAACCACTCTATTCCTACTGTTATAAAAAAGAACAGTGGCAGTTAGAGTGTGCTCTTAGTAAATGTTACCTAACATGTCAGAGACTGTTAATGATCTGTTAGGGACTGAACTGTATTTTCCTAAAATTCATATAACTGCCGACGTGATGGTGTTTGGACACAGGGACTTCAGGGAGGCAGTTAGGGTTGAAGTCATAAGAATTGGGCTTTGATCTACCCATAAGATTACTCTTCTTATAAGATGAGATAACAGAGGCATATGGGGACAGAGCAAGGAGCGAGGGCTGCAAGCCAGGAAAGGCTAGCCTTGATCTTGAACGTCCAGCCTCCAGACAAAGAAGAAAATAAATACCTGTTGTAATATTTTATTATGGTAGCCCTAGCAGACCGATACGTGTTCCACGTGCCTTATCCCATCTAATCCTCATAACCAGCGTATGGAGTGGGTATTATTATCTTGAATTTACAAATGCAGCTACTGAAGCTCAGAAAGTCTGAGTCAGTTAATAAGTATCAGAAGCAGGAACTGAATAGACTTGTTCTATTCAAACTTCGTGGGTCGTGGTTTTACCAGAGAAAATAAAGAGGCTATTGTTATTATTAGCCTTAAAAGATATCCTTTTTGTGGTTGTGTTACTCAGTCTTCCATTTATCACCATCACCAGTAAAGCAGCTAGCACATAGTGGGTCTTCATAACTTCACTGGATAAAAGATATAGAGGCACAGTATATAAAGTTAATGTGGAGTTATTTAGATCATCAGCCATTTAATATTATTGATTTATTACATTATTTTTCTACTACTTAATACATATTTTTCTCAGAAAGTACAGCAATGTATTATGAGTAGTTGACTAAATACATATATTCTGAGAAAAAAATAGGATTTTTGAGCAAATCATTGTGAAGAAAAGATATGGACAGATAGCTGGCACTCCTGAGGTCTTTAGGTAGGAATGTAGGTACTGGTATATTTCTCACACTCTATAAAAGAAGCTCCTTGATGTCCATAGCATATTCCAGGCTTAGTCTTTCTCACTTCACTCCAGAATTCAGTTGTTGAGTGCAAAAATATCTTTGATCTGTGCTCTCAACTATTTTTACTTCCTATGGCTGATGTGAGTGGACCTTAAACTTTTGGAAAGGAAGAATTCCCCAATAAAATTCTTCTAATTCCCCCATCTAGAGAGGCTCAGACACTTTGTGAGCCTGTCCCATGCCTCTTCTAAGCTCTGCAAAAAAAATTTTCTCCAGTCAAAAACATATGTACACACCCTTTGCTTTCCTTTGAAATGCTGTCCTGAAGGAGATAAATTAGTCTTTTCTTCTTAGACATTGGTAAAAGGTGACAGCTATACATGTTAAAAAAAAGAATTCCCATTCTCTAAGACCGAATTCACTGAGATCTCCTTGTTTCCCAGGACCTATGTTATGATGTGATTGGTGAGCAATAAGAGTTGTTGGAAGAGAAGAGAAACTCTTGGATGAAAGTTTTGGTCCTAGATAAACCAGACTTCAGAAAACTTGATATATGACGATCAAAATGAGCAAATTAAAAACATCTTTTAGAGGTTGACTCCTTTGTACTTAGGGGTTTGTTTCAATACCGTTTATCTCCAGAAGGAGGCTGGTATTAAAAAACTTGAAGTTTGAATATTGAAGTAGTAAACTATCTAGGACAGCCTATTCGAATGTCTAATGAAACAATGGAATCCATTTTACAGATCCATAATCCAGCACGAGTTTTCAAAAATTCATGTCTTTAATGTGAGATACATTTTTTTCCTCTTTTTTTTTCTTCTGGTAAAAAAAACCCCAAACTCCCAGTCCATTTGCTACCTTCAGAATGATTAATAAGCTTTAGATAGCAGGAGCTGGAAGGGAGCTGAGAGGAGATAGAATCCAACCCTCCTACCCCTCATTTTACAAAGGAAGAAAATCTGATTAACTGATTTGTCCAAGGTCACACACCTATCAATGGCAGGCTCAGGACTAAAATCCAGATGTCCCAGTTCCCAGGAAACAGAGACTTTGCTCCCAGTCTTGTAAAGGGGTAATTTCTTCCATCATTTGAAGTCAAGATATGTCTAAATACTGCTGTGTTCATTCTTGTCCCAAGATGGATGTATAATTGTCTAAGGCATCATCTGTTATTCTGCCTAAGAGTCAACACACCACTCAGTGGGAAACCAGTTCTAATTTAAGTCAGAGCAAGTGACATGTTTTTTTATATTGTGGGGCATGACAAGTTTCAGAAATAATGAGCTCCACTCATCAGACTTCTCTTCGACTTGGGTATTGTGCTCTAGAGTCATTCTTACTAATATCCTCTAAGGAACTGAAAGGTTACACGTGGGTTCTGAGAGCCATGTTTTATTATAGAGATCATTCATACCAGTTATGTATAAGCACATAACAATAGCAAGAGGACTTTGCAGTATTGTGTGCATGTGTATAACTGAATATGGAATGGTGTCCTGAGGTTTGAGATCATATTAAAGTGCAGATCTCATTTTTATGTAAACCTTCTCTGGCCTGAGGCACTATTCTCATTACAGCCCTCCTTACTGCAGTCTCCTGCCGTAAAAAGAGTTTATGGTCATGACCAGATGTCAAAAGGCAGATAGTCATTAATATCAAGCATTTGAGCAGCTGGTTGAAATGGAGGAGTTGAAACACATACTCCTGGAAACACCTCCATCTATGGAAAGAAGCAGAACCCTTTGTGTTATCCAAGACCCACAACTGCCACACAAATGTCACCCCTTCCCTAAACATGTCTCTTTATGTATCTGCTGTATGATCTAAATAATATTTAATACTTTTGAGGCACAGGCTCTATGACACATCTGATGAAAGCCAGGAACTTTTCTCTCCTGCTCATCCCACCCCCAGTGCTCACGGGTACACATACTCTGTATTGCTCATAATTTCAGAGGGCTTAATGACCCCTTGGAGTCCATGGAGGGACCCCTAAGCTAAGAAACCCTGGTAAACATGCTAACTTTCTTTATCTTAAAATCCAGGACTTGTAAGCTATGGCGAAATTGTCTGATTTCTTACTAGAGGTTTAAAGCATGACACTGATCAATATCTGGCCATGGTCCATAGCAATTGAAATACATTCCTCACCCAGTATTCTTTTAATGCGTACTGCTTGAATTATGCCAGGTAACCTGGAAGGGACTGAGATACCCTTACTCAGAATTACAATCTAGTTAGGGGCAAAGTCAAACTAACACGTAAAATGGTTGGTTGATCACAAAGTAGCAACAGCACCAGGTAAGGTTCAGAAAGCCGAGATCTCCTTGGGTCAGAATGATGAAAGGGTCTTTCCAGGGGTGGTAGGAAACGATCTATTGCTTGAAGCATGGATAAGTTTAGGTAAAATGAGGAAAGACTGAGGAGTGAGGGAAGGATATTTTGAGCAGAGACAGTGCATGATCAAGCTGTTGGGGAGAATGTCAAATCAAATCAGCAAGAATGTGAATAGCAATGAATACATGTAATACAAATCTTCTATTCCTAGAATTACCTAACATAAATCTTCAAAGCTGGTGGTGCTATTGACCTAATTCTGATGAGGCGCAGCGGTTATTTAACCAGTCAAACTAAATTGGCCACAGTTTGGAGTTAGACATGCATAACATCCTTTATTGAAAGACGTTTTGTGTTCTCAGCTAAAAGATCTGTTCACTTTCACCTTTTCTCTGTAATTCTTTTCAATTCAGTGATATTTTCTGGGTGTCAGCAGTTTTTAACAGGAGATTCAATACGTCTTCAACCTCTGCTGTGCTATACCTTGTCTTTTTTGTGCTTTTTCCCTATGGTTAACAGAAATAAATTAGTTTTTTGCGTATTTGAGTATGTATATCCATATACACCTGCACAAAAATATTTGTGTATGTGCAAAATAAAACAGGGCAGGATTCTGAAGCTTTTATTCTCAAGTGTTGACAATGGCTGCCTGCAGGGACTCGGGTTGAAGATGGGGATGGTAAGAGGGAAAGCTTATTTAACTTTTCATACTTCTGTATGGTTTCCACTTTTTACAAGAAGCGTATATTACTTTTCTAATTAAATAAAAGAATAAAAGGAAAAGAAATTGAATTTGACATACCTTCAAGAAATATGAAGCATTTTGAAGGTACAAAGAAAAGCAATTGTGCCTCAAGGGAAATTTATTTTATCAGAACCTGTGCTTTTTTTAATGTAATGAAGAATCTTGCCCTGATTTCCTGTGGACCTGCTTTGCTTAGATGTGCAAATCTCTGCCAACAATCTATAGTACCTAGAAGTGGTATTTGTGTGACTGGCACCTCATCCACACACTAGCATGTATATGTGCTTAGTTGATGTTGGTTCCTCTCATTCTTTCTCTGTAGAATGTGGACTTTTTGAAGCTAATGTGCTGGTTTTCCTGTGCCTGAGACTGTTTCTCCCACTGTGCCTTTGGCCTCAGAATGAGCTAAAGAACAATGACTATGGTGTACCTGGCAGAGCTCCAGCCTTCCTTTTGAGTTCTAATCTCTCTGTCTTACCTAGAATTAAATGCAAAGTGTTGACGTGATGTGAGCTAACCAGGCATACACAGCCTGCCATTCAGGGTGTAGGAGGTATAATGTTGTATATAAAGAGATAGAAAATATAAAATAATGACTAGTAATTAAAGTGTTAATATAAAATATACTTGGGGGAATAGAATTTTTCTTGTGGTATTATGCTATGATGTGATAGGGCAAAAGAGCAAACAAAATGACGTGTCTAATCTAATGTCTGCTGTATAATAGCACACATTTAATGAGAAAGGTAATGGCAAGAATATATAAGAAACACTTTAAGATGCTACATGAAGAAGGCCTATAGCCTTCTCTGGTTTTGACAGCATCCAATTGCTTCAGGAAGTAGAGAAAGAATGGTAAGCAAAGACTTAACCATATGCATTATGGCATGAGTATGATAATTTAAAGTAATAATACAGAGGCAGCATGACATGGCAGTTAAGAGACAGGCCACCGGAGATGTGAATCCTGGCTCCTCCATGTATGAGCTGTATTACCTTGGGCGAGTTACTTAACTTTTCTATGCTTGAGTTACCTCATCTGTAATTTAAAGTTAGTTATCGTGACTACCTCTCAGGATGGTTAAGAATTTTAAAGGAACTCATATTTATATAGCATTTAGAATGGTGCCTGGTCCACAGAAGATGTGATTAAAAATGAAATAAATTATTGGCAGATCCTGAACTGAGTTGTGTATGCTTTAGTTTATTCCTCAGAACCCTGTAAGAGATTTTATGATTGCTTTTATTTCATAGATGAGGATAATGAAGTTCAGAGAAAATGAGGATTTGTTCAAGATGGGACTGGAACACAAATATAGTTGATTAGATTTCAGAGCTAATACTCTCAGCTATGATCATGTAGTGGAGATGAGATGGGTGGAGTTGAAGAGATTCAGATCCTATACTAAGCATTTAATCCATGGTTTAAAAATATTGCCGGTACAATGGGTACAGGGTTTTCTTTAGGGGTGATAGGAAACTTAGGAATTAGGTGGTAGTAACGGTCGCACAACATTAGGCATGTACTTAATGCCACTGAATTGTTCACTTTAAATGGTTATCGTGGGCAGTTCTGCATTATGTGTATTTTACCATAGTAATCAAGATTGGAGGTGCAAGGATAAGTATCTCCCACAAAAAAAATATATTGATGTTTAACCTTTGTCAGGGTGCACTAGAGCAATGGTCCATCCTCTTGATGAGGACGATATCTTTTCCAGAAATAGGTATTCTTCTAACTTCATTAAAAAGACATTGAATGCAAATTCTGGATATGATGAAATCTCCCTGTGGCAACCACATAGCAACTGTCCCTCCCATAAGCTGAGAAGCGTAATTGTATTTTCCTCCCTGATAATAAAGTTCCTTGCATATTTTAAATCCTGAAGTGAGAAAGTAGTAAAGCAAAGAGTCCAGGAGGGATTTTGTTTTCTGTGAATAATAATTTTGTAAGATCGATGGCAACACAAAGAGGAATGAAATTTAAGAGGAAATATTAAGAAATATAAATTAAGCATAATTTGTTTTTGATCTTTGTTTTTACTGAAGTCTGTGAGGAGCCCATTGTCTAGTTGCTGGATAAGAAAAATTTGTTTTTTTGAAATTCTTCGTGGATGTTTAATACCGAAACTTTGGAAAAAAATAATTATTTGGTGAAGAGGGTAACTGTTGAC
>PVHT021183699.1:42395308-42441100 GCA_004024745.2 Catagonus wagneri
ATCATGATATAATACCTGAAATGTGTGCTACTTTTGCTGGCAAACAGAAGAGGCCAAAAGAATGGAACAGACTGTTGTTTCAAATGAAAGATTGATCGTGGAGGCCACAGACTCAGCTAATACCCAAATAAATAGAACACCAGATCCTCACCATTACCCTCCAAACTGTATTTTATTCCTTGATAACTTATCAGAGGAGACCCATGGGGTCATGGTATCAACTCCTCAGTTCTCTGGTGTTAGGACAGTGGTTCCTACATGGAAAATAGGATACTGCTTGTGTTGAATTTGGCTGGAGAAGTCAAATGGGCTGGCTAAATTTTGCAAGGGATTTAGGGCCACACCACCCCAAGCCATGAGGATAATCAGGCTAAGAAGTAATGTTTGGAGACACTCCTTTTAAGGTTTGGTGTTATTTATAGTGTTTATCCTTGAAACATTTGCTCAGTTCACTTTGCTAATTTGGGTGGCAGGGAATAAGAAACTGAACACCGAATGTGTTTTATGAAGGAGTTAAAATGAGATTCCTTAGAGATTTTTGTTGTTTCTGCTGTTATTGTTAGGTTCAGTAGACTTAGAAATGTAAATGCCTTAATTTGGTATGATAAAATTGATTTGTATTCTTGACCCCACCCCCACAAGACCCAGGCACTCTCATTATAAATTCAACCTCACTGTTTTTATAGCTTGTGAAAGAGAAAATGAACTTGTGGGGGACGGGCGGGGGGGGGGCAAAGAAAAGCTGATTTTTCTCCCTGAAAAGGTGAGTTCCAGGAGGCAGTATCTTGAGAATGGCATATGGCCTCATACTTCATGTCTGCCTTCCTGAAGCTGCTTTCATTTCAGAAGTAAAGAAACACAGTATATGGGCAAGAGTAGGAGGGCTTCAGGCTGGACGTTAATAATTTTTGTTTTATATTTCACAGTTCCATGACAGGAAGATGAGATGGCAGATCCAGTGGTCCAGCTGCTAGAATGGTCATAGACTAGGTAAGTAAGCAATATTTCTTTATGTATACGTATACTGAGGATAAACCAGTAACCCATCCCTCCCAAAACTGTATGATGTAGGCTACAAAAGAGTCCATGATCAAAAGTGGTTACTATTTGATTTATTCTGAAAAACATGCGTAAGGAACAGAGTTCTTATTTTGACCTACTGGGTGTCGTTCATGCCAAGGATGATAAATGTTCTGTTTGTGGGATAATATATTATGCTTTTGGAGGTTTGAATCATTGAATCCTACTAAGTGTTGCAAGATGTACTACTCCTCAAAATTCTCTGATGTTAGTGTGATCTGGGTCTTAATCGTAGGGTCTGGAATTGTTACTTTGGTCCAAGATGTCAATCTCTGTTGGAAACATGGTACCGTATTCCCTAATATACCATTAGTCATGCATTAGTGGTATTAGGATTTGTGAAATTTTTTAATAACATAAGACCTACCAGCAGCAGAATGTTACTATAATCTCTTATTATAGTTGTTGGGAATGGTATTTGTTAAAAGGTGAAATGTCTCTTTTCCTGTTTTCTGCTTTTATAAATAATGTTTGGTGTTAGACTCTGGTGATTGCAAAGCGCATTGCCTATGTTAAAGTAGAATGGAACGTTGCTTACTTAGGGTAATGCGGAAATAGTCATAAGTCAGAAATCTTGTCAAATGAAAAAAGAAAAAGGAGTCTTACTCATGAAAACAGAACTATGTTCTGAGGCTAAACTTGAGTTGCCTTTTCTTTGCTCAGTTATTTTGTGATCTATTCTTTGTGGATAAGAGGTTAGATCCTGGTCATGAAATAGTTGTTTGATTGTCTTCTAGATGGTGGACTGGATTTCTAAGAGCCTATCCTGTGTGCCTATAGGTACTTAATTTTGTTGTCTTGGTACCTTGGCAGTTCTCCCACTGTCCCTCTATGAGAAAATGGTCCTCAGATTTCATGGTCTCAGATCCATTACACTTATAAATGATTGAGGAGTCCACGGGGCTTTGTTTACACATTTACTATTTTATAAATTAAAAGTTAAAAAGTTTAAATGTATGTATTTACCTATTTAAAAATAATAATAAACCCATTATGTGGTAACAGATGTTTTTATGAACAATAGCTATATTCTTGGAAACAAAAAGAAATTAGTGAGAAGAGTGGCATTGTTTCACAGTTTTGCAAACGTTTTAAATGTATGGGTTCACAGAAGACTGATGGAGTTTCTTACCTGCTACTGCATTCAATGTGCTGTGCTATGTTTGTTTGGAGTAAAGAAAATCTGGTCTCACACAGATGTGTGTGGCTATAAAAGAGATGAATATTTCAATGTCCTCTTTTAGATAACCATGGGTCTTCTTCTCTAATAATATACCCAAAACTGACAAGTAGTGGTTTTTTTCAAAGCTAGTTGCAAAATAACATCTGACACCATAACAATTAGTATTTTATATTTTGTTCCATTAAAATCTGTTAATCTTTCTTTCACTTTGAGTAAACCTTTTTCTCACGAAAGATTTTGAACATCATCCATTGATTATTTGGAAAATGTTGGTGTAGAACTTCCTTGCAAATGTTGATATATTTCAGTGAACAATATTACAGAACAACATTCATTAATATCACCATTCGTCTTATCAGAAAAAAAAACCTTTATGTATTAGAAGTCTTTTAGGCTCACAAGTAAAATTTTGCAAAAAGATATAAATTTTACATAAAAGCTCATATATTTTATCATTGCAACAAATACTGCAAATCGTTTTGTTGAAATGACAGTTTTACTTTCTTTAGTTTAGGGGAAAAAATGCCTGCCAAATACTCCAGTGTCAGTGCCATTGCTTGTCCGTTCTTTCGAATAAAAATTGTGTTCCACTAAAAAAAATGGTTAGTTAGACCCTTCACTAAAACAACCATACAGATTCTTTACCTTGAGATAACCATTCTAGATCAGTGATAACAAAAGGTTTTTATGCGATTTTCGCACTTTGTCATACGGAATATTAAAAAGACGTGTACTCAAAGGGCACATTTTTTTTTTTTTTGGCTTTTTAGGGCCACACATGTGACACATGGAGGTTCCCAAGCTGAGGGTTGAATCGGAGCTATAGCCAATGGCCTATGCCACAGCTACAGCAACATGGGATCTGCACAACAGCCACACCTGCGACCTACACCACAGCTCATGGCAACGCCGGATCCTTAACCCACTGAGTTAGGCCAGGGATTGAACCTGCGTCCTCATGGATGCTAGGCAGATTCGTTTCCACTGAGCTACAATGGGAACTCCTCAAGGGCCAAAATTTAATAGATTTTTTTTAAAAACTCTCTTACCAGGGACATTAAAAAATGTAACCTCATCCTCCACTTTGTCCTCTTCCTCCTTCTCTGTATGAATGTGCACGGCTGTGAAAGAGAAAGAGAGAAACAGAGAGGGATGGCCTTGATTTGAATTAAACCACTAAGCAGTTTTACCATGAATACTTTTGCACCTCAAAATATAGGTGAAAAGTAAAAAAGGCAGTAACTTCTTAGATTTATCATGACAATACTTTTGTTCTCTTTGGTTTCCTTAGAAGTCTCTTTGGACCCCAGCCTCCCAGCCCCCACCCCCAGGACTTCTGTGGGCCACTCTTGGAGAATTTCTGCTCTAGAGCAACTCTTTGTTATAGACAGTTATCCTTTATGAAACTTTTTCCTTGCCTTCTCTCATTATTAACTTTCTGAACATAATTAAGTTATCAGCTGCACTGAGTCTCCCATCCTAAATGCTTTACCTGTGTGAAATATTGTCTCTCTAAGTGAATCACTTAGCAGACATTCCCACTGAAAAAGAAGTTAAGACCGAGATTGTCTGAGAAGAAAAACTATTAAAAAGCATTGATCCAAACCTTTAGTGACTAGGTAATGTTATTGTGATCTAATCACAGTGGCAGAATGTTCCTCAAACGTTGAAACGAACAGCTCCATAATTTTCACACTGTGCTATGTGACAGATGGCAACAACTGTTTTGATTTTGCCCAATATCTGAGGAGCGGCAAGCAGAGCCTGTGCCTCCCACTTTACTCTTGCTCTTTTGTCATTTCTGGTCGGTCTGACAGCACACCGATTTTTACCTCTGTGATCTGTCCTCTGGATGACTGTGTTTTCAATAGCTACTTAGTATAAAAATAAAATGTGCGGGTCCCATCAAATAAACTAATTAAGGCTTAGAAAGTGCCAAAATCCAAAAGTCATGAGGAACAGATTAGGCATGGAGTATGAGAGACACAGAGACCTGACAACTAATGTGTTGCCACGGCAACAGAAGAATCAATGGGAATCAAATGGGCAGACAGTTGGCAGTAATTTTTGCTGGGTCAGAGAACTGGAGAGAGAGAGAGAGAACCACCTTATTCTATGCAAAGAATTGCTCTCTCCTTAGTAACTGAAACACTTCTGAAGGATTTGTAAATTCCTGTGGTAAAATTCCAAGGAGAGGTCCATGGTCTTGGAGAAGGTCCTTACCATGTGAGAGGGAGTTCTGTTCATCGCTGCATTTTCTTAGGATGCCCATGTTGTCTTCTCCAAAATCAGACTTTGAAGATCTGTGTTTCTTATACATACTGTGTTCTGTAAATGAGTGTGTCGTATACATCTAAAAGCGGGGCTTGTTTTAGCTTTTTTTTTTCCTGTTTATGATTAACCCTAAAAACAAGAATTTCTGTGTGTGATCTTCAGTATCATCTTGTCACGTACAAAATTACTATTTGCCTAGATGTGGTGTGTTGGGAAGTGGGAAATTTCCCCCTCTACCCCTGCTGAATTCTTTTCTGAAACAAATTTTAATCATACACACAGAGATCTCATAGAATTGAGACCGAAGAAGTGACCAACACAGGCAGCTTTCATACCTTTTAGACAAAGAAAGAATAAATTTAAGAGGAGTGGACAGGACAAAGAAACTCAGGTTTTAGATGCCCCTTTAGTAAAGAATCCAGTTTGAGCTTGGGGTAGTAAATTAAAGAAGTAACAAGATTTGTTCATACAGGCTTCTCAAATTCCCTTTCTCTGGAGATAACAGATGCAGCGAGTGCACCTTTCCCACAAGAGACTTATTTCCTGCTTATGGGAAACCAGAAAGGAGGGTTGGACTGTCCCTCTTATGCCGGCTGTTTCTTAAGTAACTTTAATTCAAAATAATCAATATGCCACTGAGTCACATTTTGGGGCGGCCTACCCTGAACCCCAGTAGGTGTCACAAATGCTCTGACCCCATCATGACTACTGAACAGAATGGATCAGACCTTACTCTATGCTTTGCAGAAGTTTATTTTTCAGAAAGAGAGCCTGTGTTAACATCTGTTTTCCCAAATATGCTTCTCAGGCACAGCAGGTTTCTAAGTTGGTTGGTAAATAGTAATATGTGACCCAGTCAAACAAGAGATTTCATATCAAACCCATTTAAAGAAAAATGATGCAGTGTGTAATGGAAAGGATGATAAATTGCAGAAAGAAGAACAAATATATTGTCACTCCCTCTTTTTCTGGAGTTCCTACTCTAAGGGCCTGCATGTGTTCCTTTTTTTTTCTTTCTTTCTTTCTTTCTTTCTTTCTTTCTTTTTTTTTTTTTTTGGACGACATGGTCTTAATGAAACTATTCTGAAACTCTGACCAAGAGTCAGTACACAACTTAGTTACATAAAATCCCATAATATTTTTTTTAGTAACAGTTCATGATGGCCCGGTCTCTTATAAGTGTCATGATGTGATATTACAGTGAAATTAAAATATGGACAGGCAGTTTTAATATAAGGGGCATTAACAGAAATGTCATCCCTAACAAATTCAGTACTGGGAAATCTTCCCTGTAGCCAGAAAACCATGCTCATTTTTGCCTTTTGTTATAACTTATAAAAACAAACCTCGTGGTGTAAATGCCCGTGGGTTAGATTTCCAGTTGAGAGGCAGGCGACAGGCTTCAGTGGGGAGATGGAGAGAGGCGGCGTTTTTGTTTATTTGTTTCAGACAAAGGATTTCTGGCCTGGGGCAGTCCAGCTGTATCTGCTGTCAATATTGAGGCAATGGAACTATTTTTCTAACTAGATCAAAAAGAGGAAGTTCTGACTGTGATTCACTATATCAGAGAGAAGTGGGGGGGGTGGGGAGGGGAGAAGAAAAAGCTGGGGAAGACGAATAAAGAAACAAAAAGCGTGATTGTTAATTCTTATGGAAACTTTTTGCTGGAGCTGCCACTTTCAAGTTAGAACAGTGGATGTCTGGATCCCTTTGCAAGGTAGGAACCTAAAGGAAAGAGAAAAGTCACATAATTGCTCTAGGAGGGAGAGGAGGTGGTGAGATGTGTCTCTTTTGAGAGAGAACGGCAAGCCTCAAGTGTGACTGAATTCAGAGCAGGCGTATGAAGAACATGCTGGGTTTCTTATTTGCCAACTACATCCTGTTCTTTATTTTTTTTTTCTTTCCTTATTTGACTTTCCCATTTTTTGGTATTGTTTGGAGAACATGTCTTTGGAGTCAGCCAGTTGGCTGTTGTTGCTGGTAGCAGAGTGAAAGTAACCCTGGCTGGTCAAAAATGCTGTGCCCTCATTCCAGCCCCCTTTGGTGCTAGGACATTGTGAGAACCTGGGCTTCACCTGGGCCTGTGCTCCGAGTCTTTTGATTCTGACTCCTTATTTCAGCCACTCTATCTGGGAAACTGGAATATATGGGGAAAAACGAAGGCCTTTTTTTTTTATTGGAAATTTGATCCAGATAATCTGTTTTAATAACATAGATAATATTCAATACCCAGAAAAGGCATTATTAAGGTTAATAATGGTAATTTCCAAGCAGCATAGGCTTGGTTGAGTAGCTCACAAAAATACCAAACTCAAGCTCAGCATCACTCCTTCTCTTTGAGTCACATTAGTCCTTTGCAATAGCTGTGTACCTTTTGATGGATTGAGGGGGTTGCCGAAAACTGCACTCTCCAATATGGCAGCCAATAACTACATGTGGCTCTTTAAATTGAAGCTAATTAAGTTAAATTTAACATTTACTTCATCCTTTGTACTAGCCACATGTCAAGTGCTCAATAGCCATATGTAACTATCAGCCACCGTATTGGAAAGAACATCACACAGATCATTTCCATCATTCCAGAAAATTCTCTTGGACAGTGCTGCTCAAGAATGCATACATTCAGGCAGCATTTCTTGGGCATCTATTACATGCCAAGAATTGTGCCAGTAATATCAAGACACAGTGTGTGCCCAGGGGCATTTAGTCCAGTACCATAAGTAGAGGATATGGTAACATCACACCAAAGATAAGAGCAGGGTTGCTGGGAAAAGCGGTGATAGAGACAAGTTGTTTATAGGACAGTGAGGAAAGGCCCTTTTAAGGAGTTGGTGGCACTTGATCTGAAATCTGAAACATGAGAAGGAACCAGCCTTGTGAAAGCTAGAAAAAGAGTGTTTTGGCTTCCAGGAACAGTATTAGCAAAGCCCCTGAAGGGAAAAGAACTAGGCTTTTCTGTAGCCCCTTCGCATGTCCGGAAGTTTGAAGGATAGAGTGAGATGACGGTGACTGAGAGAGGGGCAGTCCTTTCTCTTAGTCACTACCCCAGTTCACCAGGGTGCTTTCTTTCCCTTGCATCTGGGCTCTCTTCCAATCCATAATACAACATTTTCTCTGCTGTGGCAGGAGACCTATTCTCCCTGGCCTCAGGGTGAAGCTAGAGAAATGCTGAAAAGAGCACATGTCGCTTTTATTAAAGATACTTATGTTTCAGGGACCTGACATGCTCCGTCTGATTGGGGTTAACAATGAGCTTGGGAGGCTTCTCTGGGCTCATGTTTGTTATTATCTTTATATGCAAAATTTCTTCTCAACTTAGACCTATGGAAACCTCCCTAGGAAGGTATCTGCTTTTGAGGCACTTCCTGTCTTCTGAGAAGAGCTTTGAGGGCCGAGCTTGGCTGAATACATTTTCCAAGTTCAAAACAGCTGGGCCTTTGAACCTGGGAGGGGTTCACACTTCCTACTGTGCTGTGCTCTGAGAATTTTCAAGCGCTCACTGTGGAGCGCTCCTTCCCCACTGGCACACATGACAGGCCACAGCTCACATTAACACTGCCTAATGGCCTATATTTAGAACCCTTTGTGATCTCTAGAGACTCTGGTTCAGATCTTGGAGCAGGAGAAACAATATGTAGTTTGAGTGGTAATAAGACTTAGCAAAATCCTCGTCGCATTAATCTCCTGTAGACCAATAGTAAGAGCAACTCTTGGAAAATAGGGCTCAGACAATTACATCTTTTTATTTTCAGTAGGACTCTCTGAGAACTGGGTTGCAACTGTTGCTTCCTGAGGAAATCGAGTGGTAATGAAATTAATGATGCATTAAAAGAGGTACATAAAAATGTCACAGTGTTGAAACAGTGCAAACTGGCAGGTTGTCTGAGTAAGTTCCCAACTTATGAGAAAGGTCGAAATGAAGCTCCAAGGAGCAAAATAGTCCTTGAGCATTCTGTGAAGACTATTCTTTGTCATTGTTCTTTTTGGCTTCCAGATGCGTAATTTGAATCTAACTGCCAAAGATGCAAAAAGAAAGGCAAGGGGAATCTTGCAAATAATAGCTGGATTGTACTGGTTGTACTGCCTTCTATGTTGTATGTCTTCAATAGCCATACACATCTTTTGTATTTAGGCATATACTGTTGTCTATTTCAAATATGATTTTCAATGGAGAGTGTTTGTTAATCAAATATACTTGAAAGAGTATTTTGTGAAACTAAAGCCAAATGTTATTTCAGGAGCTGATTCTTTGCTTCCTAAGAGAATATAACAAAAACAACCACAAAAATATTTTCTCTCAATAGTTAACACTGAGAGTACTGTGGGTGAGAGGGAGTGACAAGTACTTTGAAAAGACTCTAGTGATGTTTACAAACTCATGTCCGTTGATGGGTCTTCAAGGCAGAGTTAACAATCATATATATTGTTAACGTTTCATTGAAAGGGTCCGGGGCAGACAGATATAGAAAGGAATTAAGTTGTAGAAGAGTTTTAGTTCCCTAGCAGCTTTGTTGGGATTAGAAGAAAATGACGGAAGAGAAGATTAGTCAAAGCAGTTTGTTTGGATTTGGTTATTCTTTATAGGAAAAGCCTATGGCTCTGTGTGTGTGAAAGAGAAGGAAGGTGGAAGAGAGAGTGTGCTCTCATTTGTGAGAACTGAAGAGTGCTAATAATGAGATGGCTCTTGGTTACATACAAACTGAGGCAACATGATCCCAAGAGAAATGAAATCTGTATCAGTTATTTTTGTCCATGCAAGGCTAAGGATTTTTTCCCCTCAATTTGATTCATTTTTTTTTTTTGCTGGACTGAATTATATCATCTTCCCATTTGTATAAATGATAAAGCATCTCAAATTAGTAGTGTTATTTTCACCACATATATTTACTTTGTGGATATGTTGGAAAAAATTCTAGGAGTTCTCTTGTGGTACAGCAGATTAAGGATCCAGCATTGTCAGTGCTTGGCCCAGGAACTTCCACAATCCGTGGGTGTGGCCAAAAGAAATCTACATATATGCTGAGATTAATATCATAGAAGAGGCTACCAGAAGAATGGTTTTATTCTAGACAGACTAGGAAATTTTTTTCAGAGGTGATATAAAATTAGAACATATTGAGTGAAATTATCTTCACTATGAATCGACTTTATTCTTTAGGATTAAGTTGGATTCTTTGTGCTCACTGAGGATTTTTTTTTCTTTTTTTATGTTTCTGAGTATTTAGGAGGGACCTTGTGCATAAGGAAATCTGAAACATATGATACTATCTTGGCTTACTAGCTAGTAAAATAATCTGGGATTATTAATAATTGTATGGATGCTCTGACTCTTCATTTGATAATTTAGTGCTTCCCCTTTCCCCAATCCAACCTTAATCCTCAACAGTTTTTAGTTTTATGTAATTCTTCTGTAGAAACTGAGAAGAAATTACATATTCAAATATGGGGTTTTGAAAGAGCATGTGAGAAACTTTTGTTTCACTTCCTTTTCCTTTATTCTCAATTTAGAGTGATTGAGAATAACCTACTCATAAAATGCCGACAGCATTGACTTTATTTTCTACCAAAATTGCTTTACTCATTAGCCTCACAAAACAGCATAATAGTAAATTGATTCTTATGGTAAGGAATCAGATTGTATGTGAAGCCCAGAATTTATTTGGCCTATTTAAGGAAAACAAATCGTTATTAATCTTTTATAAGTAGGTTTGGTTGATCTTCATGCAACCAACCGATAGGAAGAAGAAATGTGTGTTGAAAATAAAAGACTTTGGAAAAGGTATAAAGACTGTGTTATATGTTGAATTTGTGTCTTCTCAAAATTTGTATGTTGAAGCCCTGGCCTCCAGTACCTCGGAATTTGACCTTATTTAGAAATCAGATCATTGTAGATACAGTTAGTTGAGGTCCTACTGGGTACATTGGGTCCCTAACCCAGTATGACTGTTGACCTTATAAGAAGGGGCATTTGGAGGGCATGAACCCAAGAATTTCATGTGAAGGTGAAGGCAGAGATGGGGTGATGCTCCTATAAGCGAAGGAAAGTCAAAGATTATTGACAAACCACCAAAAGGCAAGTGAGAGACATGAAATAGACTCTCCCTCATAGCCCGCAGAGGGAACCAACCCTACTGATACCTTGATCTCAGATTTTTAGCCTCCCAGACTGTCAGATAATACATTTCTGTTGTTAGGCTACTCAGTTTTTAGTACTGTGTTATGGGATCCTTAGGGAACTAAAACAGATTGCAAATGGAAATACAAACCGATTGGGATCACCAGGGCCACCCATTGTCTTCACATACTGGAGGCACGTTACCCAGCTAGAAAAGGAAGGTTTACCAAAAAACCCAGGTGCTGGCTATTTACCAACTTTGTCATAAAGAAGCAGAGTTATTAAAGGATCTGCAATCACTGGGTAATTCAGCCCTTGACGTTGATGGATGGAACTTGGCTTTTCCTTTCTGCCAAAGCTGCTGACTGGATAAATGTTTTATTCATGAGGCCCAGGGCAGGAAGGGATGCCAAAGGTATAAGAATACTTTAAGAAACTCTTTGAGATGTCAGGCAAGTTGTCAGGAGGCGTTAAGCAAGGAGACTGAGGTACTACGTCAACCCAACTGGGCAATGAACCCCTTGCAAAGGCTAGAAGCGATGACCGTGGTGTTGGGAAGCCACTTCTTTTGTTTTGCTTTGTATTGTATTGACTTGCATCCATGATCACAGCTCAAAGAAGCAGGTGTTCCTACAATGGCCTGAGGAATCCCATCAAGGATCCAAGCTAACGCAACTTGGAAGATAGTCATAGTCCTTGAAGTTCTACCTGCCCACGGATCCAATTTTAGGGTCTTTGCCCTAGATTGGCAAATTCTTGAGCCAAGGGAATCATCTAGATAACAGCATGTGGCTTTGGCTTAAAGTCTCAGGAGGCCCACTAGCTACACATTTTAATTAACTCTTAACAAAATGATATTTCAAAATTTTTAGCACAACAGACTATTTTCTGCTGTGAGGAGAGAGTGTAGTTTAAGTGTGGACATGATGCAAATGTGACTCATCTAAAGAAAAGGCTTTTCTATAACAGCAGGTTCTAGTAAATAATGTCTGTACTTATTTAGGCAGCAAAAATGATGGAAACTGGGTATCTGTAATCAATTATTGTGAAGATGCTCTTTGTTCTTTAACTGTCTGTTATGGTCAGAGAATTTTGATAATTTATAATCTCTATTAATACAGTTTTAAAATAATTTGGAATCATATAAGAGAACCAAGAACTTTGGCTGTGACAAAGTTTCTAATCCAAGTGTTTTCTTATTGCCAGAGAAGCATGTACCCAAGTCTGAATGAATCGCTCCAAATTTTAAAACTCTATTGAAACTATATAAGGTTAAAATGAAGAAGAAAAGATAAAATTTATCAGTGTATGAAAAGCAGGAAAGTTCTAGGTTTCCATTGTCCTTTAGGTTTGGAGAGTTTCAGTATTGAAGACCCTAAGAACTTTCGCTGTGGTCTTGGGTAGAAAAAAAAAAAAGCAAAGAGCAGGAACTCACAGGGACAGTCACTCTGAAATTTGCTGTCAAGATGCATCAAAATATACCACTATATCCTCACCTTTCTATCTGTCAAAGCCATTGATTATTTTCAATAAAGAAAGCCAGTGACAGTTGCTGGAATTGTAGAACTCAGCATAGCAACTAGGTGATGCCTGTCACTCTCTAAATAGACAAGTTAAGAAAAAAATTTTCTCATTGCATAAGAGCATATTTTTGGAAGCCTTGTTAAATATAGTTTCATAAAGGGTTACCATGAAATGCAGAAAAATGAAGACTCTCTTAGACCCCAAAACTCTTCCTGGGCTTATTGGGGTTTTCCATAAAATTGCTTACATTAGGTCCCTCCCTCAAAAGTAAGAACTGACTTTCAAAGATCAAAATGTTTCAGCTATTTTCCTTTCTCTTGAATGGCATTTTCAAGTAATCTGGGAATGCCAGAACTCCTCAGAAGTGCAGCTGGACGGTCACTGCTGGTCACAGGAGTTGCTGAAGGTTCAGGCCATGTAGGAGCAATTGAGTAGGTGGTGCATTTTATGAGAATACATTCCTTGGTGGTCTGGTATCCCCGAGGAAGAATGGAACTTGCAATAAGGGTTTACTAAAGCCATAAAAAGTAATGAACCCAGACGAAGTCTTGCTGGCAGCAGCAGTGGTATCAGCATCAGCCCATTTCCAGGTCAGCGGGGCTATTGCCCAGAATTCGGGAAGCAGTGCAGAGGTTAATGTCAGACTGCTCTTGCCAGGGGTTCGTGGGCTTGTGTGAGCCTGGATCCCACCTGCCTAGCACCCCTTTATTCTGAGCCAGCTTCTTCAGACCTTCCCCCGTGATTCTCTGTGAGTTTCCCAATATCCTTACAATAAACTCCTATCCTGCTTCTGTCAGCCCGAGTCTATTTTTTCTTAGTTTTTTTTTTTTTTTCCTGGCGACTAAGAAACCTGACAAATGAAATATTGTGACTTCATTTTGTTTGCAAAACCTCAGAGGGCTCAGAATGCAGACAGGTTAGGGCAAAACTGTTAACCAGTAGCTATTAGATAAATATAGGGTGGTATTTGGTGGTTTTTCTCTATGTCAAGTTCTGTTACCTCGACGTGCTCAGCCAATACTAGAGAAAAAAAAAGCTTATTCACTGTAATACAAAATTAATAGTAAAAACAGCAACGGGCAGTAGGAACTAACATTTATTGAGATCTTATGCTGTGCCAGACACTGCTAAAATCCTGTATAAATTTTTTATTGAATCATCTCAATACTCTGAAGCCAAGAGTTTATATAGAAACAGAGTTTATGAAATTCATGGAGAATCACACAGCTAGGAAATGTGAAACAGGGATTTCAGTCAAAGAGCTGTCGGGTTTGTCACTTGTGATCCTAACTTCATCATTCTGCCTTTGACGCTCAAAAAGTCGTATCGTTTCAAGACAGCCCTGCTGAGACCTTAAGAGAAAGTAGGTCTTCCAGTTATCTTTAGTGGATGTAAACAACCCCAGAAACAGGCCATGATGTCACAAGTGTAAAACGTGTGTTTGAGGGGGAAAGACTATACTTACTGACTGGCTTTTTATGATAAAAATGAAGGCCGTGATCTTTGGGAAGGTGGATGAGGGCAGTGCTGGAGAAACAGATGTGATTCATAGTTTTTAAGCATTTAGGTCTACAAATTATATTAGCTGCCATAACCCCAAATTCTATCTGCAGCCAGTTAGAGTCCTATGCCGAACAATGTTTTTTTGAGATCAGTGCATTGATTTCACAAAGGAAGAAGGAGGCGGCGGGGGGGGGGGGACACACCAAAGATAATTACCTGGTACACTCTGCTTAATTCTAATTTGAAAAACAGTATTTCAATGTTCTGTGCACACTATTCTACCATGAGCTGCACACATAAGCAAACCGCATTGGAGGAGACATTTAGAATATATAAACATTAATTTATCTACCTGAAATTCATAGTAATAAAACATGCTTAAATGTATAATTTAAAGCTCTTCGGAAGAAAGATGTAAAGGATTAATAGTGCTTAAATCAGAAATAAGCATGTTGGAACATAGTTGGCCTGCTCTGATGTGCATTGTTAAGAGAGTCTCCTTATGCTTGTTTGGGAAAAATGCTATCTGTTTACTTATAACATTTTAAACATTTTATAAGACTAAAACTTGAAACGCTTGGAGATTTCCTATCTTCAGCTAACGTTTTTTTTTTTTTAATTTTCCTTAAAACATGTAAAAATGAATCTATTGTAGAAATGTCAAGAAAAATTTCCCAGGGAAAAAACAGCATATATTCTAACTAAGAGTAAAATACGTGATATACATTAATTTAAATGTGTGGTCATTTATAATATATGAATTACATGAAATTGAAATGTATCTAGACACAATACATATATAGTCTATAAAATATGTATGTCTAAAATACATATACGGTCTATAAAATATTCATAACGTAAAAAATTGGTACAATTTTAATAGATTATAACTGGCTTATATTCTTGTTTGTTGCTTTTCTCTTGCTGTAACTAATTCTACTTGCCTTTGGATCCCATACCATTAAGTCTTGAGATAATTTGAAAGAAGTATTGTTCTCAGCTGCTGCTGCATTAGCAAACTAAAAGGATCCTTTAAACTGGCATGAAAACTTACCATGCAAGCTTCATTAGTTGTTTGAGGTTGAGCAAAGGCAAAGTCTCTAAAGTCTCTATTAAGAAAGGGGTGATAATCCATGATCATCTCTGATACACAAATGCCAGAGTGTGTGTGTCAACTGTGTCTGGCCTTCTATGAGCACTTTTATTTCTCCTTTACATTTTCTTTGCAGGCTCCATTATTTCTTCCTTCATTGTGCTGTGGAAATGAAAATGCTTTCTGTATTATTTTTACCTGGCTGAAAGAAGGTGAAGAACTGTTATTTCAAGATTTAAAGACATTAGACCTGAAAGAAGGATGTTAAAACGACTACAAAACTTAAACTTTACATAGTGTGATATATCCATATAGAATTTGTGAGCCCAGATATGCCTATTTTTTAAAAAAAGAAAGTCTGGCAGAAAATTAAGTAAACACTTGGTTGATGGTTACTTGCCAAGCGACTTGGTAGTAACTTAGAGCTGCAAACTATACCCCTCACCAGAAAAGGAATGATTTCCTGGGTCTACCTGATTTACATTTATTCATGAAATATTTATTGAATGTCTACTATATGCCAGGCTGTGTTCTTGACATTTGGTGTGTGATGAATGATACAGTCACATTCCCGGGCTGAATAGGGCTTAAATTTGGTGGATGAGAGTGATTTTGAGATTATGTGTTGAATAGAATAACAGGGCAAATAGGGGGTGCCAGTCGGAGGATCTGGAGAGATTTCTAGTAGGAAGAGTTTAAGCTGGGGTTTAAGGGACTGGAAAGCCAGTGGGAAAAGTAAGGGTTGGGGGTAAGCATATTCCACACTGCAAGGGAGCCATATGCAAGTGCTCAGAGGTGAGGGAGGCCTGCGATACCTGGGGATGCAAAGAAGCTCCCTACACTGCAGCTGGTCCAAGATTAATAAACTAGATGCACATTACAGCAGAGTGATGAGAACTGTGAAAACACGCAGCATGGGCCATAAACAAATGCCATCAGTAACCAATAAAGAAAGTCAAAAACAGGTGAAATGAAGCCAAAGTACTAGGCTAGATTTCAAGACTAAATGAGAAACTTGCGTAAATGCTGAGGCAGACAGTCTGCACATCACAGAGATGGATTTACTGTAGTAGACAGAGGAAGGCTGGGGGTGATAGACAGTGTTTCGGGAAATGCTTGAGAGTGTTTTGAAGCCCATTCATTCAGGAATGGGCCTCAAGAGGCTGGCATGGTTGATGATGATGAACATGGAAAAAAGAGTATTGTTTTGAAGATAGATGGGGGTGAAACACGATTTTCCTTTTGGGGAAAATTAGGTAGGCTTTCTAGAGAATCCGTTACCACTTCCCAAAAGTTTCTACTCCACATCACTCTGGGGCACATGGTTAGTTATTCATTATTGGTCCAACTGTATTAATAAGGCTACTTATTTTTAGAATGATAAGTTCTTTTTAAAAATAAATGAAATACTTCAATGATACTAAAGAGTGTGCAAAATTACCTAACAAACAGGTACCTTCCACCCAGCTTTAGGAAATAAAACTTTTGCCAAGTTTGCAGAGGATGTTTTTAAGGAATAAAATATTTTGGATATGTTGGTTTTCCATATATACCACTCACTAATTCCATTCGTCTTGCTTCCTTCCAAATGGAACATTTATCTTGACCTTAGAGTTTATCACTCCCATGTATGTATTTTTTAAAATAATTTTACTGTATTGTATGTGTCCTTAAAGAGTACACAGAATTGGCATTTTTGTAACTATGAATTGCATTAAGCTTTAAATAGATACCTGCATTCTTTTCTACTTAGCATTATGCTTTTGTGATTTAACTGTGTTTGATATAGGAAGCTATAGTTGGTACTTAAACTACTTAGTGGTATTTAATTCTATGAGTATACCATATTTTATACTTTCTTATGTTAATAGAAATTTACATAGCCAGAATTTTGCTATTATAAATAAGGACGTAACGAGTATGACTTTACCCACCTTAAGAGTGAGAGAAACTATCCATTAGATATGTATATATAGATGTGGAATTGCTAAGCAGCAGGAAATGCCCACTTCCAATTTTACTAAATACCGTCACCTGCTTTCCAAAGTGGACTTCTCATTTTACACTCCCACCAACTGCATACAGAAGTTCCAATTGTTCAGTATCTTCATCAGCACGCAGTATTGTCAGACATTTCAGTTTGTGTCGATCGACTAGTGTGAAATTAACCCAAGTCCAGCCAGGAACACTCTAGGTCTTTCAACAGAAGAAACTTAATACAAGTAATTGATGGGACAGTTGACAGAACAGCTGAGAAGCTAAACATCCACAATAATAATAGGAAGTCGCTATCACTGCTGAGGCTGAGGAGTTAGACGGTCAAGGTGGTGTTACCAGAGACTAGAAACCGGGGCCACCTGTCAGGAACCAAAGTAAGCTGGGAATTGGGAGCTGGAGTCACCGTTTCTAAAGGCTTGTGAGGCTGCCACAGCTCTATAGCAAGCAGAGTGAAAAAGGGAGAACTGGCCGGCTCTCCCTCCTCCTAGCCCTCTCCTCTCCCTCTAGTGCCTCTCACTGGCTAAACTCACCTGGAATCCAGAAGTGACTTGTTATAGATAAGGAAGAGAGGAAAATAGATCTAAAATATTTTTAAAATGTTTATTGGTCATTTTGTTTCCTATAATTTATTTTTTCAGGGCCACACACAAGGCATATGGAAATTCCTAGGCTAGAGGTAGAATTGGAGCAACAGCCACTGGCCTGCACCACAGCCACAGCAATGTCAGTTCTGAGTCGCATCTGTGACCTGTACCACAGCTCATGGCAACTCTGGATCCTTGACCCACTGAGCGAGGCCAGGGATCAAAACCACATCCTCATGGATACTAGTTAGGTCCATTTCCATTGAACCACAGCAAGAACTACCTCCTGTGATTTTTTTTTTAAATTCATATTTTTCCTATTGGCTGCTCATTTCTAATTTATTTTGAGAGCTTATATACATCAAATATTGATCAGTTATATGTATTGCCCATATTAGTCTTAGTCTGTGGCTAATTTTCCACTCTGTTTGTGGTACCTTCTGTGGTATAGAAGTTTTAAAATCTAACATACAGACTTATCAGTCTCCACCTTTATCACTGTTTTGTGTTTGAGTCCTCTATCCTGAGTTGTATTCCTCTGTATACTCTTTTTGTTTTAATTATATAATTTTTATTACTAAATTACATTTATAGTTGCACAACGATCATTACAACAAAATTTTATAGCATTTCCAACCCAACCCCCAGCACATCCCCAGCCTGTCTCATTTGGAAACCATAAGTTTTTCAAAGTATGAGAGTCAGTATGTGTTCTGCAAAGTTCATTGTGTCATTTTTTTATATTCTCTTGTAAAAGGTTCAGTTTTCATATTTGTTTTTAATGAACTGTGGCTTATTTCATGTGTGGTGTGATATATGTCTTAGCATCCTCTTCCATAAAGATAATCAATTGTGCCAAGCCATTTTAAAATATTGACTAACTTTTTATTGCTACACACAAACACACACACACACACACACACACACACACACACATTTCCATGTATGCGTTACTTCCTTCTAGTGGGAATCTATTTCTGGGACTTCTCAGTGTCCTTAGTCTAGTTTATTTCTACGAACAGGAACTCACTGTATTAACTGATTCAGCTTTAAAATAAGACCTGATTTTCAGGAAGCCTAGTGCCTTCGTCAAATTTTGTTTCACATTTGGCTAGTTTATTTCAGACGTTTTGGTACTTTATATGAACTTTCAGATCTTTTTTTCAAGTACCGTGAAAATTTGTTGATTTTTTTCTTTCTTTAATTTTATTTTTATTAAAGTGTAGTTGATTTACCACATTGTACCAGTTTCTGCTGTATAGCATAGTGACCGAGTCACATATACATATATGTTATTTGTCATATACTGTCTTTCATCATGGATGTAGAAAACCTAAGAATTTAACCCATGTTTTGCTGAATTTGTAGATTAATATGAATTTGTAGATTAAAACGATCACTTTTATTACTGTATCTTCCCATTAATTAATATGACATATGTCTCCTGCTCTTTAGATCATCTTTTTATCTTCTTTTGTTGTTATATAAAAATATTTAATATGTATTTTATTATTTCCTCCATAACATTAATATATACTTGTGATTGATATTTTTCTTGATGTATTACAATTTATATTATCATTAAAATAGCATTTTAAAAATAACATTTTTAATGCACTGCTGCTAGTGCAAAAGAACATAAATAATTCTCTGTATCTAATTAATATCCAGAAAACCTGCTAAGCTTCATTAGTTCTAAGCAAAATCATACTGAACATGAATATGATAAATTTATTTCTTCCTCCCCAACGCTTATGCCTAAGACTGCTTTATGTGTCTTACTATACTTGCCTGAATCTATTGAACAGGCATGATGACAGCTGCTTATCCCTAGCTTTGAGAGGTACTCTTAATACTTTACCATTAAATAGACTTTTCACTCTAGAATTTTTGTTGATTTCTATTTTCACCTTAAAAAAGATCACTTTTCTTCCTAGTTTGCTGAAAGTTTTCTTTTTAATATAATGAAATGAGGTATCGTTCTGTATCAGATGCTTTTTCTGCATCTATTGAGGTGATCACATGGCTTTTCTGAAGAGTTCTTTGAAGACTGATGCTCTACTGGAGCAGAATCTGTACTTGAGAAACACAAAAATCAATACTGTGTATTTCCTATGAACATAGATAGATGTGAAAGCATTTTCTAAAAGAACTTTAAGACTACATACAAAAATGATTATAGCTGGTCCTTTTGGAGGAGGGAGAACAAGAGATTAAAAGGAGATGGGTAGAAATAGAACTGGGAGTGGTGGGAAAAGAGCCATTATATTTACTTGTAATATTCTCATGTGTCTTTTAAAGGGGACTGTCTTCACATCTACCTTACATCGTTGTCTTAACAATGTGTGCACAGAAAAAGGAAGGTGTATCAAATTAATTTTGAGTTACAGAAACATGAGTGAATGCTACTCCTTTTATAATGTGTTCTAACTTTCTAATTTGCAAGAACAACAACAAGAACAGAAAGTGTTATTCATCTTGACTATGGGTGGCATATCATATAAATTGCTTAAGTTCAAGTTTAGTCTTAATATTTGGAATCAGAGAGTTGAAAGTGTGAACTTTGTTTCTTCATACACGTCATCAATTAACACTCATTTATCTAAGTACCTAATTGAGTATGGTTTGGCCAAGATACTTATATAGACCTACCATCTAATAATATGCATGGAACATATAGACAAGCTTTTCAAAGAAGCATTAAACCAACATGTGAATCAAAAGTGAAATATTATAGGGACCAACAGTAATAGTATTTCTTGGCTGGATATACCAATATTTCATGCAGCCAATTATTTGTATTCCTTTTATTTTATTTTATTTATTTTATTTATTTATTTTGCTTTTTAGGGCCAAACCTGTGACATATGCAGGTTCCCAGGCTAGGGGTAGATTCAGAGCAGTAGCTGCCGGCCTACACCACAGCCACAGCAATGCCAGATCCAAGCTGTGTCTGCAACCTATACCACAGCTCACTGCAATGCCACATCCTTAACTCACTGAGCAAGGCCTCATGGTTTGTAGTCGGATTCATTTCCACTGTTCCACAACAGGAACTCCTCCTTTTATTTTTTAAATAGTTTACTTTTCTCTGTGAGGGCCTATTTTTCTTTAGTTTTTATGTTTTCCTAACTTTGTGACCCAGGAAATTGAAAAATCAAGCTTTTCCCTCATGTATGAAGTAGAATAAAACTCAGTATAAGCTTCTGAGTACCCAGTGCTGGGTTGTCCAACTAGCAGATTATCAGTTTGAGCATGGGTTTAGCCTTCCAGCAAAGCATAGACAATAGATATACACACATAGTACACATTTGCGATATAGACATACACACACACACACATAATACATACACACACACACACACACACACACACACACATATTTAAATATGTGATATTTCCAATAAAGGAATGAAAGTAATCATAATCAGAAACATTAGATTTTGACTTATGCTTACATTATGGTCTGGTATTGATTTCATTTGGGATGACATGAGGAGGGGATGGAAGGAAGAGTGAGTACCATAATCTTTCCAGAGTGTGGGCAGATAAACATTCAAATCTGGCCTCATGAGCATGTCTTCTAGTGAGCGAAACAAAAAAGAAGGGGACTTTGTACAGATGTTTCGTATTCTCAGGCTGGTAATCCTGATATTTCCAAAAGATCCTAAAGCTGCACCAGGCAGGATGTACATAGAGTGAAGATGGTATGGGCATAGCTAAAGAGGTGTGTGTGTGTGTGTGTGTGTGTGTGTGTGTGTACACACACAAATATAGATTTAATCTTGAAAAAGGTGAAAAGATCAAATCTTCTCTGATTAAATGTCAATTCGGCTTCAAAGAAAAATGTTTCCCCAAATGATAATAGAGGATTAGCCTATGAAGGGGAAGACAAAAGCTAGACTCTGAGCATATGGAGATGGAGGGTCATGTTTGCTACTGTGAAGAAGGATGTGAAGGCAGAGAAAAGATGGGCAAAGCCACGAGGAATAGCTGGATGGCATCTACTCTGAGTCTTTGTCATCTGGCAGCCATGCTTAATGTCCTTCCCTGAACTTGTCTCCAAACCTCATCTTTTATGATGTTTCCCAACTCCAGAGTCCACTGATAAGGTCACAACCAGTCCAGGGGAGAGAGAGCTCCATGACTAGGCTATTAATAACTGTATTGTTAGGTACAAGCATGATGAGGTTGGCTTTATTTTTTTCCTAAATATGCACAGAGCTTGGGGGTATGTTTTTCATACTTTATCATACTGTTTGTGGTTACAAACAAAAAGAAAATAAATTGGAAGTTGTTAGCCTTGAATAATGTCAGGAAGGATGTTTTACTGAAACTTCAAGACTCTTAGAGATCTACGTTCATCCCAATCTTTGATCTCAGGACCATTATTGTACTAAATATCAGTATAAGGATATTTTCAAAATACCAGCCATGGTGGCCATATGTGGTTTCAAAAAGATGAACACATGAGCAAGTCTGGTGCCAGGAGCCAGGTTCGAAGCCTGGAGCTTCACTATATTCTAGCTGAGTGACCTTGCACAAGATACTTACCCCACTGAGCTCTGATGTTCTCAGCTATAAAGCATGGTAACAATACCTACCTCCTAAGTTTCTGATGAGGAGTTAATTATACAGTGTAAGAAAATTTAGCATAAGGCCTTGCAGAATGCAAAGCACTCAGGAAATAGTGATGGTGGTATAGAGGTGGTGATTACTCCACACAGAATTTATCAATAGTATATTTTTTTATTTTATGATGGTGTTGCTGTAATCAGTTGCATATACACACATCCAACTTCAATGGCTTATCTAAATGGTGGTGGATTTTTCTCTGTAAATGGAAAGATGCCTCAGCATTCAAATGGCTGGTAGAGTAAATCCTGAAGCACCCAAACTCCTTCGATTTTTCTGTTCTGTCACCCTTAGCAAATAACTCTAATCTTTAGTTATAACATTCTTCCACCCCTTTAGGAATCATGCCCATGCTCTAGCAGAAAGAAGAGAAAGGGTAATTGGTAGAAGATATAGGCCAGCTCAATCTATACTTTTTTCATCAGAAAATAAAGCTTTTCTAGAAGCTCTCTCCAGTGGACTTCTTACATCTTATTGGTTGGAATTTATTTACATTAGTATCCCTGGTACTAAAGAGCCTGGGAAATTGTTTCTTTTAGTTAGGAAAGTTGCTGCCCCAAGCAACCATTTGTGATAGTACAAAAAGAAAGAAGACTAGACATTGACTAGGCAACCAGCAGTGTCTGCCATAGTTTGACATTAGGGTTATTTGTTGTCTGCCCCTCAAAATGTCCAAGGCCTTGACAGGGAGAGGAAGAGAAGAAGAGATACATGGTGTGGCCTGGTTTAGTAGAGGAACTGGCCTATATGTGGCAAAACCCAGTATCTCTTAAGGCGTAAGCATACGCTAAATACTGTGCAAGAATTTTTAGCTCCTCTGAAATATTCTGTCATAGAGGACAGTGTGGTGTATTGGTTAAGAACAAGGCTCAAAAATGAAGCAGTCATGACTTGAAATTCTGGCCATGTCCCTATTTGAGTATATCACGTTGGGCAAGTGATTTAATCCCTCTAGAATATAAACTCCTACAGGGGCAGTAAGTTGGTCAGTTTTGTCACTACTGCATCTCCATGCCCTAGGAGAGAGCTTTCCTATAAAGGCACTTAGGTATTTGCTGACTAGATAGATGGATGGGTAGACGGATGGATGGATGGATGGATGAACTAACTTCTCTAAACTCCAGATTCCTTAACAGTGAAAGGAATTAATGGAGATTCCCCTTTAGAACTCATCATGAGTATTAAATGAGAGTGTTTTGTAAGAATACTCCACTGACTGTACTGTTAAAGAAATATAATTTCACTTGAGATCTCCAGGGCTCCCTGAACCTGGAAAGCTCTGTGGGCATTTTTGTACCAACCAGCATGGGATCTTTGACCTGCTCCATTTCTGATCTGGGCTGATGCACTCCTCCTTAGGCATGCTGGTGGTCCCCTGCTGCAAAAATTCACCACATTGCTGCCGAACTTAGTGTTGATATCCAATCGACATAGCACACTACAGCCCACAACTCCTAGGCTCCAGCCATCCTCCTGCCTCATCCTCCCTCCTGAGTAGCTGGGACTACAAGTGCTTGCCACTGTGCTGGGCTGTGGGCTTTTTTCCTAAACCAGCTGTTCATCTCCAAATCTGTTGGCTTCTTAGACAAGCTGTGCTATTATGATAGCATTTAAGTTTAGTACTGATGTATTTAATTCAAATGTCCATGTAGTATATTTCCAAAATGTATCAGATGGTGAGATGAAGGTATGTGGGCAGGCATCTGTGTGGATATCAGTATACACACTTGCAATAGGGGCATTATTTTGGATAAATTTTGCTGAGCTTTCAATATCAGCTATTTCAAAGCAGATTTGATGCTAATTAAGGGTTAGGACAGTCAATTAGCAGTGAATTAATACTCATTTTTATGCTAGCCCACTAGAGTGGCAGGGAAATTATCTAAATTAGATTCAGGTAGTGATACTCATCATAGCCAAGAATAATGGAATCTAAAAGGATTTTCTGTGCAACACTAATGATGAGGGATAGCCATAAAACCAAAAACTATGGTGTCTTTATTTAGTTACTTGCAGTAGATGAGTTTTTTGAAAGTGGTGATTTAAAAGAAAATTTCCCTCGGTAGCAAGCACTGAGTCACACAACACTCAGCATAGGCTGACTTTTAAAGTTTTCGGGAAAATTTGGAATTAAGACTCTGAATGGCTTCATGCTAACAAAGTGGAGACTGCCAATTTGGATTGCAATGCAAGCAAATCCGACACCAGCAGTCCGTCAAAGGCCAAACAATTCCCTAACATTTATGAACCATTTCATGGTAATTCACCATCATCAATTCCTCTCCATTACGAAGCAGGTTTCCAGTACCAATACCAAGTCTTTGGGGTTAGCAGTCCTTGCTTATACTTTCTTTCTTTCTTTGTCTTTTTGCCTTATCTAGGGCCGCACCCACAGCATACGGAGGTTCCCAGGCTAGGAGTCTAACAGGAGCTGCAGCCGCCGGCCTTCACCACAGCCACAGCAACGCGGGATCCGAGCTGCATCTGCGACCTGTGCCACAGCTCACGGCAACGCTGGATCCTTAACCCACTGAGCAGGGCCAGGGATCGAACCTGCAAACTCGTGGTTTCTAGTCGGATTCGTTAACCACTGAGCCACGACGGGAACTCCCTTGCTTATACTTTCTAATTTGAATTATTTATTGACTGGGTGTAACCTTGTTATTCACGGCCATTTAAAATGTGGTCTCTGCTATCAAATGCAGAAATAACTGCAGCCAGCTTGATGCTATACTTCTTTTGAGGAGAATGATTAACTCCTGTATAGAAGTTTACAGTTTACAGAAGGTGTTCACATGCATTGTGTCATGATGAAAAGACTTAATTTCCAACCCCATGGAACACAGACTTCAGGAAAGCATCAAACCGTGCCTGGCCATGCCTCTGAGCTCAGTGGTTCCTGAGGTCCTCTCTGGTCAACTTGGAGGTCTGGGCCCTTGGGCCCCACTGAGTATGTATCTGTTTGGTATTGCTACCCCTGGCATTCACCCTGCTCTGGCTCATAATGAGAATATTGACTAGTCATTGGCCAGGTCTGGGCTGGCCAACTTTGCAGTAATTATGAATGTAAGATGTCAGTGGCGAAGCATCTCATTCCAGATATGTCTACACATAGTCGATATTGGCTTTCGTAAGCGTGACTGAGCTCCAAATGGCTTGCAGTCATAAGGGAATTACCAATTGAATAGCTATTATTTCATCTAGTTGATGCTGTGCTTTTTGTGCAAAGGGAAACAGGAATGCAGAAGCACACACATTTTACACCAGCCTGGTTCTTGCTTTCAACAACTGCAGAAAAATATTAACTGTTCTCCCTAGGAAGCCAGTTCCTAGGGAGAGGCTATAGGTTGCAAGTAGAAAACCATGTTAATTTTCAGCTAATGTTACCAAAAACATAGAAATTTCTACCTAAACGGAGTCATTAATGGATTTACTCCCCAAAGAAAAATAAGTATTTCTTTCATGGGATATCTTGAATCCTGCTCCACCAGTGAAATAAGGCTGAGAAGCTAATAATCCAGATTAAACAGTATCTTACTGGTCTTGATTAAGGCCCATGAGTCCAGGCAAGGACAAAAATAAAAGACTTCCATTTGACTACAGGCTTCTGGGCACTCAAAGTTCAATTCATGTGCAAAGAGAAGAGATCTCTCTCTTTTCACATGTTTGTTTGTTTGTTTGTTTGTTTAATTTATTTATTTAGCTTTTTAGGGCCGCACCTGTAGCCTATGAAAGTTCCCAGGCCAGGGGTTGAATTGGAGATGTAGCTGCAGGCCTATACCACAGCCACAACAACACCAGATGCCCGACCCACTGAGTGAGACCAGGGATTGAACACAAAGCCTCATGGATACTAGTCAGGTTTGTTTCCAGTGTGCCACAGTGGGGAACTATTCTTTTTACATTCTAGATGCCACTGTAGGCCAGAGCCTCTTTACATTTTTATGATTGCTACCGAAATATTGATATAGTATTTTTTTCATTTGCCCACAATTACTTTGGTCATTAAAGCTTCATTGTTTTAACAAATGGTGAAAGCAGTTAGTTGGCACCTTTCAAAGCAATGTTACCAAACTACTGTAACATCCAGAAAATGACAGATTGAGAGAGCAGAGTTGGCCAGGGAGGGGAGTGGAAATTCACACCAGGCAGTTACAGTTTTCCAAAGAACACACAGCTAATAAGTGACAAAACCAGCAACTGACTCTGGAGCTGACACTTTTTTCTTGGCCACGCCTGCAGCATGTGGAAGTTCCTGGGCCAGGGATCGAACCTGTACCACAGCAGCAGTCCAGACCACGGGGTGTCAGCTCAGGATCCTTAACCCGCTACCCCACAAGAGAAGTCCTTAAAATTACTAACTTATTTATTTATTTTTTGCCTCGCCTGTGACTTGTGGAAGTTCCCTGGCCAGGGATCGAACCCTGCCACAGCAGCAACTCAAGTCGCTGAAGTGACAACACTAGATCTTTAACCCACAACACCATACACCATAAGAGAACTCAGCTGACACTTTTTTTTTCTTTCCATTTTTTTTTTTTTTTTTTGGTCTCACTTGCGGCATATGGAAATCCCCAGGCTAGGGGTCGAATCAGAGCTACAGCTGCTCCGCCTATGCCACAGCCACAGAAATGCCAGATCCAAGCCACATCTCTGACCTACACCACAGCTCATGACAACACTGGATCTTTAACCCTCTGAACAAGGCATGGGATCAAACCCAAAACCTCATGGAATCCTCGTACTAGTTGGATTAGTTTGCAGTGAGCCACGATGGCACTCCCTCAGCTGACACTTTAAGTCACTGTACCCTATAGTTTCCCACTATAGGCTTCTACGGCAGTAAGATAATTTAATAGCAATGGTAGAGAAGTAGTAATAATAGTATTAACAGTGGCATCAGCCATTGTTTGCTGAGTCCTACTATGAACCAGACATTGAGATATTGTACTAAGCACTTTCACTGAGTATCTTTTTTATTCTCGAAACAATCTTATGAGGTAAATGCTATTATCATCCCCATTTTTCAGAGGAGGAAACTGGTGATCAGAAAAGCTAGGGTATTTGCTCAGGTAGGAGATATTAGATCTATGAGCTGGGATTTATTTCAACTTGAAAGTTTGATTTTATTGCCTATGCTCGAACTCCTACTCTATTTTATTAGCATCATAGATGTACCAAACACTGGGGACATGGGGGGCATTTGAAGCTTGGAATGACACAGGCAATTCAGACTTCATATCAGGTTTAGTTTGCCTTCTCTGTTCAGGCCAGTGCCGAGATCAGGGGCCACGTGGGTCTTTTTGAAACAATCATGGGATTCCTGGGCTCCTCAGACAGGAACTTGACCCTCAGGACTAAAGGGATAATGAGGTACTGAAGCAGGTACTTGCTGCAAGGCCCTGTGCTCAGTTCTGTAGCATAAATATCTCCAGCTGCCCTGTGACGTAAGAGTTGAAACCCTCTTCCTCCAGATGAAGAAACTGAGCTCAGCCATGCTAGCTGACCCTCACACATTTCCCTGCTGTGAGTTAGAAACAAGGGCAGGGAGAGTTCAGATCTGTCTGACTCCGGGGTCTGTAGTACCTGGGACCAGAACTCTGGAAAGGTGATTGCATGATTGCAATCCGTATTCCCACTTCCACACCTATGTGCGTCATTTCATTTGCTTATACTCGGACCCTCCTGGGTCTGCTGGGGAGAAGGACTCTGCTCTCTCCCATGATGGTACATTGCTTTCCTTTATGTATTACTTCACTTTTGCTTTTTCTCCATGACAATGACTTTAGGATTCCTCAGCGAGGTTGGTATTGATCCCAATAGGGCACGTTGGAAACCTGTGATTATGCAGTGACCGAAGGTGCATTGACTTGCATTTAGTAGGTAGGAGTCAGGAAGGCTAAATGTCCTTTATATCCTAGACAGTCACATGTACCAAAAGTCACATTTCCTATAAGACTTTCAGATGTCATCTCCAGTTTACCTAAAAACATGAAATATTCTCCCCAAGCTTTTAACATACACTGAATTTTTCAGGAAAGCAGCTACTAGATAAATGCAAAAAAAAAAAAATGTAATTGTTTTGTGCAAGAAAAGCCTCTACCAGCATCTCTTCAAGTTTTACAAAGCCAACTACAGGATCTGTATTTATTGATGCACAGCAGATTACTACAAACTTAAAACAACACACAATTATTATCTCAGAGTTTCTATAGACCTGACATCTAGGCCCCATAGCCTGGTTGGGGTTTGAGAGTCTCCCACAGGTTGTGATCAAGGTGCTAGCCAGGGCTCGGGTCTCATCAGAAAGCTCAACTGGGGAAGAATCCACTTTTTAAGCTCGGAGTTTACACTGGCTGTTTGACCAGAAGCCTCAGTTCCTTGACAGCTCTCAGCCAGAGGCTGACCTCTGTTCCTTGATGTGTGTTTGTCTCCATAAGACAACATGCTTCATCAGAACAAGGAGAGTCCACTGACAGTATAGGATGGAGAGTCTTAGGTAATATAATTCTGGCAGTGATACCCATCACCTTTGCCATATTCTATTGATTAGCAGCTGGACCTGCCCAGGACTCCATGGGAGGGGTTACAGAAGTGCATGGACACCACAGTTGAGTCACTGGGAGCTGTTTTAGAGTCTGCCCATCCCAAGGGCATAGGGATGAACTCTGCAGTCTTGCCTCAGTGTTTGGGAGTAGGACATTATGTAATACCTAATATCAGAGAGAAGTTGGGGAATAGACTTTGTGAGTTAGCTGCTGTTGGAAGTTCTGCACGTACTTGGGTCATAGACAGAAGCTCAGAGAACCCAGTACAGTTCCACTTCCTTAATTAGCCATTGCATTCTGCAGAACTGGCTCAAAGTAATAAGGCTAACTTGGGGGTAATTCTTAGGAAGGCACCATCCAATATCTCCTCCTCCTCCGTGCCACCCTCATTTCCTCTACCATTGCCTTTCTATTCAATGCCTCCTTGAATTTTTCATCTCAAATTTTTCTGCATCAAGATAGTGTGTATATGTGTGTTTGTGTGAAATGCTCATTTTAAATTATACAGGCTTGGTAATGGGGTGCAATCATGTTGGATCAGTATGGATGCAAAAATCCTTATTTTTATCTGATTATGTTTTGAAAGGTTTTGTGGCCTCAGGCCCTCCCAGTGAGAAATTCAGACATTTCTGCCCCATTTGACTCTAGGAATCCCTGTGCCTTCTCTTGGCCATTGCAATGTGAGAAGTGTCTCTTTAAGAGGCTGCTCAAGGTTTATCATGTCCTTTTCTCTGCCATGAGATGGGCAATGTTCCAGGCAGAGTCTGATCTTTCAGCCTAGACCCAGAGTGAAGATGATGTGGGGAAGAGTTAAAGCCAGCTGTTGATGGACAAGCAGCGTGAGCCACCTTTGTTATGAGGGTTAATTCAGGTTGACACCATGGCATGACATGGCCCATCCTGTGTGACTCAGCATGTGGGTTACTACAGACATTCTCCATACACGTATGGAGACCTACTTTTCCGAGGCACACGGTCTTCCTCCAGGTGCACCTGGGTTGTCATTGCTCTTCTTCCTCCTCCTCCCTCTAACCAGTCACCAAGTGCTGCATTTTTACTTCCTCAGCTTTCCCTTTCCTGATCTCCACTGCCTCCACCCTTGTGTTGGCCACTCATTGCTGCCCCAGCTCACCTTTCCCCATCAAGCCATTTTCCTTAAGCAGCCAGAGGGAGCAAAGCCCACTTTAAGAAGCTTTCTTGGAGTTCCCATCATGGCTTAGCATAAATGAATCCGACTAGGAACTATGAGGTTGCGGGTTTGATCCCTGGACTCGCTCAGTGAGTTAAGGATCTGCTGTTGCAGACGCAACTCAGATTCTGCATTGCTGTGGCTATGGCATAGGCGGCTACAGCTCTGATTTGACCCCTAGCCTGGAAACTTCCTCATGCTGCGGGTGCGGCCCTGAAACAACAAAAAGCAGAAAAAAAAGAAGAAGCTTTCTTAAAGAGTTGCTGCAAGATCCAATTTAATACAGCCTATCCAGCCCTTCAAGCAATGGCCCTGCTTACCTCTCACTGGGTTCCTATTAGGATTCTTTTATTCACCCTCCCCCACCCCCAGGCCTCCCACCTCTCTCTCTTGCTCTTTGAAGGGGATTGTTTTCATATACCAAGCTGTCTTTCTGCTTTGGAAGCCCTACCTCTCGCCTGCACCTGCATGGCTCAGCTACCAGGTGTCCTTGTGCCTCTCCTTTCCACCCAACCTCATTTACTTGGCTAGATCTTACTCTTTTTTTTTTTCATTGCTTAGTGATTTTTATTTCAATTATAGGTGTACGAAAATCATCACAACTCAATTTGATAGCATTTCTGTCCAAAACCCTCGGTGCATACCCCCCAGATTGTCTTATTTGGAAACCAAAGGTTTTCCAGTGTCTGTGAGTCATTGTTCTCCAAGAAGTTCATTGTGTGTTTTTAGTTTACATATGTAAGCAGTAGCATTGGATGTTGCTAATTGTCTGACTGGTTTCACTTCACATGATAATTTCTAGATCCATCCTTATTGCTATAAATGTTGTTATTTCGTTCCTTTTGATGGCTGAGTGATATTCCATTGTGTGTATGTACCACATCTTCCCTATCCAGTTCTCTGTCAATGGGCATTTAGGTTGTTTCCATGACCTGGCTATTGCATAGAGTGCTGTTATGAACACTGGAGTACATATATCTTTTCAAGACATGGTTTCCTCTGGATAGATGCCCAGGAGTGGGATTGCTGGATCAAATGGTAATTCTATTTTCAGTTTTCTGAGGAATCTCCACATTGTTTTCCACAGTGGGTGCACCAATTTGCATTCCCACCAACAGTGTAATAGGGATCCTTTTTCTCCACACTCTCTCCAGCACTTATTGTTTGTAGACTTTTTGATGATGGCCATTCTGGCCAGTGTAAGGTGACACCTCATAGTGGTTTTGATTTGCATTTCTCTAATGAGGAGTGATGTTGAACATCTTTTCATGTGTTTATTTGCTATCTGCATGTCTTCTTTGGAGAATTGTCTGCCTAGATCCTCTGCCCATTTTTTGATGGGGTTGTTTGTTTTTTTGGTATTGAGCTATAGGAGGTGTTTGTAAATGTTGGAGAATTAATCCCTTGTCAGTCTATCCATTAGCAAATATTTCCTCCCATTATGTGGGTGTCTTTTCCTTTTGTTGAGGGTTTCTTTTGTTGTGCAGAAACTTTGAAGTTTAATGAATTCCCAATTGTTTATTTCTCTTTTTATTGTCCTTAGTTTGACAGCTGGATCTGAGAAGATGTTGCTATCATCTATGTCAGAGAGTGTTTGGCCTATGTTTTCCTCTAAGAGTTTTATAGTATCTGGTCTTATATCTAGATCTTTAATCCATTTTGAGTTTATTTTTGTGCATGGTGTTAGGAAGTGTTCTAGTTTCGTTTTTTTCCATGTAGCTGTCCAGTTTTCCCAGCACCACTTATTGAAGAGGCTGTCTTTTGTCCAATGTATATTCTTGCCTCCTTTGTCATAGTTGACTATAGTTGTGTGGGTTAATTCTGGGCTTTCTATCCTGTTCCATGGATCTATATTTCTGTCTTTGTGCCACACCATATGGTTTTGATGACCGGTAGCTTTGTAGTAGAGTCTGAAGTCAGGGAGCCTGATTCCTCCAGCTCCATTTTTCTTTTTCAGGATGTTTTTGGCTATTCTGGGTTTTTTGTGTTTCCAGAGAGACTTTAAACTATTTTGTTCTAGTTCTGTGAAAAAGGCCCTTGATAATTTGCTAGGGATTGCATTGAACCTGTAGATTGCCTTGGGTAGTATAGTCATTTTGATAATATTGACTCTTCCAGTACAAGAGCATGGTAGGTCTTTCCACCTGTTCATGTCATCCTTGATTTCTTTCATCAGCATCTTATAGTTTTCAGAGTACAGATCTTTTGTCTCTTTAGGTAGGTTTATTCCTAAGTATTTCATAATTTTTGATGTGATGGTAAATGGGATTGCTTCCCTAATTTCTCTTTCTGATATTTCATTGTTGGTATATAGAAATGCAGTTGATTTCTGTGTATTAATTTTGTATCCTGCGACTTTGCCAAATTCATGGATGAGCTCTAACAATTTCCTGGTAGAGTCTTTAGGATTCCCTAGGTATAGTATCATGTCATCTGCAAAAAGTGATAGTTTTACTTCCTCCTTTCCAATTTGGATTCCTGTTATTTCTTTTTCTTCTCTGATTGCTGTGGTTAGGACTTCCAGAACTGTGTTGAATAGTAGTGGCAAGAGTGGACATCCCTGTCTTGTTCCTGATCTTCGTGGGAATTCGTTCAGCTTTTCACCATTGAGAATGATGTGAGTTCTGGTTTTGTCATAGATGGCTTTGATTATGTTGAGGTTCCCCCTATGCCCACTTTCTGAAGGGTTTTTGTCAGAAGTGGGTGTTGGATTTTGTCAAAGGCTTTTTCTACATCTATGGAGAGGATCATATGGTTTTTATTCTTCAGTTTGTTAACGTGGTGTATCACACATTAATTTGCGGATATTGAAGAATCCTTGCATCACTGGGACAAATCACACTTGATCGTGGTATACAATCCTTTTAATGTATTGTTGGATTCTGTTGGCTAGTATTTTGTTGAGGATTTTTGCACCTATTTTCATCAGTGAGATTCGTCTGTACTTTTCTTTTTTTGTGGTATCTCTGGTTTTGGTATCAGGGTGATGGTTGTCTAATAGAATGAGTTTGGGAGTGTCCCTTCCTCTGCAGGTTTTTGGAAGAGTTCCAGAAGGATAGGTGTTAGCTCTTCTCTAAATGTTTGATAGAATTCACCTGTGAAGCCATCTGGTCCTGGACTTTTGTTTGTTGGAAGTTTTTTAATCACAGTTTCAATTTCAGACTTATGATTGGTCTATTCATATTTTCTATTTCATCTTGATTTAGTCTTAAAAGATTGTACTTTTCTAAGAATTTGTCCATTTCTTTTAGGTTTTCCATTTTATTGCCATATGGTTGCATATACTAGGCTCTTATGATCCTTTGTATTTCTGTGATGTCTGTTGTTACTTCTCCTTTTTCATTTCTAATTTTATTAATTTGTGTCCTCTCTCTTTTTATCTTGATAAGTCTGGCTAAGGGTTTATCAATTTTGTGGATCTTTTCAAAGAACCAGCTTTTAGTTTCATTGATCTTTTCTATGGTTTTCTTTGTTTCTATTTCATTGATTTCTGCTCTGATCTTGATGATTTCTTTTCTTCTACTAACTTTAGGTCTTGTCTGTTCTTCCCTATCTAGCTGCTTTAGATGTAAGTTAGGTTGTTTATTTGAGCTTTTTCTTGTTTCCTGGGATAGGTTTGTATTGCTGTAAACTTTCATCTTAGAACTACTTTTGTTTCATCCCAGAGTTTTTGTAGTGTCATATCTTTGTTGTCATTTGCTTCTAGGTATTTTTTAATTTCCTCTTTGATTTCTTCAGTGATCCATTGGTTGTTTAGTAGCATATTGATTAGACTCCATGTGTTTGTATTTTTTTCCATTTTTTTCTTGTTGTTGATTTCCAGTTGTATAGCATTGTGGTCAGAAAAGATGCTTAATATGATTTCAATTTTCTTAAAGTTACCGAGGCTTGATTTGTAGCCCAGGATGTGATCAATCTTAGAGAATGTTCCGTGCTCACTTAAGAAGAATGTGTATTCTGTTGCTTTTGGATGGAATGTCCTGTAAATATCTCTTAAGTCCATCTGATCTAATGCTTCATTCAGGGCCTGTGTTTCCTTATTGATTTTCTGCCTGGATGACCTGTCCATTGCTGTAAGTGGGGTGTTAAAGTCCCCTACTATGATTGTGTTATTGTTGATTTCTCCTATTAAGGTTGTTAGCAGTTGCCTTATATATTGTAGTGATCCTATGTTGGGTGCATAGATATTTAAAATTGTTATATCTTCTTCTTGGATTGATCCTTTGATCATGATGTAGTGCCCTTTCTTGTCTCTTAAAATGTTCTTCATTTTAAAGTCTATTTTTTCTGATAGGACTATTGCTACTCTGGCTTTCTTTTGATTCCCATTTGCATGGAATATTTTCTTCCATCCTCTCACTTTCAATTTGTGTGTGTCCCTAAAAGTGAAGTGGGTCTCTTGAAGACAGCATATATATGGGTCTTGTTTTTGTATCCATTCGGCTAGTCTATGTCTTTTGGTTGGGGCATTCAGTCCATTAACATTTAAAGTAATTATTGATATGTATGTTCTTATTGCCATTTTATCAACTGTTTTGGGTTTTTTGTTGCTCTTTTTTCTTCCCTTATTCTCTTGTCTCCTCTCACAAGATGACTATCTTTAATGTTGTGTTTGACTTGATTTTTCTTGTTTGCTTGTGTATCAATTGTAGATTTTTTTTTGCAGTTACCCTGAAGTTTTGATATAGGAGTTTGTATATATGTGAGATTGTTTTAAGTTGTTAGTTTCTTAATTGCACGTGCATCTCCAGTGACCTGCATTTGTGCTCTCTTCTCAAGATTTCTGATTTTGGTAGCATAATTGTGCATGTATGATTTAGTATCTTTACTGTATATATGCCTTTACTGGTGAGCCTTGTCATTTGTGGTGTTTTTGTTTCTGGTTGTGGCCTTTTCTTTTCTGCCTAGAGAAGTTCCTTTAGGATTTGTTGTAAAGCTGGTTTAGTGTTGCAGAAATCTCTTAGCCTTTGCTTCTCTGTAAAGGTTTTGATCTCTCCTTCAAATCTGTATGAGAGCCTTGCTGGGTAAAGTAATCTTGGTTGAAAGTTTTCCCTTTCATCACATTAAGTGTATCATGCCACTCCCTTCTGGCCTGCAGAGTTTCAGATGAAAAATCTGCTGATAACCTTATTGGGGTTCCCTTGTATGTCATCTGTTTCTCTTCTCTATCTGCTTTCAATATTTTCTCTTTGTCTTTAATTTTGGTCATTTTTGTTAATATGTATCTTGGGGTGTTCCTCCTTGGGTTTATTTTATATGGTACTCGTTGCGCTTCCTGGATTTGAGTGAGTGGTTCCTTTCCCATATTAGGGAAGTTTTCGGCTATTATATCTTCAAATATTTTTTCTGTCCCCTTCTCTCTCTCTTCTCCCTCTGGCACCCCTTTAATACAGATGTTGGTGTTTTTAACATTATCCCAGAGTTCTCTGAGACTCTGCTCATTTCCTTTCAATATTTTATCTCTTTTCTCTTCTGCATTAGTGATTTCCACTTATCCTCCACCTCGCTGATTCATTCTTCTGTCTCCTGTATTCTACTGTTGGCTCTTTCTAAGGAATTTTTTATTTCAGTTATTGTATTTTGCATCTCTTCTTGTTTAATTTTTACAGCTTGTATTTCTTTGCTCAGTGATCCTTTTAATTATCAATCTTTGCCTCCAGTCTATTCCAATGTCTTGCATCATCTTCAGCATCAACAGTCTAAAGTCTGTTTCTGGGAGGCTGATAATCTCCTCATCACTAAGCTGTTTTTCTGGGGTTTTTTCTTTCTCCCTTATCTGAGTTATAGTTTTCTGTCTTTTCATTTTTATAGGTTTTTGGTGTGGTGACCTTTTTGCTGACAGTAGAGTTGTAGCCTCTCTTAGTTCTGGTGTTTGTCTCCCCTGTGGCTAATGGTATGGGGTGCGGGGCTTGCTGTAGGCTTCTCAGTGGGAGGCACTGGTGCCTGCCCACTGTTAGGTGGGCTTGATTCCTATACCTCTGATGGGTGGGGCTTTGTCTCTGGATGAGATTAAGCGGCTGGCTGTGTGCCTGAGGGGTCTTTAGGCAGCCTGTTTACTGATGGGTGGGGCTGAGATCCCCCCTGGATTATTGTTTGCCCTGGGGCTTCTCAGCACGGATGTGAGGGACCAGATTTTCCCAGAAATGGCCACCTCCAGAGAAGTGCTGGCTGATGAATATTTCCGAGAACTTCACCTCCAATGCCCTTCCTCCACAACAAGCCACAGTTACCTCTGTTTTCCCTGGAGATCCTCCAAGAATTGCAGTCAGGTTCCACCTGGATTCCTGCAGAGACTTTGCTTTGCCCTGGGACCCAGTGCATTTGAAATTCTGTGTGTGCCTTTCATGAATGGGGTCTCCTCTTTCCCCCAGTCCTGTGGAGCTCCTGCACACAAGTCCCACTGGCCTTCAATGCCAGATGCTCTGGGGGCTCTTTCTCCCTATGCCAGATCCCCAGGCATGGGGATTTGACGTGGGTCTCAGACTCTCAATCCTGTAGATGAGTCTCTGTGATACAGTGACTTTCCAATCTGTGGGGCTTCCCACCCAGGGTGTATGGGATTGCTTCTATTGCATAATCACCCCTCCTACCTCTTGATGTGTTCTTCTCTTTGTCTTCTGGAGTAGAATATCTTTTTTGGAAATTTACAGTCCATTTGGTTGAAGGTTGCTCAGTGTTTCGTTGTAGTTTTGTTGTTTTTTGGGAGAGAAGTTGAGCTTCAGTCCTTCTGTTCTGCCATCTTGATCCTACTCACTCTTTGAACCTCAGTGTGGAGTCACCTCCTCTGGGAAGTCTTCCCCTGATCACCCAAGTATGACTTGGTGAGGGTCCTCTGTTTCACAGCACCCTGTCTTTCCCTCATCACTGCTCTGTATGACACTGTACTTGGATTGTATGACATGTGACCATCCCACTGCCAGGTCCTCAAAACTTGGCAAAGCAGCATCTAGCATCTAATAGATGCTTCTTGAACACTTGCTACTAAATGTTGGGTGTTCATACTAAAGACAAAGGAAAGTAATGCCCAGACATTGGAATAAAAGCTGTCTTGAAAATAGTTTTTTGTTTTGTTTTGTTTGTTTGTTTGTTTGTTTTGGATACCGAGTGTTTATGTTTCATGTGGGGGAAAAATAAAGATGTTGCAAGGAACTAGAACTTTCAAGAATACTTGCAGTGAGCTAAATATATTGTAAAATATGCCTCAAAGTTCTGTTTTGAGTGTGCAAAAAAAATCACAATTTTTTTATGGAGATAAATATTTTAAAACAAAATTTTTAAAAAGCAACCATGGGTGCTTGGAGGGTTTGGTGAGGAGTGTAAGGTGAGGCAGGAGCAGGGGATGAATAAGAACTTTTTGGTTCTGTAAGTCCTGGTGGATTCAATGAGGGATTTGTGTGCATGAGAACAGTTTTTTATTTTTAAAAATACTTCCTCAAGAGTTTGTTCACCAAGGATTCCAGCCTTTCCTTCACTTTTCTGTGTGCAAACACACAGTCCAATTCAGGAAACAGAGTTGGAAGACATGTTAAGAAATAAGAATCAGTGGAGGCAGTTAGGAGAGCGGAATGGGGTGTGTGTGTCGGGGGGCAAGCATCCTGCTGACCGTGTGGTCCATGAGTGTTTCCAGGTGGATGCGGTCTATTTGCCATGCAGAGAGACTCTGTATAATGGTTTCTCATCTCAGTGACTCTTAGGGAATGATTTCTAGTGTGTGTTGATGCACATAGGAATTATGGGTCAGTTTCTGTAGCTAGAGCGTCTCCGGTTCTTGTCAGTCCAGAATCTTAGGCAGCTTGGGAGCATGGAGTCCCTCAAGTAGGAGAACCAGGAGGTATGGGTCGCCGTCCCCTGACTCTGGACGATCGTGGGCCCTCACATGTATTGATTATAGGGATCCATTTGGGTATAGCTACTACACAAAAAGACTTGGTCATTGGGTAGGTAAGTAGCTAGTTACGGGGATAGACAGGCTGAATGATACCTGCTGACCGATGGGTGGACTGATGGATGGATGGTAAATTTAACTATACAGGGACATATACAGATAGATAAAAAAGACTTTATAGGGAGCACAATCATGGCAATATAATCTTTCATAATATTTTGTTGCAATTTATTAAAAGTCAATACGAAAGTCTAAATAAATAGGAAGTGTTGCCAAAGACAATTAAATTAATCCAGCCTTTAAAACATCTTTAAGTGATTTGTGCATTCAAAGCATGACTAATACATCATCTGGAATGAGGTATCACCAAGGATAAGTTGATAAAGGTAAAAATCCCTGTTTCCAGTCATCAGAGAATTTCTCAAGAATCAAGAGTGCTCATTTCTCCTGTGCTAACACTTTGCTCTCCACTTATGAAAAGACGTAAGCAACATAATGAACAGATAAGGTGCAGACTCACCAACAAGGTCATGGCCCTGCTAAAGCAATGAGCCCAGGGTTCTGTCCTCCTAGGAGAAGCCAGCCCAGGTTAAATACAAAATATAAGAGATGCATGAGTGAAGCAGGATGTTTTGTCTGCACCACAGCCGCGCGGTGGCTGATGTCAAAGAGCATGAGGGGAGACATGGATTAGTTACGACTCTTTCCCCAGAACAAGCAGCCCTTCCTTTCCACCTACAGTGGCCCTGTATGGTGTTTCTGCCCTCCACACCCTCCCTTTCTACGCAACACGGCTCCACTTTCTCTTTAGGGAGCCATTCCAATCACCAGGACCAACTATGTAGTTCTAATGTGGGCTGCTAATCGCAGGACCAAGACTCAGAAGTGAGTATATGATCCAGGCAAACTCACTGCAAAAACTCAGGCCACCAGTCAAGCCAATCAGAATTCTTCACTAGGATTTTTTTTTTTTTTTTTAAGGGGGTGGTGACCTGTATTCTCTGGTTGTAAAGGCATGAGGCTTGGCCATTTGAGAATATAAGGCCAACATGCCGGAAGGAAAATAATTAAGAAACAGCCAGGAAAGGAGGAAATCAGCTTCCAGATGATATTTGAGTCCCTGAAATTCCTCCAATTTCCCTGATTCTTGCCTTCCTGAAACCTTGCTGTTTGGCAAGTCTAGAGCTGTGGGCTTCCTCCAGTGTCCTTTCAACAAAACCTATTTTCTTAAGTTAGTTTGACCTAGGTTTGTGTCATTTGCAATGAATTGAGTCCTGAATAGCTTCCTTTCTTTGTTTCACCTGTTACTGAATAACTACATGATGGGTGAAGAATGGCCCATATTTGCCCTAAAGAGCCTCATGCTCCTTGGAGGGCATAGAGAGAGGCAGCAGTGACTGCATTTATTCAGGGGGGTGATTGGGTATTTCATGGGGTGTGAAAACATTTGTACAAATAGGAAAATCCAGCTCAGGTTGTAATATGGTGGATTTTCCTAAAATGATTCTGAAGTTAAGTTCTTCTCTTACATTCCATGGTGTGAACTGGTGTTCTAATTAAAATATTTTCAAAGAAATTGAAAAAGTTTTCTGAGTCTGAGAAGTATGGGGAACCCAAGTTGTACAAAAGTATGCTGCAGGAGTTCTCAGACCCTGTAAGGCTAGTGCATTTTGGAGCACCAGAGAGAGGAGCTGAGTGTGCAGGACAGGTGTGCAGGTTTCCAGCATGCTGCTGGAAAAGCCAACATTAAATTCTAGTGGCTGTTAGAAGAGCTTCCTGTTGGCTCCTAAGCCTCCCTCTGATGGCTCTAGGGACCTTGGGGAATTTAAATTTGGAAAATAGAGAAATATGTGTGATATTTTGCCCTGATACCATGGGGAAGGATATCAGAATGCAGCCTCGACTTTTAAGGAAGCGGGAGCCCACGTTTTCCGTTTATATTCTGATTTAGTATCTTTGGTGTGCTTTTATGTTTTTGCTATTTATTGATTTGACCAACGTGATTCACCGTTCAGCAAACAGGGCCACATTAATGCGTTAAAAGCTCATTATGAGGATAATGGACATGAAGTAAAAAGGAATCAAATGATGTTGAGTGTAAAAGGTTTTTCCCTAGACAGCTGAAAATAAATTGAGAACAAATTCAATTAAAATAACATTCAACTTTTTTATTCCTTCCTTGGTGTGATTCCTCTAAAGGAGGGGCCCAAAGCAAACACATTGCTCTGGAAGGCCATTCCTGCAACCCCAGCAGACCAGCAAGGAGGCCTGCTGACCAGGGGGCTGCTTTAGGCCTAGGCTTTGAGGCCACATGTTCCTGTCTCCCTCAGACATCTCTGCCTTGTCTCCATAATCCTTTCTGCTCCCTTTTGGTTAGAAATCATGCAGGTTCTTCAAGGTGATTAGATTTCCCATCACCTCATGTCATTCCTTCATCTCAACATTATGTCTCAAACTGAAACTTGCTTGTCCTAAGATCTTCCCATAGCCACACCCACTTACCCACAGCCATGCCCATAGCCACACCCATATACCCACAGCCACACCCATATATCCACAGCCACAGCCACACCCTCACAGCTAAGCTCAAATACCCATCCTTGCCCCCCTGCATTCCTGTGGCTGCTTTAGTTTCCTTAAGGATGCTCATGATACCTCTATCAAGAGATTTTCAAGCCAGATCTGAGTATCACTTGTTTTCTTTCCCTGTTTACTTTTCTACTCTTTTGCTTTCATCAAAAAAGGTAATATTTCCTCTATTAACAAGACAGATGATATAGTGACATTCTTTAAAGCTAAATATTCTTCCCTCTATTCTCTTCGATTAGACCCCCTTCCAGCTGCCAGGGGGCACTGATGCTGCTAGTTAGGTGTGCATCGCCCACCTTGACAGCTCCCTTCCCCTCACTTTCCTATATCCAGCAAGCCCGTTACAAATTTCTTTTGATTCTACCTGCAAAATATTTTTCAACCAATGCATCTTCTCCCTGGTCAGTTATGCATTGTTCTTGTCATTTGCACCCTTACAGGGTGTGTTAGTTTCCTATGGCTGCTGTAACAAAGGGCCAGAACTAGGTGGCTGAAACAGAAATAGATTGTCCCACAGTTCCAGAAGCTAGAAGTCTAAAAATCAAAGCATCCACAGGGCTATGTTCTCTCACAACCTGCAGGGGAAACCTTCCTGGCCTCTTCCTGGCTCCTGGAGGTTTGCAGGCAATCCTTGGCACGTCCTGGCTTGTGGCTGCATAACCAGCTTCATCCCTGTTCACGGCATGGCGTCCTCCTTGTGACTCATTCTTCATGTGGCCATCTTCTATATAAGGACTCTGGTTGTATCAGATGAGAGCCCACCGCACTCCAATATGACCTCATCTAAACTAATCACATCTGCCAGGACCCTATTTCCAAGTGAGAGCTTCAACATATTCGGGGAGACACATTTCTACCCATAACAGGAGGCTGCAATTAACTGGCCCACACCCTGTAGCTCTCACATCCCCAGAGCAGAGTGTGTGCAGCAGTCGGAAGAGTTCTTCCAAAAAAAAAAAAAAAAAAAAGGGAGTTCCCTTTGTGGTGCAGTGGAAATTAATTCGACTAGCTGACTAGTAAGCGTGAGGTTGTGGATTCGATCACTGGCCTCGCTCAGTGGGTTAAGGATCCAGCGTTGCTGTGAGCTGTGGTGTAGGTCAAAGACGCGGCTCAGATCCTATGTGGCTGTGGTATAGTCTGGCAGCTGTAGGTCCAATTTGACCCCTAGCCTGGGAACTTCCATATGCTGTGGGTACGGCCCTAAAAAGCCAAAAACCAAACAAATAAACAGAAAAAAGAGTTTTTCCAATTTATTTATTTTTTTTTTTGCCTTTTTGTCATTTTATGGCCACACCCGCGGCATGTGGAGGTTCCCAGGCTAGGGGTCTAATCGGAGCTGTGGCTATTGGCCTGTGCCGCAGCCACAGCAACGCAGGATCCGAGCCGCGTCTGCAACCTTCACCACAGCTCACGGCAACGCCGGATCCTTAACCCACTGAGCAAGGCCAGGGATCGAACCCACAACCTCATGGTTCCTAGTCGGATTCGTTAACCACTGCGCCACGACGGGAACTCCCTAGTTCTTCCAATTTAAATCAGATCCTGCACTCTTCAACTTAAAGCCCCTGAAAGGCTTTCACTGGACCTAAGATAAGGTGCAAACTCCCTGATGTGGCCAAGTCCCATGTGATCAGCCTTGTTCCCAGACCTGCTGCCCACAGCCCTGCCCTGTAGCCCTTTTGCCAAAGACTCTTCCTGTCCCACCCCAGCCCACACTTCTGCCTAGCTTCTGCCTTCACCAAAACCTCCCTTGCTGAATTACACCGTAGATGTTTCTCCTTCCCAGAGGCTTTCCTCAAACCTCCAAAATGACCCTGAGATGTAGATTGTTTCTGCCCTTCTTCTCCTGCAGGCTTAAACATTTATACTGATGTAATCATCAAGGCGTCTGTTTGTTTCATGCCTGTCTTTCCCAGGGATTGGCAAACTATGGCCAGTGCACTAAATTTGATCTGTGGCCTAGTTTGAAAGATCCTTGATATAAGAATGATTTTTTAATAGTTTTAAGGATTAGAAAAAAATAGGCAAAGAAAAATAGATCATAGAGTCTGCATGTAGCCTGCACAGCCTCAGATATTCACTCTCTGGCTCTTCAGAGAAAGATTGTTGGCCTCTGGTCTTAACCACTGATGGTTTCCTGAGAGACAAGACCTTGTTTGAGTCACTGCTGTTTCTGGAAAACACTACAAGGGACCAGATACCTAGCAGGCCCTCAGTAGGGGAAATAAGTAAGTTGTTCAATGAATGCCTGATCCTCCACGACTAGGAGGGTTGCCCTAGGAGAAAAAAAAAAATCTTTTAATAACTATCAGAGGTAATTCTTTGGAAGTAGATACAGTTGATGAAATGATAATTTAGTCATTTAATAAAGACTGAGGACTGGTTATATTTCAGATAGTGGTTTAGGCTCCTGGGAAGAAAATTGATGAACCATTTCCCCTGGGAACTGAAATAGAAGGGAAAATATACAGCGAGTTCCCTTTGTGGCTCTGCAGAAATGAATCAGACTGGTATCCATGAGGACATGTGTTTGATCCCTGACCTCACTCAGTGGGTTAAGGATCTGGCATTGCCTTGAGCTGTGGTGTAGCTCACAGATTCATTTTGGAGCCTGCATGGCTGTGGCTGTGGCTGCCGGCTGCAGCGCTGGAGCTCCAATTCCATCCCTAGCCTGGGAACTTCTATATGCACAGGTGTGGCCCTAAAAAGCAAAAAAAAAAAAAGCAAAAAAAAAAAGGAAGAGATAGAGAATATAAGGAAGATTTTAAGCAGGGCAACACTTGATAAAGCAATAAGAAATTTGAACAGTGGATTGCTGAAAATTCACTTTGTCCTTTGTGGTGGGAAATAGAAGTAGGTAAAGGAAGGGAATATTTGCTCTAATTTTATTTTCTCAACACAGACACCTTCCCCCAGTGACAGACGGATCCTCACCCAGTGCATAAACTGCTGCTTTGCCTCTGGCCCAGAAAGGACCATCTCTCCTGAGTCAGTCCCTGGGGTTCCTTGTCCTCAAGGCCCAGCTGTAATGGACACGATAGAATGTTTAGCATCCTCAGCCCCAGTCTAAGAGAAAGTTTGTTGTCTTGTGCCTCCACAAAAACTCAAGGGAATAGCTCGAGGCTGAAGCCACCAGTTGACAACGGGCTCAGCCCTTGGACAGCCACCAGCTGTCCTCTGTCCCCATGGGCATGGCATGAAGTCTGCCACTTGAGATGCTGCCTCAACTTGTATTTTTCCTTGGGAATTGCTATAGTGTTAATGCCTGTTTTCAGAGGCAGGATGCATCTGAGATGCACAATGTGCTGGGTGACCTAGCTTCTTATAATTCAGTGATTGTCAGAATTTCTCCTGGGGAGCCTCAAGGCATCAAGCAGAAGGGCAGCATTAAGGTGTATGGAAGGCCTCTGTTTTCCCCACTTTCGGCTAAATTAGAATCAGTTTTTCTTGACCTCTTCTTAACTCAAAGTCTCCCTCCTGAAACTTACCACGATCTTATCTTTTATTTCCTAATACTACTTAAATTTTCTTTTTAACCTAAGTCCCAGAGGGGGTGCCTTGAACCTCCACACATGCAGGAGTGTTAGCACACAGTTGGCAATGCCCTTCCTCCCTTGGCCTCACCTGGCAGGCCCTTACCTTCTTCCTGCAGGTCTCACCTTTGAAGCCTCATCCCCCGCCCTGGGGGTTCTGAGTTAAGCACTAGATGCTGAACATGTCTGTTTCTGAAGCTGTCAACCAACACCTCCCCTCCCCCTCAATGAAATGCCAAATCAAGTGTCCAGATTTCAGAATGTTTTAAACATTTTAACTATATTATGTATGCATAATAATATAGAGTATGATAAAACTCCATTTCATCAATTCTCAAGATGATGTAGAATTTATTTTGTGAAAAGAACATGTAGCTTCATGAGTCCTATTGTGGGTGATGAGGTCCTGCCTTAGGGTTCCAGATGTGATCAGTATTCAGTCCTGTCCATTCGCCCTGTGCCTCTGTGGGATCCTCACCCGAAGGTGCCATTAGCATTGGGCATCTGAGGCCCATTGAAATGAGGGCCCTGGCCACACTCCCAGTCATCTCTGTGGCCAGTAGGTCTTTGTCTTCCCTACTGTTCTCCAGCAGAGTGTCCTATTTATTTTCTTTAGAGCATATTTTCGGATGTGTTACTATCTTAGTTAATTTACCTGTTTGTGTTCTGTCCACCCCCCACCTCCACTAGAGTGTGAACTCCATGAGAGTGGGGTGCATATCGTTCCAGTCACCCCGCTATCCTCCGGCAACATTGAGTGAGTGAGTGACAGTGCCTGTCCAGCTGTGGGGGTGGATGTCTGTGAGCTGTCCACAGTGCATAAGGCGTGGGCGATGGTACAACTGGCCCCGCCTTGTTGGATGGTGGTTCAACACCAAAGCCAAGCACCTAGTCTGGCACATTGAATCTTCACATTTCCTCAGCAGCATCTGTGCTCAGCTCCTCTTGGCTACCTGGGTGCCTGGTGGAGCTAAGCTTGTTCTGTTTTAAGATTTTTGAATGTGAAGAATTACGTAAATCTTTTGTCCTTAATCTTTGTTTTCTTCCTGTTTCTTTTATGTTCTGTAATTGACTCTGGTGACTCATCTCTGATTCTCCCTGGATTCTGCTGTCATCCTCTTTCCCGAATTTCTTCCTTTACTCCAGCCATCACGGTTGCTCCTTCATCTCTCAAGCTGGGTCCATCTTGTCAGCACAGGGGAGCCAGTTACCAGGACTCCTCTACCGGTGAGCTTGGACTCCATGACTCCATGGCCTGTGATTGCATTATTCAGTTTTTCAGTGTTAATTATCTAAACCAAATTCAGGGAGTAGAAGTGTGACTTCTGGAGGCAGGCAGCCTGGGCTTGAATCCCAGCTCATCATTAACCAGCTGTGATTCCTTGTACAAACTGCTAACTCTTTCTGTGCCTCAGTTACCTCACCCGTAAAATAATGATAGTAATAGTACCTACATCATAGAGAGTTGCCATGGGGATTAAATACATTAAATGTGAAAGCACATAACAGATCTGACATATAGTGGATGCTTAGTACAGGTCAGCTTCTTTGTCATTCACGTGTTTGCACAGTCAGCTCAAGAACAGTCTCTTAAAGGGTCCTCCTCCTAGGTGCTGGGTGGGAGCCTGGCCTTGTGTGAGGGGCTGTGTGCAATGGCAGTTGTTAGTTTAAATGGGGGCTGGGCCTGAGCGGCTGCCTGTGGAGAACTGGGGCCTGTGGCCGGGATCCCACCCATCTCAGTGGGGCAGTGCTCCAGCCACAATGCTTCCTACGCCTCTCTTCTTGATGAGCCACAGTGCCTGACCGAAGGCTGAGGCCCTGGGGAGAGAAAAGGAAAAAGCAGAAGAAACCTGGAGCCTACGGTGGCCTGAGCCCAAGCCACGGCCGGGACGCAACAGGCTATGATGAACTACCAGGCCAGGAAAGGGACAAAATGCCAAGGAGCAGCATGATTAGTACATCAGGCCTGCTCCCTGCTGAATCTTCATCTGCTTTGGGAGTAGCAAAGGCAGGTGCTATCTTGAGAGAAAGGCCAGGGCCAGATGCCACATGCCCAGCA
>PVHT021183699.1:42442100-42509504 GCA_004024745.2 Catagonus wagneri
CAACATAGATTTTTAACTCCCCTTTTGGAAAATAGGTAAGCTGAATCTGAGTCTTCTATCTGCATTTGATTCTAAGATTTCAGTTGGATCATTCAACTGAATGATATTGCCTAGATTATGTGGCACTATTATCACTGCTGTGATAATATTGATAATGAGAATAAGAGAAATAATAGTTATTATTTATTGAATGCTACTACAGAATGAACATTTTACATGCATTATCTTGTTTAATCCATAGAACAAGAGCATGAAGCAGGAATCACACAGTAAGTTTTCTGATAAATCTTGAGAATATGTCTATGGTTTCACTCTCACTGCCCCAGGAATAATGAGAATCTTAAAAAAATTTACAGTTATATCATGGGGTAGGAAATGTTTAATCATCATGTCACTGATGAGGGAAATGAAGCCCAGAGAGGTTTAGTCATGCTTCTAAAGTCACACAGACAGCAAGTAACAGTTTACTCCAGAGCAGGCACTCCTTCCTCAGCCAAGGAGTTAATGGCTCTCAGATCTTAATTTCCTGAGTTAATTTGCCTCTGTTTAGTTCTAGGTCTCACCTCAGCTTCTTCATTAGCTAGAGATGTTGCTTGTAAGAACATTTCCTCAGTGCTGTGTTTTCTGCTTCTGTGGGATCTGTTGAGGTGGGTTTTGCCTCCAAGCTTACGTCCGCAAGTCTCCAGAACCACACACACAGCCCCAGCTGGCTAGTCCAGACCGATGTTTGGGGCACACTCAGCAGCCCAGGATAGTCCCTGTTCCTGAGTTATGAGAGGCCTTGGCTGTTTGGCAAAGCAGATGGGCATGTGAGGCATTTGCCTTGGCAGGTCGTTTCGCATCCTCTGTGGCTGTCTCCCTTAGATGCAGGGGACCCTGCTCGCCTTCTCTGCAGCTGTTGCAGTCAGTCCGGGGCTGAGCGTCTGACCTCAGGACTGTCCTTCATTCTGTCTCCCTTATCCCCTCTCTCTTCTGTCATTCTCTCCCTACCCCTCTGGCCCTCGTGTCTTGTGTAATTCATCTCCAGACACACGTCGGATGCCCAGTTTGGGCGAGAAGATGGTTAGATGTTTCCTTCAGCTTCCCATCTGTCATAGAGGTTGTTTGTTTTTTAAGCTCCTGTGTTTTGAAAGTGCCTCATTGGCACATAGGATAGATTTTTTAGTCAGAAGGGCTTAATTTCAGGATGACTAAAAATTTCTGTCTTAATAATGCATTGAATTTGTGCCCAATGCCTGGTTAGAAATCCTGTCACCTCTGCAAATGGGGCTGTTGCTGGCTCCCCAGTTCCACCCCTCCCTTAGCCTTCGTCACTGGCTCCATTCCAGTTTCTAAAAGTGTTGGTTCTAAGGCTCAGGGTGACCACTCCCTTCGTCTCTTGTGCCAGAGTAAGAATGTCCTTTGCCCAGAAAGATGCACTGTCTCAAGGCCGCCCTTCCAGTAGGGAGCAATAGAGCAGTTCCTGGAACTGAGGGAGGCCTGAGGAAGCCGGAAATGCAGGCGGCCTGCTTCCTATTCAGTCCATGTGGCTAGAGGAGCTGTCCTCGACGACTCTGGTCATTGTTCACCCTTGTGTACATGCACGTGCGCACACACACACACACACACACATCCACAAGCAAGATGATTCCGTGGTCACACAAGTCGTGGGAGCATTGGGACAAAATGCTTTTGCTTAGAGCCCTTAATTCTGAAAAGGGGCTGTAGCCTGGAGGGGTTCCCATGTTTTATAGGCCAAGGACTCTCTTCTGTAGGCAGATTGCTTCATGAGGGTACTAGTCTACGGAGCACACAGTGATGTATTAAGGGGTTAATGTGTGAAGTATGCAGCTTACTTTCACAGGGTTCATAACAACACGTTCTATTGTGGGATGCGTGCAGAATAAATGTTAAAAATTGATGCATCTGGGTAAAGATTATATAGGAGTTCTCTTTTTTGTCTTGTTTTTCAGCAAGTTTGAAATTATTGCAAAATACTGTCCTAAAAGGTGATTATTTAGTGAGAAGTTTCAGCTCTGTGATATAAAACAAGCAAGCACATGCCACCAACACTGAGAACCTTTGGAAACTGGGTTGCGTAGCTACCTCTGGTCCCCCAGACCAGGAACCCTGGTGTTCTAAGCTGCCTCTCTCTTGAGCTGAACAGAAAGCAGGCATCCTGATCAGATTCATGGTGGGAGGTCTTAGCCTGTCCATCCCCTACCCAGGACATTAAAAGCGGAGCAGAAGCCCAGAGGGTTGGAATTCAGACTGAAAGTGGAGGAGGAAGAGAGCAGAGACACCACACCACAGCAGCTACTTTAGTGGGATTTGGGGAGACCCTTTTCCTCCCCTGGAGAGTTCTGCATGTTTTGATCAATGCTGATCTCATTACAAAGTTTATGGATTCCTTCCCAGCATTCTTAATCTCTGGATTCTATGATTATGTTATAAAAGTGTAAATGATCAAATTCCCTGACCATTTGTGCTCCCACAATCAGAAATCGGCCACCCAGCCTTGTCCCTGCAATGTTGACTCACACCTGCTCCTTGACGGATCTGTGAGCTCCTGGCCCCTGTCTTTCTCTCTTTTCTGGGGTCTGTCTCTCCCTGACAACTCCGCATCAGTTAGTGTCAGACTGCTGGGCGGAATCTTCCAGCCATGAAGGCCTGACTCTGTGCTCCCTGGGTGCTCTGTCCTGGGCACCAGGCAATGGTGAGAAGAGACTGTCTTCCCAAAGCCCACCATATTTTGTCCCTTGGACCTCAAGTCCACCCTCACCTTGACCAGAATTTCTCCACTTACCTCAGGAACTATGATTCTGCTTGGAGCTACATGTTTGCCAAGCCTCACATGTGAAACACTAAAAACACAGATAAATAAAAATAACGGGTGTTGTCTCTCCATCTCTCCTCTGACAGTCTCAGACTCAGCCCATTGTCCCAGCTGGGGACAAACCTGACACCTCCCCCTTCCCCTCCTCATCTTTCCCACCCCAAATGCTTCTTTGCTCCCAGACACAACACCTGCTGTATGTGTTTAAACAGTGAAGTTAAACAGCACTCAGGAGATGATGGTAGTGTGGAAATAATACCAGGAGTTACAGTCACCCCACTAAGTGAGCCCTTTTCTGTGCATCTGGCTCAGGGCCAATTGCTTTATGTGATTTATCTTATGCAGCCCTTCCAACTGCTAAGTTCTATTGTTATCTCCCTTTTTCAGATGAGAAAACTGGGAGGGTAGATAATTTGCTCAGGGTCTTCACAGTTAGCTGGCACTGGGAGCTGAGCAAATAACCAGAGATGCTGGACCCCAGAGCTTGTGTCCTTAGCCTTCTTGATAATTTTTCTCCCCTCCCCCAAACCACAGAATTGATGGGGATGTTGTCTTTTGGCATCTGTGCTCTGGGGAAGGCTGCCCCAAATGAGCTGTTCCCTCTTATTCCCACCAGGAAAGGTGGTGAGACCTTTCTGAGTCATTGTTACCCACCCTAAGGGCTGTGTTGCAAATCTTAAGGATGAAGTGGTTTTTTTTTTTTTTTGGTCTTTTGTCCTTTTAGGGCCGCACCTGCAGCATATGGAGATACCCAGGCTAGGGGTCCAAGGATGAAGTTTTTAAAACTACCTAGCTCTTAATAATCTAATAAGAAGCCAGAAAAACACCTAATTTATCCACATGTTGTATTTGATCTTGGAGTATATTGAGGATTGGGGGAACAGCAGACTCTCTGTCTCCTTGGCTCTGGCTGATATAAACTGCATTTGACTCCCCAGGGTCCCACTGAGTCTAAGGAAACATGAGCAGCTCAGAAGCACATTGAGTTACTGAGAAAAGCTGGCCTAGGAGTTGAACATCTATACTAGAAAACCTATCATGTAATTCTTTGAAAGTGGATGTGTCAGTTGCATGTGCTCCTTGCTACGTGGGTTTCAGGTGAGGAACTTCTTCCCCCTTTGTGTAGGTGAGTCCCCAATCCATGCTAGGAAAGAGAGGTAAAATTTCTCCTCTGACAGATTCTCATTTATCCTCAGTTTTATACCCATAATCTACACTTGTCTTAATTTCCTCTCAATTATTCTCAGGCATTAACTAATACTGACTAACTACAGCCCAAAATAATTATTGCTATCTTTTCCCTTTGTAAATATAACTGCTGCACAGAGCTGGAAGAATAATGGCATATTTACAGAAGGCAGCTAATTAAGCTGAGTTCCAATTGCTTTCCCTTTGCCAGAAGGAGCCATTTTCACAGCAAAAATTGGGTGGATGCTTGCATGCTTACCAGCAACAACTCAAGGTAACATAATTCAGCGTTCCCAAGACAAAAATTTAGCGCAAGACAAATTTACACGAGCAATGAAAATCTCATTAAGGAAGATGGGAAGATGTTTTTACTCCTTCCAACAGTCTGAAAGGTGATTCGTTCTGGTGGGTTTATTTGAGAAATGGTATATATTGTATTGTTTTATAATGGAAGTGATTGCAAGGGATTCTTAGACAGTCTTTGAAGAACTCTTTCATTTTATTTTTGAATCTGTCTTTTCCACTTTATAATACTTCACCATTCTTGCTCTCATAATTTCTAAACTTCCTCACAAATCTGAGCACTGTTGAGTCCAGTATCAAAAACTCTGCGGAGTTCCCCTTCTTTTACAGTGAAAACGAATCCAACCAGTATCCATGAGGACAAGGGTTTGATCCCTGGCCTCATTCAGTGGGTTGGGTATCCGGTGTTGCCCATGAGCTGTGGTGTGGGTGGCAGACGTTGCTTGGATCCCGAGTGGCTGTGGCTGTGGCCAGCAGCTGTAGCTCCTATTTGACTCCTACCCTGGGAACCTCTATATGCCATGGGCATGGCCCTAAAAAGAAAAGAAAAACAAACAAACAAACAAAAAAACCTCTGAAAGTTGAAGCACCCACCCTGACCCCTTTGTCCTTTCTCCTCTTTATTTCAAATATTTGTCCTTAAACACAACTTGACCTTTCATATGGAGTTTGGATGCTCCGATATTATGATTTCCAGGGTTTAGTGGAGTTCATTAGAAACAGTCAAATGAAGGAATTCCTCTGATAGAGCTAGGTTTGAAAGTGCACCTTAAGTTTGCCTTTTCTTTGAGATTTGTTCAAACTCAAACCAAACACAGACCACAGCTTCCTGAAATAAGAAAGAAGCCACACTTGGCATTGTAGAAGATGCCACAGTCCATCTTTGTAAGAAAGCGTGTTCTCCTTGTCCTGGCTTCAGGAGAGAAACTCAGGAGTGTGCTGGACCACCTACAACATCATTTCAGTAGTATCACTTCATTATGTTTCTGGATGCCATGCTGATTTTTTCTTCCTGTCTGCACAAAATTCCTGAAATTGTTTCTGTCTACTGGAAGTAGTGATTTGGCAGACATTGGCACTTTTTCCATGTTTAATTAATTCCTCTAATTTTGTGGTAAATGAGAATAATGGGGCTTAATTTTGCTATTTATGTAAAATTGATTGGTAATTACGGAGAGCACAGGGGATTTGGCTTTACAAACGAAAATTAAGTGACCTCTCCATCACGGTGCCTTGGCATGCCTTATTCTCTCATCAGGAAAAAGCAGAAATGGCAGCAAAGCAGATGCTAAGCAGGGAGTGAATGTAGGTTTTGTGACCTTTGCAGAAGTTGAAATTTGGAAGTTTTGTAGGATCTGGTTTAAAGGTTTAAGTGAGCTCAGACTAGAATCATCTGGAAGATAACATACTCAGACAGAAACCTATTTGACTGGTTCTCATATTTGGTATGGATTGGTCACTTTACCTCCAGTATATTCCTATCTATTGTGCTGTGACCACAATAGAGGGTGGATGAGGGGAGAGAGGGGGTCTCTGTCTAGAGGTGCCTAATTAAAAGGAGATCTCATAGGAGGTGGTCTTAGGATAGAGGATTTTAGAATTATTTTCGCTCGTTTTGAAGTTTTGGGTACCATTCCAGATGATCAGTGATTCTCAGTAAAGGATACATTGTAAGTAATAAGAAACAGTGCATGGGCACTCCCACTCTCTCTCTCTCTCTCCATATATATAAGCTTTCTATCCAAGATGGCTTAAGCACCTGACTGTACAATGAAAATTATTATTATTATTATTATTATTATTACTATTACTATTAGAACAATTATTATTGTTATCCTGAAGTAACAGGATTTAGTTATTATTGTGATAGAATTTATTTTTTAAAGAGATAAGGCAAAGGGGTTGGTTTTGCTTCCACTTGGCACCATCAAAACTCAATTCTTTGATGCATAGCATCATTGAAATCATGGCTAGATGGCAAGCAGGACTGGAAGAAACATGCACAAGAAGTTAGAGAAATCATCTGCTTCTCCCTGATAGCAGCATGGCATGGAAATTCTCAGATGAGATGGAAGAGACATTGAACTCTGGAAACTGATCCCCAAATACCCCCTGGAATGGACTCATATTATTTAGCCACAAAGAGCTGTTAAAATATTGAGACAAATACCACACGATATCACTTCTACCTGGAATCTAAAATAGGGCACAGATGAACCTACCTACAAAACAGAAACAGATTCACAGACATAGAGAATGGATTTGTGGTTGCAGAGGGGGAGCAGGGAGGGAGTGGGATGGACAGGGAGTTTGCGGAATGTGTATATATTGATTTATATTCTTTAAATCAATTATACTTCAATAAAAAAGAAAAAATTATTGATGATGCCTTAATTAGTCAATACTAATTACTGTAAATATTGAACATCTTTCATTTGGGGAGCCCTGAGAATAATAGCCTAATTAATAATTCTTTTGAAATAAGATGGTTATATCAGTATTGTCCTTCACGTGCTCATCTGATTTTGTACTACAGTGGAATGGACAGAAATGCTTGGTAGTATTATTTTCTCTGAAGTATATATATATTTTTTTCTAATAAAGTAATTTGCCCTACCTGTACTTTGTCAGTCAACACAGAATTACAGGAAGATTTGCATTTAAGAAAGCCTCTGCTCCTAGCTGAAAACAAGAACAGAGTGCCCAGAACACAGATGCTGTCAACAGGATATGCCCTGGTTTGGTAATTCCCTGGCTGTGGTCGATTTAGAGTCAGGTCACCAGAAATCAGGCTCAGCCTCTTATGTGCTTTAGAACATTCCATCCACCGAGGTTTAAGGTGGAAAATAGAGCTGAGAAAACAGAGAGACCTCAGAGATCAGTTGCAAATATCACTGCATATTGATTCCACACCTGTGGTCTCCCAATATAATTTTTTGATAACATTCAAACTCAGGGACTAGCATTGCCATCATAAAAAACAAATTTAAATACCCAGACAGGAGTTACCGTCATGATGCTGCAGAAATGAAACCAACTAGGAACCATGAGGTTGCGGGTTCAATCCCTGGCCTCACTCAGTGGGTTAAGGATCTGCTGTTGCCCTGAGCTGTGGTGTAGGTCGCAGATGTGGCTTGGATCTGGTGTTGCTGTGGCTCTGGTGTAGGCCGGCAGCAGCAGCTCTGATTAGACCCCTAGCCTGGGAAGCTCCAAATGCCACAGCTGTGGCCCTAAAAAGACAGAAGCCCTCAAAAAATAAATTAATTAAAAAAATAAATTACCCAGAAAAAACCCAAATTCACTTTTTCAGATATACTTCCCTGCTTTTGTATGATAAATGATCATTTTTTGCTTGTTAAAGCTACTGAATCGGGGATAAGAGGAAGACGGGCAGTGGCAGTCAAATGTTTCGATCTTCTTTGATGATCACAGAAAATCAGAGAAACAAGGTGTACCACAGTCTTCAGAATGCAAGCAGATGTCAACATCTGCCTGGGAAAAGCCGTGGGGCATCTGACCAACCTGAGAGCAGGGGGAAGAGTCCCCCAAAGACGCCACAGATATTAACCGAAATGCATGCCTGGTGGTTTTGCTGTATCTCATGACAGGGAGCATCTGCTGGGTGTGAAGGAGCTGGGGCAGCCTTGTCCATATTAGCTTTCAAACCTGACCCACAGAGCTTTTTCAGAGAGAACTCTGCACCAAGGAGAAACTGCTGGAAGTGGAATCAAAATTGAACAGTACAGGATCAATAGATAAAAAAGGAGAAGATAAAAATGAGAGACGGGAACAGAGACAGAAAATCTCAGAAAAACAGGTCATCATATTTAAAGAATTCTTGAATTGTTGATTTACAATGTGACAATTTAAGTAATACAGCAAAGTGACTCAATTATATATATACATATTTATATACACTTCTTATATGTATGATTATATATATTATATAATATATGTATGATTTACAATGTGCCAATTTATGTTGTAGAGCAAAGTGCCTCAATTATATATAAACATTTATATATCTATCTACCTATTTATATTTACATATACATTTATATGTATTTATATATACATATATATTTATAAATACATGCATATATTTATATGTATTCATATATACACTTATGTATATATAAATATGTGTAAATATGTATATATATTTTTATATAGATATATACATATTTGTATATATATGTGTTTCTTATTTTACATATACACACACAACACACAGTCTTTTTAAAATATTACATTTGATTGTGGTTGAAAGTACTCAATACTACCTAAATAGTAGTGCAGTTGAACTTCACAGTGAAGTTAAAAAAAAAGCTTCTCTGAACCAAGCTTCCTTCTGAAAGTTCAATATCCAAGTTAAATCTCTTACAAAGTTGTTATAAGAAAAAAGGGAATAAGTATTAGAACATATCCTTATAGAGGATGAAAGCATGACAGAAATAGATGGTCAGCAAACAGATCAAAATTGTGACATTCTCTTTCAAAATCATATAGCGGATTAAGAAAATTATATGATATGAATAAACAAAAATTAGAAAAATTCAGGTTACGTAACAGAGCTCAAGGAAGGTTTAGAAAGAAAAATAAAGATTTTAGAAATAATGAGTAAGCTACAAGAACCAAAAGAAACACAAAATAAATAATGCTATGAGAAAATAAAATATGAAAAAGAAGGTATGTTAAAAATCAAAATGTATAAAGAGATAAGAGGATTGGCATGAAATTAATAAATATTGAATATAGGTGAAGAATATCCAATATATGGATAATAAGAGTTCTGAAAAAGAAAACTGAAGCAAAGGAGCAGAGCAAATACCAACAAATATAATTAAAAATTTGTTTCGGATTAAACAAAATTGAAAGTGCTTTTGAAAAGTCATACTTTTCAATGTTAATCAACAGTAAGATATATTCCAACAGAATATCTGGAATTTAAAAGAAAAAGGAAAGAAAAAAACCTTTGGACATCTGGGCAAAATAAAAATGATTTTGAAGTATATTAGATTTCATCAGGCTTTTTGACAACATGTTGATTCAGAGGAAAATAAAAGAAAGAAGACATAGCGAAGAGTTTATATCTACCAAAAAGGATCTTCCAGTATAAAGGACACAGACAATTATAACATGTAAAAACTCAGGGACTAAAAACTCCCATGAGTTTTTGTTTGTTTGTTTTCAAGGAATCTCCTAGAGAATCAGTTTAGATCATTAAAATGACTAGAGACATCAGTAAATGAGTTGCCAGTACATGAAATGTACTGTAACTTGTACATCATTGACTAAGAAAGGGAATGATGATGCTAAGTAATGACTGAGCTGAGAATGCGGATGTAGTATAATTGTTAAATTAGGAGGGGAGGGCAATTATAGGATGTATTTAAAAAATGTTTTAACTTTTTCTGGAATAATAGGGTCTTAATATTGCTATTTTGAGATGTATGTATGTATATAGGTATAATCTAGAAGTTTAAGTAAAATTCCTGTAGTCCTGAATTGTTTTAGTCCTGAATCATTATAAATTCATGAAGTATTCAGACAATGAGCATTAATGATTGCTAACATCAAAAAAAGAGAGCACAGTGTATCTTTAGGAGTTCACAATGTATCTCTAGGAAAAACAGCATGGTGACCACCTTGAGTTTGGCTAAAGGAATTAAACTTGATCTGAACAAGCCTCTGGGTTTGTCAGTTTTTAAGAACTGCCACAGACAGAGGAACATGTTGAATTGCACCTGAGGGTGCAACCAGCACAACTCCAGCCAGCAGCAAATTCCACAGGTCAACGGGTTCAGGTTCTTGAGCAGATACATACTGAAGGAAAGCAATGGATGGAGGTGGATATCACAACAGGAGACCTTTTCTATCTTGCTTGTACATTGGAAAAACAGTAGAAACATTTAAAAATTAATGCAGGACTTCTAGAATTACTTAAAACTTTGGTTGCAGGATAAGATAAGAAAATTTAAGAAAGATTTGAGGATTCAACCCGTGGTAGAATTTTTGGAATTCTTTATGGAAAGCATATTATTTGGTATTATTTATGGAAAGCATATCATGTGACTGTTCTGAAACAAGAATCTTAGGTGTATTATATCTAATCTTAACAGTAACTGTAAAATAGTGACTATTGTTCCCATTTTATAGCTGAGGAAGTAGAGACACCAACAGGTTAAATAATTTGCATGAGATGCTTAACTAATGTTTAGCTAAATTGATATATAGTCCTCTCAGGCCTATGGATTCCATAGCCATAATTTTCAACTACATCAATGTAGAAATTATATGTAAGTCCATATTAAGAAGTCTACATTATAACCTTAGTGCTGTCATTTAGGAATTTTAAAAGGCTATATGTGTTAATATCTCTTTACTCCAAAGAGATAGTAATGTCTCTTACTATCCAGACATAAAGCTAAAAAGACTGGTATAGGATAACTCCTTTAGATGGTATTGGGATTGAATCATCAGCATATCAGAGATAATTTATATTGGATATTAATCTTTGGCTCACTAGAGATGTATTTTTAAACTCTTATTCTATGTCTTGAGGATTGTCAATCGCGGCTTCTAAACGTTTTATCACTTTCAATCTTATTTTGCATCTCTCGTTTTATAGAGATTTTGTTTAGCTACTTACTTAGAATCTTGGTTTCTGATAGAATCAGAACAAGAAGATTTTGATGATACCCCCAAAGGCAAAATGAGAAATCATTAAACTGTTATCAGTATTCTGTAACTGGTCCCTTGTACTAGAGAGGTAAGCTTCTGGAAGAAAATAACTGCAGAAATGCTGACCTAGTGTGACTGTTTCTTTGCTTAGCAGAGGCCAAATATTCCATGCCTGGTGGAGAGGGAGCAGTCTCATAAAATGGTACTGATTTCAGGAAATTTCTCATTCTGGTTGGGTGGCATACAAATTTACAATCTATTTCATCCCCTAATATCTTTATTCTAATGTCATCACAAGAAGCGGCATGGTCTAAAGGCATCCTGGACCACCCCAGAGATTTCTGGAGGGGATTGCAATAATAATATTTCTATTTGCTATAAGGCGAAGAGTTTCATCTTTAGAACCTTTCTCTTCCTTTCTATTTCCTTTCCTGTCCAACTCATTCCTGCTCAGCTTAAAGCCCGTCTTGAAATGGTGTTAAATCTAATACCACTCTCAGATTTCATCAGTCTTTGAAGTTGGCCAGGGCTACATAGAGTAAAAAGGCAAGCAAAAATGGGCCTTTATAAATTAGAGATTGGAAAGTATTTATTAGAACACCCAGATTCTGACAAAACTTTCCCATCCAATATACGGGGCCTGAAAATTGGGCTGGTTTTCTCCTCTGAAATGCCTCAAATAATTTTAAAATCTCCTTTGTAGTGGTTTGCGATTCCTTGTGTGTCTGTTGCTAACACTACCTGTTTTTTTTTTTTAATTTAAAACTAAAGTTGGTAACTTTTGCTGCATTAGAGACTGACCAAAATTCCATGTTTCCCCATTATCTGCATGTTGTTGATTTAGTCCCCATCCTGAAGGCTTTTGAGTCCTACAGAAATGATGTAAATGAACTTGGACCCCTTCCCAGAAGTGGGGAGAGCCACTTGTGCAGAATTTCACATTGAAGGTCAGTACATGTTTAAGGATATAGAGAAAAATGATTAGCCGTGGATTTGTTTCAGATCCAAGAAAGATGAAGCTGGAGAAAACCATCCTCTCCTCTTCAGGAGACTTTGTGTAGGAAAGGAATTTTTAGAAGCTATTTAAATGATGGATGAGAGACCACCAACTTCACGAGGATTCTGTATTGGTGAATAAAATAGCCTCAAATCATTTAAGTGTTAGGAGAAGAGTATTACAAAAATACACAGCCAGGTCTAGGTTAGAAGCAGCCCTTTAAATTTGATCACACACCTACTCTTTAGATAATCTAATTTCTCTTCTGAACATCAGTGTGTATTTGTGCTTTGGTGTGTGGAATAGCCAGTTTGGGTTGATATGGGCAATAATTTTAAGGACAATATAAAGTAGATCCATAGGATCATTGAAAAATGTTATACATTTGCACAGTCAAGTGTCTTTGGGCTTGACTAGGGCTGTTTTGCATGGCTTAATAAAGGTGAAGTGTCATCTCTCTTCAGAAATGAGTTTAGTTATTTCGATGAAAGATCTTTATGGAAAATGATCTCGTGCTTTTCTAGTATAAACTTTCAGACTATAACTTTTATAGTGGTCAGATCTCTATTATATTTTATTTGAAAAATTAACTTTTATTTTTCTTTCAATTCTTGTTATCAATTTATCAAAATCTCGTGATCTTCAGTAAATACCATATTTTTTGGTGGTTCATTTATTTATAAGCTATGAGAAAAACAACAGGAACACTTGAAAGATTTAATCAAAGTTTTATTTTATTTTATTTTATTTTATTGGTCTTTTAGGGCCATGCCTGTGGCATATGGAGATTCCCAAGCTAGGGGTCGAATCGGAGCTGTAACCACCAGCCTACACCACAGCCACAGCAACCCCAGATCCAAACCATATCTGTGACCTGCACCACAGTTCATGGCAATGCCAGATCCTTAACCCACTGTGCGAGGCTAGCGATCAAACCTGTGTTCTCATGGTTATGAGTGAGATTCGTTTCCAGTAAGCCACGACAGGAACTCCTAATCAGAGTTTCTAATTTTAGACTAAACATTGGGAAAGTCTCCTGTTATCTTCAGTTTCAGTTGTCCCCTCTGTCTAAAATCCAACATGTGTTCCACTCAAAACTTATTCTTCTAAATGTCAAATGGATCAATAAATGATTAGTGTGTGAGTAATGCATGGATGGGGGCATAGATGGATACATGGTTGAGCATTTGGATGGGTGTGTGGATGGTACATGGCTGGATATGTGCATTGCTGCATGAGTGAGTGCATAGATGCAGGATTAGGTGCATGGATGGGGGCATGGGTGAGTACATGTATGGCTGCAGGGTTGGTGCACGGGTGGATTCATGGATTAAAGTGTAGTGGGAAGGAAGGATAGGGCAGAAAGCAAAATACATTTGTAAAAATAGAGTTCAGCAGAAGAAAAGTGTACTGAAAACACAAGAGCAACTAATAAAATTCATTTAAACGTTTTTTCCATCCTCAAAGACACTATATTGTTTTGACCTTTGCTGTTAACTACCTCTTAGTATTTCTCTCATGATCCAGGCCATTCATTGCTGGATCTGTAAAGAGAGGTACTAAACACTAGTCTGAAGGGTTCCTCAGTCCATCTAGAGCCCCACGGTATACATTAAACCAACCAGGAGAGCTATTGTTGTGTTAATTTGCTTTGTTAGATTAATGACTCTCCTGTTAATATTTAACCTTTTGTCAAATTGTGATGCATAGGGTAGTACATCTAGATCAATACAAATGAATAATGGGACAGGCATATTTTTTCATCTCATTTCTTTTCCCACTAGTACACAACACTCTATTTTATTGGCAGTGTGTTTTAAATGGCCCATAATTAATTAAACAGAAAATGACGTATCCTTTCACCACAGTGAAACAAAACACTGGTGTGCAAACTACTAAGTCCTGCTTCTTTCTGTGAAGCAAACTGGGGCTGATTTATTTATGTTTTCTAAGTTATATCCTTCTTTAATCTTTCCTGAGGATTTGGAATATTGAGAGTCTCTTTGAGGTTTGGACTGAAGGGAGATGTATGCTTCATGGAGTGCTTGCAGACCAGGTGGTATGTACTGTGTCTGGTAAAGAAAATCTGAAAGGTTCTATGTGTTTTGGTGATTAGCAACATCTAGGGCATTGTTGGCAATGGTGCTACAGAAGAAATGAATAGTACTTGGGAATGCTAAGAGCATGGTCTAAAATTAAGAAGCTTTCTCCTAGAACAGAAAAGAATGCAAAGTATAAGTCAGTCCCTCATTCTGTCATTTTGTCTGTAATTTTTTTTTTGTTTTGTTTTGTCTTTTTACGTCTGCACCCACGGCATATGGAGGTTCCCAGGCTAGGGGTCTAATTGGAGCTGTAGCTGCCAGCCACAGCAACGCCAGATGTGAGCCGCGTCTGCAGCCTACACCACAGTTCACGGTAACACCAGATCCTTGACCCTCTGAGTGAGGCCAGGGATTGAACCCGCAGCCCTCATGGTTCCTAGTCGAGTTTGTTTCCCCTGCACCACGATGGGAACTCTCCAGTTTGTAATTTTAAAGGCATTCTAGTTTATCTATTGCCTTATAAAACGCGCCAGGACAGTCTTCCCTCCACATAATACCCAGGCTACACAGCTACCTGTGCTGGAACATGGTACACACTCGATGAATGTCTGCTATATTCTTGTTGACCAATTGTTTCTCTTCTTCTTGAAGAGGAACCTTTACCTTACATCACTGCAATTCGGAGCTGCTTAGTCCTCCCTTACTTGGTAGGGCCCTGAGAGTAAATGAATGAGTAGAGAACTTGGAGAGAAGAAGCTTTACTTCATTGATTATTTCTTTCAGGACAAGAATCCCAAAGCCATTCTCCAGTACTGTTAATTCCCTTAAAAGATAATTTTACGATATAAAGAATGTCAGTGACCATGAATTCTCATCTGGGGTTTAACTATATAGATTCTGTCAGATTAGAATATCTCAGCTGAGGAAATGTCCCCCAAGACCGCAATTTCCTGTGAACACTAGAGCCTTGTAGAACATGTTTGTTTCCTTTTGACTTGGAACTATAACCACAGGCTGCATTCATATAATTTCCAGCTTGAAGGTTGCACCATTGCCCTTTCCTTCTGTGTTCCCAGTCTCAACAACATGAGCCATGGGGTCTCAGCGTTGAAGGGCAAACACATCAGCCCCTGTCTGTTTCCACGTACCTGTGAGTTCATGCTTCCTGCCTGAAGGCTGACCTAGAATTCTGATGAGCTGAATTCAAGCAGAACTTGCTTCTCTGGTTGTTGCTTTGGCCATCTGTTGACCTTCTGTAGCACAGGCAAAGAGTTTTTAGTCCTGGAAGCACAGATAAAAGAGACGTGAGTTGTATATGTCAACTTTCATGTGTTTTTTACACTCTTTCCTGTGTTTTTTACTTCCTAAATCAGAGAAGCAAATTTAAGCTGCATAAAACAACTTACTATTTGTATACATGGTGCACTTAGCTATTTATCCCTTCAAACTGTAAGGTTAAGATGATTGGGGTCTCGTGGGATTGTGCTCAACAGTCTTGATGGAATAAACAAAGTGATCAGTGAATGAATAAATGGTAATCAGATGAATTAAAGTTGGCTCTGCACCCATAGTTAACAATGAAGTCAAGGATTTTAGCCAATGTGGATGCATCAGCTGTGATCCTCTAATCTGATCCAACTTATCTTCTTTGAGGATAACACCAGGAACCACATTAGTAAGACATAGCTTTGGGTTCTTCCAGTAGGTGAGAGAGCCAATGAACACAAAACCAATGGTACATTAATTAGCATATAATTATTATAATCACATGTAAATGGATTTGCATAATGGCCTCTGTCCCAACATGTTGTCTTTAATGCTAGCTCCCTCCAGCCTCCTACTCCCCACACCTGGTGCTGCCTCCAAAATACACACACCCTGCTCCAGGTACCCCTTTTGGACACTGGGCCCTTTCCCTGTGGTCAGCCTTTTGAAACTGTGCCAGGGCTTACACGATGCTCCCATACACTACCTTGAAACTTGTGTGACTTCTCCATAACTACCCTTAGCTTTCCTGCTCTTCAGGTGAGATCAGTGAGGTGATTATCTCAGGTGATTACTCCTCCAGCACTTCAAGTCTGGAGCTTGACCTATTCCTTAAAGAGGAAGATCTAAGAGGTCCACAGCTAAGGGAAGTGTTATCTCTGTGACTCAGGGAAAGAACCATGGACTTGAATGGATGACCAGAGAGTACCAGTTACATGGAGCTGTCATGCAAACAGCATCTTATTCTCCTAAACCATTTGTGTTACAGTGTTCTTACAATTCTTCTTTTAGAAAAAGAACCGTTTCCTAACCTACTGTAAAATTACGCACAACAAAATTACAACTACTAAAAGCTAACATATTGAGAACTTTCTATGTCCCAAGCTCTCAATTAGTCCTCATAAAACATAAGCATGGTGAAATCTATTATGGCAATTTAAGAGATAGAGAAGTAAATTTCAAAGAAAGTATACATCTTGACCAAGAATACAAAGCCAGTGAATGAAGAAGCCAAGACCTGGACCTCATCTGTTGTCCTTGGCCATTATATCCACCAATTCTACCTGCCTGCTCACCACCTCCCCCCAAGAAATGAGTCTCTCTGGGCAACAGTGTCTTCTCACTTAGAAAGGGGAGATAGCATATAGCATTTCAGGTTCCCAGGAAGGTTGCACATATCAGGAAATAAAATTGTTGTCAAGCACTTGGAAATGCTATAGGAAATGCTAAATCAAGCTAAATTAAATTCAGCAGAGTTCTAGACAGTTAACAAGCCTTTATTAAACCCCTGCTGTTCTGGGCGCCCAGCCGTGACTTGGGTTAAGCCTAATACTACTTAATTTATGAAAATGCTGCTATAATTATTCTGTTTCTTAAATTTAGGTGTCCTGAAGAAGAGAGTACATTTTATAATTAAATATAAATTATCCCAATTCTCTGATTTCCATTCCATTTACTATACCTTTAATAGGTACATCGTTGCAGTAGACACATTTTAGATGGTCTACCTAGGTCATGATTACTGCCCTTCTCCCATAACTACCTTGATTGACACTCTTGTGGAGGTGGGGTACTGAGCCATGTCTGACCATCTGTTCCCAGTAAGGCCAATCAGGTTCGTTCTTCTGTGATTTTGGAATTGAAATTTAGACTGCTCTTCTGTCTTTGCTCATGGCTGGCATGTACCATGTGTACCACGTATGAATCTGGAGAGAATAGAGTATCTTTGTATCATCTAGACAGAGTCCTACAAGAAAGTAAATTTGCAGGAGAAAATCAAATATATATCTGTCCCTCTGGATGCATGAAAAGATATGTATCCAGAGAGACAGACAGACAGACACAGACTGACCAAAACAAGAGAGCTCAGAGCCATGATGAGAAATGTGGATTTAAAAAATGGAGATTCCCAGCATAATCCATGTGTGGTGGTGAAGCTCAACACTCTTTAATACTGCACTTTGTAGAGTGGAGTCTTTGCCCTGATAAAATTTATTGAGAGGCGAATGAGCAAGGATGCTTTAAAATTAAGAACCGGCAAAGTAATATTTTAAGAAACTAAGGAAACCTGTATTTTATCATTCTTCTCTGTTCCCATACAGAGCCTTGAAATTTTAGATCATGGAATCAGAAGGAATTCCCAGGTTATGTTTCAGTTCTTGTTTAGCATCATTTCCAGCAATAGCTTGTGTATTACTGGACAGTATCAGGACTGACCACTAGTTACTGCTTTACTTCTTCCTTACTCTCTCCTTACCCTGTTGATGTTAAGACTAGCTTTCTGGTTAGACTGCTTCTTTGCAAAAAATGCTGCTCTGAATAAGGAGCTCCTGGATGAGGCAGATCTACTTCAACCAGACGGCGGTCATAGGGAGCTGACAGTGAGCCATCTGCCCTTCCTCTCCCACCTGGGCTTTCACATCACCGTCTCACCTGAATTGGTGAACCCCTGCCACTTGGCCTGTGCTTTCGCCCACTTGAACTTCTGACCTCCCGTGCTGTCTCTTGAACATTTTGTTCCCAGTTCCTAACTGCATTATCAATGTACTGACTGTTCTAATCTGAGCCAGTTCTGGTCTTGACAGTCATTCCAGAACTCCAGAACTTTCTGGAAACCCTGGTGAAGGACCTGGGGAGAGATTTCTTCCTTTGTCTTGTCGACGGTGTGTCAAAGAGACATAGAGGAAACACAAAACCATACCACAGAGTCTGACAACTGCCATTTGGGCTGTCTGAGCACATGAGGGGAGGGGATGCTCCTCTCAGTGACACATAATATCTAGGAAGGGTCCCTAGCAGAAGCAGCATCTGCACTGCTGCCTAAAAGCTGTGCTGGAATGAGCTGGGTAAAGGACGGGTGCATGTGTGTGCACAGGGGTGAGGAGCTGCCTGGTACAAAGGCCACAGTCAGGGAGTGCGTGGTGTGCTGCCTGGATTGAACAAGGTTGTTCCCGCATTGCTGGGGAGAGGGAGGCAGAGGGATGGGTAAAGCTGGTCGTGAAAGGCCTTATAAGCCTTGTTAAAGGGCCTATAGCTTGAAATAATTGAAGAGTGCTCAGAGAGTTTTGAGCAGGGACAGTCTCACATTTTGATGGGAATTTTCCAAAGAGCCACATGGTTGAGTGGTTGGACTGAGTCCACAGTTATTGGTTAATTGAACGTACTAGACCTCAGACATGTTTGCCTCTGTTGCAGGAACTGTTTGTTTCTGTTGTTCTTGTTTTGATTTAAACCCCAAGGGTCAGAAGTCCCACGAAATTAAATATGAGGGGTGTTTTCTTTTTGGTCTTGTTTCCTCATCTCACCAGAGGAATCAGTAATTGTCATTTTCGACCCACCAATGCTTCACTGAATATTCACTTCCATGGAATTATCTGGAGAGGCAGAAAATTGAACAAGCAGGATTCATGGGACATAATCCCCAGAGCAACTTTCTTCTTGTCTCACACAGACCACCTAAGGTTCATTTGGTGGGAGACATTCTACTAGTGTTTCTAGTGGAAAGTTCAGTCTCAGAATTTTCTCATCACTCTAAGCACAGTGGTCACTTTAAAATTTCACAAATAACTTGAGTAACTTAAATGTTTCAGTCTCGGGGGTTGAGGAGTTGGAGGAACACAACTCCATTCAAGGCTGTAGTCTGGGAAGGGATACAGCATGGTTTTAATTGCTTTACTTTCTCTGCCACCTGAGAATTGTTGCCTTTGCTGTCAACCCAGTGAGCCTGGGAAGGGAGGAGGCCTAGGGGTGGGGCATGGAAGAAAACTTCTTACCTGGGTGGGACCACTAGAAGATGGCAGGTTGACGTACCAGCCTGCCATATTTAAAGTTGACCTTTTTTTGTTCTTTTTTTGCTTTTTAGGGCCACAGCCATAGCATGTGGAAGTTCCCAGGCTAGGGTTTGAATCGGAGCTGCAGCTGCCAGCCTGTACCACAGCCACAGCAGTGACGTACACCACAGCTCACAGCAACACCTGATCCTTAACTCTGAGCAAGGCCGGGGGTCGAACTGGCATCCTCATGGATACTAGTTGGGTTCTTGCTGAGCCACAATGGGAACCTCTAAAGCTGACTCTTTTTCCTGTGAGGCCCTCATGCCATGAGCAGTTCATTTTATCCCTCCAGCGGCCACTCCCCCCGTGCTCCTGAGTTGTGCCATCCTCTCTGCATGGACATCTCTCCAGGGGAACTTCCTTTGCTCTTTCAGGCAGGCGCTTGGGAAAGAGATAAAATGGCTTCAGTTCAGCCCTCATCTTCAGCCCCATGTAATCAACACCTAATTCCTGGAAAGAAGTCATGCTTCCTTCACTTAGATCTGTTTTGGGCATGGAGGTCAATTCCAAGGCAGCCATCTCTAAATACTTTTTTGTTTTTTGCTTTCTAGGGCCGCACTCGTGGCATATGGAAGCTCCTAGGCTAGGAGTCGAATCAGAGCTGCAGCCACCAGCCTATGCCACAGCCACAGCAACGCAGGATCCAGGCCATGTCTGCGACCTACACCACAGCTCACAGCAATGCCAGATCCTTAACCCACTGAGCGAGGCCAGGCATTGCATCCGCATCCTCGTGGGTCTTAGTGGGGTTCCTTACTGCTGAGCCATGACAGGAACTCCCACCCATCTCTAATTAACTCACAGCAAGTTGATTTCTGAAGCAGCAGTCAGAGCCCCATGTACCAGGCCCCTTACCTGTGGAGCACACGTGCCAGGCCTTGCACTGCAGCCCTTCTCCTGAAACAACCTCAGTAGAAGGTAGGCTGGGTTGGGGACTTAGAGCAAGACCGCAGCTCTCTCCCCAGATATCTTCCTGACTCAAAAGTCAGGGAACTACTTTCTAGATCTTTCTTTTGACCATTTTCCTTATTGCACCTCTTTGGAATCTTATCTTTTTCATGTCTTGGCACCTCAGTCAGAACTTCCAGTGGAATCTTATGCTATGTAGACTTGTAAGTACCCTGCAGCATGTTGGGGAGAAATAGGCAAAAATGAAAGGGGTGTTCTTTGTTCTCCTCACTTATGAAAAATGAGTATTTGTGAGAGATAGACCAGAGAGGAATTCAATGGCACAAGTTGGGAAGAGCCTGAAAGAGGACGAGAAATTAAACAGAGAAGGGAGAAATCATAACAAAATAGTCTTTCAGTGGAGTGTTTGAGAAACCCTCTCTGAGAAGATGAGTCATTGCTCTGGTTAGAAGTCATAATTGATCAAATAAATATGCTTAATTAGAGCCCTGGTCTCTTGCCTAGGGCTGCAGTTTGGGTTTTAGGGAAGTGTCCCATACATTCTTGAGAATGCAGAATTTGTGAAAGAGCCTTTAGGTTTTAAGAATCCAGTCTCACTTAGGATTCCACAGCAGTCAGACCATTAGATCACTCCTTCCATAAATGACTCTATTTGTATTACATTATAAACCAACTCACTAGAGACATGAAGCCTTAATACCAGGCCTAACACTCAACTCTGCAGTTGGAAAGAATTTGTAGTTTTTCTTCAAATTTTTGTTTTCCTCCTTCACACGCTTGAGACGCTTCTAATTAGAAAGTGTCTGGGCAAAACTGAGTCATCCTGTATCTGCAATAAGATGTCTCCTGGGATACATGCAGTGTGCTCCAGAAAAGGCCATGTGTCGCCACTCTCACCCCAGGTGATGAGGAGGAGTCACAGTCCACGCTCTAGGACTGGCCAGCAGCCCCCTTGTGCCTGGTCTGGAGAGTGGAGAAGTCTACAGTTGTGACGCTCCAGGTTTGGAGTGCTGAATAGACTTTTTTCATGAGTGTCAAGATCTCAGTGGTGAAAATGTTATCATTCAGATTACCAAATTGCATTACCCCATTGAGAAAACAAGTGATTTATCTCATCACTCATTGGGTTAAAGGTTCGGCCTTGTCACTGTGGCTTGAATCGCTGCTACGGCATGGCTTCAGTCCTTGGCCCAGGGAACATCTGCTTGCTGAGAGCACAGCTAACCTCCCACCCCACCCCAGCCCCAAAAAAACCCAGAAAACAAGGGACTTACGTGGATGAAAACTTGAAGGCCAATTTTAATCCATCTATCCGTCTCATAAAACTCTGACTGACTAGGATATTCCAGTAATCTTTATTCAGTGACTACTTCTTCCCAGCTGCTGTTCAGCATATATATTCCTTAAAAAGGTAGTGACTACTTTTTGGGGTATCTTTCCAGGTCACTTGTCCCCCTTAACTAACCTCACTATCCAAAGCAGTGGCTCTCCTCCCCAGCATCCTGTACAGTGCTAACCTGGGCCCCACCTTCATCAGATTAGACCAAGCTCAGGTACCATCTTACCCAAGTGGGACCAATCAGATCTACTTCCTTGTAGTTTGGAATCAAGATCAACAGAAATCAAGTAGACTGTCTTCATGTGGGTGGATATGTAGCAACTACACTCAGGAACTCTGGTGAAGCTGGCTTCTGCTAGCAGCCTGGAGCAAAATGAGCAGCCTACATGGGGGGGGGAAGAATGATATAGATCCACAGAGAGAGAAACAAAGAGATGGGGAGAGAGTGCTGTATGAGATCCTGGCAGCATTTTGTGTCCAGCATTAACTTTTCCAAAGGCCCGGCTGTGTTGGTCTCCATGTAGTATAACAGCACAATCTAGTTTGTCCAGTTCAGTTATACGAGTGCCCGCTTTGACTGTTTAGACAGTCAAGTGTGCAGATCCTTGTTAGATTTTTACCCTTATTAGAAAATCAACCCCCCTTTTGCCCAAGTTAATTCATTCTGGTTTTTCTTACTTATGTTAGAACAGATGCATACAGCAGCCCTAAAAAATACTTTAGAGAGTTATCTCCATTTCATAGATGAGAACACTGAAGCTCTGTGGCATTAGGCAAGCCATCCGAGGTCAGTCGTCTAATAAATGGTGGAGCTGGGATTTGAACCACATCCAGTTACCTCTCAAGCCTCTGCATTTTCCATTGGGGTTCAGTGTTTCTCAAGGACACAGACTTGGATTGTTTTTGTAGTCAACAGCAATTTTGTCTGTCTCAAAGCCTCTGAAGACAGATTGGGTGTCCGAAAAATGAATCTCTAACTTTTCTGATTAAATATCTGCTTTCCAATTGCTCTTTGAAATATGAGCTAGAAAATGGCAATGCTGATGAAGATGAAATGAACTCGGGCGGAAGCCTGAGCTGAATTTGGGGAAGATGATTAGTGAATCGAATGGTGGTAAGAAACAAAGAGGCTGTTTGCCTTTTTCCTATTATCCATGTGTTATTGAAAAGGCAGACACATTCCCACCTGAGAGCCGTCTAATTAAAAGGTCTTTTGGATAAGAATCCAAATGCAGCAGAGGGACAATAAATTAAAGTGTATGTGTTCTTTGTACTGTCCTGGTTTCATTAGCCACTGGACCACATCTTTTTCTATTACACATCAGGGATCGTTACATACATGGCTGAGTCTGGAAGGCCCATTAGACGCAGATTCTTAGTCTTCTTTCTTCCCAACCAGGGGAAGTCACATCTTTCAGAAACAAGAGTTGTTATATGTATTTTTAATTAAGGTTAACTGGGTACTGCTTTGGGGTATAGAGCAGCTGTGAGTACAGTGTGACTAGGTGGTCTCTTCAGAGATGACCTGGCACTGGTTAGCACTGCAGGAAACTTCCTGAACTAGACTCCCCTAACAAAGGCAGGGTCTTCTCCCCAGGGAGTGGAACCCCACCCTATCACTACCCCACCACAAACTCCAGCCACCTTTGCTGATACATTCATGCCTGGCACAAATCAGGGATCCTGGAAGCTAAAAATCCTACTTTTGGCCTACTTCTCCGACTAAAGTGCTTATGTTTTCCCCTGCATTTCACCCTGTCCTCTTAATGGCAAAGGAAGTGGCGCTGATTTTATTGGCCAGCCATCGGAAGAGATCAATAAGAGAGCAGAAGTGCCAACTTACAGGAGAGGTGTTGTTTTTAAACAGCGTGCCAAACCTGGGATTATATTGAGCTTTTAAGAGCAAGCAATGGGCAAACCAGATTTAATAAGTTTTTCTTCCCTCTAGTTTCCAGTCTGCTTATCATTGTTTTGTTTGTTAACGTAATTTTCTCTTGCCAGTTGTAGAGGGGAAAGGGTGGTGGGAATGAAAAAAAAAAAGAAAAAAGAAAGATGGAGAGGCAGAGGAGAGGCAAAGAACTGGGAGAGTTCCAGAGCCCAGAGAAAGACACAACACCTACCCACTGGTAACTTGAAGTAATCTGGCAGCATATCCACTGCCGACTCTCTCATTGGCTGGTTCCCACAGAAAAAGATCACTTAATGCAAATTCGTCATTTCATTACAGTTCTCCAGGTAGTGTAAAGCAAATTTCAGCATTACTCAACATTGAGCCCAAAGCCACAGACCCAGAGACCAGATATGGTTCAATGCCTGAGGTAATTTCTCCTCCATCACGTCCCTTTCCTCAGACAAAGTTGTCCGGTTTCACTGTTCTACTGATCAGGCTTTAGGAAAGAAGTCCTGGATACACTGAGCATCTTCAATGTGTATTTATTTGATGCACCCTGGATTTGGAATAAATAGTAGCAGAGGGTCTTATTTTGAAGGAGGACAGCATGGAATAGGGAAAGATGATTCTTGATCTTCGAGTTGGTAAACCAAAGCACATTTTCGCCCTGATAGGAAAATACACCAACAAAGGGATTTATGGGTTTGGTAGAAGAAACATTTGGTTTTTCACAACAGTACTTCACTTTTCACTTTGGAGGAACATAGGTCCCTTTTGTGTTTTTGCTTCTAGATATTCAGAAGGGGGGCGGTCAGTTTAGTTACTTTTTTTTTTTAAACAATTGTCTAAAAAGTCATGTTTCACTCACATTTGAAGGGAAAGAGCAAATGAACAGACCATACAGAGTATATAATTCCCAAATGATTCTTTTCTTTCAGCTTAAGATATTTCTATGTGGTGAGAGTCACACATTCTCAAATATATTTACACCTAAATTACTGTACCAACATTTAGATCATTCCCAAGTAATAGTGTGAAACCAGCAGCCTCAGAAGTATTTATAACTGAGACGCATGATTGGTGGCACAGAAATTGTTCTATAAAATACTACACCTATCATTTTTGATTGCTGACTTAAGGTGAATGATCTGTATACAAATACAAATTATTTCTGTTAAGGAAATAGTGATTAAATATGGGCTCTGTGTATTAGTCATTAATCTTTCCATTTAAATGCAAATTCTTCATTTCAACCACTACCCGAGGATACTCACATCTAATAAGAAACGAGTTGGATCTTCTGATTTATTACTTCAGACAAGGCTTTTAAAATATGTGTTTTCTTATCACGGGGAAGGGTGGATTCTACTTTTTAAAAAATGTATTCCTAAAAATCCAGCCAACCAAATATTACTTGAAGCTCAAAATATAAACTTTATCTTTTTTTAAGTTTTTGAGTGTGGGGGTGTGTATTTGAGAGAGTAGTGTGGCGGTGGATACCCCTTCTTCAGTGACTGCTAAGTCTTGGGCTACTGGGCACCTTGGAGTTGTTGTTGGAGTTGACCAACACTGGTGCCCACCAAGCATTTATCTTAACAGTCAAAAAATAAACATGTCTTGCCTGCATATTTTAACAGCAATTAATCACATCGTATGGTAGAAAGAACCATATTAAACTCTCAACTAGACTCACTCATTTAATCCTCACAGTAACCCAGTGGTGTCGGTGTTATTTTTATCCCTGGTTTTAGAATCAGGGGGTGAGACCCAGAGCTGAAGGGGCTGAACTCAGATTGCACAGGTGTTGAATAAACAAGTCAGGACTCAAACCCAGATCCACTGACAACCTGTGAATTCACCTTTAGACCCTCCTGCCTTCCCAGGTTATGTTTCATTTAAAGGCATTTCCGACTTTTTTAAAATCAATGTTTTTTTTAAAAAAATATGTAGTTCTCAAGTATGAGAAGCCTGGGAGAATTGCTCTCATTGAATGAGGGCCTGTGGTTAATTGAGTTGGGTGTTAGCAGCTGGATGCTTCCCAAAAAATAGGAAGTTAAGAGAAAGTGGGGAAGGGAGCAGTCCATTCATTAGCTAACTTACCTGCAGCTCAGAGGAAATGGCACAAATGTAAAGCAGATTCTCGGGTACCCTTCAGAGAGATGAACCATAGCGTTTTAACCACTAATGAGCCATTGCGAATATAGCTCCCTTGTTCCTTATTAGGTGGCCAGGGCAAGATGTGCCCTCCCCCCAAAAAAATGAGGAGGTGAAGTGAAACACCTCTACCAAATTAGAAAATGGAGTTGCTTGGGGGTATTTCCTCCTCAGAAAATATTGGAGGAAAAAAGCTTCTATCTGCCCTCGAGGGAGATGTTAGTAGCATCATCTGGCAGTGTCTGGTTAGATTCCTCTGTGATACCTTTCCCTGAGGCACACATAGAATGGACAAATGTGTTTTCATCTAGTGTTCTTAGAGGCGGGATGGAATAGAATAAAGAGTGCTGAATCAGTGATTTGTAAAATTCTTAGTTTTAAAATAAAATTTAATTGGAGTATAGTTGACTTACACTGTTGTAGCAGTTGCAGGTATACAGCAAAATGAATCGGTTATATATACACATATATCCATTCTTTTTTCATATACATTATGACAGAGTATTGAGTTAATTTCTGTGTGCTATACAGTAGGTCCTTGTTAGTTATCTCTTCTCTATATAGATGCGTGTATGTGTTAATTCCACCCTCTCAATTTATCCACCCTCACAGTTTCCCCTTTGGTAACCATAAGTTTGATTTTGATGTCTGTGAGTTTTTTTCTGTTTTATAAATAAGTTCTTTTGTGTAATTTTTATTAGATTCCGCATATAAGTGACATCATATGGTATTTGTCTTTGACTTACTGCACTTAGTATGAAAATCTCTAGGTCCATCTATGTTACTGCAAATGGCATTACTTTGTTCCTTTTGTATGGCTGAGTAAAATTCCATCATATATATGTGCTACATCTTCTTTAGCCCTCTGTTGATGGACGTTTAGTTTGCTTTCACGTCTTGGCTATTGTGAACAGTGTTGCAGCGAACATTGGGGTGCATGTATCACTTTGAATTATGGTTTTCTTTGGATAGATGCCCAGGAGAGGGACTGTTGGATCTTATGGGAACTCTACATTTAGTTTTTTTTTTTTTTTTGAGAATCTTCCGTACTGTTTTCCATAGCGGTTGCACCAATCTACATTCCCATCAAGAGTGTAGGAGGGTTCCCTTTTCTCCACACTAGAGGGTTCCCTCTCCAGCATTTATTATAAAATCCTTAAAGCAGCATGCCATGGCAGAGGTCACTTGGGCTGTTGTCTTATAGGAGCTGGGAGTTCCAAAATAGGACACAGGCAAGAGGGGATTGGACTCAAAAACTCTCGATTGAAGGTGTGGCAGCGGAAACAGTGCATCTCTTTCAGTACCCCCTGAGTGCTGAGTCCTTCATAAAGTCAGCTAGGTAAAGGGAATCCATCAATGCATACTTAGTATAAAATGTCTTAGAGGAATACTTGGGGCCCAATGCCCTCTGTCTCCACCCCTTTCTGCTCTCCTACTTCTTGGGGATGGCTTCGCCTTGGCAGGGTTAGGCTGAATTTTGAAACTGGCCGTAATGGGAGCCTTTGTACCTTGGAAACCTTCAAGTTCTATAAAGTGGGGCCGCTGCTGCCACCTCCCCCCCCAACCTTTTTCCCAACCCAGTCATTTGTAAAGCATTTACCCCTATGGCCAGTGACTCTTCTCTTTGGGTGACGATGTTCTCTGCAGAGTATGTAGGTGGCTTTGTCTAAAAAATGGGAATACTGATCTTAGTGCCTAATTATCTACTTTTGGAGAGCATTAAATGAGGTCAAGGTAAAGCATGCTTCAAGATTCTTGGACTTAGCAAGTACTTGAACAATTTGGCTCACTCATTCTCATTGCCATTCCCAAACCAGAAGACATGGGAATTTTCGAACATAAACTCTTCCCTTGAAAATTTCCATATTTTGGAGTTCCCGTCGTGGCGCAGTGGTTAAGGAATCCAACTAGGAACCATGAGGTTGCGGGTTCGATCCCTGGCCTTGCTCAGTGGGTTAACGATCCGGCATTGCCGTGAGCTGTGGTGTAAGTTGCAGACGCGGCTTGGATCCTGTGTTGTTGTGGCTGCGGCGCAGGCCAGTGGCCACAGCTCCGATTAGACCCTTAGCCTGGGAACCTCCACATGCCGTGGGTGCAGCCATAAACCCGCGGCCATAAAATGATAAAAGGCAAAAAAAAAAAAAAGAAAAGAAAAGAAAATTTCCATATTTAAATCCTTCAGCTACCTCACCCAGCCCCCTCCTGCCTCAAGGCTATCAGCATCAGTCAAAGCTCCTTAGTGGAGAAGTTCCCGTTGTGGCACAGGAGAAATAATCTGACTAGGAGCCACGAGGTTGCAGGTTCTATCCCTGGCCTTGCTCAGTGGGTTAAGGATCTGGTGTTGCCGTGAGCTGTGGTGTAGGTTGCAGACATGGCTCGAATCTGGCATTGCTGAGGCTCTGGCATAGGCTGGCAGCTATAGCTCCGATTTGACCCCTAGTCTGGGAACCTCCACATGCCACAGGTGCGGCCGTAAAAAGACAAAAGACACACACACCAAAAAAAAAAAAAAAGGCTCCTTAGTGGAGAAAATGAAGCAAATAACCTCTTTGTGTGGCAACCCAGTTGCCTTCACCTCCTACCCCAGAGGGAACATTTCCTCTGTGCTGGTAGCACCCACATAGGGTCTGGACTGTTTTAAGGCTCTGCCCTTGCAGTTACTAAGAAGCAATAAGGAAGGACCAGAGGAACCACCGTGGCTCGTTTTTGTGGGCCAGAATCCCTCCAGGCATGCATTTGCAGAAAGAGGTCAGAAACTGGCAAAGGCTTGAAACTCTTGTTGACCCCTTAGGTGGTAAGTAAACTACTTTGTTCCACACCATAGAGCTTCACTTATGGGATAAACCATGGAATCAGGAGGTCTTCCGTTGAGACGCCACTCCACAACCTAGACAAATTTTTTAAAACATTTTTGAGCCTCAGTTCCTCTTCTGTGAAATGGGTAAACAAGTGCCAGCTTTATGGGCTTGGGGGGAGGGTGAAGAATAACATCCAGAAAGTTCTGCAACAGGACCTGCAGTAGCTCTGGCCCTGCTGCTCTGCCCCCTTCCATGGATGCAGTGGCAAACACAGTGATAGAAAAGGGCATATTCAACGGTGTTTTCCTTCTTAAGCTTTGATGAGACATTCGCTCTAGCTACCTCTATGGTTCTAGAAACCTTCTCTTCTCTTCAGGTGTGAGCTGACACCAGAAAGATTCATTCATAGCTGCAGTCAGTGATTAAAACAAAAATAGTCCATGCCTCTGGAGATCACTCTGGTCTCCGACAGCTTCATTCCTCCCTGGGTTTATTCGCTAGTCAGCCCGTCCCCTTCCCTGAGCCAAGCACTGCTCACCTGTAGTGAGAGCAGGGAGGGGGTCAGCCTCCAAAAACACAAATAATTGTAAAGGTTAAAGTCATTCATGGTGTTATAATTAACTGCTCTATTAGGTGTTGTACTATCTCGACACCGCCACAGAGAGAAAATATTTAATCAGAATAGAAAGCACCTCCGAGTTAATCCATTTTCATGGTGAAATTGCAGTGGAGGTATGAGGTCAGGCACAGGAAAAAGAGGTGGCCCATTTTCATTGTAGGCTGGAGGCTTGTTGCTGCCTTTCCTGTCGCTCGTGAGGAACTGATCACTCACAACTTTCCATGCTGTCAAGTAACTTTGTTACTCTAACAAAACTATTTAAATCAGCCCTTCTTGGGGTCAAGATTCTTAATGTGGTCTCCCCGTCAGAGTTCTGTAAGTCATGATTCATGTGCAAAAATAATGGTCAAGCCTGAAAGCAGGTGAACTTTCCCTGCCTTCTTGGACTTGGACCTCAAACATCCCCTGCAAGGGCACAGATGATCACCTGGTCGCCTGGTCCCCTGTCCCCAGCCAGCACTGATGGACAAGGAGGAGGTAGGCACTGCAAACGTTCTAGAGGAGGCTGAGCCCTGGTCTCCAGTGGCTTCGTGCTCTGTCATCATTTAAGTACAGTCCTTAGTACAACTGGTGCACGACTGACATTCTGCCAGTGCTTAGTCTTTTTCTTACGAGCTCCACTGTTCTGCTACCAGGCTGGGACAAGTCTCTTAACTGCTCTACATCCTCATTTCTTCACTGTAAAGATGACTTTGTGGGACTCCTGTGTGAAACAGAACTGACAGATAGCAGACACCTAGGATATAGTATGTACCCCAGAGATGCAAGCCTCGAGCTTCATCTTCCTGCTGTAATGGGCAAACTGTTCTGCAGCACAAAGTCTTATGTTAATGCAGCTATTCCTCCAACACCATTTTGATCACCTTTTTTTTTTTTTTTGATGTAATACAAAGACAAGCCTGTTCAGCTAATAACACCACTAGTGTTCTCAAGCAAATGCATTTGCTGATTTCAAAGCCTCTTAGCTTTTGGATAGGCAGAAAATAAATAAAAACGTAAAATAGAAAATGTTAAACCCATATTACTTTTTGAAGTCACACCCTGGTCTTTATTTTAAGAATAGGATGTCTTGTCTTTGGTGGTGACTAACTTGTAAGGAGCCGTTTGGACAGCCTGTACCCAATCCACAAACAGATTTCTGCCTGTCGCTGCCCAGTTCATGGGCAGTTTAAAATTGGTTCCTAGCACCTGTGCAATGCAGAGCTCCCTGTGCAAACACTTCACTGGCTCTGAATGGGAAACAACCAGGCCTCTGACGCATTCAGGTCTGGAAGGTGCCAGGTAATCTCTTTGTACAGAGTGCCTGTACCTATCAGCAGAAGATGTTTATTTTTAGCTCTTCACACTGTTTCTAGCACCATCCCTCCTCCTTTGGAGGCCGACAGCTTGTTCAAGGGATCTTAAACAAGCTGTTAAAAGCAAGATACCCTGAAAGCAGAGAGGCAGTGGAGAAAGTGATTAGAACAGAGTTCACCTTCGGTGTTAGAGGCAGAAGGCAGCTTGGGTAGAGTGTCAGGCAAGTTGGCCAACAAACTTTTCAAAGCTGGCCCGGTGACACTTTCCTGGAGCTTTAAAGAAGCAATACTTGAAAGAACCTGAGAGTTGTGAAGGCAGCTGGACCCAGAGGTGCGTGCTGGCTGTGCGACTTTTCACAGAGAGCAGGTAGCCAGACTCCCAAGCTCAGACCGCAGACACCAAGGGCGGAAGCGGGAAAAGAAACTTAGGGTCGCTGACATTCCCACGGGGCCAGCTGCTTGGTGCGTGTTCGTGCTGATTGAAGGTGGCGAGAGGTCTGTGCTTGAGAGCAGGTCCGTAACGATGATGGTTTGCATCAGAAGCCTGACTCCACCTGGACAGCCCCTGGACACCTGCAGGGGACAGAGCTCCACGGTTAAAGAAGTCAGCCAGGACAGGATCCCTGAGCAAGAGAAGTTCCCCAGGGTCAGATGCTTTGTGGCAAGGAAGGAAGGAGGAGAGGCTGGGAGCATTGCCTGCCTGAGTGGTGCCAAGTTCGCAGAGTGCCCTTGATAAATATTAAATAGTGGTGGTGACATCATATCCCACCAAACATGTCTTCAGGACTCAAGTCAGCGTGGCAGCCACCCAAGGACTTGAGCCCAAGAATCTTCAGTGGAAAAGAGCAGAAAGGAAGACAGTTAATCCCAGGGCCTGTAACAGCAGCTGACCTTCTCAAACCTGCCAGGACCTGAAGGAATTCATTACCACAGCCACTGGGCCACAGGCTATCTGCCTGGCTGTTTTTATTTTCAGCAGACACAGAGGAAGTCTGTGTCTTCCTCTGTGTCTGTGTCTTCCTCTGACACAGAGCACCCAGGGGAGACATGGAGATAAACATCACTTCCTCACAGAGGTGTGAGCTCCCCAGTGGATTTGGCACAGGTTCAAGGCCCTTGAGGTGACCGAGGGGAAGAGTGGGTTTTGGCTGCTCAAGAACATGGCCAGAGAATACTTAGCCTTGTTTGTGGAGGGTGAGGAAAGTTTTCTTCTCAGGTAAGGGCGGGCCTGCAGAAAACAGGACACAGACCTCTCAAAAATGACAGCGTTTTCCTTTGGAGCATCTCACCTTCACCATTCCTTTTTTTTCTTTTTAGGGCCACACCTGGGGCACATGGAAGTTCCTAGGCAGCTAAGGGGTCAAATCAGAGCCACAGCTGCCAGCTTATACCACAGCCACAGCAACCCCAGATCCCTTTAGCCCACTGAGCGAGGCCAGGGATCAAACCCATGTTCTCATTGTTACTAGTCGGGTTCCTTACCACTGAGCCACAATGGGAACTCATTTATGGCCATTTTTCTGAGGGTGAGGTTTACCTTGAAAGTTGACTGATTTGCCTGGGTCATGCAGGAACCAATACGGATGAACCCACGTGCCTCTCCTGGCTGTTAGTGAAAGGTGCTCAACCTTTAAATATGTGACATAACTGAATATTGAGTCACCTGAAAGCTGGAGGAAGAGTCATGAGGAGATCATGGTCTTTGAAATCACAGTGAACCTGGACTCAAACCCAATCTCTATAGTTTAATAGTAGCTCTGCGGCCTTGGCCAAGTTGCTCAGCCTCTGAGCTTCAATTTTTACATCTCCAGTCTTGCGGAGAGACAAAGCCAGTCTTGTAAGGCTGAGAATGCAGGTCAGACACTTGGTGAAATATCTGTCAGAGTTGCCATACAATGAATCCTATCAGTCAATATGACTAATAAAAAACAATAAGAAATTAGAGTCAGGACAGCTGTCTGTGTGGTCAGAATCCACAGATGAACTAAAGCAGGGCAAGGACCTAGAAGTAGAGATTGTGTTTTATGATGCTGAAAATTACGTCACAACTACCTCAGCATCCGTTGTGGATAATTCTCTAGAGTGATGTGTTCCAAGCAAACAACACAATCTCCCTGACGTTTACATAACTTGTAAATTTCATAAAAGAAAAAGGGAAAGTAAGAGATTCTGGGCCATTGAGAAGAGTCATGTGTGGGTTTGTGTTTTTCAGCCAAACTGGGGATGTAGGAAAAGTAAATAAATAAGTCAACAAGGCCAAGAGACAGTAAGGGTTCTTCCAGCTACGGGGAAATGGGAATTGGAGCCTCTGGGAGGGGGCAGAAGGAGGGCAGAGAAAGATAGAGGCACCGTGTGGAGAGCCTGTGGGAGTCGGCGCCCACCAGAGGTAGACACAAGCCCCCGGAGGTAACCCATTTCTCAGGGGCCTTCAAAGCATGAGCCCCTGTGCAGTGAGTCGTGCGTTTGGTGCTGCTTGAACGGGCGCCACCATGGGCAACCAGGCAGCATCCATCAGCTTAAGCTAGAAGCAGGAGACTTGGGGAACATGCAGCCTATTAAATGTAAACAACCTATATCATCATCATAAATATTTTATATGACTGCATACGAGAAGGTGCCATATTTTATACCTTCACTGTAAATCTCAATACTTTATTGCTGCCGATTTTGCTATTGCCCGCAGCTAAAATGAGTCATTTACTGAGATCGACAGTATTTGGTTATACCAGTGATCATTCCTGTCAGCAATTGGCCTGATAATCTCTCCCAAGAAAATACTTACCATCCATTGGTAAATGCTGGAGACTTATGGGTGTGTTTGCTTTAAAGTGATTTCTGAACCATGTACAACTATGTGCGTGTATTAAGGGAAGGGTTTCTTTAAGGATACAGAAATTTAAGGGGAAATATTGTAAAGGAAATCATTTCGAGCTTTATGGAAACAGATAAAAAGTGAAGAGTTTCTTAATGAAGACCTTGAAGTAATTGATATTTTTGTGTAAAACTGTGAATACGAAGGATTACGCAAATTGTGGTATATCTATATAATGGAATAGTAGCTCAGGACAAAAAGGAATGCTTTGCTCTTACGTGCCACAGTGTGGACACATCTCAAAAGCATTTTGCCAGATGAAAGAAGCAAGCCACAAAAGAACAAATATTGGATGATTCCACTCATTAGATGTCCAGAACAGGCAAATCCACAGAGACAAAGTAGATTAGTGGTTGCCTAAGTTTGGGGGTGGGAATGAGGGGTGACTGTTACTGGGCACTGAGGCTTTTTCCTGGGTGGTAGCAATGTTCTAAAATCACATTGTGGTGGTGGTTTGTGCCCTTAAAACAGATGATTTTTATGGCATGTAAACTATATCTCAGTAAAGGCATTAAAATAAAAAAAAAGGGAGCATAAATTTTGCTAGATGCAACTGGAAGTCTTCTTTGGAGAAAAGACACCGACAGAAGTTTGGAAGCCTCGCAGAAGGATGATAAAATGGGGCATGGCCTGAACCATGGATTCTGTTCCTTGTGGTTACAGCAGCATCCTTCTCTCCCTGGCAAAGATGTGACCAGTCTCCTTCAAGGCTGTCCAGCTGGCATTTTGACATGTGTCAGTACGTGTACTGAGACAGATGCCCCAGCTCAGTGGAGAATATGTGAAAGGTAACTGGAACAGACCAGTCCTCATGGGGTGGGCAAAGGAGGCGGCAACAGCACCAAAAGGAAGGAACCCTGAATCGGGGTGACACAGTCCCAAGATAAGAGGGTTTCAGCAGGAGTGAAAAGCCCAAATTGAGTGCAAGCCAGAGATGGTTGTATTACAAGCCACATTTGCATCCTGGTAGCCGCTTGTAGCAGAAGTGACAGGTTTTGTTGCCCAGCACAATAAGAGGTGCCTCATGCTACATCCTCCTATCAGTATGACATCCTGCCAGAAGCAGCGGTCCAGCTTATTATTCATAAATGTGATTGGAAATCACACTTGGGTATTTTTTTCCCCATCTGTCTAATTAAATGTAAGTCCCCAAAGACAGAGACCAGCATGAGCTCCAGTTCATGCCCTCAGCATAGTTTTTGGTGCTGGATAAATATTAAGCAATAGTCTAGTAATAAAAGACTAGCGTTTTCTGCAGGGATTTTATAGCTGATGTGAAAAGAAACCCTTTGAATGGAGTAGCAGGAGTTCCTCCTGGTTTTAATATTTCTCAGCAAGAGCTCATTCTCCATTGTCAATCACATTTCTCATACCTGGTAAACCAAACTGACTGAGGATTATAAATGAAACAGTTTTATGCTGGAGGATAGCCATGTAAGACCTCAGGTGATAAGTAATGCTTGTAGAACTAGGAAGCCACTGAGGAGTCAGTTCATCCTGCTAGTTCCTCTGGAAGGGGTTGACTCAGCTCAAGCTAATGCTAGAGGGGTGCTGTCTAAGGGAACCTTTTGTGATGGTGGAAATGCCCTAAAACATAGAGCATCCATGCAGTGAGTTGCTACCACAGTGGATAATGCAGCACCAGAGGCTCTTACGTGGGGGAGATTCCACAGCTTTTTCATAACCCATGTCCAAGTTCATTTGTATACAGCAATGAAAAATTATCCACGGAAATATTCATCATGGCAATCTGTCCTGTGAATTTAAGACATAAATAAGCAATTGTGGGCTTTCTGAAGGTCACACCCTACTCTGGATTCTTGGAGATATCTCTGTTTAAAAAAAACAACAATGACAACAACAAAAAAGCAAGGTCCCTGCACTTAAGGAGTTTTTAATCTAATATGTAGAAACAAAACAAAAAGGTAATAAGCAAATACATGAGTTGTTACAAATAATAATCATTGTTTTCAAGAAGCATACCACTTGGCGAAATTGATACTGCGCTTCTTTACACAGATCAGGGAAGTTCTCCTTGAGAGGTGTGATGCAAGCTTTAGAAGGAAGAGAAGCAGAAGGGAAAGATGGTTTCAGGTGGAGCAAATATCTTACGGTGAAATTCCAAGGGTAGGGAGAAGAGCTTGATGCTTGTGAAGAACTAGATGAAGCCCAATGTGCCTGATGTGGTGATCCAAGAACAGATGATTTTGGTAGAAGGCAGGAGTCAATGTACAGATAGCTCTGTATGCTGCGGAAATACACCAGAAGGTCCTGGGAACATTTCAAGTAGGAGAATGACATCAACCAGGTATAAAGTAAAAGTTTATTCTGACCGCAGTGTGGGGAGTGACTTGGAGGAGGACAGGAGAGAGGGTGGGGCCAGCAGTTAGGAGGCTGCTGTGGTCAAAAAGTGAAAGAGAAGTGGTGATGTTGCAGTAGGGGTAGGCACTTAGACATCAGTGGGGATGGATTTGAGACATGACTTGGGGGAATCGACAGAACTGACTGATGGACTGGACATGAGAGCAAGAAAATGGAGGAATCAAAGCTCACTCCCTGGTTTCTGGATTGAGAAACTGGTGGATTTTTGACATCGTTACAGTTTTGGAATGGATTAATGGTCTCTCTTCCCACTCCGTGTTGGCTTTGCATATCCACTAGTTTTTCCTGATGATGCACGTCTAGGTGATAACAGAGATTGGATAGAACCATCCCATTTAGTGTTAATGCATTGCTCTTCTCAGACCTACTTCTTAAAAGTGCCTTTTATGTAATGGTTGCATTTAACTCTCAAATCTTGTTATTTTGTAGAAATATAGGAAGCTGCTAGGCCATTTGCCCCATTGGTTCCCAGCTTTTTAAAATGTGGAACCCTTCTGTAACAACAAAGTATGGATCTCCTTGTGATGGTACTGATACTAGCTATGTACTTTCTTTAAATGGGTTATGGGCTGGAAGAAAGATGCCAAGCACACTGCCTCTGTAGAATTAAACTTTCAAGGTAGCCACCACCAAGAATATGGAAACATACTGATACAATGTGACCTATAAGACAAAGGAAGTTGCAATAATTAGAATCCCATTAGAGTTAGGACAACAGCGGGATTTTTGCAATACCATTGTTCTCCAATGCTTGTATAACCAGCCCTCAGACTATGCCCCAGAGCTACCTAAGCACTTAAATTTAAGAGGTATTTAAAAAAACCATATTCTGCTACTTCCCCGATCACACTTAATGTCCCTATCCAGGGGGAAAAGGCAGAGTATGTGCAGGTGCAGTAACACCTCCATCTCCTCATCTTTTACCCAGAAAGCCCATTACTCCTCTGTGCCTCATAAACCTTACCCCCGGCCAGGCGGGACCTGTATTGAGCCCTTTTGTGCCTTAGCTCACTTGATATTCACAAATATCCCATGAGATAGACTTTATGTTGCTTTCAATTACCAGATGAAGGAGCTGAGCCTTGAATAGATAACAAGGAACGTTTAGGGGATCTGTTGATTAAGTATAGAGTGACAATACTGCTATAAATTTCAACAATGATTTTGAAGAAATTGGTGTTTCATTCATCACAACAACATCTCTATACTTTGGAAAGTTAGTTACAATGCTATCCACTGTAATTATTTAAAAGTGTTTATCATGTCAAGGATTTGAGGCCCTCTTGCAATTATCATGCTCCTCCCTGGGGTCCCAAAGTCATGAATGACATCTTTTGACCAAAGCCAAATTGCTTGTTCTAGATTAGAAAATTGAAGTTTAAAGAGGGCCAGTGATGTGGCCAAAGGCAAAGAACTTGCTGATCTCAGAGTGCAGTCCCAGCCCAGGTCCTTCATCTTTCAGCACAAAATTTTTACTCCTGAGTTTTGTTCCCTTGTGAGGTAAACAGACATCTGCCAGAGGATCGTAGAAAGGGAAGCGGATTGAATCCGGATCTCCAGGAGAGTTGAAAATCACTTGTGCCATGTATTTCAGTGTGAACTGGCCGTGCCTTTGTGGCTTTTAGGAGAATTTAGGGTTGTTGTCCTCATGATGTCCTCTGCCTTCTTTGTGTCTGTAGGTGCCACCTCAAATGTCTTTAAAAAGGAGCAACAGAACTGCACTATCTCTGGGCACATTTTCCATCTCCTTTCTGTCCTACTCACCAACTTAGAATTTTTGGTTATAAGCAGACCCTGGTCATAAAAATTTCCAAATCGAGCATACAAAAACCTGCCCTGACAAGAAAACAAAGGTCAGGCTGAACTGAGAGAAACTGGATCATGATAACTGGGGTTGCCCTTGACATTTACTCAGAAATTTAAGTTGAAAAACTAAAGAGTAGCATTTAAACATTTCTCTGCTCATATTTACCTCCAAAACAGAAATTGTGCATCTGAGTACACAGCTGAGTTTGGAAATGGCATTGGGAAAGCAGAATTTTCAGTAGAAATCCTGAACTCACAGACAGGGGTATTGACCAGAAATGTAAGGGCAAACTAATTCAATTACTTTCAGTGGAGTTTAACCTATAATCTTCACCCAATCATATGGGTACCTCAGACAAAGAGAAAAAATCTCTTAAAAATTATGTTACACTGAGAAAGTACAAGCAGGAAGCTAGCCCTGTATGTATGAGATTTCTTTAGAGGGCCAGAAATCTGTTTCTGTCAGCATGGGAAAACCATCATGGAGCAAGGAAATAAATGAAAATCAAAGTGAAAGTTAAATGCCTTTTTTTTTTTTTGGATGACCTGGTATAATGATTAAAATGCTGAAGTTGCTTCTTTTAAAGGTTTTTCTACTCACAGAAAGATTGTTAGAGCCAGTCCCCTAAACCTGCTCCCTTCTTTCCAAAAGTCTGTGAGAAAAAAATGAAATTTATATTTGTATACTATTTTCTTATGAGGGACTGGTAAGCAATTTGATCTCTTTTGTCTGAAAGTTTTGCCAGTGTTTTCCTTAGTTCCTGCAAAGATGGCTGTGATTCCACTTTTTCTTTGAACAAAGAATAAATTGGGTTTCTTTTCAGTGAAAAATAGAAGACTTGCTAAAAGCACTGACTTCAAAATAGTGCTTATACATTTGGGGAGAGCATACTGAAAAGCTCGTGCCTGGTGCCACCTGTGCCGAGAAGCCCGCTTTGGCTTATATCAAGCAGCTGTAATCTTCTAGAAAAGCCTGCAAGATGTGCTCTGCTAGAGACAGTGTTGGTATTTCCCCCAGACTCTCTTTCTGATTCATTCACTTGTGTTTCCATTAGCAATTTATTTGTAATTCACTGGTCTATGGAAAAAACACACTGCTGGAAAACAGGCGCATTTTACGTGTGTATGCCTGACATTTTATAAAATGAATGTAATGCACTCCATGCTCAGAATAAACAGGCTGTCCTTCCCTTTCCCCACCAAACATTATTTATGAACTTCTGGGCTGAGATTGCTAATGTACTGCACACCATCCGTCCACCCAGCCTGGCTGTGTAAGTTCTTAGTTCTCTCCTCTGAAAGAGCTCTGTTCTGTCCTGACCACCCAGGTGTGTGGGAGTCGGTGGCTGTCAGGAAGGCTGACCTTCTGCAGGAGGTCTGGATTCAGCATAGCAGTGCTTCCACGTTAATCTAAGAAACTTCTTTCATTTTATGTGTTTCTCACAGAGCATCTCGTTTATTCTGCTTCATCGTAATGATCTAGTTCCTCTGTGTTCCGCACATTCAGTAATAGTTAAACCCATTGACCACTTGGGCTCAAGCAGATCTATGGTGAATCTCAGTTTTACTATTAGGAGTCCCTGGGCACTTAACATCTCGAAATCAGTTTACTCATCTAGTTGTGTGTGTGTATGTGTGTGTGTGTGTACATACACACACCTTAACACCTTAAAATGCTACTATAAGGATTAAATGAGAAAATGCTTGTAAAGTGCTTAGCACAGAACTGGGCATATTCATAATTATTCATTGCTAAACTAAAGCTTAGATAACATTGCTGACATATATATAAATAGTTTTGCATTTTAGGAAGATACCATTTTGATCAGCATCGAAAAAGCACTTTGGTGTCCACATTCATATCCCTCTTTCTCTGCGATTTTTAAACTGTAGATGACTTATTTGGGCTGGAGTTCTTAGCTGATGCCAAAATAGATTGACGGCAACTGAGCCTGCTTCCTCTGGGGCCCAGACCTACTGGGCAGTCATGATGTTCAGAAGAAAATGGTGGCTACATACTGGCCTTGGATTGAGTCTTAGGGACTTAATCAGTTGCAAAAAAGATTTCTTTTAAAAGAAAGATTTCTTTTAAAAGAAAGATTTCTTTTAAAAGATTTTTCTTTTTAAAAAAACTCTGCTGAGTATATATATTCTATATAATATATATTATATATATTTATAAATATATATTTATAATATTTTTTATAATTTATAAATTGTATAATTTATAAATATATCAATATTTATAAAATGTCATATATATATATAAAATCTCCTTACATTCTCAAACTGAGTGTTTGTGACTCTTCAATTCTAGAAAATTCTCAGCCCTCCCATGCATTCTTCTTCTGAAGCTTCTATGAAACATTGATTTGATGCCTGTCCCCATTGCCTCCCCACTGCTTTTATGGAGTGTCTTTATTTGTGCTGTGTTCTGAGTGGTTTCCTCAATTCCAGTTCACCAATTCTTGTTTCAGGTATATCTGATGTGAAACTTGCTGATTATGGTCTTAAAGTTAATGACTACTGAATGATTTCTTGCAAATATTATGTTTGATTCTCTTTCAAATCTTTGTGATCTTTTAAAATCATGCCCTGTTCTTTCTCTACAGTACCTATGCCTTCATCTTTGATGATTTTGATCACATTTATAGTTTCAGTCAGATGATTATCTTCAGTTCTTGAGATGCAATTTCTTCTGCCTATTGTATCAGCTGATTCTCTCTCATGGCTCTTTATGTTCATGTGAAAATCATCTTTTTAAAAAATCATTAGGCTTATTGTTTGCGTTGGGGTTGAGAAGGGTTGGGGTTTCTTTGCAAATCTTTTATGTCCTGGATTATAGAAATATCACTGTGGAGCAGTTAAACATGGAATTCTCCTATACTCGTGGTTATTATTCAGTGGGGAGTTTCCATGATACATTGGACATGTACCTGGTCATCATGTGATGTAGGCTGTGGGTTGATGTCTTTGTGTATAACTGTGTCTCCCACCTATAACTCAAGGAGATTTCAGTCTTAAATATGGCAACTCTAGGTGAATGGAGATTTCCAGTCTTATTCTCAGAGAAAGAAAAATATTTAAGGGCTCTGGTATTTTTTTTTTTTGTGGGCTCAAGTCCAGCTCCCAGCCTCTCATTATCCAAAAGGTCCCCAGAGCATCAGGTCCATTCAGGTTTTGTGGCCTCTTTGTTTCTAGAGATTGCCTCTTGCTTACAAGCTCTGATATGTATGTACTTATTTCTTCTGTTCTTTTTATGCTTCATCCTTCATTCTTTGTGTTTTTAATAGGAGGATCCCCTTCTGTGCCCATTTGGTATTCTGGGTTGCCCCAGTATTTCTTCTTAGAAAGCACTGCTCAGGTTTGGCTTAACTCATGAAAAATGCCCAAGCAGAGCTGAGCCCTGAGCTATTTCAGTGCTTTGACTACAACTTTGGACCTTTTATAAAAGCTCTGCAACCCATTTTATTTAATTAGTTGTCTTCAATTCTTATGCGTGTCTGTGTGTGTGTGTGTGTATAAAACCCCAGGCATTTAATCATTGCAAATACAAAGAGCAATTTCTCATGAAGATGCTTCCTTGCTTAAAGAATAGACTAGAAAACATTCCTTTCTATAGATGAGCTCCAGATTATCTCAAAATCTAAAAGATTAAATGAAGTTTTTCCTCTACTACTGTGAGTCAGGGATTGTGTTTTCAGCAATAAATACATCAAGCCACTGGTGGGCTAATGTCTTCAAATAATGTCCAAGTGATACATAAGTAATGAAATTGTTATGAAAACTTTGCTAAAAAAGCCAATACCCTTTCTTATTGACATAATGTCTTACTGACCCATACATCTCCATAGTTATTAATTTGTAGAAACATAATTTGGGTCTTAGAAATATTTTCTTATAACAACAACAAAACAGTTTCTTCTTACAGATTTTTATCCTCCCTTAAAAAAAAGATTTCCTATGGTGTAAAATCACCACATGGGAGTTCCTGCTGTGGCACAGTGGGTTAAGGGTCCAGTGTCATCTCTGTGGTGGTATGGGTTCAATCCCCAGCCCAGCTTAATGGGTTAAGGATCCAGCATTGCAACAGCTGTGGCATAGGTCTCAGCTGCAGCTTGGATTCAGTCCCTGGCCTGGGTACTTCTATATGTTTGAGTGTAGCCATAAATAAATAAATAAATAAATAAATAAATAAATAAAAAAAAATGAATAAACAAACAAACAAACAAACAAGCATGCAAGCAAGCGAGCAAGCAAGCCACATTTCCTTGGGGTAGAATAAGCATGAAGATCAAAAATCAGGACCTAAGAGATTGGGGAGCAGAGGGGAGTAAAGGGAGAAAGATGGGGAAGCTTCTTTCTAGCTGATAGGCTAATAGGGTCAGGACTAGGTAAAGCAGGTGAGGTGTTTACCTTGGGCACCAAATTTAGGGAGACTCTCAGAATCTTAGTAATTAAGGTAGATTATAAATTTAATGCAATATATTAAAAAATCATTTTGTCAAACTCTGAGCCCCAGCCCATTACCTGCTTTGGTAAATAAGGTTTTATTGGAATTAGGTCCAGGACAAAGGTGAAGTGAGTTGAGATATAATTGTCCCAGTGCTGGGTCCGTTACTGTTCTTGTTTAAAATTTTAGTATCTTGGTCATCATTTTTTGCATTAATTTTGACTTTTAAGATATTCCCTTAAATATTATTTATCTTTATCACCTCATATTTATTATTCAAGGGGAGTGCCTCACTGCTGTTACCATAGCCCTGGCCCTTAAATGGAAAGCTGTCCAGAGAAATGGTGTCACTTGTTTAGCTAGTGATACAAGCACCAAATTGACACTTGGAGGTACGGTCTTCAAGGGGTTTAACCCTTAGTGTTATTGTCTGCAAAAGGGTAACAATAAGCATTGTAACTGTAGGCTTATACTGAGGATTAATGTTGGCTATTCAGAGCCAGCCATGGGATCCGTGAGCAGAGTGGCAGTGATAATCAAAATAGAAGTTTAGTAATTTCTAAACAAAGGCAGATAGTTGAGACCACCATCCTCAGTGGTCTTTCTAAGGATTTTTTTAATTGGGGTGAAACATATATAACAAAATTTACCATTTTAACTATATTTAAGCCTACACTTCTGTGGTTTTAAGTGCATTTGCATTGTTCTGTAAGCTCAAACTTCTGAAGGGTTTGAACTCTATCCTCCAAGCTTAAAAGAACCATTGAAGGTTTTAGAGCAGGAAATTGGCCTAAGGGAACATGCGGGGGAAATGAATCTGGGAAGAGAACCTACAAGGATATAGAAGAAGAAAAGAACAGGAAACGGGAAACGGGAGGGTTCTTCAGCGGTCCACACAGAGGTGGGCAAGGCCTTGCCTAAGGTAACCAAAGGAGTAGTAAGAACAGAGAAAGAGCTTGGTTATGAGATAATGAGAAAAAGTTGGAAGGAATCAAGTGGGTGAGGTGAGATTTTCCGAGAGGAACAGTAGAGGTGTGGGTAAGGCAGGGGCTTGCTCCAAGGTGGCGTGCTGTTATCAGCTCCGATGGGCAGAGCCAGTTCTTCAAATTTCAGGGATTTTATGAACCAATTGTTAAACACAACCTTAATTAAAAATTAAACATGCATTTACAATTAAATAAATTACATTAGAAACAAAGGTTATAAAGATCCAACACCCATCCCTTCCTAATTACTTTACATTTTAGATTTATCACTGCTTCTGAGGCTATTTAATCTACTGTAGCTGTGTAGTAAAATACTGTATAATGGTATACCACTGAAGTATCTCTTCTTAATTCCACATTCATTGACATTCTGTTAGTAGCTAGAAACTTGGCCATCTGGGAGTATTGACACCAGGAAAGTAGCAAAAGTTAGAAATCAGGACTGGATTCATTACTACATTGTTCAGATCTGATACTGTGGTGGAAAAAATAGTTTTCTTTTTGTCTTTTTGCATTTTAGGGCCATACCTGCGGCATATGAAGTTCCCAGGCTAGGAATCAAATAGGAGCTACAGCTGTTGGGCTACGCCACAGCCACAGCAACATGGCATCAGAGCCACATCTGCGACGTACACCACAGCTCACGTTAACTAATGCCGGATCTTTAACCCACTGAACAAGGCCAGGATTGAACCTGCGTCTTCATGGATACTAGCTGGGTTCATTACCACTGAGCTACAACAGGAACTCCAAAAAAAATGTTAACAATGCAGAGACTGCACTTAAGAGTGTGTTACATAAAGAGTCAATATACCAGACATATATCAAGGTTGAATAGCTACGAAGATAAGAGCAAAAATCAAAAAAGCATTTTATAACAATTGGAATTTAAAGTAAAGAATTTTGTATGTTTTGTTATTGGAAATGGTGTGCATATCCTTTGTATCAGTGAAACTTATAATCAATTGATATTTTTATTTATGCATAAATATTCTTGGCAAATCAGTTCTTGGACATTTACCAGCACATCGCTAACCATGATCTTCTCTGATAAAGAGATTTATTTGTATAACACGTGTTCATCATTCTCCCAACCTTAAGCCTGCCCTTTGAAGGACAAATGACCTGTTTCCCAATCAGAATGGAAAACTGCACACATCCTTTACCTTGCAGACACTTAAATGGTTTTTCTCCAGGTAAACCACATGACTGCAAAATCTTAACTTTTTCACTCTCATCACCAGCAGTGGGTGGTATTATTTAAGCACCACCATGTACCAGGAACTATTCAGTGTGCTCTATGCACGTTTCAGTCCTCACTTACCACTTCAAGATAGGTCCTCGTGTTATTCTAATTTTACGGACAGAAATACCAAGGTAGCTTTACTGTCCGAAGTTTGTATAATTAGTAAGCAGTGAGGGAGAGATTTGAGTGAAGACCTTTCTGTTTTCTGATTTCTTGATTCTGACACCTTTTCTTACATTGCCTCCAAAACATTTATATGTAGATAAAAGTTTTTACTTGAAAACATATTTTGGGCAGCGGTTCTTGATCCTTTAACTATGCCCACCTCTCCCATCCCATGCAGTACCAGCACCAGGAAATCCGCATGAGAAGTCCATAAAGTGACTTCTGACTCTCAGGAGGTCACCCTGTTGACCAGCTCTTTTGTCAGCCAGGGGCCGAGCATCCTCACTAGCTCCTTCAGTTTTCCAGTCAGAGGATTCACTTCCCATACAAGCTGCACTCTCATCACAGCTGATTTTAGTTTGGCTTCATTTGCTCTAAGACAGAGACAATCATTTCCTCCATCTTTCTGCTCATTTCCTAAATACCCCTTGAAGAGTTCACTCACTGCTTCTCCCACCCAGTGCTTTCTTAGGCAGTTGCACGCTGATGCAGAAAGCAAGCAGCAGCTACCCCAGCCAGGAGGTGCCCACATGTGGCATAATTAACCTCAGTCAAAGAGCCTCAAAGAAGAGTGTTCTGTCCACATCGTGTGCTGCTGTGCGTGCTCTCAGCAACTCTACTGGAGGTGTGTCTACAGGAGAAATTTCAAGGGGTGTTGAGCACTGTCATTTCCCAAGTTGATCCTTACAAGAACATTTAACACTAGGGGCTTAGAATCTGAGATACGCTGGAAGACATTGTCAGCACTGGATGTACCTTAAAAGTCCCCCCTCCTCCATATTCCAAGGCTAGCCTGCGTTCACGAACACCTCAAGAGTCTGGTTCTTTCCCCTCATTTCCTCTCTCTCCTTATCTCCACTTAGCAAGACAGTCCCTCTGCCTTCTGCTTTGAAACTAGGCCATCAATTAAGAGAGAAGTCAGGAATCATGTTGATACGTATTTGTGGTGCAAACAGAAGAAAGAAAGAAACAAGGTCTGCTAAAGAGGGAAAAGTGTGCCTTCTGTTCACCAGCGACTGAAACATGAAGATTCTAAATCATTACTGGTATAAATAAACCAAACAAACATGTACATTGATATTTATATAAGTGTCTAACTAAGCATGTCCACATATAATATAACGGCATTTACTCTCTTTTTGTCAAGAGAAAAAGAGGGTCATTCATGGATGGGAGAACTCTGCCTAAATGTCCGTGTGGATGTGCCTTGTATTTGGAATTGTATAAAGATAGAGCTGGTACTCATCCTTGAGTGGTCTATAGCCTGCTTTTCCAAAATTGGGAAATACTTGCTAGTTTGAGTCCTAGCATCATCAGTAATCATTTTTTCCTGTTCACCAGCTGGCATGCATGTGCCAGGCTGAGGGTCGGAGCTTCCAGTGTGAGATCTGAACTCTGCTCTCTCCACCATTAGCACTTTGAGGAGAAAGGCAATCCCTTCACACTCCAGCAGTGAGAGGTAGACAGAGCTTCTGCTATGTGTTCATTGTCACAGAGATGGTAATGAGGTGAGGCTAGGATTGGGATGCAGGTAATCTGATTGGGAGCCTGGGCACTTAGCTTCTGTCAGGAGAGGGCTTGAGACCACACAGACCTGGGTTCAAAGCTCACTCTGCCACCTCTTATCCTAGTGCAGTTTGTGGGGAAGGCAGATTTATGTCTCCCTTCTTTTCCTCAGTTTCCTTCCCGGCAAAGAGAGCCAGGGTATGGTCAGAATGGGAGAGAATGGGATGGAAGAGCTTCAAATAGGACCTGGCAGGGAGCTGACAGTAATTAATAACTCATTAGGGTGACTCATTCTGCTTGAAATACTGCCCAGTCTTCAACAGGTAAACTTGAGATTTGAGTAAGGAGAAAATTATTGTAAAAACCCAATTCATCTGACATTCCTTCACTCATTATTTATTCCTTTGTTCAGCCAATGGAAAAATCTTTATTAAGCATCTGCTTCAGCATGAGACATCTCCTTTAGTCCTTTATGTATAGCTTTAAAGAATGCAACCTGATAACCACACTGGGCGGGAGATACAGCTTCTGTGGCATCTCTTTGGCATTCACCAATCCAACCTTGCACACCACCTGTTGCATTGCAGGCACTGGGAGGGGCTCAGGATGGGCTGAGTAGAGTCCCAGTCACGCTAGGGTGAGGGACTCCTGGTCTAGCCCCAGAGCCAGCATGTGTTATTTGCAGGGGTGTGAAGAGAGAGTTCTGAGTGCAGAGCAGAGGGAGGGATTCAGAGTATGGACGACTTTACCTCCAAGACAACTTTTGAAGGTCTTGGGGGATGGGAAGGAGCACGCAGGCCTGGAGAACAGTGAGAAAACCAGCATGGTCGAAGCATTAGGTGCAAGGAAGCTTGGGGGTGGAGCGTCCATTTACCCTTTGGAATACAGCCTTCCCGTTGGCATGGCAACTGCTGCAAAATAAATTCAAGGTGGTACTTCAGATGATGCCTCAGAGACTGTTCAGGAGTCATTTAAATTGCTTGTTTGTTATGTATAAGAATTTGCCTAACCTCCAACCTGCAATTGCAGTTTGGCAATCTCTTGTTTATTGTGCTGATATTGTTTCTTGGGTCGTTATCTTCCTTAAGCCTTCTTCAGCGTTTTATTCTGCCCATCTTGAAAATATGCCCAGGCATCATGTTGATTTTCCCAGGCTCCCTCGAGATCCCCTCGGCCTTTCTTCTCTTGCTCTGATGGAAATACTGCCAGGGTGGTGTTTGTAATCTCATTTCTCAGCCTTGGATCCCGCACTGAACAGCAGTGGATGTCACAGTGCCCTCAGCCCACCTCCCCCACCTCCTCCTCTGTGGGATTTATGGAGTGGACTGGAATTCAGGCTCCACACAGGAGGACAGAGGGTGCTGCTTTGTGGTTGAGGAATGAGATTTGGTGCTGATTCTACAAAAGTCTCTGAGATACAAAGCTGCCCTACAGACCAAAGTCATGTGTCTACTGTCCCTGATGGCTTCTAAAAGCAGAATAGAAAAGAATTCATGAAAAACAAATAAATGATTTAGGGTGCTTTTCCTATTGGGGTTCTAAAACCAGCAGAAGTCTTTGGTTTCTTAGATCAGTGGTGAATTTATCAAAACAATTAAATGTCTAAATTTTCTCCTCTTCCTGCTTCTGCTAAGTATGTATATGTGGAGGGGAGAGTGGTGTGAGAGAGAGAAAGACAGACAATAGGGACTCAGGGTAGGAAGGAGCCAGTGTGGCTCCAGCTCATGCTGGGAGAATGATCTGAGCACCTTTCCTGGAGAAACTGAATATAAAGTCGTAGGCACAAAAAGAACCTGTCACATATGGATCTTTTGGGAGTCAATTCACACTCTTCCCTGCTTTCTTCCTCCCTGTCTCTTTTGAACTTGAGAGGAGAGCATTTCCCATGCTGTTATATTCCCTAGCTCTCAGATTAGAGAGAGAAGTAAGGGGCTTCAATATCAAGATTTGTAAAACTGGGCCAACTGGCCTTGCAAGATTTGGAGCTGGAGTGGTGGGTATGCCTCAGGCTTGGCACCAATGATGGGAGAGGAGTCAAGCAGGCAATACTCGCAGCAGACACTTCAGTAGCCCTTACTCTGATCCAGGTACTCTTCTCTGAGCTCCTCATGCAATAGTTTGTCAAATCTTCCCAATTATCTTACAAGGTAATAACATTATTACCAGTGTTGTATTTCTGTCCATTTTACAGATGATGATACTGATAACTGAGAGATCAGTAATGTGCCCAGGGCCTCCCAGATACTAAGCCTGAGCACTGGAATTTGAATCCCTGCCCCCAACTATAGTCCAGTGGTTTCAACTGGGTGCAATATTGCCCCCTCATGGGACATTTGGCCAAGTCTGGACAGATTTTTTTTTTTTTTCAGTTCCCAGGCTAGGGGTGGAATTGGAGCTACAGCTGCCAACCTACACTAAAGCCACAGCAACATGGGATCTGAGCCACTTCTGTGACCTACACCACAGCTTGCAGCAACACCGGATCCTTAACTCACTGATTGAGGCCAGGGATTGAACCTGCATCCTAATGGATACTAGTTGGGTTCCTTACCACTGAGCCACCAGGGAACTCCCCAAGTCTAGAAACATTTTTAATTGTCACATCGTGGTGTGGTGGGGGGCTACTGGTATCTGGTGGATAGAGGTGGGGTTGCTGCTAAGCACCCTACTTTCCAACAACAAAAATTACCAACACCCAGTGTCCCAAGGGCTGAGGCTGAGGACCCTGCTCTGGATATCTAACCTCTTAAGAGTTCTGGTGCTGAGCAGGATGGTGGAGGCCGAGGACCAGATATAATACCTGCGATCAAATGTTCAAGCTGCACATAGTATGCATCCCCACCGGCCAGCTGAGCCTCCGTACTTCTGAGTTCTCTGGTGCAGGGAGCAAGGTTCTCCTGAATGACCTTCTGCTTGGCTTCTGGCTGAGTTTGGCAGGGAGCTGCTGGCTCTTTGCCTGAGTCATCACAGGGAACCTGGGTTTGGAATCTCAAGACTACCAGGTAGGGAATGAGAAGAAAGAAACTCACAGCAGAGTTATTTTCCATTCTTCTTGCTGTCACCTGCACCCCTGCCCAGGAATCTTCCATATGACCAATTTTCTAAGTGGACTTATTAGCAAATATAGTCTGTAATTTTACAGGAAACATCTGCAGGAGAATGGTGACCTAAGCAATCCTTTGTTTTGTTTGTTTGTTTTTTTAGAGCATCAACACTGCAACTTGGTTTCAGTGTTCTAGGAATCAAGCATCCACCCTGTGTTCCCCGAGGGTTTGCTTTCCTTGACCCAGAAAGGATTTAAGATTGCTATAAAGTTTGCTATGTTCAATCTAAATTTTCTGTATACTTTTGGTAAAGTGTGGTCCTTGGACTGGTGGCCTTGGCATTGTCTGGGAGCTTTCTAGAAAATATCACCTTACACCATGCCCCAGATCTACTGAATCAGAATCTGTATTTGTAATAAGACCTCAAGTTTACTCATATACACTGGTTTGTGGAGTTTTGATTTTCACTCTGAAAATTGCTCTAAGAACTGTGGGTCCAAATAAGTGCTAACTGTCTTCTCTAAGTCTTGGATTCCAAAGTTAGAGACTGCTTGTCAGATGGGCTCCAGGATCCTGCTGCAGCTCAGAAATGCTATGACATCTGAGACATGCAATCACATAGTTTCCAGACATTCCGACCAATGAAAGAAGGCAGACGTGTTTGAGCTTCTTCAGCAGTGTTATTTTGTACACTTTGACTTGACCACTGGCTCTTTGCAGGGACCCCATGCACTGAGAAGGTATATTTCCTATTAACATTAACTCTCATTTGTTGTGACAGGCCATGCCTTATTTGATCTGACTTTTTCCATCACTCAGCTGTTTCTTAGTCCAGTTGTCATGTCTCTAAAGGGATGTGAGTTACTCTACACCCCCATCCTCCATCCCTGCACCCATCCCACTCCCCATGGGACTGACATCTTTTCAACGTGCTCTTAAAAATGAGCCCAGTGTTTTAGGCTAAGGCGCTTTTTTACAAATCTCATTTCAGTGTTCCTCAACCCTTGCATCCAACCATCCATCTGAACCTGGGCACATGTTTCAAGATCCCGGTATTGTTAGTCTCGCCTCCCTTCCTCCTCAATTAAGCTGCCAGGCTATAGGCTGTGTCTCTGTCAGACAAACAGATGATGTTGTACCAAAGAACTTAAACAGGGTGGCTCCAGCCCTGGTGAAATGTTGGAATCATCAGAGTGTTGCAAGTGTGCGGCGATGGCAGCGTCACAAAAGCTATGTCTGCAGGGACTGTAAGTGAAGGGCCATCACCTGTTACCACAGGGCTGGGAGACTCTGCAAACCTGGGGGGCAAATGGAGAGGTGACGTGTAACGGGTGTCCTGTCCCAGCTGGTAGTTTCCGGGCAGAAGGGCATCGGGGTCCTTATATGATCTTGTTTGTTTCTTTTCAAGAGACAATACAAATTTTGCTTCTGACATCTTCATATTTTAAAATATCTATTTAGTTTCCTTTTGTTTTTCAGAAAACTCTGGGTGGGCAGAAGGGAACATATCTCCAGATGTGAGTCAGACCTCAGGCTCCCATTGTGACCCTATGGTGGAGATGAATTACTTTCAATTTTTATTTTTTAAATTTTTCATTATCGTTGATTGACAATGTTCTGTCAATTTCTGCTATACAGCAAAGTGACCCGTATATATATATATGTCACCTATGCTAGAACATGATGGAAGGTAGTAAAAAAAAAAGAATGTATGCATATATATGTATACATATACATATATATATACACATTCTGATTGGATATAGAGCCCTGTGCTATACAGCAGGACGTCATTACTTATCATTCTAAATGTAATAGTTTGCATCTACTAACCCCAGCTCCCCGTCCATCCCACTCCCTCTTTCCCACCTTGGCAACCACAAGTCTGTTCTGTATGTCTGTAAGTCTGTTTCTGTTCTGTGGATAGGTTCGTTTGTGCCATATTTGAGATTCTACATGTAAGTGATATCATATGGTGTTTGTCTTTCTCTTTCTTACTTCACTTAGTATGAATCACTTTTTAAATCTGCAGATCAGTCCTGTGAAGAAAGGTGCTATTATCACCCCCATTTTAAAATAGATGAGAAAACTGAGGCACATGGGGGTAAGGATACTTGCCCAAGGTTATACTGTTCCTAAATGTCAGAGCCAGAATTTGATGCTGGCGAGACGGGTCATGAGGATATAAAGCTCAAAGCCCAATCAGGGTCAAGTACAAGGTCAGCACTTAGAAACAGAGAAGCAGGGAGACTGGCTTTCTTTTGATGTATGAAATTCCAGAGCTATGCTCCTAACACCCTCGACTCCTCAAGACCAACTAGGAGCAGCCTGGACCGTGGTAGCCCAGGGCTCCCGCAGTCAGTTGCATGGTCCTCCCTGTCCTTCCTCACCTCCCCAGTACTGGTTTTAGAAAAACATTTAACAAGAATTACCCAAGAACCAAGGGAGAAGGGACCTTCCGATAGGCAGAAATTTTTGAACGTTCCCCTGAGAAATGGAAACGCTTTGCCGGCGAGCTCACTGTGCATATTTGCTGCTCTCTGAATGGGTCCCAGTTGGGCCAACTTCTGTTCTTGGCTGTTTGAATATATCCTGGCAGCTCAGAGGTGTAATTTCTCCAAATGCCACATTCCTGCTGAGCTCGCGGGATGAATTGTGCAATTTCAGGTGAGCGTGTCTTTAAACCTGAGAAGGGCTTGTGGTTTCTTCCCTTCTGCTTTCACCGCAGGTCCCACTTGGAAGATTGAAGGTCTGTGAGGATGCCAGGGTGGGGAGTGCAGAAGGCGAGGTGCTGAGATGGAGGCCGAGGAGGGTGGGAAGAGAGGTACGGAGTGGCACTGGCTGCCCAGGAAGATGCTGGACCCCCACTTTGAGAACAGGGGTCATCTTGAATTTTCTGGAGTTTTCATTAATTCACACATACATTTGTAAAAATATTATCTGCCTATCTGCTGTGAGCCAGTTACTGCTGAGTCTGGGAGAATCATCATTGCTAGGAAGGCAAGTCCCCCTTCTTAGGCGCCTGTGTAATGGGAGGGGGCGTTGGTTAGTCAAGGAGGCCAAGGGCGCCATCTTGGGAGAACGTGGGGCTGGGAAGTGACAGGAAGGTCAGGAGTGGTTGCTATGGTAACGAGGGGAGGGCTATGGTAACGAGGAGAGGGAAGAGGGCCTAAGGCAGAGAACGGCCTGTGGAGAGTCTCTGGGGCAGGTAGGAGGACACTGAAGTGTAGAGGAACCCCGTCTCCTCCCTGCTTCATTTCTGAGAAATGACTGCTGCCTGCCCTGGGTGGTGGGCTTTGCAAGCCTCTGACCCAGCTCGCCAGCATCCTGGATTTTCACATGAGGATTAAGAAGCTGAATAATTTGTCTGTGGCCACACAACTAGTACGGAGGGCACAGAAATTCAAATCTAAGACTGCGTGGTTCCAAAAAAGGACTTTTTCACCAGCAGTTTATATGGTTTTCCTAGAAATACCTCACCACTTGCAGAGACCCATACATTAAGTGCATGCCTCTGTCATGTTTCTAACATTAAAAAGAAGGTGAGTTGGGAGTTACCTTCATGGCTCAGTGGTTAATGAGCTCGACTATTATCCATGAGGATGCGGGTTCGAGGCCTGGCCTTGCTGGGAACCTCCGTATGCCATGGGTACGGCCCTAAAAAGACAAAAAAAAAAAAAAAAAAAAAAAGGTGAGTAGATTTATTTTTGTAGAATAAAAGGAAAGAGGAAAAAATTCACCATAGTTAATGTGTAATTGTTGAATGGGTAAACAAAAAGAGTTACTTACATACAGTGAAATATTAATCAGCCTTTATAAGGAAGAATGGTGATGTTCCCTGGTGGCTCAGAGGTTTAAGGATCTGCATTGTCACTGCTGTGGCTCAGGTCCCTGCTGTGGCTTGGGTTCAGTCCCTGGCCCAGGAACTTCTACATGCTGCAAATATGGCAAAAAAAAAGGGGGGGGGAGGATTTCCTGGAGGTGCTTTTCATCCAGAAACCATTCTAGAATTACTGCTTCTGAGACACAGAGGTGGTAATGGCAAAGAAAGGGCTTGTCTCTGCTCAGTGGGTCTCACTGTGCTACAGAGGCCCTCTGCCTTCTACAAGTTGGGAATCGAAGGACTTGAGAAGCCGGTACTTTTCAGAAATCCACAGTTTGGCAAATGTGGACACTGAAGTACTGGGAGATAGAGCTTAGCCAAGGAGCCATGATAATTAGCTAAGATTTAAACTTGATCTCTTCCCTCCTTCCCCCTCCCTTCCTAGCACTGGTTCTTTTTACACATGGCATTGTCCAAGCACTTTCCTGTACTATCTTCATTAATTCCTGTCAGTCCCCCATGAGGTGGGGTTTACTCTGAGTGCCGTCTTACAATAAAGAAGGTGAGGCTCAGAGAGGCGACATGGCTTACCCAGGGGCTCCCAACCCGTAAGTAGTGGAGCCACTTCCTCTCCCCCTTGAGACTCTACAGCCTTGATGGCAGGGGGCAGGTTCTCAGAGAGTCCTGAGGAAGCGCCAGCCTCCTCCTCATGTGAGCAAAGTCAGTCGCCAGTCAGCCTGGGCCTAGGATGCCGATCCGAGGCCTGGCATGTCCGGCCCATGGGCGTTGGCCAGCTGCAGGCAGCCCAGCCCAGCTACTCACACGGAGGGCTCTCCTTGCTGTCTCAGCAGGGAGGGTCACACAGGCTCACTGAAGGCCTCCCAGGAACCACACAACAGGGAGCACAGCCTGGGTTAGAGGCCAAGGGCTTTGGAATTGGATCAAATCCCAAGTGGGCCCCCCAGAAGCAGCATGCTGGCCTAAGTTTCATATCCTCTCTGATGTTCACTTTCTTTGTCTCTAAAATGGGAATCCTAACAGAACTTAGCTCATAGGTTCCTGTGAGAATTTAAATAGGTGGTCTGGATAAAACAGCACTCATAGTGCCCACTGCTGAGGGGGGCCTCTACAATGGTCTCCCAATAATATCATCTTTGTCATTGTCAGTCATCATCATTAAAAACTGTGGGGAATTGGACTTTGAGCTCTGCTAAGGAAATTTCCAGAGGCCTGTAGCAGGAGGGCTGGGATGGCCCCTGTGATGCTGGTGGGCTGTCTTGGTGGCAGAGTTTTGGTGCAGCAGAGGAGCATGCAGGCTAAGTGCCTAAGGTATACTATATTCCAGGAAAATAGACCAAAGCTGAAGAGTCAACACAGAAAGGGTATGGGCATTTCTAGGGTTTCCCTGAAGAACTTAGTTATTTATTGTTTGTTTCCACCACCAAAAGGCAAGCTTTATAAGAAAAGGGACTTGATTTTAGGTAATTCTGCTGGAACAGTTTCTGAGTCATTATAGCTACTTAATAGTTCCTGATTGAATGGCCTGAGTGAGTGTGTGAGTGAATGAATGAGTGAATTCTTCTCAGGCCTTGTTCAAAGATCATTTTGCTAGAGGGTCAGGAAATGGAAATGGCACATTATCAAAGAAGTGCCTGAAACTTCAAATCTGCAAACTCAAATACTTAAATAATAATAATAATACTTAATAAATAATAATGTTTAATCAGTTACTAATGATGATAATTTTTTATTAGAGCATAGCTGATTTCCAGTGTTGTATTGATTTCTGCTGTATAGCAAAGTGGCCAGTTATATATATATATATATATATTCTTTTTCTCATAACATCTTCTATCATGTTCTACCTCAAGAGATTGGACATAGTTCACTGTGCAGTACAGTAGGACCCCATTGCTTATCCACTCCAAATGCAGTGGTTTGCATCTACCAACCTCAAGCTCCCAGTCCCTCCCACTGCCTCCCCCTTTCCCCTGGCAGCCATAGGTCTTTCTCCCTGTCTGTGATTTGTTTTTGTTTGAAGATAGGATCGTTTGTGCCATATTTTAGATTCCACATGTAAGTGATACCATATAGTATTTGTTAATGGTACTTAGAAATCATAGCAATTTATGTCAAGCTACATCCATGTAGTAATGATGTACTAAGTGCTTAGTATGAATTATATCACAATAGTCAACACCTGTAAGGTAGGCATTACTGGCATCCCCATTTTGCAGATGAGAAAAATGAGAAGTTCGTAGAGCTGAAGCTGCACATTCAAGATTGTGCAGCCATGGAGCGGTTCATCCTGGCTTGGTTCCTGGCTCTGTCTGATTGCAGAGCCTGTGCTTCTAGCCGTACCTTCTCCAACCTTCCCCATTCCCAAGTAAAGATGAAAGAAAACCTTAAATTCGGGCTAATTCTTTTCAGGGCACAAAGGTACATTTTGGGGATGATAGACCACGTGGTACTGAGAGGTCCTCTCACCTCTGTAGAGCCTCCTCCTTGCAGCAGCCACAGGCTCTCTTTGTTGAGGCAGGCAGGTGCACCACTGTGTGTCTCTACTCCCTGCCCCAGCTCACATATCAGAATATATCTGTTCAGTGCCCCATTTCTTCCAAGTTTCTCTGTGCTCTAGTTCTCCCAATTAACTCGCCTGAGCCAAGATACTGAAGTGTTTTTTTCAGACAATTCCTCTAATCGCTCATGCATATCACCAGAAGGGATTGGAGAACTAAAGACTAGAGCACCCAGCCTCCCAGGCCTGATATAAACACAAGGGCTCAGCTTCTAACTCATCTAAGTCCTCCTGTTTGGCTTCTGCCTTTGAACAAAGGACTTTAAGGAAAACATGAGTAAACGAATAACTTTAAATACTATTGGCTTAATATAATCCTTAGTTCAATCATTCAAAGATATTTTGAGGTGCCTTCCCTATGCTTGGCAGTATTCTCAATATCAGGGGTTTAAAAGAGGCAAAGTTCCTACCCTGTGGTGCTTACACTGTGGTAGAGAGATGAGAATTAAACTAGAAAACACTTTGATATAGAAATAAATAAGAACATTCACAGTGAGTGTGTTAAGCAAAGTGTTGCCATGGTGTAGCTGAAAAAAAAAATGACTTCTAATCCCTGGGACCTATAAATATTAGCTTCTATGGGAAAAGATGTAGTAAAGCATCTTGAGAGAAGGAGCTTATCCTGGATTATCCAGGTGAGCCATAACTGCAGTCATGTTCATTTTTATGAGAAAGCAGTGAAGGGAGTGTTGAGAGAGAAGAGAAACAGGGGACCGTGGAGGTAGAGATGGGAATGATACAGCCACAAGCCAAGAAAGGCCTGGACCCCCCCAGAATCTGGAAAGGAGGAGAAAGTGTTGTTCCCTAGAAGCTTCAGAGGGAGGGTACTCAGATCTTGATATTTGATACCTACCCTCCAGAACTGGTAGAGAATACATTAATGTGATTTATTTGTTGCATCAATACCAAGAAACCAACAGACATATGGCTACCTTAGACTGAGTGGTCAGGAAAATGTTTCTCAGAAGAGGTGACATGGAAGCTGCTATACGAGTTACAGGAAAGAGCCTCCCTGTGAAGATCTGGGGAAAGAACATGTCAGGTGGTAAAAACAGCCAGTGCAAAGGCCCTGTGACAGGAACAAGCCCTTCCACAAAACAGGAGAAAGACCACTGTGGTTGGAATGTCATGTGAAAGGGAGAGATACAGAAGGTAATCTTGGAAGAAACAAATTACATAAAGTTTCACCAAGCCAGAGCAAGGAGTTTGGATTTTATTCTAGTGTGAGGGATATCCAGGACAGGTTTTATAGAAGAGGTTTATTTACATTTCTAAAAGATTATTGGCTGCTGTATAGAGATTAGACTCAAAGAGGTGACAGTTCGAGTAGGGAGGCTAGCAGGATGCTCTTACACGGTCCTTGTGGAACGTGTTTCTGACTTGAATCAACGTGGTAGTTGAGAAGGGAAAAGTACATGGATTTGAAATAAGTCATAAGCTAAAGTCATTGGGAATTGTTTCTGGATGAGGTGTGGTGTTGAGGGGAAGCAAGAGAGGATTTGGTTTGAACTGCTAGATAAGGGTGCTAATCACTGAGATGGATAAAGAGCAAGTTGGGAAGGAAATCAAGAGGTCTGTCCTTTACCACACTGAGTTTGATATGCTTGTGGGCTTCCACGTCTGGGGTTAAGAGGTGAATCTGGGGTGCATTTATAGATTTGGGATCCATTGACATATAAGTGTCTATACTATGGGACCTGGTGAGATTGCATGGAGAGAGTGTGTAGATAGAGAGGTAAAGAGACCCAAAACAGGACCCAGAGTTACTAACATGGGAAGACCAGGATAATGAGGAACCGGAGAGGGAAACTGAGGCAGAACAGCAAACACAGTGAGAAGGAGAGTTGAAATCTCAGAATCCAGGAGAAGACGACTTTGTCTAAAGAAGGAGTCATCCCCCATAACAAAATAAATTATTCTTGCCTGGTAAAGTGGTATTTTCACTGGGGAGTTATCATCTTAGTTCAAGGCCAATAGGTTTCTCCTCAACTGCCATCTCAAACAACTGGTAGTGGCTCCCTAGAACTGTGTGATGAGAAAAAGTTCAGTGCCTCATCTGAACTTGGCAGGAAAGTCTGCTACTTTCATTTGGTGATACCTGCATGAGAAGTTGGGTCAAAAGTTCTGCTTATTTTGTGACCCTAGCCAATCCAAAAGAAAAACATAAGTTGTGTCAATTTTAGCAGCTTTTATAAGTCACAAGGGGGTAAACTGTGGCTAGGACAACCCATCGAATCGTATACCAAAAGTCAAATCCAATTTGAAATAAGGACCATCCTGCAGTGGATACAGGACTGTGTCTGCAAGAGGGACATGCAGAGAGATGGAGACAAGAAGTAGGGGATACAATTTAACCACCAGTGAGGCATCAAGGGCTTTGGAGTCTGACATTTAGATTCAGCTCTTAACTCTGCCGCTTACTATGAAGACGTGCGTGGGTAAGTTCACCTAAACTTCCTCCACCTTGTTTCTTATCTACTGTGTGATATTAGCAGGGTTGTGAGGCCATAGCAATACATAAGGCCAAGTCTCCTGGGGACTCTAAAGGGAGATCTGTTTGTTGAGGGGCCAGGGTGACATCATAGTGCAAACAGCCATAGGACCCTCCTTATAGAGAGTCTTAGTCATGACAGGTTCTCAATAAATGATCAAACAGACTTGGATCACAATGTCTTTGATTTTGTGCTCTCATAACATGTTATTAGATTTTGTTAGATAACAATCTCTTAATAAAGGTAAAACAACAGAAAATATGTGACTACGGATTCTCCCAGGTTTTAAGGAGGATACTGTCTTGACGCTAGTGGATCACTGCCAGCCGTTGGATCTTTGTTGGTCAGATCAGGGTAATAGGTAAAGAGGCTGAGGTGAAGAAGCTTAGAGAAGGGGGAGTAGATTTCTCTACACAGGTGAGCATACAGAGCAATGCCTGTGGGGTGTGGGGTGGGGCAGAATTACTTAGAAAGCTGGAGGAAGGGGTCAAAGAGAAGGTGAAAGTGAGAGATGTGGTCAGCCCAGGCTGAACTGCCTGAAGACAGGAAACGTAATTGAACAGCTATCAGAAAGAAAGCAATGTTAGGAACAGAGATGTCTACAAAGCTGTTTTAGGAAGATTTTTCAGGTTGTGTAATATGAATCCTCCTTGCCACCTCTTCAAGGATCATTCTGCAAAAATGTGCATTGCTTTTCAAGACTTTTGGGAATCATGTTATGTGTGTGTGTGTAGTAACTTTGTGCTGAGATTGGGCACAAAGTAGCCCAGTTTTACTTGGGTTCTGTTGGTCGTAAGGTGCCTTCATTCTCATCTTCTACTTTGACCTTCATTTCATATACCTGTGATTAAACTCATCACATTTCACTTTTGCCTTGTTTCCCAATCAAACAAGGGGGGTGGGGGCGCTAAGTCTTGCTATGGGTCACTGAGTTCATGACTCGCTAGCTGTAGTTAAACCCATCTTTCCTGACCCTCAGATCAGTGGGCTCCCTTCTTCCTGTGTTACATCCTACCCTTCCTTCTTCTATTCTCTTTCCCTTTCTCGCCCTCATCCTCTCCACCCCTCTCCCTTGCTCTCCATATGTTAATGTTAGCCATGAACCACAAGTGTGAGATCTTCCCTAACGTGCTTCCAAGATTTTGGTTGAAAGTTTTTAGCCCCCAAGAGTCCAAACAGTGTCTTCTGGGAAATAAGAAGTCCTCTACATGGTGTTTAAAAAAATGTGATGACCCCAGAGGATGGACATCTGAAGTTTTCAGTGGAAGGGCACAGGAACGGGAAGAGGCTGTGATGGATGGTGGTGTGTGCTTTTGGGCACTTTGCCCCTCGCAGGTGAAGGATCCAAACTACATAGGGATTTGAGAACTCACCTGGATCAAGCAGAGTTTCATAAACCGGAAACACAGAGGCTGTCTTACATGTTTCTGTGCTGCCACTTCATGTTGGGTCATTACACCAGGCCTGGGAGAGTGGCTGGCTGCTGTCTCCAGGGGCTCACAAGCCTGTTCTCTTCGGCCCTCCTTGGGATGCAGAAGGAGACCGATTGTGGGTAGTTTGGCTAAGGAAAATCCTGTTGCCTTCCCAGGGGACAAGGTTTTGTTGTCTCGGTTACCCAAACATCTGAAAAATCTCTCAGTACTCAGCCAAAATTGACTTCTGTCTCCATATAATAAAGCAGCATGTTTTGCCCCCTCTTCTAATTGGAAAACAGAAAGTCTCAACAGACAGAAAGAATGTATTTATTGATTGAGCTTCATCCCAGAAACTGGGCTGCACCACAGGGACTGAGCAAAGAGAGAGAGAAAGAGAGCAGGCCGGTTTTAAACACTCTGCAAATACTCCTTAGCTGTATTAGTGAGCCAGGGCCTGTGAGGTGCATTAAGCCCTCCCGTGAATGGAGTGAGTGAAGGCAGAATGGAGCTTTTCGTAACAACCTGAAAATTCAGTGGTAAGTGGAAGGGGAAATAACTACTTATTTCCTGAGTGGTTCATCCTCTCTTGCTGATTTGGAAATACACTGATTCCCCAAATGCAGAGTTAATAAAGCTCTCCTGAATGCAGCAACAAGCATATAGGGGAAGACTGGAATTCTTCAAAATGATCTCAAAAGAATCAGCAAAGGCATGGAATCGCAGATGGTGTGGCTGGGTGGAGGCCGAGCAGAGATTCACCTCTGGCCCTTGACATGGCTCTGAAGCAGCAAGGATAGGTCTCTTCCTTACCCTGTCTTTCTCCCTGAGGTCCTGTCCCTACCTGCTCACCATAGCAGAGTAGGCCTGCGATTGGCTGGTCCTGTCCTCCAGGACTGCTCTGTGGTCCCTTGATCATTTCCCTTCCAGAATGAGCTTGCAGAGACTCAGAAATGTGCTCCTCACAAACACAGAGAGCCGAGCCTTTGGCAAAATCCACTGCTGTCCCTGTCTGGCAACCTGTGGAAAGCAGAGGGCACATCTCCTGCTTGTCTGGCATCTGGCCTTGGGGCCTGCAGATGCCCCTTGCTCGTAGCAGCTGCCTTTATGTTTGCTGTGCCTGGTGCCCTCAAGTGCCATCCTTAGGGACCAACCCCAGGACAGAGCAAGTGCTTCAAGATCTGAGCCTCACTCTCACTGCTGGAAACACGAGCAACCCTGATTATCTCTGAATTTGTCTCACATGAATGGTCAGCCATTGTCAAGGAGCTTTTATCTCCTTCTGAAGCTGTCCTGGTTCCTGAAAACAGTGAGGGAACCAAGAATCCAAGGGAATTTAGGGGAGAGAGAGAAAGGAGACGGGGAGAGATGAGGAGAGGGAAGGAAAAAGAATAAATAACATGAGGCATAGATGCCTTTGAATCTGGTGGATGTAGCTTCCTATCCCACCCAATCCACTGCTTGCTACCGGCAAGCTCCCCTAACCTGCCTTAGCCCCATGTCCTCAGCCATAGAATGGGGATCATAGTGAACCTTAGCACCAAAGGGAAGCTGAACTGGGATAGCATGTAAAACATAGACCCTGACACAGACCACACAGTAAAATCTATTTCCTCCATTCACCCCTCACCACAAAGTTTTGATGCTCAAGGCCTTACTAGACTTACTATATTTATTCTATAAGTATCTGAAAAATTGAAAGAGAAATGATTTGGACAAATCAATGAATGTGTGATCTAAAGTTACTGAGAGATCAGGCTATATGTTGTACTAAAGCCAGAAGACCTGGCTTTGAGTTCTGACGCTGAGATTTAGCTGAGGGAACTGCAGAAGAAATTTGGTTATAAAAATATTTATTTAGCTTTTTTCATTATACTTTTTCTCACTTTTTTTTTATTGTGGCAAAATGTGAAAAAGAACCCATTACAGTTTTGATTCGCATCTTCCTATGATGTTGCCTCTGCTGTTGAACATCTTTTTTTTTTATTGACTGTGTCTCTTTGGAGAAATGTCTAGTTGAGTCTTTTTTGCCCATTTTAAAAATTGAGGGTTTTGTTGTTGTTTTTGTTGAGCTGTTGGAATTCTTTATATATTGTGGATATTAAACCCTTATCAAATGTGTGACTTGAAAACTTTTCACCCATCGTTTGGGCTGTCCTTTTACTTCACTTAGCTTTATTTTTAATTAGAAGTCACTAGCACATACATGAGGGTGACAAAGTTCTGAATGTGGTTCTACAGTTCAAGAGCCGAAATCAGCCTCCTAACTGTTTATCAGCACCTTCCAGTGTGGTGTCTGCTCCTTAAAATTAACGAACAGAAAACTTGTCTGCACAGGAAGTGTATGCCTTCATAGAACCGTTCTGTACTCAGCCAGCTACCAGGGAGCAAGAGGCATTTGAATTACTTTGTTATACTAAGCGTCAGCCTAAAATTCTGGTTAGACTCTGCCCCAAGCAGCAGTAGAGACCCATAAATGTCTTCCAAGCTCTGCCAAGCATCCTTGCTTCAGCAGTGAAGAGAGGGAGGAAAATGACCTCATTGAATCTAAGAAGGCTGAAATTCAAATAACTGGGCATTGGGGGGAATATTCTGACCACTAAAGATGGACTGTATTTGGACAGAGCTGATGTCCAAGCACATACATGTTTCAGAATCCGATGGGAGCCTCTCCTGTGACTTCTAAATTCTAGGAGTCAGCTCAAAGGAAAATTCACCCCTCTTCCCTCTGGTGAGAGGCTTCGGGCTCAGGAGTCTCTGGGAAACTTATGAAGGAGAACAGCAGGGGCCCAAGGACAGGAAGGGCGGGAAGAGCTTGTAGAGATGCCCCGCCCCTGTCTGTCTCCCTGCTCTCCTCTCTGAGCTCTTGGTACTTAGAGAGAAAATGCTCGAACTTTGGAGGAGGAGAAAAATAAGATATTTAAAAAAAAAATCACCTAAAGGAACTATGTCTAGTCACTTATGATGCGGCATGATAAGGTGAGAAGAAAGAATCTGTACTTGTATGTGTAGCTGGGTTACCATGCTGTACAGTAGAAAATTGACAGAACACTGTAAACCAGCTATAATGAAAAAAATAAAAAAATCGTTATATAAAAAAAAGTTTTTTTCTAATAGCTGACAATTTAGCCAAAGGAATCATTAATTTGTTATAGTAAGGAGGTCTTCTATACTTTTTATAAACGTTAATTAAATCTGCATATTGAATTACAGTAGCATGCAGGCATTTGGATTTAAAGCTAATGAAGAAATAAAAGCTTATTTCAAATAATAAAAAATTAAAAAATAATAAAAAATCATCTGAAACTACCTTAATCTTACTGACAGAGAAGCAGAAGTGCTTCTGGTGTGATCAGTTCTGCCAGCGGAAGCATGAGGCTGAGTCTCCCATGTCCCTGAGGATGAGAGCCCTTGTCAGAGGGGAGGGGCAGAGCACCTGCTCACCCACAGCAGAGGAAAATCCTATGACTTGGCACCTTTGCAGCCAGGCAGGGGGTTGGTGGTACATAAAGAAGGACAAACTGTCTCACCATGGAGCTTCACAGCACAGGGCCAAGGGCACCTAGACATCCAAAATCCTAGAGGCAAAATCAGTTGTGGGTAAGATTAAGTATTTCTCCACTAAGTGCTTAAAAGGAGACTCAGCTTGGCACAGAACCTGGGCTAGTGTTTCGAGGTGTCTTTTGGTGGAGGGAGCTTCTTGCCAGAAAAGGCCAGAGGCCACCTGAAGTAGAAAATTGTGTTTGGTATCTGCAGAAACAATAGAAGAACTTCAAGTACCAGCCTGAAAGCCCATTTGGTGAACTTCTGGTACTACTACTACTACTCTGCTACTACTACTACTAATAATAATAATAATAAATTTTAAAAGAGAGAGAAGGATAAGAAATGGTAACAGAAAGGGAGCACTGGCTCCTAGTCGGTATCCTGGTTTATGCGATGCCAGAGTCTTTGCCCAAATGTGACACCAGACTGTATGACAGGCTCTGAGTGCCAGGTGGCAGCAGAAGCAGCATCTGTATTTTTTTTTTAATGCCTCTATCTTGCCAGATGCCCATGAAGGGAGCTCTCCCTCAGCCCGTAAACAACCACGACTAATAGAATAACTCTGGCAAAGGTTGTTGGCAGGAATCTCCACCATCTTGAGCGTAGGGCTTTAAGGAGGGACTCAGCTCCTTGTTACACAAGCAACGTGTTGGCAGGTCACAGAGAGGAAAAAAAGACATGGAAAAAATGTATACTTTGGGGTGGGGGGACACTTGAGCCATATTGTTTTTATTGTCTCTGGAAAACTCTTTCTATTCTATGTGTCCAGCTGGAAGGCATTGGAGATGCTGTTCTTTCCACCAGAAAAATAGAGATAACAACACCTGCTCCTGGCACAAAGGAGAGCATGCTGAGCCAGGGAAAGGAAAGGTTGCTCTTCCTCCAGCATTGCTGTGTGTGGGGGCTAGAGGGTGGGCGGAGCACATAAAACTCCCTGAGGCACTCTTTCTCCAGCCCTGGTGTCAACAGTGTGTCTTCCAAGCCCTGGTAGAGGCAGCATTCACTTAATAGAGCTGGTACACCCCTGCCCTATGAAGAGCAGAGACCACTATAGCTGGCATCCAGAATTTGTCCTGGGCAGCCCAGGCCTGAGTAGTGGCCCAGGCTCCGGAGATGGACTACCTGGGTTTGATTGGCTCCACTATTCCCTTGTAGTGGGACTTCTGGCAAGTTACTGAACTTCTGTGTGCCTTGGTTTCCTTCTGTCATGACAGTGTAGCCAAGCAGTTAATAGTGAAGACTCAGAGCCAGGGTACCTGGACTGGAATCCTCCATTTACTGGCTGTGTAACCATGGACAAAATTTACTTCCTTAATCTGGGGGACATTTTCTCATCTGTCTAAAAGGAGTTGTGATAAGGTGGAAAGGAGCTTCAGATGAGCTAATACGGAGACATGCTGAAAATGGTCTGCAGCAGAGACTGACCCTCAGGGCTGGGTGTCTGCCTGCCTTCCTCCCAAACTTGTCCAGCCCTCCCTCAATCTCTCTTTTCACTCTGGCTACTCCTGTCTCCCTTCAGTCCCTGGACGGGCTGGGATGTCTCTCCCTAGGGACCTCTTGCTGTCCCCTCTGCCTGGAGCACCTGTCCGCTGACTCAACTTCGTTTCCGCCTATTAGTTCCCATGTTATCCTTGGGAGGTTTTCCGTGAATCCCCTGGGCAAGGTCAGGACCACCATCACTCTCATTTCATGCATTTCTCTTTATTCCATTTATTAAGTTTTAATAGTTAATTTGGCAGTGGTTTAGCCGGTAGTAGATGTTAGGATGTAAACATGCTTCTTAACCATTATATCCTTGGCATTTAGTACCTTGCACATGTCAGGCATCTGTGAAATGACCATGTGAATGAGAGAGTAAATGGAGGAATACACCCTTCTCTTGAGCTGTTCTACTACCTTCCTAAGAATGGAAATTGGGTTGTCATGTGGCTAAGCTTAAATCCACTCTGCTTTTTTTGCAAAGACAGTAATAGCGGTGTTGCTTTGGCACTAGGAAGCAGGCACTCGGGATGCTCTGAGACACAGTGAGGATACACAAGTGCTTGTAAACCTGCAGGGGACAAATGGATTGCCTGGGATGCGAGGAGGCAATGGGCTGGAATAACTAAGTGTTTGGGCTCTTCAGTCAGACTGCCTGGGCTGGAATCAGCTTCCATGTCACTAGCTGTTTGATTTTGTTCAAAATCTGTGCCTTGACTATGTTCTCATTGATAAAATGCTTCCCGGGGTCATTGTGGAAGAAAACTAGTTTGTGTGTACCAGGCATATACTGTGTCCTCCATAAATGCTAGTGATTTTTTTTTTTTTTGTCTTTTTGCCTTTTATGTAGAGCCGCACCCGCGGCATATGGAAGTTCCCAGGCTAGGGGTCTAACAGGAGCTGTAGCTGCCGGCCTTCGCCACAGCCACAGCAACGCGGGATCTGAGCCATGTTTGCGACCTACACCACAGCTCACGGCAATGCCGGATCCTTAACCTACTGAGCAAGGCCAGGGATCGAACCTACAACCTCATGGTTCCTAGTCGGATTCGTTAACCACTGTGCCACGAAGGGAACTCTCTGATTTTTTTTTTTTAATACAAATTTTTTTTCAGATACTCATAACTAGGGACAAAAAAAATCTTACTTTTCTAAATCCTAATCTCCTTTAATGTGTCAGGTTCCTGACTCTAGCTGAGTGGAAATGTAATCTACAGAGCCATTTAAATTTATATGTGTGCAGGATAGGTTGGCTGATGTTAATCCAAGCGTTTATGATCCCGTAAGGTATGTTTACAGTAGCTACTGGAAAAAAATGTAAAATGTGCACAGTGACTTTAAGAGTCAGGCTTTGGTGTCTACAGCCACTTGGAGGATGCAAGTAAAAATTCAGCCCATCCAGGTGAATGTGTCTGGTGCCTAGAGGACATCATTGAAATGCATAAGCCTGTCTTCATAGTGTACTTTTTCCTTCAAGATTGCACAACTAAACCCATTGAATTGTGATCTGCCTGGACAGTTGGCTCAAGACTAGGTATTTCCAACTGTGGACCCTTACAAAAAAGGTGTGGTTTTCTTTCTGCCAACATCAACATTGCTTCAGTGTATTATCAGTGGAAGTATCCTCCATTGTCCACCACCTCATCTCTGTTTTTTAGCAAGAACAACCTCATTTATCCACTCTGCTAATGACCTCTGTGCAGGCTAAGAAGGAGGGGCTGTCCAGCCCCTGACCTGCCAGGAGCCCTGCCAGCAGCACTGCACTTCTTTGGGTAGAGACCACAGGGTAACTAGTGATGTGCTTACTGCCTAATTGCAGCTCTGAGTCACCTAAGCCAAAGGAGTGTCTGGCTAGAGCCTGGGAAGACTAATGTTCATTAGTGTTGCAAGCGTTCCATGTTGGCCGATCATTGGTGGTGTGTGATAAGCAAAGTTTTTGATTAATGGCTCCACAAGCTGTGTTTATGTATGTATTAAATACTGTGGCTTGGAAAGGCATTTTGATAGAAGAATTTCTCAGCTTATCCAAGCTCGTTCATTCCAAAAATAGATATTGAGTATCAACTCTGCCCCAGGGAGTGTTCTAGGCTCTGTATACTAACAAAGATGAACAAGATAAGCCAGATGTCTGCTCTCTAGCAGCTTACACTCTGAGGGGGGATGGGGATAATAAATAAACTGACTGAAATCACTAAGCTGAAGGATAATTTCCAGTGTGGTATGTGCTAGGCATTTGAAGAAGGATGGCTCAAGGGGAGTTGCTGAGATTAGGGCAGGGGACTACCTTGGGTGGTGAGACCTATACGGCGGGAAACGTCAGGAAAAGAGGGTTACAGGCAAGAGAAGAGTAAGTTCAAAGGCCTTGAAGACAAAAATGAACCTGACCAAGTAAGAAAGACCAGGAGACTACCTTTTTAGCTAACGTCTCATAAGCATGAGGGAGGCAGGAAAGGGCTAGGTCCTGTAGAGCCTTGTAGGTCCTATTCAAGAGCTGGAATCTTGAAGGAGGAGGAGGAACTGTGGGTTTTGAATAGGGGTGCAATGTGACCTCATTGAAATCTTTAAAAGGCCATTCTGACTGCTGTAATGTCCTGACAATGGGGACTTACACCCACATTCATATCCATTTTTTTTATCACTGATCCTCTTCTGAAGAATGACAAAAATGAACTACTTTTCTTCTTACTTTGGAATAATCATTTGCTGCCCTATTATTACCCACACGCTCTAAAGACCATGTGTGTTTGCTTTCAAAGCTACTGGGTTTTTTGGCTTGGGTTTAGAAATACGTTTGATTTCTTTTATCATTTAAAAGCCACCCCTGGAGGTGGGGTAAGTCCATTAATTCCAATGTGAATTTGAGGAATTTTGTGCAAAGCATCAAGTAGAGAAAACCGATATGAGCAGAGAAGGAAATGTCTACTTAAAATAGATGGTGCCTGCAAAAACATTTCCCAGCCAATTCATCCTGGTTCTAAGTATAAAGGGATCAAACACATGCAGGTGCACAGTAGGATAGGTCATGAATTTTTTTCTCTCTGAAGCCTGGAGAGAATCAAGTGGAAGGCAAGTGGTTTTAATTCCCATCAGTAAGAATGGTTTCTTGGAGTTCCCGTCGTGGCGCAGTGGTTAACGAATCCGACTAGGAACCATGAGGTTGCGGGTTCGATCCCTGCCCTTGCTCAGTGGGTTAACGATCCGGCGTTGCCGTGAGCTGTGGTGTAGGTTGCAGACGCGGCTCGGATCCTGCGTTGCTGTGGCT
>PVHT021183699.1:42509604-42521306 GCA_004024745.2 Catagonus wagneri
AGACTATAAGGCCTGAGCTCCAGGGGCTCTTCCCATTTGGTCTGCCACTGTGCCTGGCACTTAATAGGTGCACAATAAATGCCTACTGAGACTGAATCGGTTTCTGCTGTGCATCTGCTGTATTAAGTAGTTTGTCAAGAAATGATGGCAAGGCCATTTGCCCTGCAGTAATGGGGAAAGCAAAGCATATATGCTCCTCTGCTCACAGGATCTGAGGTATGACCTGTGTGCAGGTGACAGACAAATGGCAAATAGAAGAGAGGCTTGTTGGAGATGAGGATGTTAGATCCCGAGATGTGGAGGTGTGAAGAGTGGTCACATAAAAAGCAGGGGTTGGAAAGAGTGGAAGTCCCTGAGTCAGATACCAACATCTCTGATACATGAGGAGGAATGGCCAGTATATGACAGTGACAAGGTCGTGGTCAGATGTTATCATTCAGTGACATGAGTCACAAAGGGTCACAGCTTTTTGCAGCTCCTATGGGCTTGAATGGTAATGACAATTTTACCAGGCTTTCTATCCACTAGACTATAAGCTCCTCGAGGGGAGGGGCAACACCTTATCCACTGCTGTATCCCCTGTGCCTGGAATGTGTTGGGCAGTCAGTAGGTCTCTGTTGTACTAAAAAAAATGTCCCCCTTCCTGGTATGCTCATCCAGAGAACTCCTTAACAATTCACCAACTCCTGGCCAAATCTATCAAGAAAGTGTTCAAGTTGCTTTTTCTCATCTACATCCCTCTTTAAACAGCACTTTCTTGTTTGCAGTTACTAATTTTTGTGCCTCTCCAATAAAGAAGCCCACCCTGGGAGCAGGGATCCTGTCCCAGTCATCTCTGTGGTCCTGTGCTAAGCACATTCTGTTAAAAATACAAGATTTTAAGGACATCATGCATGCTTCTCATCCTCTAAATCTGAAAGGTTTAAATGAACTTAGTTTTTCCCTGAAAGAAAACGCAGTATGCCCTTGTGGAAGAGGAATAATTAACAGAATAGAAAGAGATTCCGTCTTTTGGGGTAGACCATGATGGAAGATAATATAAGAAAGGGAATGTATATATGTATGACCGGGGCACTTTGCTATATAGCAAAAATTGCCCCAACATTGTAAATCAACTCTACTCTAATTAAAAACTTTAAAAAATAATGTTAAAAATAGAAAAAAGAAAGATATTTGGAGTTCCTACTGTGGCTCAGTGGTAATGAACCTGACTAGTATCCATGATGATGTGGGTTGGATTCTTGGCTTTGCTCAGTGGGTTAAGAATCTGGTGTCATGAGCTGTAGTGTAGGTTACAGACATGGCTCGAATCTGGTGTTGCTGTGGCTGTGATGCGTCCATGTAGGTGCAGGTCTGACCTGACCCCTAGCCTGGGAATTTCCATGTGCCGTGGGTACAGCCCTAAAAAGAAAAAAAAAAAAAAAAATATATATATATATATATATATATATGTATATATATATGTCAAAAGACACTATACACAGTGTTGGTCTCCCAAAGTAATCCTCATGCACAGTGTGACCTGACCCATGTGTGTAGAGTTGTGAGCTGTTTAGGGGAAAGCACGATCTGAGGGTGTATACGGGAGGGACCAACACATGCAGTGAGTGGGTGGTGGTGATAGACTTGAGCTGGCTTTGACAAATGGAGAAAAATGGCCGGAGTGTGAGTGTGGTCTGAGCTGTCCCCAGGTTCACTGAGAGTGAATTGAGGGATGTGCTTGGATAGCAGTTGAAAGCCAGGGTTCATCTGGAGTAAATAAAGCTTTTCAAGGTGCCACCAGGAGATGAAAGAGCCACTGAGATCAAATCTGACAGGTGTCAGGCTCAGTCAGCTCACCTGCTCACCACAGAGACGACATACTCCCTCTTTCTCTGCTAGAGTAAACTCTGCTATGTAAACACTCAGCCAAATACATTGGCACCTGGAAGTAAGGTCAAGAAATGGTGAAAACGCCAGGGAGGAAGGGCCTCTTGACTCTGGAACCAGTCTGATTTCAAACAAAACTGACTCCTGCCTGTTTCTTACCCCTGTATTGGGGTTGACTGGTCTAGTTAGGTCAGAGCCTGACCTGGTTTCCACTGGCACCTACAACACTGTTCAGAAACACCCGGCCAAGATCTCCACGAAGCCATTCTTACTCTGGGAGATACGCCTCCTTCTTTTACTCAGTTAGTATACACGGACTAAACACGCAGTACTTACAAAGCATTAGAGAGAGCTCCAGATGGAGGTGGGCGAGATGGAGACACTGGCAAGTCCCGTGACATGTGATGGGCAGCGGGGTGCGGAGGCTGAGTTTCAGCTCTGGACTGAGTTAGTTGGAGTTTCAAATCTTACCTTCTACCATTGAGTGATTCCAGGTAATTTCAATACCTCTTGAAGCCTCAGCCTCTGTAGAGTGATGATAATAATTGTCCTTGTAAAGATAAGCATTAAGGAACTAGTCCAGTGTCCAGTAACAGTAAATGCTCCATACATCTGTCCTCTTCTCTCTTTTACCCCCTTTTATTCTGCCTATTCCTGCTCCCATCCCTCCTGTAATTGTTCTGATGGCTACTATTATTTCACTCGTACTGCAGAGAGATGAAAACCAAGTAGAGAAGAGAGCCTAGAAGATGGGAACAGGTTTCCTAGAAAGCTTTGGACTGAACGTATTTTAATTTCAGATTTCGAAGAGTGAGTGGAGTTTCCCAAAGAAAGAAAGGAATATGGGGGTCCCCTTGGGCAGAAGAGTCAGCAGGAGCTCTCCACCTGTGCGTCCAACCATCCACTTGTGTTTTCATTCATTCAGCTCATGTTTATCCAATATTCACTGAGCACACATTACAACCTCTCCCTCCCTCCCTCCCTTCCTTTCTTTCCCTCCTTCCCTCCTTTCCTTCCCGCCCTCTCTTTCTTTCTTTCTCTCTCTCTCCTTCCTTCCTTCCCTTCCTTCCTCCCTCCCTCCCTTCTTTCTTTCCTTCCTCCCTTTTTAGGGCTACACCCACAGCACCTGAAAGTTCCCAGGCTAGCAGTCAAATTGGAGCTAGACCTGCTGGCCTACATCATGGCCACAGCAACCCAGGATCCAAGCCATATCTGTGGCCTACACCACAGCTCATGAATCCCTAACCCACTGAGCGAGGCCAGGGATTGAATTCATATTCTCTTGGATCCTAATCGGGTCCATTAACTGTTGAGCCATGAGGGGGACTTAAGAAAGCACAATTTCTATGTGCTTTTATCTATGACACACATTCTTGAAAAGTAACCAGTCAATTGATTTCTCATAAGCTGAATCACATTTCAAACATGTCCAGCAAAGCTCATTATAGAAATTCTGTGACAAATCTTCTGGTGGAGTAGAATATCCTTACATAATATGCAACATCATCACTCTTACATTTATTTATTGATAAATTTAAATATTGGACCCAGTTCCCTCCTATTATTCATGGTGGGGCGAGACACATTTAACTAGATGGTTAGTTATGCTGTGCCAAACATAGTGCCAAGAGGGAAAAACCGTCTTTCTACAAGGAAAATATCTTCTAGAATGGGGTCTTGACATTTATATAATGCCTTTTTAATTTGGTTGGCAACACTGGTGCTAGCTTCTTAGAGCAAGCCAGTGAAGGAAACTAATATGGGTCCTTGTAGTTTTGTAAATCTGGAAGCCAAAAGCCAGGGGATGTACTTTGGTCCAGTGGTGCCACCACCAGCATCAGTGAGCTCTAGTTCACCACTTCTGATAACAGCGGGAGCCAGGCTCCTGTGTGGCTGCTGCTAGGAGTGCACATTTGGGACTGTGAAAGTTAACTGCCTGTGCTTATAAGGAAAGTAGGATGTGTGCTCCACGCATTATAACTCAGGTTTTAAAAGTTTAATACTGAAGAAAGTGACTACCTGGGAAAAGATCAATTAGGGGATTTTGGAACATTGAGGGCATTTCTAAAATATTTATTTGGGGCTCATAGGTCAAACCATCACATGAATAAAATATAAATATAATCCAAAGATAAATGCATATTTGCCTTTAACATTGCATATTTTAGATTTCTCATTGCTGATGTATCACGGAAAGTAGTGCAAATCTCCATAAGGGGATGGCTAGGGAAGAAGCCCCTTTTTGCTATGATTCCACTTAGGCCCACAGAAAAGTCTTGAGAAAGACAAGGTGATAATTTACCCCTAGGAGTATTTGGAGAATGTTATTAATTAATAGTCATAAAATGGTGTTGATGTTTACTGAGACAATAATAGCAGGTGCCATGATTATTTCAAAATGTTATGTTTATGTATCAAAATATTATACTGCAGGATTTTGCCTGATGGGAATAGAATGTAATCTAGTCTCACAGACAGGCTTAACATTTGTAATAATTAGGATACCTCACGATTACATGGCTCTTCATGGTTTATACAGCACATAGAGCCATATTGTTTTAGTTATCCCTCATAGCAACCTGTGGCTGGTTAGTCATTTCTGTCATCCTTTCATAAATAAATCTGAAGCTGGCAGAGGTTATATCGTACAATCAAGGAAACAGAGTAACAAGTGCAGTGCTGCTGGCTGAACTGTGTCCTCATTTCCAGTGCCTAAACGGGAAGCTAGTTTCTGAAAGGAAAAAAAAAAAATCACACCTTATTCACTACATCCTCAAACTCCAGCCCAACCTGCAATTCCACTTCTGGGAACCTCTTAGATCTGTATGTGCCTCAGAAGGGGAACTCTACTACCTTTAGACACTGAATTCTTATACCAAATTAAGTCAGTTTAAAAGAGCAAAACTGCAGAGCTGACAGATCTGAAAATCTGTGGTTTCTCTCATTTCCCTTGCTTTGAATGTAGTGATGGACACCTTGCCTGCATTCCCTCTTGGCCATTAGTTCACTGTTAGGTCACATTACTTCATTTGAGCTCATTTATTTGCAAAGACTGGAGTCAGCAGCGGATGTCTGTTTTAAATGAGAATGGAGTGAGGCTGGGTTTTCATTTTCATTTGAAGTCCCAGCTAAGTTTATTAGAGATAATTAGGAATGGTGAAATTGCAATTGACACAGGCCTTTTGCCAGCTTAGGCCAGTGTATTTTGCCACTTACAGGGAGGTGCTAAGTATCCTTTTAGAGCAGGCCACCTTCAGGCACACCAGTCTCCTCTCTGGTTCTTGAGGGTTTTAAATTCCTTCTACTCAGCTTTTCCCTCTACCTGGAACATGTTCCTCCTGGAATTGGAACTGACTGCTCCTTGTCAGCCAAATCTGGACTGAAATATCACCTCAAAGTGAACTTCTCTGTCCAGGAAATCCAAAGCAGCCAGCTAGTCATATTTATAAATCCTGTCATGATATAGTGACATTTCCATTGTTTATGTCTTTACTCCTTGTCTTCCCAGTATTAGACAAAAAGTCTCTAAGGGCAGGGCTTATTTCTTTTGTTCTTCTCATTCTTTGCTGTATCCTGAGAACCTTGCTTTCTGCCCAGCATTGAAAGTTGGAGGAAGGAAGGGCCTTGAAGACAGAGGCCAAATCCATCTTCTCTGATTGCCTGATGTGTTCATTGTTGAGATACTAATATGTAACAATCTCTGAAAACTCAGTGACTTATGATAGCAACCATTTCTCATTATTCCTACATTCTGCACATTGAGTGAGAGCTGGCTAATGTAAGCTGGTCATGGCTGGCGCAGCTCTGCTGACTCCTGCATGTCAGCTGGGCTTGGCTGATTGAGGCTGGGCCCAGCTGATGAGATTGCACTTGACACAGTACATCTCAGGGGCTGGGTCTTATGCATAAGACTACCATCCTCCATGGGTGAGCAGACTCCCTGGTACCTGCTTTTTCCAGGGTAAAGGCAGAGGCACAAGAGCACAAGCAGGAACATAGGAGGCCTCTTCAAGCCCCACTCAGAACTGGCCCAGTGGCACTTTTGCACGCATGCCATTGGTTTAAATAAGACACATGGCCACATCCAAAATCAAGGGATGGGAAAATCTACTCTGCCCATGATGAAGGTGTGGCTCAGGAATAGATGAAGGGAAGCCTAAAGAATGAGGGCCAGGAATGCAATGTACCATACCCAAACATCACACATGGCTAATAAATAATTAAAAAGCACACAATAGGTTTGTGTCTGGTTGAAAAGCCCACTCCATTCCATTTCACTGGTCCCTGGCAAGCTTTCTGTGTGTCTCTCTGTCCTTTTCCTCTGTCCCTTTTTCATTGCATGTGCTTTTCCTGAATTTCACTGGCATTTTCTTCTTTCCTTTTAACATTCTTATATCTTCTCTTAAATAAGAAAGCATTTTTATTTTTAATAGTATTTATGGCATAGTTTTATATTCCTTGTTACAAAATTTAAGAGATGAGTGAAACAGTTACACTAAATTCAGCTTCTTTTTATTTAATGTAGACTTGTATTGCTTTTTCTCTACATTATTTGTAGTCTGTATAAAACTACCTCTTTATCTGACACAGATACATGTACCTTAAGTAAAATACTTCTCTTTTTCCATTCATTGTTGATCAGAATATAAATTGTAAGCCCTCTCAGGTGGGTAATTTGACAGTCTATGTCAAAATTTAAAACACACATACAATTTAACCCAAAGTTCCCATTCCAGAAATCTATCTAACATGAGTATTTGTACATGTACTCAAGCGTGTTCATTGTAGCACTGTTGATATTAAAAAATAAATCTCTAAAGAACTTAAATATCCATTAATAGGAGGCTGGTGAAATAAAGAATAATACATCTATACAGTGGGAGCTCATGCAGCCATTTGAAAGAATGAGGTAGCTCTTTATATGATAATATGGAAAGATTTCTAAGGCTTATTATTCAAGGTATAGAATATCGTATAGAGTGCAGAATGGAACTTAAAATGGACATATAAATATGTGTATAAACACACACAGACACACACACACACACACACACGCATACACATATATACCTGCATGAAAATTTTCTGGAAGAATGCATAAGAAGTTGTTTTCAATGATTAATTGGGCTCTAGAGTAGAAGAAATAGAAAATTTTTTTCGTTGAATATTTTGATCATTTGAGAATTTAATGTTCTGTTTTCTTCTTGAACAAGAGTTGGCAAACTACAGAGTTGGCCAAATCTCGTTTCCCATTTGTTTCTGTAAATAAACTTCTGTGAGAACACAGTACTACCCACTCATTTAGGCACTGTCTATGGCTGCTTTTGGACTCTGATGGTAGACTTGAATAGCTGTGACAAAGACCAGTAAGCATGAAATAGTAGCTGTCTGGCCCTTTATAGAAAAAGTTTGCCAAAACATGTTCATATCTGGAGCGTTGAAGAGTAGACACTAGCAAGAGTAAAGTAAAGTTGGTTTCTAGAAGGTTGAACAAAGAATAATCTGTCTTTGGGGGAAGATTTTTTTCGGTGCAATAAGCAGTGAACATTTATTGAGTAACCACCGGGTGTTGCCAGAGCAGCTCTGGGATGTGTCAGGAAAGACAGAAAGATGAATAGAACAATAGAACGTGCTCTCTTCCCCTACCGCACTCAGTATGTGGAGGGGGGAGAAAGACACACATACAGGCTTCCATAAAGCTGGAAATAGATAAGAATACATCATGCCATCCAGATCCTCTTTAATCTACGAAAGCAAAGGTCTCCACTGTGTAGCTACTCTGTCAATAACTTCCAGGTAAAGTTGGGGGTTGGGATCCCCAAGGAGTGACACATTCATCCAACTCATGTGTGCTGGGACATCCTTGGTGAGGACATGCTTTCTGAACTGCCCTGGAGAGTGGCACTTTGTGACAAGGGAGTTGAGCAGGCATCAGTGGCAGTGTACTTATCAGTGCCAAGTACACATCACACTACAAGTGGCACATAGCTCAGCTGCCTTTGTCTGAGCCCCTCTGCTTCTGGCAATCACCATCTGCTAGGAGGATGGACAGCAGGTATTGGCACATCCACCTGCCTGTCTCTGATTCTGAGAATCTGGGGCCAAACATCTTGAATAGCTTCCTAATATTCCCCCCACATAGGTGCAAATCCCCTACCTCCTCACTTCCTGCCTACCTTGGCTAGCATGCTAGGTTGAAACAACTTCAGAATAAGGCAGGCAAAAGGGAAATTTCGTTTAAGGAAACAGGTTATCTCTGGGAGCCTGAGGGCTGAGGGGCATTTGATTTAAGGTGGATGACAGCCTCTGGACCCAAAGCTGACCCTCTCTTTGTCTTTAAGACCATATGTACTCTCATCTCTGTTTACTCCTTGTGTATTCTCTGCCTGGACCCCCTGGTTTCTTTTTCATCCCCTCAGTCTTGAATTTGCTTGTCCCCCTACAAACAGGTCAGGCTGAGGTTATGATCTATTGATCAAGTGACAAATATGATACAAGAGGTCATCTGACTGGCTCAGCTCATGTCAATCAACTGAGGTCCAAGCCAGGGATCATGTAGCATAAACCTGGTTTCCAGGGACTCAGGCCAGGTGTGTGTGTGTGTGTGTGTGTGTGTGTGTGTGTGTACCTGTATGTATAAAATATTACTGTCCCTCAGTGTTTAGATAGAAAGGATCAGAAATTGGGCACTCTATTTCTCAAAACTTGTCAGGTTTTAGAAGATCAAGTTAACGTTCATAGGCTTCACGATTGCATGCTTGAATTTCATTTATTTACAGGCACTCTTTTGTATGGACTTGGAGAAATGAGAGATCTTTGGGCCAACCTACCCCTGCCCTCATACAAATGACATGGCAACAAAAAATGTGAACTTCATCCTTTCTTAAAAAAAGGCATGAAAATCCAGTTTTGAAAGAATCTTTTACTGTTTTATTATTGTTTTGATTTGGGGTGACTATAAATTCCACACTAACTGTAATTAACTCCCAGATCTGACATAGAGACTTGTGATCTCAACCTGAAGTTTTGGAGTTCTTCTACTAGAATAGGTTTGAGACAGTTGGACTATTCTGTTACTTTTGAGGTTTGGGGACAGTGGAGAAGGCTGGCATATTTTAATTAATTGTATGCATGATGGCCCAATCCATCTTCCTAACTGTGAACTCCTTGGGGTCAAGAGTCAATCCATAGGGCACTACATCCTGAATATATTAAATAAACACTTAATTGATCAAATGTTAAATTAAACAATTACTTTAAAAGGCCAGCTTTACCTACAATTGCAAGTTGTGTCTATGCTCAGAGAATAGATGGATTTCTCCTTAAGAGAAATGACTTGAAAAAATCAGGGTTATAAAGCTAATTATTTAGGCTAGTTATTAGGCAATGCTGGCCAAATATGATGTAAGCAAGATACTGCATTTTAGATATTTTAGTAGTAGCCACATTAGAAATAGTAAAAAAAAAAAAAAAAAAAGGAAGTGTTTAATATATTTTACTTAATATATCCAAAACATCATTATTCAACATGTAATCAACATAAAATTATTAATAAGATATTTTACATGCTTTCTGGTGTATATTTTGTCCTTAAAATGCATCTCAATCTAGGCAAGCTGCATGTCAAGTGTGTGTTCTGGGTACCCCATGGGTCAGTGTAGATGTAGCAGCTGATTGCATGTAAACAATTATTCATCATACAATTCTTCTAAATCAAGTGCTCTTTTAGAACCTTTAAATAAAATTAAAATCACAAAGATGAGATTTGTATTATGGCCTTTTAGGAATGACTTCATCTCATAGAAGGAGTGAACCTACAGTGAGATAATCATGGAATGGAGCTAAAGCTCACCTTTAGCCTGACTTACTGATAACTACACCACCTGAAGGAAAATTAAAGTATTTTAAACAAGGTTCTGCAATTATAGAGCACTCCTAAGAAACATCTTGCAGATGGTGAAACAGCGTTTTTAAGAACATGGGCCTTGCAATACGGGGAAAGCTCAGAATCTTTGCAGCACTTGTGCATGAAGGGTCTGGTACCTTGTCTTCTCTGGTTCTGTAATGGGCAGCCTCTCAGCAGCACTTCACCCACTCCAAGTCAGAAATGAGAAACTCCAAGGGCTTTTGGACACTTGGGGAATGTTCACAGTGGTACAGACAGGGTTATGATTGTGTAAATAGTACGGTAAAAGTCTCCACTCCACACCCAGTGGCCTCAGACCTCACCTTCTGGATGAGTGAGTAGTGGGCAGTTTTCAAGTGGTGCACAGGGATGCATGGTCCTTGAGACCACCATGGCCTCCAGCCTCTCACTCTGCAGTAGACCTTCCCCCACCACTCAGTGTCATGGGAAGACCTTGGACTTTGAGCCAGAAGAGCTAGGACCAAGCTGTTGCCCTGCCACTCTTACTGTGAGACCACAAACAAGCCATTGAACTTTTCTGCACTTTAACTGCTATATTGATCAGGATTCTCCAGAAAGAGATGTATTACAATGTATTGACTCATATGATTAAAGACTGATGGTTTGTTCTACTTCTGTGAAAAATGTCACTGGTAATTTGATAGAGATTGCATTAAATCTACAGACTGCTTTGGGTACTGTGGCAATTGTAATATTAATTCTTCCAATTCAGGAGCATGGGATAGCTTTTCCATTTCTTTGAATCCTCTTTAATTTTCTTGATTAATGTCTTACAGTTCTTGGCTTATAAGTCTTTCACCTTGTCAGGTTTATTCCTAGGTATTTAACTTTTTTGGGGGGTACTATTTTGAAAGGTATTGCTTTTTGTGTTCCTTTTCTAATATTTCATTGTTAGTATACAGAAATGCAACCAGTTTCTGAATGTTAATCCGTACCCTGCTACTTTGCTGAATTCATTGCTCAGTTCAAGTAGTCTCTGTATGGAGTCCTTGTGCTGTTCTATACGGAGTGTCATGTCATCTGCATAGAAAGACAATTTTACTTCTTCCTTTCCAATTTGGATACCTTTTATTTATTTTGTTTGTCTGATTCTGTGGCTAGGACTTCCAGTACTATGTTAAATAAAAGTAAGAGTGGGCATCCTTGTCTTGTTCCAGATTTGAATGGGAAGGCTTTTGGCTTTTCTCTGTCGAGTATTATTTTGGCTGTGGGTCTGTCATAAATGACTTTTATTATGTTAAGATATGTTCCCTCTATAGCCACTTTGGTAAGAGTTTTTATCATGAATGGATATTGGATTTTGTCGAATGCTTTTTCTGCTTCTCTTGAGATGATGATGTTATTTTGACTTTTCTTTGGTTAGTGAGGTTTATGACATTGATTGATTTGAGTATGTTGAACCATCCTTTTGAACTTCGGATGGATCCCACTTGGCCGTGGTATATGATGTTTTTTATGTGTTGTTGGATTTAGTTGGCTAAAATTTTGTTGAGTATATGAATATTCATCAAACACATTGGCCTATAATTTTCTTTTTTGCTGGTATCTTTGTATGGTTTTAGTATTACGATGATGGGGGCTTCATGGAATGTCTCTGAGAGTGTTCCTTCTTCAGTGTTTTGGAAAAGTTTTAGAAGGATGGGTATAAGTTCTTTGTTGTATGTTTGGTATTATTCACCTGTGAAGTCATCTGGCCCCAGACTTTAGTTTGTGGAGAGTGTTTTTATTACATATTCAATTTCATTTCTTGTGATTGGTCTGTTCAAGTGTTCTATTTCATCTTGATTCAATTTTGGCAGGCTGTATGTCTCTACAAAATTGTCCATTTCTTCTAGGTTGTCAAATGTGTTGGCATATAATAGGATATAGTACTCTCTTATGTTTTTTTCATATTTCTGCAGTATCA
>PVHT021183699.1:42531510-42598178 GCA_004024745.2 Catagonus wagneri
TTTGTGGAGAGTGTTTTTATTACATATTCAATTTCATTTCTTGTGATTGGTCTGTTCAAGTGTTCTATTTCATCTTGATTCAATTTTGGCAGGCTGTATGTCTCTACAAAATTGTCCATTTCTTCTAGGTTGTCAAATGTGTTGGCATATAATAGGATATAGTACTCTCTTATGTTTTTTTCATATTTCTGCAGTATCAGTTGAGATTTCTCCTTTTGCATTTCTTATTTTGTTTGAGTTCTTTCTCTCTCTTCTTCTTGGTGAGTCTGGCCAGAGGTTTGTCAATTTTATTTACCCTTTCCAAGAACCAGCTCTTGGTTTTATTGATTTTTTTTTCTGTTGCGTTTTTAATCTCTATTTTATTGATTTCCTCTCTGATCTTTATGATTTCCTTCCTTCTTCTGAATTTAGGTTTTTTTTGTTTCCATGACTTCGCTACTGTATAGAGTGCTGCAATGAACATTGGAGTACACGTGTCTTTTTATTTTTTATTTTTTATTTTTGCATTATAGCTGGTTTACAGATTTCTGTCAAAATTTCCAACTGCACTGCATGGTGACCTGGTTACATGTACATATATGGATTTGTCACGTGTGATTAGACATGGTTCCCTGTACTATACAGCTGGATCTCCTTGCTTTTCCATCACCGAAGCACTAGTTAACCCCATTCCCTCCCACCCCCTCCCCCATCCCCTTGGCAACCACAAGGCTGTTCCCCAAGTTCATGATTTTCTTTTCTGTTGAGAGGTTCATTTGTGCAGTATATTAGACTCTAGTTATTTTTATTTTATTTTATTTTTTTTTTGCCTTTTGTCATTTTATGGCTGCGGGTTTATGGCTGCACCCGCGGCATGTGGAGGTTCCCAGGCTAGGGGTCAATTCGGAGCTGTGGCCACTGGCCTGCGCCGCAGCCACAGCAACGCAGGATCCGAGTCGCGTCTGCAACCTACACCACAGCTCACGGCAACGCCGGATTGTTAACCCACTGAGCAAGGCCAGGGATCGAACCCGCAACCTCATGGTTCCTAGTCGGATTCGTTAACCACTGCGCCACGACGGGAACTTCCAGACTCTAGTTATAAGAGATATCATATGGCATCTGTCTTTCTCCTTCTGCCTTGCTTCACTCAGTATGAGGGTCTCTAATTCCATCCATGTTGCTGCAAATGACATTATTTTATCCTTTTTATGGCTGAATAGTATTCCATCGTGTATATATACCACGTCTTCCTAATCCAATCATCTGTTGATGGACATTTGGGTTGTTTCCATGTCTTGGCTATTGTGAATAGTGCTGCAATGAAAATGCGTGTGCAAGTGTCTTCTACAAGGAAATTTTTGTCTGGATATATGCCCAAGAGTGGGATTGCTGGGTCATATGGTAGTTCTATGTATAATTTTCTAAGGTACCTCCATACTGTTTTCCATAGTGGTTGTACTAGCTTACATTCCCACCAACAGTGCGGGAGGGTTCCCTTTTTATCACACCCCCTCCAGCAATTGTTGTTTGTGGACCTATTAATGATGGCCATTCTGATTTGTGTGAGGTGGTATCTCATGGTAGTTTTGATTTGCATTTCTCTAATCATCAGTGATGTTGAGCATTTTTTCATGTGCTTGTTGGCCATCTGTATATCTTTTTTGGAGAAATGTCTATTCAGGTCCTTTGCCCATTTTTCAATGGGGTTGTTGGCTTTTTTGCAGTTGAGCTGCATCAGTTGTTTGTATATTTTAGAGATTAAGCCCTTGTCAGTTGCATCATTTGAAACAATTTTCTCCCATTCTGTAAGTTGTCTTTTAGTTTTCTTTTTGGTTTCCCTTGCTGTGCAAAAGCTTGTCAGCGTGATTAGGTCCCATTGGTTTATATTTTCTCTGATTTCTGTTGCTTTGGGAGACTGACCTGAGAAAACATTAGTAAGGTTGATGTCTGAGAGTATCTTGCCAATGTTTTCTTCCAGGAGTTTGTCTTATAAGTCTTGTCTTATATTTAAGTCTTTAAGCCATTTAGAGTTTATTTTTGTGCCCGGTGTGAGAGTGTGTTCTAGTTTCATTGATTTGCATTCAGCTGTCCAAGTTTCCCAGCAATGCTTACTGAAAAGACTTTCTTTTTCCCATTTTAAGTTCTTGCCTCCTTTGTCAAAGATCAATTGGGCGTAGGTGTCTGGGTTTATTTCTGGGGTCTCTATTCTGTTCCATTGGTCTGTATGTCTGTTTTGGTACCAGTACCACACTGTATTGATTATTGTGGTCCTGTAATATTGCCTGAGGTCTGGGAGAGTTATGCCTCCTGCTTGGTTATTTTCCTCAGAATTACTTTGGCAATTCTGGGTCTTTTGTAGTTCCATATAAATTTTTGGATTGTTTGTTCTACTTCTGTGAAGAATGTCATGGGTAATTCGATAGGGATTTCATTGAATCTGTAGATTGCTTTGGGTAGTATGGCCATTTTTACGATATTAATTTTTCCGGCCCATGAGCATGGAATATCTTTCCATTTCTTTGTATCTTCTTTGATCTCCTTGATTAATGTTTTGTAGTTCTCTGCATATAAGTCTTTTACCTCCTTGGTCAGGTTTATTCCCAGGTATTTGATTTTTTGGGGTGCTCTTTTAAAAGGTAAAATATTTTGGTATTTTTTTTCCTAATAATTCATCATTAGTATACAGAAATGCAATTGATTTCTGAAGATTAACCTTATATCCTGCTACTTTGCTGAATTTGTTGATCAGTTCAAGTAATTTTGGGGTTGAGTCTTTGGGGTTTTCTATATATAGTATCATGTCATCTGCATACAGTGACAGTTTACCTCTTCTCTTCCTAGTTGGATGCCTTTTATTTCTTCTGTGTGTCTGATTGCTGTAGCTAGGACTTCCAATACTATGTTGAATAATAGTGGAGAGAGTAGGCATCCTTGTCTTGTTCCAGATTTTAGTGGGAAGTCTTTCAGCTTTTCTCCATTGAGTATTATATTTGTCGTGGGTTTTTCATATATGGCCTTTATTATATTAAGGAATGTTCCCTGTATTCCTACTTTGGTAAGAGTTTTGATCATGAATGGATGTTGGACATTGTCAAATGCTTTTTCTGCATCTATTGAGATGATCATGTGGTTTTTCACTTTTCTTTTGTTAATGTGGTGTATGACGTTGATTGATTTGCATACGCTGAACCATTCCTGTGCACCTGGGATGAATCCCACCTGGTTATGGTGTATGATCTTTTTGATATGCTGTTGGATTCGGTTGGCTAAAATTTTGTTGAGAATTTTTGCATCTATATTCATCAAAGATATTGGCCTATAGTTCTCTTTTTTTTGTGGTGTCTTTGTCTGGTTTTGGAATTAAGGTGATGTTGGCATCATAGAATGTCTTTGAGAGTGTTCCTTCTTCTTCAACCTTTTGGAAAAGCTTAAGGAGGATGGGTATGAGTTCCTCTTTGCATGTTTGGTAGAATTCACTTGTGAAGCCATCTTGTCCTACACTTTTATTTGTAGGGAGTGTTTTGATGACAGGAGTCAGGGACCAGTCGGCCTGAGTTAAGACGACTTCCCTTAGAATCAAAATGGCTCCACTATGGCCAGATTTAAAGGGGTCTGAGTCTCCCTCTGAGTTGGATCTTAACATCATGGTTAGGCCATTTTAATCAGGGTAGCAAGACCATCAAAACACTGAGCTCCAGCATGAAAGTTCTGAGGGAGGGGATGCTGGGGCTAAAAACAATACATTGAAGATAATTAGTCTGTACCTCAGTTCCAGTTGTCCAGTCAGGAGGAAGTGAAACCATGTACCAGACTCTAAATCTTTGTGTTTTGAAGTAAAATACCTTTCCTTTAGCCTCCCGGGTCTCCCCTCAGTCTCAAAAGCCTAACTCAAGAGTTAATGAATACGAAATATTATTACAGCTAAAAACTAGTTAAAATAGTCTCCATTATGTTATGTCCTGCCTTGGTCCACTACCTTATTACTAATATTTACTTTCTAGTTAGAGTTATATTGTACCTAGTGTTTTCTTTCATAACTGAAGCGTTCCCAACACGCCTTCCCTGTAAGCAGTCTTCATTCCAGAGAGAAGGTCAAGGACAGTAACCTCAAATACATCCAGAAACCATCACCGGATCCACTGACGCTGGATTAGACAACTCAGAAATGATCTATGTTTGAAGAATAATGTAGACATCTTAATCAATAACCCTGTCTTCTGAGCTAAACCTATAAAACCCCTTGCTGTCCCTTCTCAAGTCAGGACATAGTTTTGAGGCACTAGCCTGCTGTGTCCTCCTTTGCCTGGCAAAGCAATAAGGCTGTTCTTTCTCTTTCTCAAAACTCTGTCTCCAAAACTTAATTGGTGCCGATGTACAAAGGCTGCATTTTTGGCTGCAGAAGCTTCTGCATGGGGATTACTTGTGCTTGGGAAAGGCTATGTGTCCTTATCACTTCCACTGAACGTAGATGTAGATACAGAGCAGGATGTTGTTTACCATCTTCCTAGTGAGGTCTGGTGTTCTTAAGTTTCCAGATGTTCCTAGATGGGGAGGAAGGGAAGTTTCTGGATGCCCCAGAATTTCATGCATTCTAAGGTGGTTTGGGGGTATGTGGCTGCTGGTCCCCCACCTGGTGTTCATCTAGTGGATCTGGTCATGAGCAAGAGGGAGTCATGCCAGAGTCATTGCAGACTCTGAATCAAGGGCGAACAGACTCTACTCTGGTTATTGCCTATGCGGGAGGCCCTGCCCAGGCCACCCAATAATATGTAGCCAGTGTTAACTACCCCAGGGGCTAGGAAGTGGGACTTGATGTGTGTTTGATTGTCTTTAGATGAAAAGTGCCCCAGAGCACAATGGGTGGCTCCAAGAAGTCCAGAGATAAAATAGGGGTCCTGGGTCACTACTCTTAGAATAACAAAGCTTCTCTTGGAGCCCAGAGGACAACTCAATTGGGCTTTGTTTTTACAGACAATTGAATTGCACTTCCAGTCTTAAGCTCCCAATCTAATTGCTGAAAACATGTGACCCTCTCTGAAAAGGAGACCAAGGCTTGTGGGGGTGACTCTCTGCCCCACTCAGCCCTTGGCCATCCATCTTAGCCTAAATCACTTGGCCCACAGGCAACCCCACTGGTAAAAGCCTGATGGGAAGCTGGGAGATAAAGGAGGGTCTGTGGCTCAGATTGTTCTGTAGAAGCTGTCCTAGACCTGTAACCAGGGTGAAGCTGGAATTTTCTCAATTGCACCTGGTGAAACCTACAGTAATCTCAGTGTATGATGTCTAATATTTAATAGCTCCTCAGGTTTCTACGAGACTTTTAGACTGACTCTCTTATAAAGTGTTAAGTACAGAGAACCTTGCCCTCGTAACATGAGGCTGTCATAGGCCTGGAAGAAAAAGCAGAAGAGGAGAAAAGGAGAAATCCAGAGACAAGGGAGGAAATTGACCAGTGGGCCTGCCTTTGCAATCTCTGAGCGTGTGTCTCCCCATCTTCATTATAAATCATAATAATAGTAAAATAATGTCATACGCACCATTTATTGTTTACCGTGACAACATTTTGTAGGGTGGTAGAATGCCTCATAAACATCATCTTAATCAATCTAATCATTTATTCATTCAACAAGCTTTGAGTTCATTATAACCTGAGTACTGTGCTGGAGACTGGGGTTTTGTAGTGTGCAAAAATAGCCAGGGTTCCACCTTCATGGAGGTCACATTTCTGCAAGGAGTGCTGACAAATAACTTCTCAAGGATACATAAAACTGCAAATGAGGAAGGCATTGTAAAAAGGGGGGCTGAGAGAGGATTGGTGCTTCATGAGGGCACTTACCCCAACCATGGGGTAGAGCTGAGCTGGGATCCAAATGGTGAAATGGGCCCTAGCGAGGGAAGATGATAAGGAAAGTGCCTAGTGGTTTGTGGGCACGAAGTTGGTACACAGCAGCTGGGCACTTAGTGACAGTGGATAGAACGTGATGACCACTTTGGGCTTCAGAAGAGGGAAGCTCCTCTTCCAGCTGGATGGATAGTCAAATTCCCCTGAGGAAGGGGCGTTGAAAGGGGCCTTAACTGCACTGAGAGAGAAGGGCTCTGCCCACGGGTAAAACCTCTGCAGGAGACACTTGGGTGTGCTCCTTCCCCCCTCCTCTGCATGAGTTTTGGAGCCAGAGTATCTCACAAGCCCCCAGGGCAGCAGATCTCAACAAGGGCAATTTTCTCCCCAAAGGACCTTTGGTCAGATCTGGAAGCAATTTTGTTTGTCACACTTGGGGTGGGGGCAGATGTCTTTACTGACATCCAGGTGGTGAATGCCAGGGATGCTGCTAAACATCCTACAAAGCAGAGGACATCTCCCCACAACAAAGCCTTATCAGACCCCAGATAACAGTATTGCCAAGAGTGGGAAGCTCTGCCCAATGGCTTCAGCATGTCATGGGATGGGATGTTGGGAACCAATGTTCCTGGTCTCTGAAGTACCTCTCAGAGACTTAACCAGTTTCAATGTCTTTCCCCTAGATGAAACAACATCTTTATGTTGATAGTTACTGAAATGTTTGTTACTGAAATCTGTATTATTCACCTATCTAGCCCCTACCTTACAACCTTATATGAGAGAAGAAGGAAATAATAGAATCAGTAAATGGACAATTACATGAATGAGTCCTTAGAAGGTATATACTCTGGGACTTCAAGACTTATCCAAGAAAATAAAACCTCTAAAATCCTCCAGCTGAAATGAGAATTACCAGACCCTTATCATCCCACCTGTCTCACTGTAACTGTTAAAATGTCCTAAGGACCTCCCCACCCCAGCAACTTGGTCTACTCCTTCCTGCTCCCCACTAGGAAAGGTATGTGGCCCACCCCTTCCCCCCACCCCTATAGGGGCGATATAGGCCCCCAACCAACCAGCAAGTGTATCCAAAGACCCTATTCTTCCCCAACCAATCAGGGTTAGTCAACAGGTATATGGCAAGACCATTCCTTGCATCCTTTGTCTGCGGGCTATAAAAATATGTGCAACCACGTGCCCAGAGTCGGCTCTTCCTGATGGTCAGGAAGTTGGCCCACTGTGTTAAGAGCATCTCTTCCCTTAATAAACTTGTCTTTTCTACACTTGGTTTAAATCTGTAAAATTCTTTTTCCATCCACGTGCAAAAACCACAACATATACTTCTTCAGGTTTTCCCAAGACCACTAGAAGGCTGAAAAGCCTGGGTGGAATTTCTGCTCAGCATGGAGAAGTTTCACATCAACTCAGGTTCATGTCAGGATCAGCTTAGACACCTTCTTTTCTCTTACTCCCTACATCCAGTGTATCAGACAATCCGGTGTGTTCTGTTTAAAAATATGTCTCAAATCTCATCACTCAGTTTCTCTACGCCTTCTACTCCACCACCTGGTCAGAGCCAGCATCAGTTCTCACCTGATCCTTCCCATGCTCTCTTCCCCTCCAGTGGTTACCTGTCTGCCCACCAGCTGACTGTCTGACTACATTTCTCATTCTCAGCCCTGATTACTCAGTTCCAGACCACTAACCTCCTTTTTGTTTCTGGAGCTTCAGGGCCTTTCTCATGTGCTCTCCCTGGGACACAGTTTCCCTAGGGATTCTCACAGCTCATTTCCTTACTTCCTTCTGGTGTCTGCATATATGTCCTCTCATCACAGAAGTCTTTCCTGACTTCTCTACATAAACCAGTAGATCTCATCTTTTTCTCTCCCCTTACTCTGCTTAATTTTCCTTTGTATCATTCAATACTACCTGACATTGTGTTCTATATCTATTTCTTTATTACCTCTCTTTCACTAGGATATGTGTAATATGAGGCCCAGGACTTGTAGCAAAACAGATGTGTCCTCAGGACCTAGAACAGCATGTTGCTCCATAATTTCCTTGATAAATGAATAAAGAAGGCCCCAAGATGTGGGACAGAAAGGGCAGGAAGTGTAAGAAAGAAGGAAGACATGAGTTCAGGTGTGGCACTGGGCTTGAAAAAGGAGGGATGGGTCAGGAAGTCCATGTAGCAGCTGGGGGGGCTGTGAGAACATGAACATCTGCATCAGGGCATGTGGTTGCCTTTTACTGCCAGCAAGGTCACAAGGCTAGTCGGAGCCCACCTGGAAATCTCTGCAATATCACCCACAGGCTTTGTCCCCATCCCAGATGTCACTCTGCTCAAGCTGGCCAGGAAGCCAGGGCCAGCTTCCCTTTGACTTCAGCCTAGAACACTGTCAATATCAATTTCATTAGCGTTTGTATAATCATAACTTCATCATTTCCAAGTCTAATTTATTTTAATTTCATGTGTGCTGATTTGATGATCAAAGGGTTTGTTGATGCTTTGTTTCCATTCAAAGCATGGCATATTTACCATCTATTTAAAACTATTATTCCCACCCGTCACCAGCAAGAATCCCTTGGAACATAAAAAGACATGGAAGATTGAGACAGTTGGTCTCATTTAGAATTTCTCTGATAGGTTTCTTTCTTTCTTTCCTTTCCTTCTTTCTTCCTTCCTTCCCTCCCTCCCTCCTTTCCTCCTTCCTTCCTTCCTTCCTTCTTTTTCTTAATTCTTTCTCTTTCTTCCTTTCTTTCTCTCTCTTTCTTTTTTGTTCCTCGGTAAGCCATCATAGAGAACCTATTTACATCAAGGCACTTGTTAAAAAAACAGTGAGGTTTTCTGACCCACTCAGTTTGGAGTGTCTTTCAGAACAGATTCAAGAACTTGAGGCTTTAGTCTCCTGATATGATCAGAGCTGGAGACAGGATAATGTTGTGATGGAGAGCACAGTTTTTGGACTCAGGCAGACCCAAATTCATGTGTTCATTCCCCACTCCTGTGACCTCAGGCATGTCACATAACTACAGCGAGTACCTATTTTATCATACACTGTCCTTTCTCCATCACAAAAGGTGGGCAGTAATGACACCTTATGGATTTATGTAGCACTTACCCATTTGCTGGGCTTTGAATTCTTTAGGGAATGAAATGAAATACAAGTAAATACATATTCCATCAACATTCACTCAACATTTACTCAACATTTATTAGTGGCTACCATCTTTTTGCACAGTTTTGCACACTCCTACATTGCAGTAGGTCTGTGACAGCATGCAGGGGGTACTACACATTACTAGGGCTCATATATGGCACTTACTGTCAGTCCATTGGGAATGCCAGTATGCAGGCTTATGGTGGCCACACAGTGAGCTGCATGCAGTAACTGGCTTCAAGGTACATACTGGGTCCTAAAGGAAATAAAAGAAGTTTTGGTACTTTAGAGGAGAGGAGACTGAGGAAAGTGTCACAGAAGGGGCTGCGTTTATGTCAGCCTCAGAGGACCAGTAGGAATCGGCAGAAGAGGGAGAGGAGGCTGCAAGGCCATTTTGTGAAGGGAAAAAGCAAATACCAAGGCAGGCCTGGCACTGGGGTGCTTCTGAGAAGACGGGTGTTTCAACACCTTGGAACCCCCTGATGCCCAACAACTGCTGAAGGGCAGACTGTACCACATCAGGCTCCTGGACGCATCCATGGTTAGTTCAGAGAGCTGGTTCAAGATCCCCCATGGCAGTGTATGTCACACTCAGTTCCTAAAGTCCTTGTCCTTATTGATTTCTCATCCTTCCAGAAGGCAAGTATACTCATGGAAGTTTAGAGTGACCAATAGTGACAGCTGGGAAGCTTCCCATAGGAACTGGACCATTTCCAAAAATCTCTCATTCCTTTAGTCACAAGACTATTTCTCTTTGACATTTTTGAACCAGTCTGTAAGGGCCTGTCAGTATGAATCAGAATATGAGCCTTTTGTATTGGAGAAATTAAAATATTTTGATCTTATCAGTGGTTTTATTTTTTTAATTTTTTTTGCGTTTTTTAGGACTACATCCATGGCATATGGAAGTTCTAGGCTAGGGGTCCAATCAGAGCTGCAGCTGACAGCCTACGCCACAGCCACAGCGACACAGGGTCTGAGCTGCATCTGTGACCTACATCACAGCTCATGGCAATGCCGGATCCTTAACCCACTGAGGGTGGCCAGGTATTGAACCTGTGTCGTCATGGATCCTAGTCCGGTTCGTTACTGCTGAGCCATGACAAGAACTCCTTAATTTATTACTTTTAAATTGATAATCTGTGTGTATTTATAAGAAGGTTGAGTCACATTGCAAAATTCTAGCAACAGAAATAACTTGTTTTTAAATTGTTAATTTGTATATATTTATCAGAAGTTTCAATCACATTGCAAAATTCTAGCAACAGAAAGAAATCCCAGTGGATTCTTGCATCCCCTACTAGGTGCACTGTTCTTCCCTCTCTCTTCCATTTCCTCCCACCTGGCTTTTCTGCACCCCATGGTTTCTTCTTCAATCTATATGGTCTCTCCTCTGAGAGTGGGCTTCACAGATGTTCCATTTTTTACAAATTGGGTTTGTGGCAGCCTTGACTTGAGCAAGTCTTTTGGTGCCATTTTCCCAAAAGCATTTGCTCACTCTGTGTCTCTGTGTCACATTTTGGTAATTCTCACAATACTTCAAACTTTTTAATTATTATATTTGTTATAAATATAAACTTTAATTGGATGAGGAGTTGCTTCTTATGCATGAGCAAAGAAAGTGATCTCTTGAGATAAAATCAAGATGAAATTATACAACTCTAGTGAGTATAATTTAGCCATGTTCAAATGCCTTAATTTTTAAACACTGAAGTATGATTTACTTGCAGTGTTGTTTTAGTTTCTGGTATACAGCAAAATGATTCAGTTTTGTGTGTGTGTGTGTGAATGTGTGTGTATACACACACACACATATATTCCTTTCCACTATAGTTCATTATAAGATAATGAATATAGTTTCCTGTGCTACACAGTAGGACCTTATTGTTTATTTTATATATAGTAGTTTTTATCTGCAATTCCCAGACTCCTAATTTATCCTCCCTGCCACCCACCCCCGTCCCAACCTTTACCCTTTGCCAATCTATTTCTGGTGAAGATTATGCAAAGATTGTTTAAATGACAGCAAAGGACTTAGAATATGACATCAACTTATTTGCTAAAGCAGAGGCAGGTGTGAGAGGACTGACTTCAATTTTGAAAGTAGTTCTACTGTAGGTAAAATGCTAGGAAACAGCATTGAATGCTAGATAGAAATTATACATGAAACGAAGAGTCGATTGATGTAGCAAACTCCAGTGTTATTTTAAGAAATTTCTATAGCCACCTCCACCTTCAGCAAGCATCACCCTCAACACTGAGGCAAGGTCCTCTACTAGCAAAGCGATTACAACTCCCTGAAGGCTCTGCTCTGATGATGCTTAGTGATTTTTAGCAATAAAACCTTTTTTCATTCAGCTATGTATGTTGTTTTTTTAGACATAATGCTCTTGCACACTCATTAGACCGCAGTACAGTGTAAACATAACTTTTATATGCACTGGAAAACCAAAAATTGGTGTTATTCACTTTATTTCAACTTTTCTCTCATTGCAGTGGTCTTGACTCAAACCTAAAATATCTCTGAGATCTGCTAGTATTGCTAGTGGGAATAAAGTTGGCACAACTCTAACGAGTATAATTTAGCCATGTTCAAATGTCTTAATTTTAAAAAATTGAAGTACAGTTGACTTACAGTGTTGTGTTAGTTTCCGGTGTACGGCAAAGTGATTCAGTTGTATGTATTTGTATGTGTATGTGAATTCTGATTCTTTTCCACTATAGTTTATTATAAGATAATGAATATAGTTCCCTGTGCTATACAGTAGGACTTTGCTGTTTATTTTATGTATAGTAGTTTTTATTTGCTATTCCCAAACTCCTAATTTATCCCCTGCCACCTTTCCCCTCCTTTGGTAATGATTACATTTGTTTTCTATGTCTGTAAGTCTATTTCTGTGTTGTAAATAAGCTCATTTATATAAAGCTTTTAGATTCCAAGTGTGAGACCACATAATGTTTGTCTTTCTCTGTCTCACTTACTTAGCTTAATATGATAATCTCTAGGTCCACCCACATTGTTGCAAATGGCATTATTTCATTCTTTTCTGTAGCTGAGTAATATTCCATTGTACATATGTGCCACATCTGCTTTATCCATTCATATGTTAATGGACATTTAGGTTGATTCCATGTCTTGGCTTTTGTAAATACTCCTGCTATGAATATAGGGGTGTGTTTATCCTTTCGAATTTGAGTTTCCTCTGGATATGTGCCCAGGAGTGGGATTGTTGGATCATATGGCAATTCTATTTTTAGTTTCTTAAGGAGCTTCCATACTGTTTTCTATAGTGGCTGTACCAATTTACACTCCTACCAGCATTTATTATTTGTAGACTTTTTGATGATCATCATTCTGACCTGTATGAGGCATTATGTCATTATACTTTTGATCAGATACCTTAATTTTGAATACCAGGTGGCAAGGTGATGCCACTTCTAGGAATGTCTATTAACTAAATCTTTTGTTTGTTTGTTGGTTCGTTTTTATAGGGCTGTACTCACAGTAAATGGAAGTTCCCAGGCTAGGGGTCCAATTGGAGATACAGCTGCTGGCCTACGCCACAGCCATAGCAACTCAGGATCTGGGCTGTTTCTGCAACCTACACCACAGCTCTCACAGCTCACAGCAATGACAGATCCCCCACCCACTAAGCAAGGCTAGGGATTGAACCTGCATTTCAAACTTCAAACCTTTGAACTTCCAACTTCAAAACGAGTCACATTTGTTTCTTTTGGGCCACGATGGGAACTCCTTAAATATTTATCTTAAAGATTTAACCGTAAGTACAAACTTGGACCCTTGTTTAAAAGAATACAAAGTTGAAGAAGAAACTTCTAACTAGTATTAGTATGGACTATCATAAATTACGGTATATCAAAAAGGGGACCTACTATATGGTATGGGGAACTCTGCCCTATAGTCTGTGATCATCTATGTGGGAAAAAGAATCTGAAAGAGAATGGATGTGTGTACATGTATAACTGAATCACTATCTTGTACACCAGAAATTATCACAACCTTGTAAATCAACTATACTTCAATAAGCTATTTTAAAAATGAAAGAAAGAAAAGAAAAATGCTGGCTTATATTTACTGTCACTGAAAAAAAAAAAGTCCATGCCCTTATGTCGGGTGACCAAAGAAGATTATCAAATGGCATATTGAATGTGATGTCATTCAAGTTAAAAAAAAATGAACTTACTCTTATTAGCTACAGTTATAAGCATAGATATATATGTATAGATAGATGAGTGTTTTATTCTTTTCTATACTTTTTGAAGTGCTTTTTTTCACATATATTACTTTTAAAATCAGAAAGAAAAGGGTGATTTTTCTACTTTACAAAGAATAGCTGGCCCCAGATCTCCATAAGCAGATTCTCTAGGAACCATCTTTAATGTAAGTATTTGTCAACCTAGAGTCTAGAGTACGGACTGGTGTTAAGAACTCCCTAAGTAATGTCCACCTTGAGAGATGGATTAGGCTTGTCCCCAGGAAACCTGGAAACAATTTCCCTCTCTCTGCTCTGCTTGGGGAGGGAGTTATCCTCGGCAGATTCCTGAAAAATAATACCTAGAAGTTGGGCACTGTGGGTTCTATCCCCTTTTCCTCCAGTTGTGCTAGGCTTATCATCTGCGTTTAAAAGAAGTCCAGATGTTATGGTCACTGATAGTATTTAGTACATGCATTTATTGTCTGATAAGGACCCAGCTGCTTCTTGTGGTCCAAATAAGCCCTTTTCCTGCTATAATTCCTTCACGGTGACTGAAATCTTGCTTTCAGTATCTTCAGCATGTAGGTGGGACAAGGAAAGCTCATTAGAGAGCTGCCCACTGCTCCTTGTATCTGCAATTCATTCTGTAGCATGGAGCTTAATACAATCTTTCCTCCACACGGTCCATTGAACATTGAGAATTTCAGATCTGAATTAGAAAAGGAATTACATGAACAGTCATATATTCAGCCCTTATTAGGCTTTTCCAGAATCCCATTATGCCAGAAGAAAGAAGAGGCATGGTTTTTCTTTTGCAACTCTCATTTCTCTGTGATATCCTCTTTTGTTGGGATCATAATTAAGGGCAAATGTAGGCATTAATAAGTGTTTATCATTTTATAGTTTACTATGTGCTTTTGCATTCATTCAACCCTTTATCATCACTCTCTGAGTCTGGTTTTATAATCACCACCATTTTCCAGGTGAGGAAACTGCAGCATATAGAAGCTAAGTGACCCGCCCAAGTATTAGTATTAGTCAGGACCTCTTTGGTTGAAAATCCAGAAGAACAAATTCATCTTCCTTAAGCAAAAATAGTGATTTAGTAACTTGTGTAACTATAAGTCCAAGGGTAGGGCTTGTTTCGGGCTCAGATGAATCCAGGTGCTCAAGTAGTACTGGCAGATTCACGGTCGATGTCTGGGCTCTGTTTTCTCTGTATTGCCTTCATTCTCAGTCCCAGCAGATTCTTTCTATACAGTGTGGAGTGACCCCTACAACTCCAGGCTGTGTCCTATTAGCTTAGCAACCCAGCAGAAAGACATCTCCCCAGCAGACATAGTCCCCACCTATTTTATCCACATTCCCATGACTGACTATTGTTGGGCCCATTCTGGTTCTTTTGCCTAGCCTTGCACCTGTCGCTGTGCCCAAGAAATGGAATGTTCTGATTGGCAGGCTATGGATGGGGTGAGGTCAGCCCCACAGTAGATTATGTGAAATGAGTATGAGGAAGGAGGTTCTTCAAAGTGAAACCTGGTGCTATTTGCAGAAGGAGCATGCACAGAAGGCAGACAGAAGCACTAACTCTTTCCTATACTGACCTGGAGAACTAATAAATAGTGGCTAGCCCTCCCCTCAGAAGGCCAGAGTATGACACCTAGCCTCTGAGAGCCTCTGCAGGAATCTGAAGGAAGACGAGAACCCATAGGCTATGAAAGTTCTCTCTGATCCCTGACCCTTAAACTATTTGACCGTTAGATTATCTGGATATCCTTGAATCCATATATGCATTTGTTAATCTCCTTAGAACTAATACCTATGTCATGACTTGTTTGCATGAGTACTTTTTAAGCTTGTATGTATAGCTATGATTAGTAAAATATAAATTCACTTTAATTCACAGTGCGTTTTGGTCACTTATATTTATTTTTAATACATGCAAAATGTTCAGCTGTTATCCTGTTCAGGGTTTCTAGAAATTTTTCACCTCTAAAAGCGGGGTCTTCAACTTCAAATTACTTAGGAAGTCCTAGAATATAGAAATAGAAGTTCCCGTCATGGCACAGTGGAAACAAATCTGGCCAGTATCCATGAGGATGTGGGTTTGATCCATGGCCTTGCTCAGTGGGTCAGTGATCTGGCATTACTCTGAGCTGTGGTGCAGGTAGCAGACATGGCTTAGATCCCACGTTGCTGTATCTATGGCATAGGCTGGCAGCTGTAGCTCTGATTCAACCCCTAGCATGGGAACTTCCATATGCCACAAGTACAGTCCTAAAAAGAAAAAAGAATATTGAAATAATGAAAGACCACTTGAACAATGGTTAGGAGCCCATCTCAGCCATTTTTTCTAGTGACTTCACGTTCCTTGGGCCTCTGTTTCCTGACCTGTACTATGGACATAAACTCTCCTGCCCACTTAAGCTTATACTGAAGCTCTTGTGTCCAAGTGGAAGTGGAACTGCTATCAAGTATTTTTTTTTAACTTGTAAAATACTGTCATTGATGTTTTATTTTTATTTGACTTCATGTTCAAGGATATTGCTCTTAATGTGTCCTGTAAACCGCTAATGGCTCCCAGTGCAAAATGTGCTTGTCCATTTCTAATATGATTATGTAAATCAATGCAGGTCTCTCTGTGATTAAAAAAAACAGGAGGCTTATAGATTTTTTTAAAGATACACTTCTTCCAGTGGTATATATTCCAGGAAGCTTATTTTATCTTTGTTATACCCAAAGCACATTAGTGATTGTAAACAGTGATCCATCATTTCAATTTTCTTTTGACTTTTCTTTTACAGTATAACATAGAAACGTGCATATATTCTAAGTACACTCTTGAATTTCACAACTGAACACATTTGCGCATTCAGCACCCAGATCAAGAAAGAGAACATCAACTAATTTCCAGAAGCACACTCTTTGGACCCTTTCCAGTTACTACCCCCTTAAAGATTAGGTCAATTGACTTCTCATAGCACAAATACGTTCCATTTGTTTCTTTAGCACATCTAAATGGACTTACTCTCTTTTTGTCAACATTGCATTTGCAAAAGTTAACCATTTTGTTATTTGCAATAACAGATGGTATATTTTTTATTGCTGCATAGTATTCCTGCATGTGTGTGTTTGTGTGTGTGTGTGTGTGTACATATCTGTCACAATCTATTTTATTCATGTGTATTTGAGTGGTTTCTACTCTAGTACTATTCCCAAAAGCACTGCTGTTGATATTCTTTGGGTTGTACACATATGTACATGACAAAGTTCCCATGACTGACTATTGTTGGGCCCATTCTGGTTCTTTTGCCAAATAGTTTAAGGGTCAGGGATCAGAGAGCAAAGTTCAGTCACGGGAATGTGGTCACAGAGAATGCCTAAGTCCAGACTTAGTAGATACTGCCAATAGTTTCCTGAAGTGGATGTACTTATATGCATTGCCATGCTTGCTAATATTTGGGTTTTCTGTCTCTCTAATTCTAGCTATTCTAGTGCATGTGCATACTTTTAACCTGCAATTTGCATGGTGGCTTTAATTTGCATTTTCATGATGAGTAATGAAGTTGAAACATTTTTTTCATATGTTTATTGGCCATTTAGCCATTCTCTTTTGTGGGCATTTTTTCAAATATTTTGCTCCCTTTTTTTTTTTTTTTTTGGTTCGGTATCTCTTTCTTATTGGTTTGTATGGAGAGGTCAAACATTTGCTGTGCCTATTTCATCAGTGGGGAATTTCTTAAGTTTTAATATTCACTTTTAATATAAAATCCATTAAACATCTCCCATTCATCATGTCATTTCATTAATTATCCATTCTTAGTAGAGAACTTTATTGAGTACCCTATCTTTGCAAGGACAATGCTAGCTATTAGGTATACAATGGTGAATAAAACAGATCTGGTTCCCACCCATATGGCATCTACTATCTAAAGGAGAGAAAGACAATAAACAAATACACCTGTCACTGAAAGTTGTGGCCAATTATGAAAGTACCATGAAGGGTTCAAACAAGGCGGAGGGATAGAAAGAAGGATTTCTTTTCAGTTTCAAAGACTTCTCTGTCATTTAATCTGAGACCTGAAAGTTGATGAAGATGCAAAGTAAAAGAGAGGGAATATTATTCCAGGCAGATAGAATAGGATATGCTATTCCCCGAGGAGAGAAAACACGTTGCATGATCTGAGACTTAAAAGGAGGTAGTGTGTCTAGAGCATTGGTCAGCAAACTCCTGTAAAGGGTAAAGTAGGAAATATTTTAGGCTTTGCAGACCAGAAGGCCTCTGTTGCAACTATTCAGCTCTGCTCTTGTAGAGTGGACACAGCCATAGACAGTATGTAAACAAATGATCATGGTTCCATTCCAATAAAACTTTGTTTGAAAAAACAGGCAATGGGCTGAATTTGATCCATAGGCCATAATTTGCCAATCCCTAGTGTAGACAGTGGAGAAAAAGGTCAGTCTCTTTCCTGGACTGCTTTCATAAACTCCTGGCTAGACTTCCAGCTTCCAGTTTTTCTTCCCTACAACCCATTCTCTGTGTAGTATCCAGAAGAGATGTTTGAAAGTCCTAAATTACATGATAATACTCTTCTCTGATTAAAACTCTGGCAGCTCTCCGTTAAACGCAGACCAAAATATAAAGCTGAGATGGACTTGGACTAGATGGGGCAGGGATTTTTAGCCATTGATTTGTAGTCTTGATTTCAGAGTGTAACCCTAAACTTGGCCTTCCACCTCTGTGGTTGGTGTCTGTGCTGACCGTGGCCGTGGAAGGGAGGAGAGGGAGCATGACAGAATGTATGGTCTCCCACTGTTCATCAGCTCGGAGCAGTCTCCTCCTCCTCTGAAAACCTACACATATCTTGCTTTGTGTGCATCTCATTGTCTACCTTCTAATAAACATTAACATGGGAAGCCGTCCACCTGCTGTTTTGTCTGCTCTGCCTGTATCCATGGTCCAGCAGTAGAAGGGTGGTACTTGAATGAATGATGGATGTTTATTTTGCTCTATTCTCTTCATGCAGAGTCACTAAGTCATTGGATAAAGGAATGAATAGAGTGGGTTTTGAAGAGAAAAGAAGTACCAAAGATGATCCTGGAGTTTTAGGGCTGAGGGATAGGGACAGGTGTGTCAGCACTGGAAATCGTGAAGTCAGGAGAAGGTCCTCATTTATCAGGTGTCAGACATGGTGGATGTCTGGGGTGGGCCATCAGCAGTGTACAGTGGGCAGGAAGAAATGAGTTGTGGAGCTGGGAGAGATCTGGTTTGAATCATAGGTCAGGGTAAATGAACTGAAACTAGACTTTATTAAATGCTAAGATGGAGAAAGAAAATAGGTCCAAGGACAAAAAGTATGTTGAAAAGTAAGTTGGAAGAAATATAAAAGTTTCCATGAATGGCAAAAATGAATAACTATAATATTTCTAGGTTGCCAAATAATAGTTATTCAAGTGGTGGAAAGCTGAATAGGCCCTCAGGGTCAGTGCTGCAATTATTCACTCACTTTGGTATGGAGTTACATTCAAATTCATGAAATAGCAGGAAAGTCATTAATCTAGATTCTTAACAGTATACTCACTGTTTAAAATTAAAATATTAACCATCTCTTCTTTCTACACTGGACTACTGGGAAAGAGCACAGACTACTGGATTCTCAAAAAACTAGATTTGGAGTCAGGTAGGGCTCGAGGTCAAGCGCTGACCTTGCTAGTCACCTGACCTTAAAAAAATATCTTAGCTGCTCTAAGCTTCAGTTTCCCCTTCTTTAAAGTGGGATGATAATACTGCTTTCCTCAGGGTATAGTTGTAAGGACTCAATGAGATGATCTATACAAAAGGTCCTGGATACAATGAAATAGATGTTAGCTATCATGACTTAAAACCTACCTTCATCATCATCGTAATGACCTGTTTCTGGAAGTCCTTGATTAAAACAGGCCACTCAGCATAATGGCAGGGTTGGTGTGGCTGGCTGGTGGGGACTGAACTCTAGTTCTACCTCTTACAGCTGGGTAACCTGGACACTTAACCTACTCTCTCAGTTTCTCCACCTGTAAAATGGGGAAGATAATAGCATTTCCTTCCCAGGAATGAAAGAGTTAATACATTTAAGGCTCTTATCACATAATAATAAGGCCCTTGTCACATAATAAGTTCTCAACAAATATTGTTTTGTAATTTTTATTATCTTCATGATTAGTATTATTGATATGTAGCCATTTTGAAAACAAGACACAATGCAAATTTTATTTAGTTACTATTCCAGGTCCTCTTGGAAGTGCATCAGAAGGCTGATCATAAAATTCAGTATCTTAATGTCAACAAATGATTTCCGACATCTGTTCTTAAAAGCCCATAAATATGCCCTGATCCGAGTAGCCAGGTTAGTACGAAATTATAGAGGACCTTTAGTGGCATGAAGGAGCTCCCTGGGCTGTGCCCAGTTGTTCTCATCTCCAGCTATGAGTCCCCCTTCCTCCCCTGCCGTTCTCTCCATCCATTGCACCCCTGGTGGAGAGAGCTGCCTTAGAGTCTGGAGAGAGACTTGGACAGTAATCCATAGGGAGCTCGTTCATGTTGGAGCTAAAGATCCACATCAGGCAGCAGGGAGCTGGCAGGCCACTGCAGGAGCGAGATAAATGCTGAGGATGGAGGGGACCCAGAACTGAGCACCCAGCTTTGAGAACATTATAGGAAAAATTATCCTGAAGCAGGGAGCTTTGACCATCTTGACAGAAGTGGCTGATGGGGAATTGCAGAGAAGCAGCCTGGAAAGACACCAGGAAGAGGAATTCCCGCCTCCTACCTGGGAGAGAATTCAGACCCAACTCAGAGATCGGACCACAGAGCCCCTGCAGGGCTGCACAGCAGCATCGGGGCCTCCGAGATGCCTCCTGCATCTCTCCTGCAGCAGCTGTGATCCCAGGCAGTCTCAGTTCTGGGCTTGTCCCTGCTGCTCCCCAGCTGGGGAACTCCCCCAGGCCTTGGTTTCTCAAATATAAACCGAAAATCATAATAGGCTCCACCTCTTAGGATTATTGGTAGGTAACATAGATGAAAAGTGTGTAGAAGAGAGCCTGGCACACGTGCTTGCCATCACCATCATCATTACACTGGGTAATAAAGATAATAAAAATTATAAAACATCGTCATTACAAGGAGCAGGTCTTCAGATGCAGCTTTAGTTCCAGAAAAGTCAAGTGGCAAGGTGAAGTCTTTGGAAGACAGAACAGTGGTTTAAAACAGTGGTTTAAAGAAGAGTCAGAGAGAGCTGTGCTCAGATCCCGCTTCTCACACTTCTTACTACCTTGATGACCTTGCAAAAGTTATTTGGTGCTTGATGCCAGTTTCCTGATCTGCACAATGGGAGTGAATCATACCTGCCTCACACTATTGAGAGGATTAAATGACATAAAGCATGAAAAGCAGCTAGGGCTGTGCTTATATATATGAAGTGATCCATAAATAATAGACATGATAAAAGCCGAGACACAAAACCTTATTCCCAGCTGTGGTGTGAACTCCAAGTGGAGAGGCAGAGGTGTGGAACTGAGCAGGGTCCTGGGATCTGTTGAGTCAGACTCACCCAAAGCGAGGCTTGGAAAAGGCCGTTTCATGCTGCAGTGGTTTGCTGCCATTGCGTCTCCTGCAAAACACTAATAGCTGAAATGAACCCAACTCCTGAGGCTCATCATGAGGGCTGTGTGGGTGCCTATCATTGCCAAGTCAATGGAAGGGAAACTACAGAGAGCTGGGTGGGGTCGAGTCTGCTTTCAGGGTCACCCAGGAGACAGTGGCTATTCTTTAAGTAGGTCATGGCCCCTCTGTCTTTGGGGTAAAGACACCCACATTCCCTCATGACTAACACAACATTCTTTGCCCTTATTGCTGGGGGCAGGGGGAAAGGAGAGAGAGAGATTCATAAGGGAATTAACAAACAAGCCAAAGAAAATTCTCTTCTGCCTTTTAATTATAGAAGAGTGATTGCTATGCTAATCATAATCAGCATCAAGGTCAAAAGTTTCCACCACTCCAGAATGAACATTTAAAAAATAAATTAACCAGAATACCAATGCTATTTCTGAGCTCCCAACTCACATGCGTGGAAACAGAATGTTGTATCTTTTAAGTGTCTTTTAAGAGGAGCCATATAATGCTCATACGCTGATTGAACAAATGTCACTCCACCAATTTGCTAATGCCCAAGGCAGAGGGGAACTGCTAAGAGGCCTGTGAGTGAGTGTGATTGTCTAGACTGCTAAGGTGGAGACTGGTCATTTGTTGATCTGGTTTCATCCTTGGTGGGTGTCTAGGACATGCTGAAAGTATTCACATCTCGGGGTGACGGAAATATACTTGTATATGGAGAATTCTAATTCATTTCCGTTTGCTCCTGTGTATTGGTCTCTTCACTACAATAAAATAACCCTTAAACGTCTGTAATTTTACGAGGCTAGAACCTTACCTCACATCATATTCAAAAGTAGATTCCAACTGTAAAATAAAGCAAAATAAAAGTTGAAGGATTTTATCGATACAATGAAATATTATTCAGGCATAAGAAGAACTGGAGCACTGATACCCGCTACAGCCTCGATGAACCTTGAAAACATTGTGCTCAGTAAGATCAGCCAGACCCCAAAGGTCTCATATACAGTATAATTCCATTTACATGAAATATGCAGAACAGGCAAGTCTATAGGGACAGAAGGCAAATGAGTGGTTTCCAGGGGCTGGGATGGGAGACAACAGAGAGGGACTGTTAACGGGTATGGGGTCTCCTGTGGGGTGAGGGAGGTGTTAGGGAACCAGACAGAAGTGATGGTTATGCAATATTGTGAGTGTCCTAAGCGTCACTCAGTTGTACAATTTAAAAAAATGTGCGATGGCTAATTTACAAGAAATCAACTTCCATTTTTAAATAAGTCGAAGGATGTTAGAATATAGAGTGATACCTGTAAAATCTTGGAATGGGGAAGCACCTTCTCAAGTAAGTCAGAGACCTCAGAGCTATCCCGCAGAAAAGGAGCCCGTTTACACCTGTGAACTAAAAGCATCTGCAGAGCCAAAAATACCATAACTAAGGTAAAAAGACAAATGGTAAACCTGAAGAAGGTGCCGCAAGACAGGAAAAGGTGTAACATGGCGACTCATCAAAATTTTCTTCAAATCAATGAGAAAAAACAACAAGCTCAGATCAAAAAAATGGACAAGGATACAAATAAGCTGTTCATAGCAGGTGAAATATAAATGATGGTAAATGCTTTGGAAAACCGTTCAGTTAGTAGTCAAGGAAAAACAAAAAGAGGAAAAAAGACAATTTCTTGCCAATTCATTTGGCAAAAATTAAAAAAGGAAACTGTTTTTTTGGTGACGTAGAGAGAAGGCAAAATCAAATCTAGATAGGGATGTGACAGGCCAAAACATGCTTGGAAAATAATCTCGGGGGATCTGTCCAAATTGAAATGTGCATGCTTTTAATCCAGCAATTCTATGCTTCAAAGGCCACTCTAAGCATAAAAATATGTGTACTTTACAAGAATTTTTTTTATCGTCACATTGTTGATAACACAGTAATAAGGAACTATCTGAATGTCCATCCAATGGTGAACAGTTAAGTCTCTACTGATATATCTATATCTTGGAATATTAAGCAACTGTTAAAAATAATGTGTTATAGGTATACTTATTGATGTGGAAAGCTGTTTGGGTTATATGGTTAGTTTAAAAAAAATCAAGTTTCAGAGAAATATTTTTTAGTAATATGAGAAAAGAAATTACTGTATGTGGCTTCTCCCCGGAAAAAGAGTCCTGGACTTTCCCACTGGTGTATGAGAAGGTCCAGAAATCACAGTGAAATTAGTCCTTAGTGCTGGTCACAGGGAATATATAGCTACACATTTGTTAGCAGGTCAGGCTGCGTGTCCAGGCTCACACCTGCTTTTCTGAGCCTGGAGCCAAGAGGGAAGGAAAACAGACCCAGTGGCAGGGGCTGAGAAACAAAGGAGTATTTTTTTATTTTTTTGTATACACTTCTGTACCCTTTAAATATGTTTGGTGAGTATGTATCATTTTTGCAATTTAAGGACAAATAGTTACTCCAAATAATAGATATTTAAGTAATAACTCTGATTTATATATTCTACAGTTATCTTTTATAAGTTGCAGACACTTTTAATGGCCGGTATGTAGCTGTGATTACTTAGAATTTCTTTAAAAGAACATGAAAATGGCAGATATAACGTTTTACCTAATATTTTACCCCTGGTCACCAGAGACAATGGCAGAATAAAGAAAGGAGGCTCTGGGAGGCTTTCAGATTTGCCTGAGGGCTCAGAGTTCACCCCACCCCACGTCTGATCTGATGCATAAAGCCCTGTTTCTGTGTCTGGGATCTACTGGGATGCGTAACATCCTGGGTTCTCCTCCTGCCTACACATGGCTCATTCTGAATTCGAGAAGCTCTGTTCTCTTGAAAATCCTACCCAAGGTCTGCATGGCTGAAGTTGTTCAGAGCACAGCCTTGCAATCAGAGAGGAGCAGGGTTGTGCCCTGGCTCCACCACTTACCACTATGTGATCTTGTGCAGGTTGCTTAACCCTCTGGGCCCCCATTTCGTCATCTGTAGAAGAGGGTCATGTTCCCTAACTGACACAGTCAGGAGGATTAAATTAAATCTTGTCTGCTGAATGCCTGGCACAGAGCTTGGCATGTTATGGACTTTCAATAAATGGTGGCTAATCTGGTTGGTCCTGGAGCCACGAGAAGAAATGGCTTCGGTCTGTTTTAACATATGGCTCAGAACTAGCACTTTCATTTGCTAATTCAGCCACTCATTCATTCATTCATTTTCCTTTTTTTTTTTTTTTTTGTCTTTTTAGGGCTGCACCCGAAGCATATGGAGATTCCCAGGCTAGGGGTCTAATCGGAGCTGTTGCTGCCAGCCTACGCCAGAGTCACAACAACGCCAGATCTGAGCCACTTCTGCGACCTATACCACAGCTCACGGCAATGCTGGATCGTTAACCCACTGAATGATGGCAGGGATCGAACCCACAACCTCACGGTTCCTAGTCGGATTCGTTTCCGCTGCATCACAACGGGAATGCCTCATTCATTTTCAATTCATACATATCCAAAAGGCTTACCATGCCTGCAGGGCTCTGTGTAGTCAGGCTGCTCACTCCCAGCATCTGTCTGTTAACCCTTTTATTTACCTCCCACTATTCCTCTCTCCTTACTCATCCACTGCAGCTACACTGGCCTCCTTGCTGTTCTTAAACACGTGGAGCATGCTCCTGCCTCAGGGCTTTTGCTCTGATTGTTGGTTCTTCTTAGAATGGTCTTCTCACCTGTCACTCACATCATTTATCTACCTGCTCAATGTCACCCAATGAGCGAGCGAAGCCATCCCAGACCACAGCACCACTGCCCATCATTCTCAATTTCCTTGCTCTGCTTTATTTTCTTCAAAGCACTGACATCTCTCTGTTTTTGTCTATCTCCCCCAATTAAAATACAAGTCTCAGAGTAATGGGGACCTTTTTTCCTTTGTGTCCTCAATGCCTTGTAGGAGAACCCACATCCAGTAGGCACTCGCTAATAGTTGTGGGGTCAATATGTAATCCACAATGTGGGAGTCCTTCCTGTGAGCTAGACGTGCTGGTAGAGAGAGGACTGAAAGCAGCACGGTGCTTTCTGCTGCAGTTATAACAGTCCTATCCTGACACAACACGGTTTTAATAAGCCAGCTAGCAGACTGTCATAGTAAATGTTGTTTATGTACAAGGCATCTTTATGCCGAGGGTAATAAAACAGCCCTGCGCTGCCAAAATCCTCTAGTTGAGTGACTGGTTAACTGTTAGACCATAAATAATTTGAGTTGGCAAGAAACATTCTCACTTCTGCGTGTGGCGGTACACTGTGACTTCTCCAAATCCCATCTGACACGTTGGAATATTATAGGCTAAATATGCAGCACTAAGTGGACTTGGGCCTGGTGTCGTGGGCCTGAGATAAGGAGGGAACACCAGACAAGGGAGGGGTTTGGGGCTGTCCACACGGCCAAGTTCACGGGCTGTGTTCACCATGTGTGCTTGTGCAGCAGCAATGTGAAGCCACTGCTTTGCCCCATCCAGGGGGCCCTGAGGGTGCTGTGATGGAAGGGACTCCCTGTGACTGTCATCAGGGGCTGGACAGTGACCACCGCTCTGTGCTGCTAGCGCTTGGGCAGCCTCTTTATACTAAGATCGCTGACCTGACGGTGGATATTTCATGTCCTCAGCATTTCCAACAGTGTGGGGTTGGAGCAAAACAGACCTGGGTTTAGGCAAATAGGCTTGGCTCATTTCTAGCCATGTGACCTTGACCAAGTTAGTTGACATTTCTGAGCCTCAGTTTGTCCAACTCTAAAATAGGGTGAAAACGATTACAGTTTCATGAGGAAGGCTACACATGATGAGGCATGTGAGCCTTTCTTTGGTACGGTGCCTGGCACATCGCTGGGGCCCAGTTTTTATAACCGTAGTTGTGCAAATGAGCACTGACATCTGATTTAAGAATCCCCTCCCGTATCCTAAACGAACGGTGGCCTGTGTGTCACAGAAGACAGACATGAAACAGACATAAGACAGATGTGGACCTGTCACTGCAATTGTCTGCAGGCGTGTCCTGATGGGACAGAGGATCCCGTGTAATAGAGAGCATTCGGTGACGCTCCATTCACTTCGCCACCAACCGATTCAGTTACAGTTTCAACCATGTCGACCTCGTGGTTCCCGCTGTGCGTGGACATGTTAGAGCAAGAGCCGCAGCCTGGGGTGGGAGTAAGGTCTCCATACGACTGTGACATGGCCTCAGAGGGCCCTTCCCCTTGGAACCTGGGTTTCTTAATTTCACACTAAAGATGTTGGCCAGAAGTTTTACTTTTTTATTTTTTATTTCTTTGGCTTTTTACGGCCGCACCTGAAGCATATGGAGATTCCCAGGCTAGGGGTGCAATCGGAGCTTAGCCACTGGCCTACACCACAGGCACAGCAATGCCACATCCGAGCCATGTCTGTGACCTACACCACAGCTCAAGACCCACTGAGCAAGGCCAGGGATCGAACTTGCATCCTCATGGATACTAGTCAGATTTGTTTGCACTGAGCCACGATGGGAACTCCCAGAAGTTTTAAGCAGTCTTTACAGCACCGTGGACCCAGACCCCCCTCTGTTAGATACAGATCCACTGTCTGAGTTAATCTCTGAAACCAACAGATCTAGAACATGTATTATTATCATTGAGGATTTATATTAACTGGGATTAAATATTACATATATATGATTAAATACATTAAATAAGAATCCCATTAAAATAGGATTCACTAAATGGTAGCAAGCAGGAACACTGGAATTTTCCATTCATCCCCAATGCGCCTCTAGAGAGCTAATAGTTATCTTAAAGGTAGAATTGTGTGAAGACAGCCACATCTGCGTATGGACTTTGATTTTGCTCCTGTCTTTATCTTCATGGTCCTCAACTGTAGCTTATGTAAGATTTGCTCTATGTGGTTGGCAATATAAAATACACATTCTTCTGCAACATTTTTAATGGTATTTTGCTCACATACAATTTTCCTCTTACTGTAGAATGTAGCCTCCTAGTAGCACAGGGCCTCACAATGGAGAAACAGAAGAAAACACTGAACCAGATGATTTCTGCTGTTTCTTCCCTGCCCAGAAAATAAAGGTACCAGCAGTGGCTATTTTAGAATAAGATAGTGAAAATCAAATTAGGTCACATCCCTAAAACCACCGGGCACACTGTCTCACAGGAGTGGGAGGTGCTAGAATGCCCAGGGGCAGGTTGTAACACAGACATTTTTGAAGCATCTGAGCCACACCCCACATCTGCAGCCAGGGTGGGAGAGGGACCTGGAGAGGGCCGCCTTTGAAAACCCTGATGTGGGAGGAGCAGTGGAGGAAGGTGGGGCTGTGGGCCTGTGGAGCTGAGCTGGGGAGGGGGCCGGGGCTGGGCGCTGCCTCAGGGACTGCGGGGCTGGACCAGTAGAAGAGGGATTCATTCCCTTTTCCCTTTGCCCTAGTCCCAGAGGGCTAGGAGCTTGGTGGGAGGGCGGTGTGGGGTAGGCTTCAAGAATCTAATCCAAACCTGGGTGTGTGGCTCCGGGCATCTTACATCGTGTCTCCCCTGATGACTGTCCACTCCTCCTGCCTTGAAGGACCCCATGTTCAGTCTCAGGCCGGGTCACCTGTCAAGGGGGCACCCCAGCCAGTGGCTCTCAGGGTAGCTGCACCTCAGAGGGCTTTGAGGGAAGTGCTTATAGGGGCAGCAAAGGCAGCCAGACCTTCCAGCTCTGGACCCTTGGGCTAGATTGATGGGGTCAGTCCCTGAAGGCTCTAGACATTGTCTTGGCGGGTCTTCTATTATGGGTTCAAATCTTGGCTCTGCTTCCTAGCTCTGTCACAGAGAGGTGGGGCTGACAGCATGCACTTGTGGGGAAATGACCTTTTCAACGTTTTGAAGAAGCTTGAGGCTGTGACAGCGTTCAGGATGAGGGGGAGGCTTCTCTGAGACGGAGTTTGGTTCAAGAACCAGCAGAGTCTGATGTCGACACACATCCCTGCAAAGAAAAGCGCAGAGAACGTTCTATACTTTCTGAAATGGTGACATAAGCGCTACGTTTAGAAGGGCTGTGGCATAGCTAAACTGAGCTCCTGGGATCCAGGATGGCCTGTCTTCCCTGGATAGTGAGCAGCCACCTGTCCCACAGTGGGCACAGCTGCCAGTGCCCCTGACCTTATACTGTGTGTGTGTCTGTGTGTGCGTGTGCATGTGCGTGTGCATGTGTGTGTGTGTGCGTGTGTGTATGTGTGTGTGTTGAAGTGGTGCATCTCTTCATGTTGATCTGAAGCCCAGCAGAAATCTTATCCTTATATTCACTCCATGGGTCGGTGTGAAAATTAAATGAAGCCATGAATACAAAGCATTTGGCACAGTCTCTGGAATATATTGTGTCTAATTAGCGGAAGTTGTTGCTGTTGTTGTTTCATTTGGTGGGATTTGCTGGGAGGGGGAGTGAGTGGCAGGAGGGTGAAGTTACCCAGTTCAGGGTCTGATTCCTCCTTTACTGCTGAAATCCCCGAGGCAGGGAAAGACAAGACTGTGGTGTCCAGTCTGTCTCGAACAGGGTTCAAGTTCAAGATTCCCTTTCTTCCCCCAACTTAGGGTCTCTCGTAGTCTTGAAGGATGTTTAGCAGAGTTTAGGGAGGAGGTGGGAAGAGTCGCCCCTCACAAACCACAAAGAGCAGACACCGCCTTTACCCCCAGGCCTGGCTCTGTCCCGTGTGTTCTTGGACTTGTCACCTTGGTTTAGAGAAATGAACGCCTTTCTTTCATCTGGTGACTCTGGGGATTTCTTTCCTAGTTCAATGCCTGCATGCGTGACCCAAATTGCTGTCACCTCCTGCCATTACCTTTTAGTTTTGCTGAAAAAGAAACATAAACCAGACCCGAAGCCCATGGGTTCCTTGCTGGCCTAGCAGGATTTGCTCGCCCCTCAGTCTGAACAGACAATAGGAGAGGTTTTGCCCTCATCTATTTTCTGGGTCAGTGTCTGACAGCAGTACTTTGCTCCCAGCCTTCAGCAATGGGAAGTGACAAGGACATTTTCCTGGCAATACAGGTCACAGTCCTAGACGGGGCTGGCATGCGTGTTTACAGACCCCAGACAGGACCAACACCCAGATGACAGGTACCAGGCCCAAAGACTCTTGGGAATATCGTCCTTTGTATCTCTTCTCTGTCAGTTAAGTGTTTGGATCTGGTTGTTAGCACCAGAGCCCAAGCCTGGCTGACCTTTGCAAAGGATGAGCCCTGGCTGAGAAAAGAGAGACAGCTCTCAGAACCAAGGAAAGAGATGGATAGCCAGGCCTCAGAAAGGACTGGAATGGGCAGAGGACTGAGGCAGCAGAAGGGCCACCCATGGGCCCCATGGTGCACATGATCCAGATTTCCTGGAGACAGGCTGATTGACCCAGCAGGATCGCAGGCCCAGTGGAAAGTGGAGCAATTCCACAGAGGAAATCTAGGTTCTCATACCACAGAGGGAGTGAAGGGCTGGTCAGAAAAGGCAGTGGTGCCCACTGAAAGGACAGCCGCCAACCCTCCCTCTGAGCCCCATGGGTGCCTTTCTGCATAAGTACTCCAGACCAGGTCAACCAGGTGCTGCCGTCCCCTAGAGAAGGTAAAAACATTCCATGAGGCCTGACCACCTGTTCTGAAGTCTGTCAACAGCTAGGTTCAAAAGGCACATCTACATTTCTGCATGTTGCACACAAGCCCAGCAAGACTAAATCTGGCTGTATTTCTTTCTATCTAACCTCAACCTCTTTGTCTGCTGAGTAAAAACTTTCTTATAAATCATGATCTGTGGGCAGGGTGGGATAAGAAGAACGAATCTTGTATTGAGAGCCAGAAGGCCTGCTTGTCTCCTGGGCCTCAGTTTTCTGGTCTGAGAAACGGGTAATCATTTCCTGGACCACCTCACAGGAAGGAGGAGAAAATGAGTACTCTTGAAATTTTTTTGTAAACTCTTGTTTATGACGTTTCTGTAAAGAGAAAACCTGATCACTCTCCAAGAACAGCAGTGGGCATGGAGGTAATTCATCAAGGGACAGGCCACCTGGAAAACAGTGGAGGGACAAACAGCAATCTGTTACCTGAAAGGCAAGTTTCAATAATAATTACTGAGATTCTCAATCTAACGCTGGAAAGCAGGAGTCACAAGGAGCAAAAGAAATAAATTTGAGAGTAACTAACGATGGAAACCAGATGTCTTTCATCCATTTATTAGTTTATTCACTGAATAAGTGAAGCATCATCTGTTACCTGATAGACATTTTGCTGAATACTGGGGTCATGGGGGTGAGTAAAACATCATCTCCTAACAATCCAAGAGGAAAGTTTGGAGTTTTGTCCCTAAGGAATATGTTCAGAATCAGTCATATTTAGATGGCTGCTAAAATAGAGGCAGTCATCCTGATGGTTTGTTAAAGAAGCTGGTTGGGGGGAGATCATACATAGTCTCGTGATGCTTTGAATCTTGGCTTCCCTGCTGGTGGCCTCTGAGGCAGAACCTGAGTCCCCTCCGCAGAGAAGGGTCCCACTGGGAATCTCTTTAAACTCGCTTGAGCTAGGAGCTACCAAGATCCCACAAAGCAAGGGGAAGTCTATCTGACTACAGAACCTGAATAAAAATCTGAATAAGGGATCACCCTTTTCTCTCTTGTCTTTGCGACTGAAGTGCCTTAACCTTTAGAATCAGCTATAATTTTAACACCTACATTCAGTACGTAATTATGGCAGGGTGGCTGATGTATAATGTATGAGCTAGTATATAACTTCAATTAAACCAGTATTTTTCAAGTTTGGATTTAACTTTAGTTTGATCTACTTGAGAAAGTAATTGGAAACCCAAGCTAGTTTTCTGCATGTCCCATCCTTTTTAGCCGAGTGGACTCACTAAGAGAGATGATTTTAATTTCCATGTTGTTAGGGGAATCATTGCGATTATAACCTACTTATCAGAAGCAGTTTACAATTGGGTAATCACTGTGATTGTTCGGCTACTTTCTGAGAATGGATTCAGTTACCTCTGTGTACCTTTGATCAGACCATTCTCTAAGAATGGGGATGATTGATTACTCTATTATTTGACTGACCAAAACTATGACAGGTGATGACATATATGTGCCTTTATAGGTTTCTGGACTGATGACAAATATAATTAAATCAAAAGGGAACTTTCACAAATGAGTGCTTCAAGACTGATGTAGAAAACTTTTAAGAGATGTGTGTTTCTGTTTAACAAAAGAGCTTTGGACCAGGTAAAGAATCCCTTGACAATGTTAACCCACACAGTAAATTGTAGCGCACTGTCTTCTGCAGCTTCATGTGAGTGACAGGAGCATCTTGACAGTGAAATTGAGCCCATGGGATGTGCATGTGATAACAGGGCTCCTTACAGTAAGATCTTGTGATTGCAACATTTTAAATGGACTGCTTAATTACCTTTGGCTCTATTCCTTTTCTAATTTCCCCTTCCCTTTTGTCCCAATAGGGAAATATTGTCACAAAATGAGGAATATTCCAGAGAAAAGGAAACAAATAAAAGACCTTTAAAAAAACAATAAATTAGCACATTAATGTTCTAAATACAGCAATGCCGATTCTCCTTTATTATTTCAAATTGGTTAGCCTTGTATTTAACTACTAGTTCATCACAAATAATCACCTCACTTTGGTGCTTTTGGTGTTCTTCAATCTGCGGCAAATGAAATCCAACCTAAATTTTTAAGTAAATGCAAAATTCTATCAACCTGCAGAAAGTGTAGGCTCATTTAGCGTAAATGAAATTGGATTTTAAGCAACATCATGGATGTTCTCCTTTGCTGGTTTAGTCACTTTAGTGGGCAGTGGAAGCCCAAGGATATTAACGTAAAGCAGATCAAACATGACAGTTTCCCCTCTGTTTTATGCTGCTGTTTAAAGTCTCAAAATAATATCCTTTAAATTTCGGCAAAAACAATCCTCTTGAGAACTTTACTGTGTATGTATAAAGAGAGTTGACCTTTCTGGGATATTCACTCTCAATATTTGAGCATCCAACACATAACACAAAAATATCCCCTGCTAGCCCACTATCATCCCCAGCAAATTCCCCTCCAGAGATTTGCCAGATCATAAAGGGAAGCAGTGGTGCTGAAAGTCAGTGATGAGAAAGCTCCTTGGGCCTCTTAGGCGCACCAGCTTTAAAACATGGCTGTTTCCTCCAGCCTCAGATGTGCAAGAGACAGCAGTCCTTCTCCATCTTGACCAGAGTAGGATGCCGATAATGGTTGTAAATCATATTAATCAAGTTCTGTTACCAGCTAGGAATATTTCCAGCATTTCAACACCCATTTGGGTACACAGATTACCCAGTCCCGGGTTCATAGCACGTGTCCAGCCCTTCCCCCAAAAGAAAATGAAAGGTGTTTGGGGAGGGAAATAAAAGGCCGCCCCTGGGATGTTTCTAAGAAACTATGGAGAGCATGGCGTGCCCCAGAAAGGTTTAGATTGACGTCCCTATAGACAGGTTCACAATCTGTTGCTCAGAGGTCTCTCGGTTATTCTTGACTTTTCTTGATAAGTTAATAGAAGTGAAGCCCCTTTGCACTCTTATTTGTCCAGACTCCTGGCTAAAGCTTTGGTTTAAGATCAATATTTCAAAGTCTCTTCCCGTTTCTGAAGTTGCCTTGGGTCTGGTTTTAAGAGAGGCAACATGTTATAGCCTGGCCCCCAAGCCCCTGTCAAGGACTGTAGGATAGGTCTAAACATGCAGTTTGCATTTTCATAACAGAATATTTCTATAAGAGGGATGATGCGGTGGAAGGGCTTGGAAATGGCCATGTGGCTGAGCCCAAGCTGTGCCATTTTCTAACTTGGTGACATTGGGTCTCTGCTTCCTCTTGCCTAAGGTAATTCAGTGAGGTGCTGTGGAGATACCAGGTAACTGTTCATATCCTTAGAGGAGAAGTGCCTGGTGTGCTGGGCTGGGAGCCAAGAGACCTAGACTTTATTTCGGCCCCAGAGAACTCACTCTGGGTCTTGGGGAACTCACTTCGAATCCATGGATTTGCTTGTTTCATTGTCAAAATGAGAGGCAGGGACAGGCAACCCTGATCATCAGGTGACTTGATCCACCCTGCTTGCAAAGTAAAGTTTCCGTGTCTTCAGTGTTCACCAGTGGGTGGGGGTGGGGGTTGTGGGGCAGCCCAGGTTTTGGAATTAGCTTTTGAGTTCAAGTTCCAGCCTTACTGCTTCCTAGCAATACGGCGGTGCAGTGGGCAGCTCGCCAGCTAGCACCTCCTTGCCACCATCCCCTCCGATTTAAAATGCAGATCACAATGGGATTTTCTTACAAGGCTGATGGGGTGGTGTAAAGGCAAAGTGCTTAGCACAGCCTGGCATGAAGTAAACACTGTATTAGTCCCCCAGGGTCGCCTTAACAGATCATCACAAACTTAGAGGCTGAAAGCGCACACACTTAGTCCCTCACATTTCTCCAGCTTAGACACCTGACAGGGCCTAGAATCAAGGTGTCAGCAGAGCTGTGTTCCCTTTTGGAACCTTTTATGGGCTGGATTGTGTTGCCCCAAGTTCGTGTCATGAAGTCCTAATCTCCTGTACCTCAGAATGTACTTAGACTGGAAGATAAGGTATTTAAAGTGATGAAGTTAAAGAAAGACCATTCGGGTAAATCCCACTTTCTAATCCAGTCTAACGGATGTGCTTATTTGGAAACAGAGACACACCAGGGATGTGTGTGCATGGGGGGTGGGGTGGGGAGAGTGAATGCACAGCAAGAAGGTAACATCTGGGAGTTCCCACCATGACTTAGCAGTTAGCGAACCTGACTAGCAGCCATGAGGGTGCTGGTTTGATCCCTGGCCTTGCTCAGTGGGTTAAGGATCCGGTGTTGCCGTGAGCTGTGGTGTAGGTTGCAGACACAGCTCGGATCCTGTGTGGCTGTGGCATAGGCCGGCAGCTACAGCTCTGACTGGACCCCTAACCTGGGAACCTCCATATGCTGCGGTGTGGTCCTCAAACGACAAAAAGGCCAAAAAAATAAAAAAGAAAAGAAAAAAAAGATGCTAACATCTACAAGCCAAGGAGAGAGGCCTCAGGAGAAACCGAACCCGCTGATGCCTTGATCTTGGCCTTCCAGACTCCAGAACCATGAGCAAATAAGCATCTTTTGTTGAAACCACCCAGTCTGTGGAATTTGTTAGGCAGCCCCAGCAAACGGATACACAACCTCTAGGGGAGAAAGCGTTTCTTTGCTCTTTCCAGCTTCTATAGCTGGCTCGGCTTGTGGCCCTCTTGACCATCTTCAAGGCCAATGGCAACAAAAGGTCAACTTAACCTCACACTGCATCGCTCTGACCTCTCTTCTGCCTCCCTCTGTCACTTTTAAGGACCTTTGTGACTGCATTGTAGCCACCTGTCTCCATCTTAAAGTCAGTCATTAGCAACTTCAATTCCACGTGCAAACTTAATTCTTCCTTGTCTTGTAACATAACACATTCACAGGCTTTGGGATGAGTATATGGACATCTTTGGGGGACCATCATCCTGCTTTCTACAAAGTCCAGTCCATTTTAGCTGTTCTGTGGAATGGAACGTTTGCACCAACTTAGCTTACTTTACTGACTCTAGCACTGGAATGGAAATTACCAAACACAAAATTAAATTTCACTGAGTGGTTTGTCTTTGCTTCCTCCAAGACAGCATAAGCCTCTGCCGACAGAGGACTCGTAGTGCACAGAATGTGTGACATTCCAACGAGCTGAAGTTCTGATTCAGCTGATATTTCTAGCAAATTGTTGACCTGGCATTATTTATTTAGGGTTTTTCGGGTTGTGATACAATGGTAATTCAGATCAAGATTCTGCCCATTCTAACGGATCTGCTTGTTTTATCTTTAGAAAAGGAAGTTTCAGTGTTTATGGGGGGAACCAAGGTTGTGTGGTTTCCCCTGTATATTCGGCCTCCATGTTCAGAGAAACAAAAACTCAGAGCAGAAAACCTGATAATTGTATCCTTCAAATGTATATTTCAGGCACAAATGACAGAAACCCAACTACAAGTGCTGGTAAGCTGAGATGGGAATTTATTAGCTCACGCAACCGCAAAGCCTTAGAGTGGATCTGACACGGAGCTCGGCTCAACCCAGAGACTCCACAGCGTCCTGAGGACAGGGAGTCTCTCCCCCATCTCAGTGCTGTGCTTTCATCTACACTGGCCTCACTCTGGGGGGGGGGACCTCCGCCCTCTGAGGGAAGGCTCTCACTCCGGGGAGGGGGGTGTCTCACTCCGTGGGAGGGGTCTCTCTGGGTACACCTGGACCTGGCAACTCCCCCGGCTTAGATGAGCCTTATGGCCAGCAAACCCACTGCAAAAAGAGCTCTTCCTTTCTTAAAACCCAAGAATATCCCCAGAGTTGAGTTTCTCTGTATCAGTTTAAGTCACTGGCCTTCTCTGAGCCGATCAGTCTGGCCAGGAGACATAGGGCAAGGTTTAGCCAGGCTGAGGTCACGGCCACTCTGGAGCCCTAGTGACTGAAGGAGACATCAGCCTCGCTGCAAACAGATTGATGGAGAATAAGGAGGAGTGGTTCCCCAGGAAAATCAAGGTGGCGTTTCCAGAAAAAGAAGCACTGGATATACGTACACGAAAATAACCAGTGTCCACTCTCAGATGAGGTTTTGTTGTTACTCTGGGGAACGGAGCTTCTTACATGTGTCCTCTGTCTTACTTGGGCACGAGGCACCTCCTGCTGGATGCTGGTGGGCCCACCCCCAAATTTACAGAGGCAGGGACACATGACACTTAGCAGCAGGGCATCTGAAGTACAGTTTATCAATTATATATAAGCGGCCAAAGGATTCCCTGCGAAGAGAACCGGTTCTGCTTAGAATGAAGCAGGCAGAAGGGGGAGGGGAGGATCCCGTGGCTCCAGGTACTCATAGTGGTCAGAGGATGGGGTGGGCCAAGGGTTCCCCGTGAAGCTGGGGTTCCAGTGGCTTGAACTTCCTTCCCTGCCAGGGCCAAGGGAAGGAGTGCTCAGATGCAGGGCGAACTGTAACAGGGATGGAGGAGGCTTAAAACTAATTAGCAGTCAAACCTCAACAATGGACTTGCTTCCAATTTCTTACTCTACTTGGAGAAGAAAACTCACAGAAGTCAGGGGTTCAAAATCCTGCCTATTCCAAACAAGTCTTGCTTCCTGGCATTTGTTTTCTAATCAGTGTTGAAAACAGATAGTGTGGAAATCTCCAAGCTGCCTCCTCTGAGTAGGTCCTAGGGTACACATAGAAAACAGACATGCTCTACACTATGGGTTTCAGTTAATAAACAATAACATTGTATCTTTTCTCAAAAGAAAATGGCTATGGAGATAATGGAATAGATACAATTGAGCCTGGGTAGCTGTACACTGGGGATGGAGCTGGAGTTGATGGTAATGCAAAGATAAACAGGGTACCGTTGGGTCTACAAGGAGCCAGTGAGGTAGTGCCTGACATCGGGGCACAGATTCTAAGAGCTAAAGTGCAGTGGGTCCTCCAGGTCATAAACAGCTGCTGTGGGAGGCGGCTGCAGGCGTTATTTCTGACCGAGAAGATGTTTTGCTACCAGAGGATGCTTTACAGAGGTGATATTTGACAGGAGCCTTGCAATACTCGTAGGATATTTAGGGTCTGAGACTTGGATGTTTACAGAAAAGACTGGTAAGGCGTAACATCAGTTATATGAGTAAACAGAAGGATTGAGTGCTACATTCATTGTGATAGAATCTCACAGGGGTTACATCGAGGGAGAAAACTTCACACCCTGTGATTAAGTTCATACAAACTTCAGGGACAGCAAGAGTCACCTGAGGATAAATATCAGAGTAGTGACTTCCTCAGGGTGGATGGAGGTAGGTCCTGCCCTCCTGAGCAGGAGGGGGCATGCGGGAGCCTTCGGAGGGCAGAGAGGGGGCTGGAAAGGTCAGTCCTGGGGTGCACGTATGTAAACATTCAAAATCTGTACATTTCAGATTTGTCACTTTGCTGTATGTGCATTTTCCCTGAATGAAAGGGAAAAGAAGGACAGAAAGGAAGAACATCCTAGTAGAAAAACCACACCGGTACATGTGGTAGAATGAAAAATGGCCCCCGAAAAACGTCCACATCCTGATCCCTGGAACCTGCCCATATGTGGTGTTGCAAGGTGAGAGACACTTTACAGATTGCGGTTAAATTGAGGATCTTGGGAGTTCCCGTTGTGGTTCAGCAGAAGTGAATCTGACTAGTATCCATGAGGACACAGGTTCGATCCCTGGCCTCACTCAGTGGGTTAAAGATCCGGGGTTGCCATAAGCTATGGTGTAGGTCACAGATGCGGCTTGGATCTGGCATTGCAATGGCTGTGACACAGGCCAGCGGCTCCAGCTGTAATTCGACCCCTAGCCTGGGAACCTCCATATGCCAATGGTGCGGCCCTAAAAAGACCAAAAAAAGAAAAAAAAGATCTTGAAATGGAGAGATTAGCCTGGACTGTCCAGGTGGCCTGATGTAATCACAGAGGTGGTCATAAGGAGGAGGCAGGGTGGTGGGAGGCAGCAGGGGGAGATGGGAGGACAGAAGCAGAGGTCAGGTTGAGGGATGTGCTCTGAGGATGGAGGGAGGAGCCACAAGGCCAGGAAGACAGGCAGCCTCTAGGAGCTGGAGAAAAGCAAGGCGACAGATTCTCCCCTTGAACCTCCAGAAGAGATGGTGGCCCATGACAGCCTGATGTTAGCCCAGTGAGACTGCTGTCAGACTTCAGACTCGCAAAACTGTAGAGAATGCATCTGTATTGTTTATGCCAGCAAGTCTGTGGTCACTGCTTACAGCAGACATAGGAAATATACGGTGCATATTATTTGCCAAGGACAGACTACACGTGTTTTCAGGAACATGTGTTAACTACACCCTTAGGCTCTGCCTAATCTCAGTTCACCTTCATAACTGCCCTGGGACTGAGGCTGATACCATTATTTGTACTCATTCTCTAAAGGAGGAAGGTGAGGCTCAGAGAGGTCAAGTGCCCGCCCATCCCAAACCAAGGAAGTGGAGGAGCTGTGATTTGGGCCCAGACACCAGAGCTCCAGGTCTTTGTCCTCAGCTTCGCACCCAAGAGATGGAGGGGCAGCAGGTGCAGAGCTGCAGAGGCTGTGGTCTGGAGGAAAGCAGCAAGCTAGGCCTGCCCCAGGGGCCACCCCACCCTCCTTCCAGTCCTGTTCTGCCTGCAGAGCTCCCAGCCTGGCCCCCAGGGCCCCCTGCAGTGAAGAAGAGATGGGGACTGTGAGGTTGTGTAATAGCTTTGGGCCCTGGAGCCTTGCTTCGGCACCGTGGTGAGCGGTTGAAATATTTCACTTGTGCCCACTGGGCATCGCATTTGATGAACATGTGTTAACTAAGTTCACTAAAAAAGTCTTCCTGGTTGCACTGCACTGAGCCACTGCTGTCAGCTGTAGCGTGGTGTGTTTTGATTGTGTGAGGGAGGGAATTATATACCAAGCTACTACTAGCTCTGTTGCCCCAAATCTTTGGGAATCCAGCAGACCCAAATTTATTTACCAAATGAGTAGTGAGAAGCGAGTACAACCAGCGTGTACAGAGAATTCCAGCAACGGATGTAAGAGCCAAACCTGTGACACTGCTTTCCTGAGCTCCACGTTTAGGTCTACTGAGAACAGGATAGTACCTGACTGGTGAACAGTGGGAAATGCATGTATTTCTCTGTGCATTTTGGATGGTTCTTTCCTGTCACACAGACTGGCTCTTCTCTCTATGTTCCCTTTGCCCAAAGATGATGGCAACCTGGTTAGGACTATGAGATTTAGAGACAGCATGCCAGCTCCACCTCCTATAAGCTGGGTAACCATATATATTGAGTATCTGAAAGAGAATGCTTCCATTCTTCCAAACCCCAAAAGAATTTCAGAATTTCTAAGAACCTCAGAGATCATCAGGTCCCATTTACACGTTGTATAGGTGGAGAAATGTGGCCAAGGGAAGAGATGAGTGGGCAAAGGGCCAAGAGAGAAATGGGCGGCCGTAACCATTGAATGGGTAGCTGTCAGTGCAAGGTTGACTGATCATGAAGAAGCCTTCCCATCAGAAGCATTTCCGGTAGACAATTAAGAGCTATGATATGGTAATCACTGGAACAACTACGGTTATTAGTCTTCTTTGCAGACACAGTGTTCAATTATGCAGAGCACTCTGGTGCAATAGTCCCTTAGAAATTTCTCAGCCATCAGTGCAGAGAGACTATTTTAAATGAATATATTCAGTGCTTTCCTCAGACCTACTTATCATACACAGGAGACCAACTACCCATGGAAAATCAGCTCACTACAAGGAGAGGCATGGGAGCTTTAAAACTGATCTTATTGCACAGTAGCCAAATAATTTTTTGAAAAAAAAAACAAAACAAAAAAACAAAAACAAAACAGCTTTACCCTCTTGCCTTTGGAGCTGTCCAAAAGGCTGTATTCAAATCTCCAAGTAAGCAGAGGTTAGTTTCTTGGCCTTTTTCTAGGGAACATCCCTACACAGAGAAATCAATACCTCATTGTTCACGGAGCCCTCCTGATGCTCAGAAGCTGCTTTTATGTATTTATTTGCAATGTGAAGGGAAGCAGACTTAAAATAAACAGCAATCACAAGACCACAGCCCATCACACACACATACTCAATTCAATAATGGCATCATGTGGAAACCTGTGGAAGTCTCAGAACTCAAACCATTATGTTGGCTTTTAAACATCTGTCAAGAGCCACTGCTCTCACTCTTGGAATATTGTACTTTGCTTGCCCAAATCATCCTTTTTCTAGCTGACTTGTCCCACATCTCTGCCATAGACTGAGCCAGCTGGAGCTGCCCCAAGGAGTCTTTTCAAGACCTTGGACCATTGGGAGCTTGTCAGAGTTTTGGGACATTTGACCGTAACAAGAACTGAACAGGGCATCCTGCTAGGGACTTAGGGGATTCTTTTTTCAATATAGCTTCCACAGAAGTGACCCAAATGGTACAAAGAGATGGGGGACAGGACTGGGGCTTGACCTCTCAGTTGACAAAATGCACTCCATTGATGCACTCCAATGGAAGTCCAGAAAGCAACATTCTAGATTTGGCTTTGTGACCTGGAGTGAAGGGTTTTTAGCTACCTGAGCCCAAAGGCTGGAATGTGCTGTGCTCTTGACTGAAGCAAAGGCAGTGCTTCCAGAGAAGGCAAATTAGGAAGCACCTTTTCTGCAGGTTTAAGCTTAGAAAGGATTCAGTTCAGTGAAGAGTCCGTGAGTGGGACCTCTGCGGACACCTGTTCGGTAGATCTGTGTAGTTACGTGGCTTGTCCTTTGGATGAGCCCCAACTAAATTTTAGAACCACCTTTGCTGTCAAGATCTCCTCTTTTTATACCCTCACATTCTCCCCTGTCAGCCTCTCTCCTTGGACTCCCCATTGCCTGAGGGATCCTTGAGGTTTCCTTGCCAAGTGAAGAAGAGTTGATAGGATATCACCCGTGCACAGGAGCTTGTCCCCTTTGCGGATATCCATCCTACTCAATTTGGATGCCCTGGTGAAATTCAGTCCTGAGGAAAAGGTATGGGAAGACTTGTTATTCTGAGGACATTTTTTTCTGCTCCACCAAGCACTTGCTCTGTCCTATAGGAGAAGTCCTGTGCTCCAAGTTTGAGTACCACTTAAAGTGTGAAGGCAGCTATGGGATTAAGGATAAGAATGTCGCGCTGTGTTAGATTGTGAGTTCCTCAACTACTCCTCCATCCAATCAGCATATTCTCTTTCGGCATCCGCCATGTATCCCTCTGCTGGGTGCTGTGGGTAGAGTATAAATGAGAGTGTCACCGTCGCCCTTGCAAAGCATGCATTCTAGTGAGAGAGAGTACACAAGTCAACAGGATGTTTTCTGAGTGTGATAGGAGGGAGGGATGAAGTAAACAGAGGATGAGGTGGTAGGTACTGAGGACGCACCGCCTCAGAGTGCCTCTTGGAGGAGGCCTCTTGGAGAAGGTGAGGTGGAAGCTGAGACTCAAACCTTGAAGGGAAAACCCCCCTAAGACTAGAGTCAGGAGAAGAATATTTCAGGCAGAGGAAACTAGCAAATGTCAAGGCACTGAGGCAGGAGAGGAAAGCTGGTATATTTGAGATTATAAAAAGGAAAAGTCACGTAGTAAATGGGGGACTGGGGAAGAAGGGGGAGAGGGCTAAGCTGATGTGGGATCCTAGAGAAGCTTGTAGGGCAGGGAGGGGCGTTCGTGTTTTGTTCTCTGTGCATTGTAAGGTTTTGTTTGTTTGTTTTCTTTTTTAGGGCTGCACCTGCAGCATATGGAAGTTCCCAGGCTAGAGGCTGGCCCACTCCACCCCTACGCCACAGCCACAACAATGCCAGATCAGAGCCACTCTGCAGCCTACACCTCATCTAGTGGCAATGTCGGATCCTTAACCCACTGAGCAAGGCCAGGGATGGAACCTGCATCTTCATGGTTACTAGTCAGGTTCTTAACCCACTGAGCCACAATAGAAACTCCTATTGTAAGGTTTTAAATGAAAAGTAATGAGCTCTGGATGACATCTTTTAGTGAGAATCTGGCTCATGTATGGAGAATAAATTAGAAGACAGTTAGAAGCTGGGAAGCTGTCACCAGAGTCAGGCCGGAAGTGATAATGGTTTGGCCGGAGGGCAGCAAGAAGAGAGAAAAGACAGACTGATGGAGGGATAGAATCTTGAGTCTGGAGGTGCAATGAAGGAAGGTGATGGATTGTGCAGGAAGGGGAGGAGGCCTCACATGAGAGAGTAGGAGATGGTATGGAGTAGGTGCTCCATCAAAGTTTCAGCTAAAGTGAACCCTGTTTGGAGTTTGGGACCCACATGCAGTCTTTGATTTTTATGCACCTTTGAGCTGTAGGGGAAGAAAAATAATTTCCCCTCTATCTTTCTATGTTGTTGGCTAAGACCTGCTGGTAATAAAAAGACAGATTAATATGAGAAAAATAAATAGAATTATGGAGTTCCTGTTGTAGCACAGCAGAAACAAATCTGACTAGTATCCACGAGAATGCAGGTTTGATCCCTGACCTCGCTCGGTGGGTTAAGGATCTGGTGTGGCCGTGAGCTGTGTTGTGGGTTGCAGATGCGGCTCAGATCTAGCGTTGCTGTGGCTGTGGCATAGGCTATCATGTGTAGCTCTGATTCAACCCCCTAGCCTTGGAACTTCCATATGCCACGACTGTGGCCCTGAAAAGCAAAAAACCAAAAAAAAAAGAAAAAAAAGATTTACGTATGTACCTATGGGAGCCCCACAATGATATGAAATCCAAAATGTAACCAGAGAATTAAGGCTTATATACTATCTTGAGCTAAAGAAAGGGGTAGGGGTCTGAACTTCAAAGGGAGGATGACAGTTCACGGGGACATGAGAGAAGAAAGTACTTGGAAAACAGAGGTTGTCTTACCAGGAAGATGAGGATCTGAAGTGAAACAGTGATCTCTGGTAACAGCTGTCTTCCTGTACAGGCTGTATCTAAATTCTTCTAGGCGGTTAAGGGGGAGGTAAAAAGGTTTTCCTGAGGCTGCTGGATCTTGATTGCCTTCAGCGCCACATGCCAGGGTAACATATTTGGGGTGGCACGTTCTGCTCACCTTCAGGGCAAACCCACTAACCTCTCTCAGTGAGGGGATGGCAGTCCTGCAAGTCCTTTGTGAGTGGCCAGCCAGCCAGGTAGGATGCAGTGGTCATGATGAGGATGGCTGTTTCCTGAGATACCGGTGCCCATACTGACTTTTCCGGGGCCTCTTGGTGTTCACTGACAGGGGTCAAGTGCTGGTGACTGGAAAAGTTTTATACTTTATTTCCACCTCTTCCATGACTTTGAGTTTAACTCCCTGTTGGCCCTTCCAGCATCAGGAAAGCAGATAACTCTCCTTGACCTTCCATTATTGACTTTGGATGAATTTGTCCAGAACCTTGTCGATTCAGATGCTTATTTTGCTGACGGACGGAGAAGTTTTGGGAACAGGCTGCTACCACAGACCCATCTCAGGAAAAACAAAAAGCAGTAGCCTGAGGGCTTGAGGGCTTGAGGGCTCATTCATCACAGAGAGCATGGGTATGTGGCTAATTATATGCTTTATTATGGATGCTAATGTGTGCTGGAAGCTGGTGCTGTGAGTGTTAGCATTTAGCTCTAGTTAATGAAATTGAGTTAAGCATTCAATATATCACTGAGCTTACAGTCTTTCCTCTTGGCTGGAGCACCTTGGTGCAGGAAACCGAGGGGTGATGGTGTTGGGAAGAACACACTCAGGTAGTGGGTTTCTTTCTTCTAATGCTGGATTGTCCCTCAGTTGCACAGTGCTCGTACCATGTTAACACTAGTTCGTTTTCAGTGGGATAAAACCCTGGGCTGTGTTCAGAGAGAAGTATCCTATTAGATGGATTGTTGTGATTACCTATTAGCATAGTCACAAAGAGTCCCTGTGTGGTTCCCATGAAGCCATCTGGAGCCATGTGCTATGGTTTCTTTCAAGACAATCTTCTCATTCTAAGAGGAAGAAAGGAAGCTGGCATGAAAATGCCTTCAGCGCGTCCCACTCAGCACCTACCTAAGTTTAAGCAGCATTGATAACTTTCAAATTCAGAGGATAAACAAACTTACTTTGACCTTTGCAATAAGGAAAATCATCTATTTGCTCTACTCTCATTGGTGTTAAGAGGAGTTAGGCGTGTGAATCCCTAATATACCAGTGAGATAATAAACTCCTGGGTGAGCCATTTATTTTATAGCCATTTCTTTAATGTTGGGCTGAAAGAAGAAGAAGGAAGAAAAATCCCAGTGTCCTGTATAAAGAACAACTTAGATTGACCTTGATTCTCCAGAGAATGGGCATCCAGGAGGTCTGGCAGGGTGGAGGGTTGAGTTGCCCTGATGGGGCCGGTTACCAGAGCCCCAGGTGTTGCAGAAAGGCGGTTTGATAGCGGCCTGAGGCCTTACCCTTTACCCAGGGCTTCCGTCCTGCCCCTCTGTCCTCTGGTGGGATCTGGCCCTCATTCCTCCTTGAACTGGGATGGTCTGTAGTCTTGTGAGGCGAGTAAGAGGCTGCCTTTTCCTAAGTATCTGCTGAGCACCAAGCGCTGTGCTCAGGGCGTGAACTGCAGTGTTCCTCTCAAGCCTCATCAAGGCCTCACTGAGGCCAGTGATCCTAGGACCCCCAAGCCTCAGATGAGAATAGCTGGAGAACACACAGCTGACAAGGGGACATGACCCTTAAGTCAGCCTGATTCCCTGTGTTCAGAACCAAGGTTGGCAAACCTTTTCTTTCTCACTCTCTCTTTTTTTTTTTGACTGATTACTTTATTGTTCATTTTGAATATTAATTTTTAAGTTATGTTGAATTATAGTTGATTTACAATGTTGCAATAATTACTGTTGTGCAAGTGATTCGGTTATACATATACCTATGCCTGTTTTTTTTTTTTAATACTCTTTTCCCACATAGGTTATCATAGAATATCAAGTAGAGTTCTCAGTGCTGTACAGCAGGTCACTGTGGACCTTACACAGTGTGCATATGCCAATACTAAACCCCAATCCCTCCCTCCCGCTACCTGTCCTCTTTGGTAACCGTAAGTGTGTTTCTCAAGCTCTGAACCTGTTTATATTTTATAAATAAGTTCAATTGTATCCTTTTTTTAAGATTCCACACATACGTGATATCGTATGTTTGCCTTTCTCTCTTACTTCACTTAGTATGATTATCTCTAGGTCCATCCATGTTGCTGCAGATGGCATTATTTCATTCTTTTGTATGGCTGAGTGATATTCCATTGTATATATGTACCATATCTTCTTTATCTATTCCTCTGTTGACGGACGTTTAGCTTGCTTCCATGTCTTGGCTATTGTAAATAGTGCTGCAGTGAACATTGGGGTGCATGTATCTTTTCAAATTATGGTTCTCTCCAGAGAGATGTTCAGGAGTAGGATTCCTGGATTATATGGTAGTTCTATTTTTTCTTTCTTGAGGAACATCCATACTGTTTTCTGCAGTGGTTGTACCAATTTTCATTCCCAGCAACATTGTAGGAGTGTTCCCTTTTCTCTACACCCTCTCTAGCATTTATTGTTTGTAGTATTTTTGATGATGGTCATTCTGGCTGGTGTAAGGTGGTACATCATAGTAGCTTTGATTTGCATATTTCTAATAATTAGCGATGTTGAGCATCTTTTCATGTGCCTACTGGCCATCTGTATGTCTCTTTGGAGAAATGTCTGTTTAGATATTCTACCCATTTTTTTGATTTGGTTTTTTGTTGTTGTTGTCGTTCAATATTGAGTGCTATGAGTTGTTTGTGTATTTTGGAGATTAATCCCTTAAGTCTGACCAATTCCCAATTTCAGTGTTCTAAACCAAGGTTGGCAAAACTTTTCTTTTAAGGGCACACAGTACCTATGTTTGGCTGTGAAGGCCACACATTCCTGTCATGACTCATTTCTGTCCTTGTGGAGGGTATTCACCATTAATAATATATAAATGACAGGTGTGGTCATATTCTGCCAAATTTTTTTACAAAAAGATGCCAGATTCAGGCACCGAGCCATGGTTTGATGCCCCCGTCCCTAAATGCTTGTTCCTTTTTACTCCTTCAGGCTTTTGGGTAACAGTCTTTGCAGTTGCATAGAGCTGGGCTCATACCAGCCTCTGCCACTTGCTTGCTATGCTATACTGGAGAAGTCCCTTATGCCCTGTGAGCCGGGTTGTCCTCATTGTATGAAAGGCCTGAAGGACATCCTAAGAGGGTAGTTATATGAGAGAAGGTATATGCAGAATTGAGCACAGAGCTTGGCCCTGAAACAGCTGCTCCGCTGTGGCCTCAGGCCCTTGGAAATGCTCTGTGGATCCTGTTCCTGACTCCAGGGAGAAAGAGTCAACCTAGGCTTGTCTGTGGCAGCTCTGCAGTCTCAGACCAGGCAAAGAATGTTTGGGGTCCACGGACCAGCTTTCAGTCTTGTTTCTGTCTCCAAAAGAACAATTCGCCATCAGAGAACAAAAGTCAGAAGCCTACAGTGGGGATTCAGACCCCTAAGATCCCAGGAAACATGAGGTCTGATATTAAAGCGTAAAGGAGGAAAGCAAGACGTTTTTAAAAAGCCTTTTAGAGAGGATAAGAGACACAAAGAGCCTCTCACTGTTTTACACTTGTAAGAAGACCCCTGCTGGACTCCCAGTTCTAATGTGCAGTAAAAAAGCCACAGGGCATCTGCTTCCATTGACACACTTCCTTTTTTTCCCACCATAGCCTCTGGCAGGAAAACTCAAACCTGCGAGGCCTTTAGAATTGACTTCAGCAGCGACTTTTCTGTCAATCAGCTGATGATGCAGGAAACCTAAAAATGGTGACATGACACGATTTCTGTTTTAATTTCTCTACTTTTAATACAGTCATCCCAGAGGCACCAGCATCATCAGCTATATACTCATGGCTCCCTGGGATACAGAACTCTGGACAATTAAACCACAGAAGTAGATTGGAATAATGGTGATGGTGGTGATGAGAACACAGGGGCCCTGGCTCAGCGTCACACAGGCAGGCTAAGTGGGGTTGGGTCATTTTATTTAACAATGGTGTTATACACATTGATCTATATATTTCTTCATCTGTTTTAATTACTTATTTCTTTGTCTACTGTCACCTGCTTAGTGGCTGTTAAAGTGCATTTATTAGCTCACATAACTGGAAAGTCCAGGTGTTGATTGGCTTCAGGTATAGCTAGATCCAGGAAGCTCAATCCATTGCATTAGAGCCTATTCTTTCCATATGTGTGTGTTTCCTCTTCCCCCTCCTTTTCTACCTGTATCTCTCACTCATTCATTAATGAAATAGATGAAAAGAAAACTTAAAGGGCCCTAACGACAATAGCATCTCACAACTGAGGTGCAGAGTTAGGTGAAGGTGGCTAAAGAAGTTGTGCTGAATGAGAAAGCATCTGAATTAGGGATTATAACCCCCAAGGAGAGGGAGATCTAAAGCAGTGCTGTTCAGCCTGTGCTCTGAACACCCATAGAAGAGACTCCTGGGCTTGGTTGTCATGGTGCAGCCTCCTGGGCCCCATCCCAGACCAACATAATGAGATTCCTAGGAGAAGGCCCTGAGCTATGTGTTTCTTTAGCAAGTTCCCTCTGGATCTTGTGTACATTCCAGTTTAGGGCAGCCTTAGGGTGGAACAGCCACTCGTTCTGCAAAATTAAATAATAAAATGGGAGTTCCCGTTGCGGCACAGCAGAAACGAATCCGACTAGGAACCACGAGGTTGCGTGTTTGATCCCTGGCCTCACTCAGTGGGTTAAGGATCTGGCATTGCCGTGAGCTGTGGTGTAGGTTGCAGACACAGCTTGGATCCTGTGTTCCTATGGCTGTGGCATAGGCTGGAAGCTGTAGCTCAGACTGGACCCCTAGCCTGGGAACCTCCATATGCCATGGGTGTGGCCCTAAAAAGCAAAATAAATAAATAAATAAAGTAAGTAAGTAATAAAATGTAGTTCAAGTCTCTATACCGAAGCTAGACCAGGAAATGTAGGATGTAGCACAGCGACTTTAAAGAGTTTACGGAACATTAACTGTAGGAGCCCCTTATTTTCCAACCCTCCTGAGTCGCACAGACAGCCCTGACTCATAGGTGAGTTCTACTGTAGGCATACAGTCTCCTTGCAACCCTAAAAGAAGATGGCATTCTCTTTTTCAAGTAGAAGTGTAGAAAGTATGGTGCTCTGGTGAAGAGCCCATCTCTAGCTAGTCTTTGCTCTGAATGATTTGCCTAGGAAAAGGCCTGATAGATATGAAGTGCCCAGGAAGTTTCCTTGGGTTCCTTGCATCCATCATTGTAAGCTTGGGAAGAAAGTGCAGTGGCCCAGATTGATGTGTTCTTGATCTTCCTGCTCCGCAGGATCCTAGAGTGGGCTCTGCAGGGAGGTGGCTAGGCTCACCATTCCTACTCTGCCCCTTATAGGCTGCATGACCTTGGATAAGCTGTTCACATCACTGAGCCTCAGTTTTCTAATAGGCAACACCTGTCCCACAAGACAGTGGGTGGGTGAGGTTAAGAGAGAGGGTGCACAGGAGGCATTTCTCAGGGTGTTTGACACCTGATGAGTGCTTAGTAAATCTCAACTTCTATAATCTGATTGTTCTTATTAGTATTTGATCTGTATTTTTTGCAGATAGGAGATATGATATTTAATTATTGTTATTATTAATTTATGTCTGAACCCACAGCATATGGAATTTCTCGGGCCAGGGATTCACTTCAAGACACAGCTGCAACGTACACTGCAGCTGTGGCAATACTGGATCCTTTAACCCACTACTCCAGGCCAGGGATCAAACCTGCTTGTTCATAGTGACCTGAACTCCTGAAGTTGGATGGTTCTTTTTAAATTATTATTAAAGTATAGTTGATTTACAATGTTATGCCAATTTCTGCTGTACAACAAAGAGACTCAGTCATACATAAATATGCATTCCTTTTTTATATTATCTTCCATCATGGTCTATCCCATGAGATTGGATATAGTTCCCTGTGCTCTATAATAGGACCTCATAGCTTATCCATTCTAAACATAACAATTTTCATCTGCTAACCCCAAACTACCAGTCCCTCCCACTCCCTCCCCCACTTGGCAACCATGAGTCTATTCTCCATGTCCAAGAATTTGTTCCATTTCTGTAGACAGGTTCATTTGTGCCATATTTTTAGATTCCACATATAAGTGATATCCTATAGCATTTGTCTTTCTCTTTCTGACTTACTCAGTATATTAATCTCTAGTCTCATCCATATTGCTGCAAATGGCATTGTCTCATTCTTTTTTTATGGCTGAGGAGTATTCCATCGTATATATGTACCAAAATCTTAATCTATTCATCTGCTAGTAGACATCTAGGTTGTTTCCATGTCTTGGCTGTTATGAATAGTGCTGCAGTGAACATACAGGTGCATGTATCAATGGAACAGAATAGAGAGCCCAGAAATAAACCCAGAACCTATGGTCAATTAATATTTGATAAAGGAGGCAAGAATATACCAGTCCCTTCAGCAAGTGGTGCTGGGAAAACTGGACAAGTAAATCAATGAAATTAGAATACACCCTTAACCCATGCACAAATATTAACTCAAAATGGCTTAAAGACTTAAACATAAGACATGGCACCATAAAATTCCTAGAAGGGAATGTAGGCAAAACATTCTCTGATATAAACCATACAAATGTTTTCTTAGGTCACTTTCCCAAGGCAATAGAAATAAAAAATATATATATATACAAATGGGGCCTAATCAAACTCACAAGCTTTTGCACAGCAAAGCAAACCATTAAAAAAAAAATGAAAAGAACCTATGGAATAGGAGAAAATAGTTTCAAACAATGCAACCAACAAGAGCTTAATCTCTAAAATATACAAACAGCTCATACAACTCAACAACAAAAACAAAACAACTTAGTCGAAAAATGAACAGAAGACCTAAGTAGACATTTCTCCAAAGAAGATGGAGAATAGACACATGAAATAAGAAGAAGATGGAGAATAGCACATGAAAAAAAGAATAGTGGGGCCAACCGGCACATGAAAAAAGTGTTCAGCATCACTAATTAGAGAAATGCAAATCAAAACTGCACTGAAGTACCACTTCATACTGGTCAGAATGCAGCTGGATTCTTAACCCTCTGTGCCACAGCAAGGACTCCTAGAAATAAGATTTTAATCTGAGAAAGCTACCAGGATCCCATATCTTTTGCAAGCTAACCTTGGGTCAGTAGAGCCTTAGAGAAAGATTTGGCTTCTATGTGTTTCTCTGTTGGCTTTAGTGATATATAAATAATTGTATATAGTTATATAGAAATGATAATGAATATTTAGTTCATTCCCATCAGGGACTCAACAGAGCTTGGCAGTTAAGACCTAGCCTTTTGGTGCAAAACAGACAGAGATGTGAGCCTGGTTCTGTTACTTACTAACCCTATGATCTTGGGCAAGTTACTGAACCTCTCCAGCCTCAGTTTCCTAATCCATAAAATGGAGAGAACAATAGGACTCATCTCACTGGGTTGTTGTGAGGATTCACTGGCTGTTGGAGGTAGAGCACCTGTTTGCTTTGTGGAAGGTGCTTTGCCATCTCCACCACCACCTTTATCCACAAAGACTTTCGTCAAAGCGGTGTCTACATGCTCCGTGTACTTTATGGAAAGAGAGTTTTGTGAGGTTTGACATTTTTCTTACTTTAAATGGCTATGCAGTATGTTTTTAACGTTTATTACTTTTAAGTGTTTCTACCAGCCAGAGAAGAGAAGCTTGGGTTAAAATAATGGAAAGAGGGGTTACTTAAGACAAGACTGTTTGAGGATCCTTGGAGTTGGGAATGGGGTGGGTGGGGTATGTTACCAGAGCCTCTTGCTGGATTTATTTCTCTTCCTCCCCTTCCCTTTCTTTTTCTTCCCTTTTCTTTCTTTAGATATGGAGATTTAGAGACTTTCCCCACCTTGAAATTTTGCATCATTTTGCTTTTAGGGCAGATTCTAGTAAAACACCAAAGTGCCCATTTGTTTCTTCCTGCTTATTCATCCTTGCAACAAAATAACAGGAGAACTGAGGAAAGCACTATCAAAGGCCTTTCTGTTCAAAGGAAAAACTCCTCAATGATCACTATTACTGTTGGAAGTTTCTTCTGCTTCTTCGACAGTGTAATCATTTTGCTCTCCTTGATTTTTTTGCCTGTTTCCCTGAGGCTCCTGAACCTGAGATCATTTTTCCCCTTCTCAAGACATGCCTGGTGCATAGAAATCAGCGGAGGAGCCTCGTGTTGGCAGATAGGGCTTGGCTGGCCACACAGAGCTGGGTCTGGGCTGCTCCCGGTGGGAGGTGGAGCAGTACAAGGGCAGTGGGGGATTTCTGGGGCCAGTAGACAAAACATCCCCCAACCATCAAATCATAAGGTGAAAAGTTATTCTCTTTCCATGTCCCTTTCAGTCCTCAAGGAGCTGGACTCTGCTGCTGCTAGTGTGTTTCGCACCTCTGGAATGCTTCCTAATATCCCTTTATAATGAAGTGAGAAGAGAGTCCTCAGAGGCAGGGCTTGTAGTAGCTGATTGGATGAAGTCTGAATTTAATAACTTTATATGCATCCTTATGGTTAGCTTCTATTTATGACAAGGGATACTGGTTTTCCACTTGCTATAGTGATTTTAAATTTCCTTGAGCACATGTAAGTAACAGAGAACTGAGTAAAAGACAATCATAGTATGCAAATAACATAGGTATTATATAGACACGGCAAAAACGTGGAAGGCTGGGGAGGTTGCAAAGGATTGATATGTGAAGTTGCACTTTGTTCAATGGAGTCCCTTCCCTCTTTGGAGCTGACTTCCAGTGTGGAGCCACCATCTCTTGAAGCCAGTTGGTTCCATGCATCAGTTGGTGAAAGTCTTTCTGAATACACAAAGCCCAGCTTTCCAAAGGGATAAAGAGATGTTGTGGGGGTTATCTTTGTGTTGGTCTTTGGTGGTGAATGAAATAGCCCAACCTGGCTCTTTCCCCAAGATAAGAACTTGGGGATGGAATTTCAGAGTTTGGTCACTTTGGGTTTGCATCTCAGCCAGGAAAGTATCATCACAAAGTCTGGATTCCCAACACCTGTGTTCAAATCTGAGCTCTGGAAGTTCCCGTCTGGCTCAGTGGTTAATGAATCCAGCTAGGAACCATGAGGTTGCGGGTTCAATCCCTGGCCTTGCTCAGTGGGTTAAGGATCCAGCGTTGCCGTGAGCTGTGGTGTAGGTTGCAGACACGGCTCGGATCCCGCGTTGCTGTGGCTCTGGCGAAGGCCGGCAGCTACAGCTCCTGTTAGACCCCTAGCCTGGGAACCTCCATATGCCATGGGTGTGGCCCTAGATAAGGCAAAAAGGCAAAAAAAAAAAATCCGAGCTCTGGCACTTACTGGGTAACCACGGGCAAGCTGTACATCCTTGTGCTACAATTTTCTTATCTGTAAGATGGGATAATAATAAAAGTTACTGATAGGATTGTTGTAAAGACTGGTTGAGTTATAGAGTACCTAGAAAAAAAAAGGCCTAGAACATAATCTAATGGTGAATGCTTAATATATTTTAGATGCTGTGATTATTATTGTTATCATCTTCATCATTGCCATCATCATCATCATCGTCTCTTCCTGTTTGTAAAATCATACTAGTGCTCTCTGCCTCAAAAGGTCAATGGTCCATGGTTGAAACAATATATGCTGACTCCCTACCATTCCGTACTCCTGAAAATATGAGACTGGTAGGCTGATACAAACTTCCAAAGCCTCAGGTATATGTGGTTTTTGCACCTTACTTAATTTTAACAGCAGTATGACCTGAGTGGGGGTTTTGAGTATAGCCACCTCCCTGCCCGGAGCCACCAGAATGCTGAATATTCGCATCTGTGGGAGGTGGATGTGAATGTCACTTATTCAAAATAGCAACCTTGCCTTATGATGGAGTTCTCTGATCAAGCAAGCCAAGGGGTTACCCATTTACAAGAGCCCTTTTGCATAAATGCTTGCCTGCTACAGGAGGAGTGAGCTCCTTTTCCCCTAAGAGAGAAACATTGATGTCTTCAAGAGCTAAGCCCAGTTTTAAACCCATGCTATTCCTCTTGGATGACGTTAGCACCCGTTTATTAAGTTGGTAGTGAGCTGTGTCTGCCCCACATCCCCTTGTTCATCTACTATCGATCTAAACTAATCACTTAATTAGCCCAGACAAGAAGACTTCTGCAGTGTTAAATAACTCTAAAAACCTACTGGAGATGCTTGAGTGGTCTGATTAGATTTAACTTGAAGTTCATTACCTCTAGAGTAAGATATGTTAAAGGCAGGGCCTGGAAAACAAGCTGGAGTCGACACTGAGAACAGATTCTGTTTACTTATAGAAAAAAAAAAAATCATCCCTTTAGGCCAGTGATTTTCAAAGTATGGGCCCTGACCCACCAGTATTGGCCTCACCTAGGATGTGTCAGGCCCTACTCTAGACCTAGTGAACCAGAAACTCTGTGGGGAAGGCCTGGTGTTCCATTCTAGAAGCCTTGCCAGTGGTACTGATGGAGGTTAAAGCCTGAAAAGAGACAGTCAATGCTTTTGACCGTCTCTTCAAATTTGAGATTTATTTTTTGTGGGCCTATCTTCCAGCAGAGAGAAGAGAAAAAAAGGAAGGGAGGGAAAAGAGAAGAAGAGTGGGTGGGCAGGAGAGAAAATAAGACAGACTGGTAAACAAGACCTGACCAACCTGGCTGGGAAGTCTGTTTACTAACTGAGGGACCAGGGACCAGCATGGGGCTCATTGAGGGTATTAGTCCAGAGTCTTCCTAAGAAAAAGTGTGGGACCAAGGGATGCTTATCCAGGCAGAGAGTGACCAAAATGCTGCTCTTATTGTCTAACATGTGAGAGGACAATAGGGCATTTTCGGGGTGAATAAAACATACAGAAAAGTCCCAGGGGCTCTCTGCATGCTGCCCTCTGCCCCCGGCCAGGGTGGACACAGAGAGGATACTGAGTAAACACTCTTTGACTTGACAGGGATATGACCTTAGTAGCCTAGATTGACTTTCCCCAGCTAATTTTGATACAGAGAAAGTAGGTGTGTTTACTGGACCTGGTCTGCAAGGAAGACCAGGCCTTGGCCATAGGGGCACCGCTTCTTAGAAACAGAGTGGTTTAGGAGAAGGAGCCCCAGGGTTCAGTACCGGGATAGGTATTCTTATGAGTACATGACCTTAAGCAAGTCACCAAGTCTACGTACTTCAAGCTCCTTCTCTGTAGAAGGACAACAGTTAATTCCAGATGTTTTTGCTCAGCATTGTATCACTGGTACCTGTACATATAATACTTGGCACAAAATAGGTGATGAATAAGTATCAGTTTAATAAAAGAACAAGGGAAGAAGGAAAGAAGGAAGATTGGTTGATTTTTGTTAGGCTCATATGAAATAATGCTTTGAAGATACCTAACACAATTCTTGGTACAAAGGTATACAGAGTGGTATCTATTGTGATGAGGAGAAGGAAGTGGAGGAAGAGAAGGAAAAATGGATTCAGAAGAAAAATCTTCTAGGTGCCTAGACTTGGGTCTGTGTTTTTAGAATCTAGCCCTGCTCCCCGCCTTCCTCCTCTTTCTGCAATCCACGCTTACTCTACTTCCCAGCTATACCTTAGGGACCACCTCACTTTTGGCGTTGAGTCCGTAGCCTTCAAGCCCAGCACATAGTAGGTGGTCAAAATGATTTTAAAACAGAAATGAACTGCATGTGTGTGGCCATGCTCGAGGGTTGTTGTTGGTGATGGTTGCAAGTGGGAATGACATATTTTCAATCCTTATAACCAAGTAATTACATGTTAATTATTTCACGCTCTTTCAGTTCTAGAATAGATAATCGTTAACCTTTCGGTTAGCACATTTGCCTCACAGTCATAGTAAGCATTTTTAGTAACTCCCTTCCACTATGTTATTAAGTTATAGAAATGCCATTAGTTGCTTTCATTTATATGATTAAATGGATGCTCTCACCTTGAGAATGTTTGGATATTCTCCCCTTCGCTTACCTATCTCTCCCCCTTCCTGTTTGAACATCAGTATGAAGGATCAACCTGCCAACTCAATAGATAGTTCAGGAGAGAAATTGGAAATGGTATTTATTATATTTGCTGAGAGTCCTCACTTATCTGTTCTTCTCCAAAGAGCATGAGTTTTAGGAATCAGGCCTGAGTTGATCCCAAGTCCACCTACCATTAACTTTGTGACCTTTGCACAAGTTACCTAACCTTTCTGAGCCTAAATTTGCATCTGTTTTGTATAGGGATCTTGTGTGGATTAAATAACATTTGCAAATGTATCTTCAATAAATATACACCCAAGGTTAACTTCCTTCTTTCACTGGCGTGTTGGGCAGGTGTACTGAGCAAATACAGACCATTGGAAAAAGCAGATCCTTGCCCAGACCTTAGTTTCAAGTTAGAGCACACATAGAGGAGGATGGAATGGGGGAAGGTTTATGTCCAGTGAGATGCATAGCTCCTTCTCATCATCTGAAAGGATGGATGGGGTCTGAGAAGTATTTTTCTATGATTTTTGTATCAGTTGTGGTGAAGACAATAGTGAGGAAAGGTCCTTGCCAAAAATAGAAGACCATTCTCTCCCATCTTTTGAACTTTAAATACCAGTGGAACAATAAAGATAAGGAATGGGCTTAGAGTTTGAAAAGTGGGTATCCCTACCTAAATCATCAGAAGACAACTTCCTCTTGAGTGCTGTCAACAGAGAGAGTAGCTGCCACGCTGTTTTATGTGACAAGCACAGCACTGGAAATGGACCCCCATACACACATACAGTTATCCATCGTTTACCATAAAATTAGCAACACTCCAGCTCTTGAGAAAAATAGCAACAACCTAGTGGGTATTTGTGCCCAAGAAGAAATCAGAGAGAAAAAGGAGGCCAATGCCAGGGACATTGTTCTGATTTAAGCGTTGTTCTCTGTTGCCTTTTATATTATCTCCATGCGGGCCAGACCCACCTTAGCAAATGGAGCAAGAGTTGGTTTTTCCCTTATCAGGTATCAGTAGGCTTTGTTAGTTCCTGAAATATCTTTTAAAAGGCACTGTAAACGGTACCTGTTGGGTTATCGTGCCTTCCAGCTGAATGTAGGCTCCTGGGGCTGGCATGGAAGTCAAGCTTTGGGGCTGAACTTCTCTGCACCCAAACCATGGCAGAGTTACAAGAAGACACAGAGCTGAGGAGATCTATGGGAAGCAGGCAGAAATGAGGATTCTGGAGGGTTTTAACTGCAAAAAGGAAAACAAAACTGCAGGTAGGCTTCTAGAATGACTCAGCTAAACTGTTACATCAGTGACTGTGTTCATTCACTTATTTGATTGGAAGCCAATGAGCAAAATGTGGACTTAGTCCTGAAAACAGGGGCCAGGGCTTTGGGTGACTTTTGCTACCGACCATGAGATGGCATCAAGTGTTTGCCCTGCTGGGGATACAGTCAAATGGCATTTCTTGGGCTCTTCTTTGGACCACAAATCAGCAACCCTTGAGTTAGGGGGAATTGCCAGTTTGTGCCATCTTCCTTCACTGGCATTTTATCTCTGAACAGATCCTGTTCAGATTGCAGTAGTTTTTACTTTCAGCTAAGAAAGAAGCGACCTAAACAAGGCTTGGGGACCAGAAGAGAGGGCATGGACAACATTTGTCAATAAACAAGGCTTTGGCAAGGACCTTCTGCTACTAATATTTGAAACAAGATGCAACTGGGTCCTACACAGTCTGTTGGCTTTTACTGTATCAGAAACAGTCAAAGGCCAAATGTCTTAGTGAGTTGAATGACGGCCCCTCAAAAGGTCTGTCCATGTCAGTCCCTGGAATCTGTAAATGTGATCTTACTTTGAGAAAGAGGCTTTGCAGATGTAAGGCAGTTAAGGTTATTAAGATGTCGAGGGTGTTGTTCTGGACAGTATTGAGTGGGCCCTAAGTCCAAACAAGGGCCCTTTTAAGAGATGCGTGGAGGAGAGACACAGAGAGAAAAGGAGGAGCGTGGAGAACAGCCACGGTTAGAATGATGCCAAGGAGTGCCCGGATTGCCACGGCCACTAGCAGCTCAGAGAGATTCCCCCAGAGCCTCTGCAGGGAGCACAGCCGGGCGGGACTGTGGCCATCTCGCCTGCAGCAAGCACTGTCAGAGAACACACTTCTGTTGTTTTAAGCCATGCTGTTTGTGCTTGTTAGAGCAATCACAGGAAACTTGGACACTGCGTTAGTGATGGTACCGGGGTCAGGGAGCAGCCCGAAAGCCCAGAGAGATTGTCAAAGAGACTTTTTGTGAAAAAGAAAAATCCTGCTTTGAGTTCTGTGTAGCAGTGCAATTGGTGTGTTTTATTTTTCTCTATAAAATCGAATCCCTTGTTTTATTAATCTACCAGAGGAAAGAAAGAGCCTACTTCTGTTGTCCTTCCTTAAAGAAATTGACTGTTATGGGCAAGGGGCAGGCTTCCCAAACCAATACTGAGAGCTTTTCCATTCTTTTCCTTACATCTCTACCACTCCAGCAGCCTAGGCTGTGCTTTCCCATCACTGCATCGCACGTTTCTTAGTTTCCTAAAGCTGATCTTGCCATCTTAAGCTCTTTCAGCTCCATCTCTCTGCACCCAAGGCAGGAGGAGACTATAACGGAGGAAAGGTTGTACATTTCTTGTTCTGTTATCTTAGTCACTGCAATGAAGCCTGGAAACCTTATTCCAGCCTTAGCAAACCTTTGGCTTACAGGAAGCACAGTAGATCTGAGAGATCAATGTCCTCAGCTGTGCCTTTTGGAGGCACCCTAATATCCATTTTTGAGTTAGCCAACACACAAAATAAATATTTCAACTATTATTTTTATTTCCATCCAGGCCAAGGGACAGTTGAGAAAAGGTTCTAAGTACGCAGCCAAGGAAGTGTGGAAGGGCTGTGGCTGCCGTTGTTTTGAAGGCAGCCTGTCCGTCACCGTGATTGAAACATAACCCTGATGGCTTCCACAAGTGTAATAAAATGCTTTGCAAAAGGTTGTCGAATCGTAGGATGTAATAAAGCCTTAGCTTCATTTCCAGTGCCGCGGGGTCTGAGAGCACGAGGCCCATTTCCTTATGCCTTGGGATTTATTTGAGTTCCTTTCGTGCCTGGAAATGACAGAACATAAAAACAGACATTTAGTTAGAACAAATAGCACTTTTTGAATCATGCAAATAAACAAAAGGTAAGTTTGCTTACTGCTAACCTGTTAGATTGCCATGAATATTTTACAAGAAGCCATATAGATGTGGGCAGATGACATGCATCAGTGGATTCCAGCCCTGCCAGGGCTCCATCCTCCCTGGATACCCCCATGTCTTGAGGATTCTGCCCACAGCCCAGAGGTCAGCTACCTGGTTTCTTAATCTGTTTTACAGACACAAGTCTTATATATGAAATGAAACCAATTCAGACATTTAATCAGGTAAGAATCTATTCTCAAACATGGCCACTAGCAGAAGCACCTGGCAAACTTGTAAAAAACGCAGATTTCAGAGTTCCCGTCATGGCGCAGCAGAAACGAATCCGACTAGGAACCATGAGGTTGCAGGTTCAATCCCTGGCCTCACTCAGCGGGTTAAGGACCTGGCCTTGCTATGAGCTGTGTTGTAGGTCACAGATGCAGCTTGGTGTTGCTGTGGCTGTGGCGTAGGCTGGCAGCTGTAGCTCCGATTGGAGCCCTAGCCTGGGAATCTCCATATGCCTTGGGTACAGCCCTAAAGAGCAGAAAAACAAACAAGCAAAACAAAAAACAAAAAACAAAAAACCACGGATTTCTCCAGTCTGTCTCCCACATTCTGAACCAGGGGGTGTGGAGAGGCCAAGAATCTGGTTTTTTTAGGAGCTCTCCATGTGAGTCTGAGGTGCCCTGCCCCCTGGACTTGGGGGAATTCTTTACCTAGCAGGTAGAATACAGAATCAGCTTTGCTTCAAGGCCAAGTTACCTGAAGGATTCAGGCCAGGTCTAAAACAATTTTACTCATAAAATAGGAAAGTGGGAGGAAGCGCTTTAATCTTATTTGGAAAGAAAATAAAATTCCTAGGTCATAGGCATGCATTTCATAGCACTAACACCCTCTCCCTACCCTACAGGGAAATCTGTCAGAGCCTTGGCTCGGGGCCTTAGTTACCGAGATCAGTACTGTGATTGTGGTCAGGAGCTGGCTGGCCGGGGCTCCTTGCTTGGAGGACATCAGAAAGGGAAGACCGTTTCAGAAAAGAGAAAATTAAATAGGAGGGGAAGAAACCGAGACTTTTGTGGGCTAGATCGCATACAACTGGGAGAAGATTAAAAGAAAAGGCTCATAGGAGATGTTATGGGCAATTTCCATGGGTGTGATATATGAAGGGATTTTTGAGAAATTTCCTTGAGAAGTGCAAATGGACTTCTCCTTCATTGTTTTCCAGAGAGTTCAGTGAAGATTTACATGGCTTTTCACTTACTGTTTTCTCTTTGTGGCTTTGAGTGCAATATTGCAGACACAGACCTGGGAGGCTGAGGTTCAGGACCCAGCTTCCTGCTAGTTCCATGGTGTAGTTCAAGGGCGTCCTCCACAAGCAGCCATTCACCCCCCACCCCCACCTGGTGAGGACACACGGACAGACACATCAGCCTCTGCTACACAGAGTGAGTATTTAGAGAATCTGGCACTATACTTTCCTTTAAGTTCCTAACAAGGTCGGAGAGCAAAGGGTGGGGAGGGTATCCCTTTAGAATGACATCTGCTCCCTTCTGGGATCCAGAACACAGGAGTCTAATCACATCTCCTTCCGCCTTCACATTTCAGCTCAGGATCCACACCCCGCCCCTCCCCAGGTCCCCCGATTCTCTAAGTGAGGCATGGAAAACAGAAGGAATGTACCAGTCAACTTTTACCGTCCCCACCCCCACAGAAAGGGACCTGTCTCATTCCTGTGTGACACTGGCATCTTCCCCCATTGTTCCCAGCACCACCTATCTTGTCTGGACACACAGGTCATCTCCTGATCATTCATCATTGCCCTTGTCCTTGAGCAATTATTGACTTTGAGTCAGAGGCACCTGTGCAGGCCTGAAAATGGATGTGCCCTTTCTTTTCCTCCGCCTCACCTGTCGAGGGCAGATATATGTCCTAGGAGAAGTTTCCCTCGGTTTTATTTTTGGTCTTCGGAGCATTGCGGCCCCGTGTTGTTTCCTTCCCCTGCCCTTCTCGACACCAGCCCTATAATTTCTGAATCTCCCTGATGCCGCTGTCTGTGCCCAAGCAGGCTTTCCGTCAAGCTGCTTAGCGCGCTTCTGCCATGCCTCCCTCGCGCAGCCTCGGCATGCAGGCTGTCTGCCTGGCTGCTGAAGGCTCTGTCGTCAGCAGTTCCTTTTCTCCAGCTAGCCTGGAAGCTTGTGGGAGGCAGAGTCTGCCTTTCCTGCCAGAGCGCCACAAGTGAACATGTTGGGCTTAAGGAGATCTGGGGTGCAGTCTGGCCGCCGTCACCTAGTGGCTGTGTGTCTCCAAGTGACGTGACACGTGGGCAGAACTGAGTGGCTTAGCACACACAGCGCTGAGAGCAGCGCCTTGTCCTCAGAAGTGCTCGCCCATGTGAGCCTCTGTCATTTCACATCAGCACTTATTCTCTGTGTTGCACCACCAGCAAGGGACCGCCAGGCAGAGGCCCACAAATGTCAGAGAAACTGAGTCGGTGCTTAGCTGCACAGGGAGAGGTCTGGCCTCATTATCAAAAAGGGCACATCTGGACAACGTGCTCACCCTCCCATCTTCCAGGCTGGACTTCACACGCTGTGCGCCCTTCCTGTCTCCACTTCCCTTTGACCTCACCTTCAGGCGGTGGTTATTTTCAGTGCTAGGTGGGCATATCGACAAATGTATTTATTGAAGTGAGGAAGGCGCTCAGGTGGGTTGTTCTGCAGTCTCTTGAGACCAGGCAGGTTCAGTCTGGATTCGGGCAACCAAAAGAAGAGCCAAGGCGCCGTGGGTAGGTCAGACATCCCTTTACTGGTTTCACGAGTAGCAGAAACAGCACGGAAGGTCCTAGCTACCTTTTATACTAGTATAGAACACAGTCGGCCATCTGCCAAAATGTTGCATAAGAGGTGGTCATCATCCTATTCTACTCCTCATGCATATGTACGGCTATCATGATGTAACAGTTGCTGTGTCATGTCTCACTGGATGACAAGGCGGCTGGGCAGAAAACCCCGAGTTATGACATTTTCCCCACATGGGTGCAAAGAAGTGGGTGATGAAGTCCTCAAGATGTGTCCAGCTCATTTGGGGAAACACTCCAAACAGGGTGAGGCAAGGAAGTAGATAGTCAGGTGCCAGGTGAGCAGTCCAGAAACATGGGCTTTTGGAGTTCTGAGAACAGGAGCCTGGAGTGTCTGAAGTGTTACCGATGGCCCGATCACTTGCTTTTCAAATATTTCTGTGTTCCTCATAAACCATGGTGCATATGGACTGAGCCTGTCCCCTGGCACTCAAGGCCACACTGGAGGAACAACAGGTGCTATCCTGAAGCTCGGGTCAGGGGGCGGGTTTGCAGAGTAGGAAATGGAGGCTGAAGGAGAGCCCTACAGCTCTGGAGAGAAGTGACCTTGGGAGAGGGGAGTGTTGAATTATGGAGGAAAGTGAACAGTCTGATGGAGAGACTGTAAAAGTAAGATTTGCTGTGTGGTCTGGGCTGTTACCTCCTCACCCATCTTTTCCCGAGGCCTTCGGGAATGTCTCTGAAGTCGATTTGCAGTTTGTTGTCCTGATCAAGTGAAAAGAGGCTGAAAGCAGGGGATCAGGCGATCCCACCTGGGGTCCAAACTGAAGGTGTCACCAGGCTCCACGAAATCTCCCTCCACAAAATATGAGGCCGAGGCCTCTAATTTCAACAGATCAGCCACTCTCTGCTCATATTCAGGGCAACCTCTTTTTAATAACTGTGCCAATGAAGAGGTTCCCCCCTCTTAAATCCACTCATCCAGCTTGAGGGTTCAGGGTTGGGGGGCAGAGGATGAGGGCCTCATTTGTTTTGGAAGCTAAGAAAGCTCATCACTTCCTGTCTCTTAGATGGGTCATGATGGCAGCTGAGCCCAGGTGGTGTGTCAAGGAACACTGGGGACCACAAAAACTCAAGCTGTCTTCCTGTTTCTTTAAGGTTGTTGCAGTTCTCACCCAGGCTGCTCAGTGGGAATCCCCGGGGGAGGTCTAAACGATGCCAGGTATCCACCCCACCCCAGGGTACAGATCTAACTGGTTTGCACTGTGGTGCACCAAGGTGAAGCCTCCAAGCTTGTGTCCCTCTTGATCCAGTTCCAAAGTGCACTCCTGATAAAATGCTCCAAAGGCCCCCAAACAATCCTGATGCTGGAGACAGGCTTCAGAAGGTTTTATTAACAAGTATTCAACTAGTCGAAGCTCTCTGTCTTCTGCCCTCCCAGCAGAGCCAACAAACAGGACAAGTATCACCCCTCAGAGCTAGTGCCTCTGGCTCACGAGAATGCATAAAATAACCTGTTCTGCATCCCAGGGCTGATGCAGAGATGGTTTTAAAACCAAGTAACCACACTCACCCACAAAACCAAGTCATGAGACACTAACATAAAATTCCTCTGTAACAGCTCTCTTTTTTTCAAAGTAACTCTTGGTTTGTGGCAGACAGCCGTGGAAAGTCATTCTGCTCACAGCAAAAACAAGGTGAGCAATTTTCTAAGGGCAGGCACCTCTGACCCCTGCATTTCAGCTTTTTCTTCATAAACCGGTCTCTGAAATTGGACCACAAGAGCCGCTGGTGGCAATCTCTTACAGGATGTGGGTAAAAAAAGAACCCGGGGGAGAAAAGGCAAGGGTCAGAGAGCCGCTCTGATTAGTAACCGAGGCAACACAATTATCCTTCCATTTAGAGACTGTGAGGGGGTTACCCCAGGGGCGGTGGCCAGGAACCCAGTGATGTCAGGATGGACTCAAGAGAGCAGGGCAACTTCTTAGCACATTTTCTCACAACTCTTGCTCTGTGACTTGTCCCACGTGCCGGTGAATAACACGACTTCCTACTCTGAGAGAGTGATAATTAACTTCCCTTTCCACAGGGTCTGTTTCCCCATCCTCCGCATTTGTTATCTTTAGGCGGGCACAGAAAGCAGCTCCGGCCATCATATGCCCCACCCCCACCCCCGGAGAGGCAGTGCTGACCTCTGCCCTGCTCCGGGTGGGGGATCACCCCGGAGCTGTCCTTTATGGAGTGGCCACAGACTCAGCATTGTCGGTTTTCTCTTTGAGGGGATAAATCAAACATAAAGAACAGCGGACACGCGAGAAAGATGATGCCCACGTTTGCGGCTGGGAGTGATTTACCGCAGCCCCGTAGGGCTTCATGGCCTCTTTGATCCCATGGTGTCCCTGCAAAATGAAACTACAGAGGCTTTGAGGCTCAGTGATGGGAGTGAGGAGGCAGAACGGAGCAAAGCCACCCCTGGGCAGCTCACATCACTCCCTGGGCAAGTGCTCTTGACCCCCTTGAAGGCAATAATGCTTCTGTCTTCCACGATTGCTCCAGGATGCCCACTTCCCCGTATCCGTGCCTTGAAAAGACTCCCCCTAACAGGCTTTCTTGTTCAGATAGAGTTTATGAAGAACAGGCCTTATTTGGCTCTAAATCTTCAGCTGATATTACTTTTCCTGGAGACTCAGTCGAAATGAAAAAGGATTACTTTGTATTTACTTGCGTCTTTGGTGAGAGAAACTAATTTTGAGAAAGAAAGGTGCCGACAATGTGAAACACTTTCTTTTCCTTCAACCCCTCCAGGGGGCCAAGGAAGAGCTAAGAGGCCCCCATGCTTTGCCATTTACTTTGTCCCACAATGCTTTTGAGAGTAACCTTCCTTCAGTGGGTCCCTTCCCTCCAGCTGTGCGCTGCTGTTGCGGTAGAACCTTAGAGCCAGGCATGGAGCAGGCTACCTTTGATAATTAGTGGCTCTGAATTGGCCGAGTGTGTTCTTTAATTCATGGCACTTTTGTCTGGAGTGTGTACAACTCTGTGGTTGAATAAAAGGTATATTTGCGGAGAGATTAAAGACAAATACTCAGGGATTGTCATGATGAGAATATGTCGGGGTTCAGCACACTTAATAGCCTAATGGGGTTATGTTTCTTGCTTTCCACCATTTAAAAGGTAGTGAAGTTGATATAACTCTGTTCTTTTTGTACGTGAGCTGAGATTATGATCCAAAAAAAATCTTTAGGCTAATAGATGTAAGTCTATATCCTGAAACAGCTCTTCGCAACAAAAACAAAGACATAAAAGCTTTAATGCTATATTTTAATGCTATGAAAAGGATGGTCAAATAGGTTACAGTTTACTTCAGTTACTCACAAATAGGCTAACCTGAATGATGTTCAGGCTTCTATGTGGCAGCAAAAGATCAAATGTTGAAAACTGGCAAGAAGATGCAATTGAAAGCTACTGAGAATAGGGAATATTTCACAACACTGCTTTTCCTGAGTTTCCAGTGCTTAGAATGGACTTCAGATTGTAAAAAGACAAAGATGAACATGGCCAGTATAGAGGCATCAGCCATGCACACTGGGGACTCTCTATGGTTCCACTGTAAAAGCCATGCACATAGTATCTGTGTTCAGATGGTGACCACGCTGTCACTGTGTGTGCTTGGTCAAGTTGTATGCTCTGTGGACTATAGTCTCTTCCTTTATTAAACACCAGTTTGGATTACATGCTCTTTAAACCCCCTTCCAGCCCAACGATGCTCTGATTTTTCTCAGTAGGGAGGTGAAAGTTTTCTGTTCTGCTCCTAGGAGAGAGAGCTCACTCTAACTTTGGGGACTTAAGGGTTATTTTGTCCAGAAAGCGGCCCTTGAGGGTATGCAGAGCCATATAAATGTGCTCTGCGGGAGGGCTGGAAGGCTCATCTATTCTGCACAGCTCAGCCAGTGGTTCAGGGGGCAAGGCATCAAGCTAGGAGCCTGCCTCCCCAACTCTGTCCCTCCCACTGGAGTCCTCCCCTCCCACTGGAGGCACTGGCTCAGCTGGAGTGAGGAGCCAGGCCCTGGAGGTTGTGCTCAGCAGCTTCTTTCTCTGGGTGGGAGGGGAGAGCTGTCTGTCCAAAGCATCTCTCGCCCAGCTCCTGTGCAATTTCATCTTCACTTCAGATGATTTCACAACCATAGTTTACAGCTGGGAAAAGTCACACAGTAAGTGCAGGACTGGAACCAGACCTGCTTAACTACAGGGGTTAGCCTCTTTTTTACAGCTGCAAAGTCCATCCTAGTAGCCAGCAGCCACATTTGGTCAATGGGTGCTAAAAAACATGGCTACTCTGAATGCAAATGTGCACATGGAAAGTTGAAAAATATCTACTGGCTTTCAAAGACTTATCTAAACAAAGAAGATAAAATATGCATTAATTATTTATATTTACGTAATTTTTATATTAAAAATTTTATATTATAAAGATATTAAAATGATAGCATTTGGATATATTGGGTAAAGAGAACATATTTTTAACATTATTTTAATCTGTCCTTAATGTGGCATCTGGAATATTAGAAAGGACATGTGTAGCTCACATTCTGTTCCCATTAGACAGCACTGCCCTCAGACAATATCCTGGGCCCAGGCTCTGGAGGGAGCACACAGTGAAGCTGGTCTGGGGTGGGGGGAACCTTGTGAGGATCTGAAGTGCTAACTTAGTATTGAAGAGCATGGGCTCTGGGTTCAGGTTAGGCCTGGAATGTGTTCACAGTGTAACCCTGATCAAGTTATTTTGCCTCTCAGTGACTCAGTTTCATTATCTACAAAACAGGAAAATAAGAGTATCCACTTCATAGAGTTGTTATGAGGACAAAAGGTGACATAAGTCAAGCACTTAGCATAGTACCTGGCCCAGAGAAAAGTCTAGACTCTAAAGATATATGTCACTCATTCATTCACTCAGCACTTTGGGGTGCCCATGAGAAAAGCCAGGAGCTGTTCTCAGTATCAAAGAAAGTAGCCCTGCACAGAAGTCTATACGATGAAGGCAGATGACGGGGAGCATGATGAAGAAAAATAAGGCAAGTTTAAGGGTTAGAAAGAAACGGGGCTCTATTTTAGATTAGAACTTGGGGAAGGCCTTTCTAGGCAGATGACATTAGAGTCAAATACAGAATGGAAGGAGGAAAGGAGAGCATTCCAGACAGGGGGACAAATAGTGCCAGGGCCCTGAGGTGGGAGCTTGTTTGATGCAGTCTAGTACCAGCAAGGAAGCAGGAAAGCTGGAAGCAAGAGTGAGGGGAGAGTCATGGAGGTTGACTCTGGATTTGTCCTCAGTCCTTTGCCATGGCCTTCAGAGCCTCCTGTGATTAGGCCCTGGCTGCTTGACAAACGATGGGGGAGGGGCATGAACTGACTTCCTGTTTAAAAGGATCGTAATCTTAACATATCTTTTTTAATAGGTTCATTCTTTTGTATGACCTAAGGTGAGTTTGAGGGTAAAATGAGTATTTTAAGAGTCATGGTCAACAGTTGACATAAGATAATCTAAACAAAGAAATTATATTTTTAACTGCAGCATCATGGCAGCTCACCTAGAATGGGGGGAGTTCTTAGGTTTTATTGAAAATACTTGCACTACTTTTCATTTCCGTAGAGTCTCATTCTTTTGAAAGATTGAAGAAATTAAAATTAACTGCAAACAAGATCTTCCAAGTTAAAAAACTGCCCCGAGAGATAACAGATCCTTGAAAGGAAAGTAATAAAGCAAACCCTTCATAGGTGTGTCACAGATAACGTTGATTCACTGCATTGGGCATATTCCTGTCTCTAAATGGATAACTCTGGAATCCGTACGACTCACCAGAGAGATCAGCTCAGAGAAGGGGCAGAGTTCTAATAGGAGCCCTGAGCTCTGCAGGGCCAAGGCTGGCCTGCCTGTTAGAATGCTCCCCTTCCCCAGAGCTAGCCATGATTCTGCCTTATCACTTCTAATTAAAAAAAACATTCATGGAGTTCCCGTCGTGGCGCAGTGGTTAACGAATCCGACTAGGAACCATGAGGTTGCGGGTTCGATCCCTGCCCTTGCTCAGTGGGTTAACGATCCGGCGTTGCCGTGAGCTGTGGTGTAGGTTGCAGACGCGGCTCGGATCCTGCGTTGCTGTGGCTGCGGCGCAGGCCAGTGGCCACAGCTCCGATTAGACCCC